>OU744735.1:23308497-24508852 GCA_916613615.1 Steromphala cineraria | reverse complement strand
TTCGTTTAATTTTAACTCAATCCAAATTATAGAATGATCAGATCTGTATGCGGCATCAATGCCAGCTTCATGAATTAAGCTTTCAAGGTTTTTGGACATAATAAAGTAATCTAGTCTGGCTTGTTTTGTTGGGTTTTTCTAAACGTTTTGATGATAATTATTTATTTGTTCATAGACATGTATTGCTTATAAACAGAAAAAACACATTTGAAACATAACAATGATACACGAATGAAAGAACTGATAATATTTATCCACTT
This sequence comes from Steromphala cineraria, assembly GCA_916613615.1. NCBI lineage: Eukaryota > Metazoa > Mollusca > Gastropoda > Trochida > Trochidae > Steromphala > Steromphala cineraria. Next base: position 24,508,592 of record OU744735.1, on the reverse strand, counting down.
ATCATAAACTAAAAAATTTACTCTACAAGTCGTTAAAATCTTTTGTACGGATAGTCTTTTTCGTATTCAATGAATTCTACGATTATATTCTTTCTCAAAAAAATTTAAATTTGTAACTTCTCATAACTTCGTCTAAGAAGCTATAACATATCTTAAATTATGCTAGACAAATGTATATAAGCTATACATTTGAAAAGGCACAGTTCATAAATTAAAACGCACCATCAATAATAAAATGATAAACGTTATACATTATTTAGGATTCAGCCTTCATTCAGCCTGATATGTCCTTTAACGTTGAAAAGATTATCTCTACATAATGTCAATTGAACTCTTTGTTTTGGACTCACAATAAATTGTGCAAGTGGACCCCATAAACTTTGATACCCTTTATGGACAAGATTTTATTTCAAGACCAAATGCATCGTGCTTGCAGTGTATTTTCGGCAATTTCCGACCCAAACCACCTTGGACCATCTTCTTCTTTGAAGATACTTGCACTAGAAAGTTGAAATTGATACTCTATGTAGCTGAAGCATTGTAGTTTTTAGTTTGCGTTCTAGAAAGTCCTAAAGGTGATACTTTTCTAACTGTGACCTTTCAAAGTTGACCAAAATTTAAAAATCGCGAACTTAAAGGGCAAATAACTCAAAAACCAGACCATAGAATTTCATGATTTTTTCATGAGAGTAAGACAGTAGCAAGGTCTTTAAGATGAAAGAAAATAATCGCTCGCGAACAGTCACTTTCGGTCACAATGAAGGATCAAACTTGGCATTTTGAACATGTCGTGTTTTGGTGGGTATGTTTAAAATATCGTATAGTTGTTCTAGAAAGCTAAAAGAACATAGAATATAGGAAACGTCAAAGAGAAATCAGATGTATGCAATATCATTGAGTTACGGATCGTTAAATATTGTCAAATCTACTTTCGTTTTGCATGCATTTGATATATGTACAATTGAAAAAAATCGTTGCTCATCAACAACAGAGCATTCAGAAGTGTTTATTACATTAATAGACAGCTAAAAGGATATAGAACCTGGTAAACGTTTCAATAAAATCCGATATGTCTTTTAACATTTAAACTAAGAGCTTTATATATTGTCAATTTAACTTTCGTTTTTGATTTATATGATTAAGGTCAGTGATTAGAGTTATCTCCCTTTAGCTGTTTGGATTCTTAAACAATTTGTGAAGTATATTATGTAAGTTTTATTGCATTCAGTGGAAGTGAAAGTAATAAATACATGTAGATGGAAAAATGCTTCTATGACTTTTCTCACGCTGTCTTCACAACGACTCTTTACCTTTACCTAAAGACGGCTTTCAGTTATACAGCTGCATACCATAAGTTTGTTCACCTGCTTGTGATCGTTGTGCAAATATCATGTAATTTGGGTTTCGTTTTGACGTTCATACGATAACTCCAGAACCACTTACAGAAGATCATCAATTGTCCATGTGTAAAATTACCATTCCCAAACCATATTTCGGTGCTGAATGTCGATATTTGGCATTGTTAACTAGACAGATGGGGTCATATTTGTAAAATTCGGATTTTCCTACGTGTCGATTAAAATCATCCATGTAAACTTTGTAGGAACAAAATCAGCACAGGTACGTTGCATTAGCACAAAAGAACACATATATGAATAAGATCTAAAGCTGTTGATCACTTATGAAGGATTTTGTAGAGCAAAATAGCAATCAGTGGTTTCGAAATTTTGACTCCTGGTCACTTCAATGACCTACCAAATTTGTTAAAGCTAGTGAACAAAATTAAGAAACGCAACTGTACTTGATTTTGCTTACTAAGTGACTAACACTAACTAGACATATCTAGAAGTATTGAAACGTTTTACTTTAATTCGAAAAGTTATTGACATAAAATGGTATACATTTCCTCATTTCAAAGTATTTCATTTAGACACACTAATTAAAACAAAATATCGACCAAGACCCGTTGTTGCATCTGTTATACATATATCTATGTAAGCTTAAATGAGGTCTTGCTGAGAAGTGGTTGACAAACTAATTCAGCTTTATAACTAAAACTGACCAGAGTTGTTAATGCTTATATGCATTATTTTATGTTGAATTCATTTTTGCTTAAAGTAAAATAACCGAAATAGAGTATAAAATAGAGAAATTAAAAAAAAACTTGATTTCCGTATATATCATAAACTTTGCAAACATACCATTCTGGTTACATTTTACTATATTTTTTACCTTATTGTACATGTACTAGTATAGATGAAATCGTTAAAAAGTGTTTCAATTAATCACAGTAACTGAATTAAAAAGACGCCAAAGTTCTGCTTGAAGCCTCGTTGCTACAGCTATCTTAAATAGCATTCTACGCATAAATGAGGTCCTGAAACTAATTCAACTTGATCACTAAAACTGACCAGATTTTCTAATCCTGTTTTTGACTTCTTCAGGTTAAATGCATTTCTTCTTAAAGTTAAATACTTGAAATACAAAATTAATTCTTTATTTAGATATCAGTGAGAAATTAAGAAAAAACTTGATTTCCGTTTATATCTAAACTTGGCAAACATACCATTCTGGTTACATTTTACTATATTTTTTACCTTATTGCTTTTCTGAATTCTCTCTTTATTACTCTTGATATTTTCAAAGGAAAGCCGCGCCAATGACATGTGTTGTATCCAAATCAAAAGACCAATGAACAGAGCTGTAGCAAAAATGCATTACGTCACCATGTGGGTAATACAAATATTTGGCACATTAAACTGTGGAATATGATTTCGCTTTAAATGTTATATTAAAAGAGAAACAATGTTTTCTATTAAAGATGCTGTTAAATGTTAACAGACTCAATCAAAAACATCTTCATTTAAAGAAGAGTCTGCATTTGTTCCAGATAAAACATTAATTATTTCGCATTCAATAATCGCAGAATCCACTTTTTTATAACCCACGCGATTTAATTTCACGCTGGGCTCGCCTGGCGAATTAAAAGTAATGTATGTGTAAGTACGATGGTGACATCGAAATAAGACTTAATATGATTACTAATAGGTAGATCACTTACGACCACGTGACAAGTCATGCTTAACGATGTCAGTAAATGTTTACGTTGAAAACATGTATTTATTATCAGAGTACTGAAGTTGACTCATGCTATATTTAGAATATGACCTACATCGCTGGTTCCAAACGTTAGCTCAGCGGACCTGGGTTGAAATCCCGTCAGATCATCGGAAAGTATTTTCTTTATTATCTGTTATACTACTGTTAATAATTAACCAGCATGACAAGGGGATATCGTTTTGGCAGTACGTTATGCACAATTTCCTGTTATTGTGAACGCTACATGGCAACACAGTGCTTTTACTTCAAGTAACTACATCACAATGCCACAACATCATAAACATAGTGACCTCACTATGCAATGACATCACTGTCTTGAAAATCTAGTGTTGTTGTGTTCAGAGATTTACATTAGTATATGCTCATTGTAATTTCTTAAAGGTTATTATGATACAGATAAATTAATCTATTATGAATATCACCAGGTCTACTAAAACTTATCTAGCATATACGAGTATTTTGAATGTTTTATTCTCATTAAGCTAGATTATATTACTCTATATATATCTATTGATATTTAGTGTAAGCGCACCGTGACATTGATGTTAATAAGTAGGCTACATATGTACCGCTGCATCCCTAAAGTTTGTTCGTTTACTTGTTTTTCTTAGAGCAAAGTCCTGTCATTTACAGATGTCATGTAATTTCAGAAAAGCACACGTACCCTGCAGTTAGCCTTCCCTCTAATAATATTTTTTTACGAATTGGTAAACCGCAAATGACATAACACCCATCCGCCCACCCCGACACCTGAAACTGGTGCAACGGGCTGACCTTTGATGTTTAAAGGGACCATTCGAGCGGGTTATTTTTTTGTGGAAACGAAATTCAGTAGAACTTTCCTGTTTAGAATTATATAAGTTTTTAACATGATAATTTCTCGCTTAATTCAAATAAGTTTGTGAGGTTAGCATTTCAGTTGTTAAAGATTTAACAATTTGACAAAGAATAAAGTGTATCCCTCAAAAAATAAAAAACATCGTGAAATGAAGCCAATCATCGAAACTACGATCGTGGAATGCATTTCTACGACAAAATGCTTCGTAACTGATAACTTTTATTATGAATTATTTGTAAATATGCTCCTCTTCTATCAACCAAGTATTTATTTCTTTATTTTGTTAATGAATTACGTAATACGGCACATTTGCTTTGTCGCAATGCTAACGTTTCAACATGGCGGATGAAACGCGCTCGAGTGGTGCCGATGTTTTTATTTTTTGAGCGATACACTTTATTTTTTGAACACTGAAACTTCTGAAATGCTAACCTCACAGACATATTTCAAATTAAGTGTGAAATCATCATGTAAAAATCATATATAATCGTAAAGAGGAAAGTCCTCCTGAATTTTGTTTCAACAAATAATACCCCACTCGAATGGTCCCTTTAAAAGTTGGCTACGTGTATACCGCTGCATCCCTAAAGTTTGTTCGTTTACTTGTGTATCTCAGTGAAAAATCATGTCATTTGTAAATAATTTGATCAATTTCAGAATATGTAAGATAGTCATGTTTACAGAAGTGATAACTAAATAAAGTAAATAAAGTTATTTATTTTATAATTAATCCGTGACGACGCCTTTTAAAATGATAACGGGTAAAACTTTTTCTTTATTTTTTAATTTAAAAAAAGCTCAATTGTTCACAAGCACTAGACAATAGTCCTCTGATCTCAATTTAAACTACATGGGATGGAAGTTATTTTTCAACCATTTCGAAACTTCCACATAAAAGTCTAATTGTGTGATTCTTGACACTAAATTAAAATCTTTATTGCTGAACTCTTAACCGATATCCTCCCTGTAAATATCATTCACAGTTTACAGTCAAGAAATATTCGCAGTTTTCCTCTCCATAGTTACGTCTGGAAAAAAATAATTGCAAACCTGAATACTTTCTCCGAATCAATAATCAACATCAAGGGAGGCAACTACAGTGTATAAAAATCAATCAACTTAAGTAAATATGTATACGTTCGTTAATACCAAACCTAGCTTTAAGCAAGGTTAGTTAAAGGGAGGTAACCGCTAAGGGTGTGTATATATTCAGATGAAATGAACAAAAGCTCTGTGAATGGACCCTCGGAAACCATGTCCAGTTATCTACCCCAAATACAACAGGTAAATACGATATTTCTTTACATTTAATTTCATTCTTTTATATAACTCTTATTGACAACGTTTGTAAACTTAAATGAAACAATTTTGGCGATTTTTCTTATATTGTAAACCATGTATGCAGATCGATTAATACTGATCTCAAACCGAAGCAGATTAACTGTTGGCAGTACGGGGATATGTATAAAGGTTTATTGACAGCCTATCGTTCTAACGTCATAATCCTATTTTCCCATGTAATATTAATAGGATAAGAATAAGTGACATTTATGTAATCGAATTTTTCTTAGATAATGAAAGGCCTAAAGTCACTGCAAGGCGTATCTAAACATTAGTGACAAAACATATTGATTGATTTTTAGTAAAATGTATCATGAAGATTTATGATATTTTTCAAATATATTGTTGATTTGAAATATTTAGGTTTGTGTTGGCTGTGTGTCATTTAACCTTTGATATTCGTATGAAAAAGTTCTTAATGTCAGATCTTAATGTCATTTATAAATACAGTCACAGTAGATAAACAAACCCCCTTAAATTTGGGTTTTTATCTTGATTGTTTAAGAGTTTTGGTAAATGGCTATATTATTTAAACGTATTTATTCAGGAAGCGGGTGGGATAGGCAAACAAGTAAATATATTTTTACATTAATGTCTCTCCCGACATATACAAATATATACATTCATTAAATAATATGCCGTTGGATGGGAGATGGTTATATATAGGCACAATGATTAAATCAAAATATCGACCAAGACCCGTTGTTGCTCGGCGTGAAAATGACCCTTTTCGGACGTAATTACAATGGTAAAATCATATAATAAATAGAATATCCGTCTATATATTAGTTCCATGTCACCACATCACGTAGATAAACACAGACGGTTTGGCGTTATATTCTTATAGATATCAGCAAAAAGCATCATGAATATATATAGACAAAACTACATAGTCATTTCAGTAACATCGTATATGAAATACAAAATCTTCTCGGACAAGTTTATCGGTGTTATATTGTCAAACATTTTTGACGAAGTAGCAATTGTTATACAATGAAAAGAAAACAGCTAAATGCCGTGTTCAACTGACACCCTGAGTTTGAAACTTTCGGAAAAAAATGTTGGTTGCTTATGATTGAGTTATAAATGATTACAATGTACTTGTTCAGGAAAACTGATGGTAAAGCAAATATTGTCTTATATGAATGCCTCTTACAATTACAATATACATAAACATTCATTCATTCGTCACTTATGAATGTCGCTATTTTTATTCGAAAACGTTATGAACTAATACTATCATTGTCTTGTAAGATTAAATTTTTATCATTACACGTTTTGCCAGTGTTTAAAATATAGCCCGTCCACCAGTCCTTAAACTGGCTACTTTTTACCAGGACTGGTTACCTTTTTGTCAGGACTGGTAACTTTTCAAAAATGTTCTTTATTTTCCCTTATTTCAGGACATGCTAGGTTTCCAATCTATTTTATAAACTGGAACTTTTGCTATGGATCAGTATAAGATTATGGACAATAACGACTTGTTATAAGTTTTAATACCCTCTTCTAGCATATCTTTAGTTCAACATAGGACTAGCTGATTGACATATATCTTATCGTTTACTGAGGTTTCTATATTAGAAAAAAATGTTAAATTAAAGTTCATATAACCACAAACATATTTCACTATTTTATTTGAGTTATATTACAATATTGTATAGTGCGCCAAAGGTCGCTACTCAAATATGTTCAGTTTGGTCATGAAAGCCGTTTTAAATGCCACTTTTGATTGACCGCTTAGACCTATCTGGCCACAAACCATTGAATGCATGACTGCCCGTCACTTGTTACACCCCCTTTTTGTGACGTCATAAGCAGAAGTAGTCTCGTTATATCTATAATCTATCATAACAATACCACAGAAAAAAACCCAATAATAAACGACTTTCAGAAAATGTTTTCCACCCAGTTCGATAAATCATTTTACGATGTAACACTAATAAGCATTTGGTGTAAAAAAGATATCCACATCAATGGTAGTTACACAATTATTTAGACAGTATTTCAGTTCAAATAATGATACGTTAATCTGTGTAGTCTGTTTATTACGTCACACATGCGCGAGTTTTATGGCCCCTGACCCAGGTGGGGTTTTTACAGCCGATAATTACTCTGTCTCAATGAAAGGCTAATTAAAGGTGTTTATTGGACAAATTAACAAAGATCAAGCCCAGTTTTAATTTTTTTGAAAAATCTTTGAACGAAAATCGAGAAGTGGTAAAGTCGAGGTAAGTTGATGTTTAAACATATCGAAATATTTCTCAGATAAGCAATTCATATTGTTTCATCTTATCGTTTACTGAGGTTTCTATATTTAGAAAAAATGTTAAATTAAACATACCGAAATATTTTTCAGATAAGCAATTCATATTGTTTCCATGGCAATAACAACGTTGTTCACAGAATATGAACAATGGACACCGTGACGTATTAGGCAACCTTTATGTCCTCACCGTTTAAGGTGTATAACGCTGCCTTGATCAAAAATAAATGACAAAAAAAAAAATAAAAATTTTAAAAAAAAAACAATAAATCGATTATTTTCAATTCGTCGCTTTTAGCATTGTATCATTCGTCATAAGAGGTTGTTATTGTAGTGAAAACGTCAATAAAAATCCTGATGATATTACCCAGGTTGTTTTGTTTGATAACAATTGGCACGTTATGAATCATATTTCATGTCATCTCGAAAACGCGTGTGCTTGAGGCAGTGATTATGATATATCAGATATACCGCCAGACAAAAGAAAGTACACACCAGTTACTTCTTTGAGTGGCATTTGAGAGATGAAGGCAAATAAGGACAATATCAATGGATGACAACTTCTTTATTCATAGAGTGCGACGATTCGATACAAATTATTGTATCGTTATTAAGCATATATTAAAGACTGTATATATACCACATGTGCTCTGTCTTTAATTGTGGAACACTTGTTTTATATCAAAATTGATGTTGCAACAATAAATTAACGTAAGATTTTATCAGTTTGAGAATACGACATAAAAATCTCGAAATATTTGTATTTGAAAAATTATAAGTTTAATTGAAGTGTGTACTTTCTTTAGCCTGCCAGTTCACACAGGAAAAACACGTTTTCGTGAAACATTTGGATTTGGATTATTGTCTACCTTTCGAGATAATCTCGAAAGGTTTAAGGGTACAGTCTACCCAAAAATAAATGTTTCAAGAATTTGCTCATTTGTGGTGTATAGGTACGTACTATTTGATGTGCAGAATTCAAAAATGAAATAAAATTTGGGTGTCACCGAACGATTTAAAAAGTTACATGCAATTCAAAATTTGACCCTAATTGAAAAATCTGAAAAATAAATACATCGATCCCCAGCGGGTCATACTATACCAAAATTCATGCTGAAGGGAGAAGGATCAAAATTAACGAGTTGGTTAATCAAGTTACTTGACAGTCCTTGGTGGTGGTGTTGTCGACGGAATTGTGGGTTCGAATCCCGAAAGGGATTTTACCAGAAAAGTATAAGATTTGTACTTTTGCAAATAGAATGATCTCAAATGTGACGATGTTACATGTTGCAGGGAGTTTTCTTGCCTGTACGTATTAAGAGAGATTTTTGCATTTTTATTCTATAGGTTCACAGTTGATGTTTAAATTTGCTTTGCTTTCAAATTGCAAATATTAAGGTCTAACTATATGTTAAGATGGATTATTGTTGTATCATAAACATTACCTACAACGAAATGGATGTTTAGATTAATGATGAAAACTAAATCCTCATTTTCTTGAATGTTCACGACGTTTTCTAGTATATGACCGAGTATATGCTTACATACATCAGGTGTAGGGAATGATAAAATAAACATAAACCTAATAATGAATTAATGAACTATATGTAGATATCTTAATGTCTGCAGCATAAGCACACCACCAATAAACCCAATGCTTTATTGAGAGAAAATCGATTTTGTCGCGTGCCAAGCCTTGATCCAAATGATGAGAGTATATATACCTACATGTGTACAAGTCATGTATTGATGAGTCACCACGCCATTAGTATATTAAAGACCATATTCCTTTTGTCAACAAATCTTATTTGCTTACCTACGAATTAATGTTTTCAAGGTGCATTTGTTTTCTTCAGATGTATAAGCTTCTTTATTTTGCAAATTGGTCACATTTAAACAGAGAGAGAGAGAGGGGGGGGGGGGGGGGGGGAGAGAGAGAAACATATACATTCATACCTACATATCTCTACATACCTACTTAGCTCTAAACATACAAAAGGAAATATCTATGCGTATTTTTTTCAGCACCCCGGCGCTTAACTCAATACCCGGCTCTATAGAATATTTAATTGTTTCAGTTGGTTAAAATAGACGTATGTGTATTTTTTACTGAGGAGGAATAGGACTAATGCTTTAGTTAAGTAAATATCGGGTGCTTCTTTTCTCTAAATTCCTTGATCCCGGCGCTTTTTAGAGGCCAAACCCTCAATTGAGACTCGGCGCTAACTTTTCAAATAACCCTGACCCCGACGCTTATTAGAGGCCCGACCCTCAATGGATACCCGGTACTTATCAGAGGAAATACGGTAAATCGACCTTATTGTTGTTACGTGGTAAAGAAGGATGCTGTATGTAAACCATCCGGCAAAAGCTTAGTCTTATTAGTGTAAACAAGCCCATGATTACACCAAAGGAGAAAATCTTCATAAACCTGGAGGTAGCAACTGCAAACGTTATAAGGATGAAATGCAAGATATCCATTACCATATTGCTGCCAGTCATACCTATTTATATTTCAAAAATGTCAAATCGTCATCAAAGTCATACACACGTAAGAGATATGTTTGTGCCTGAAATATGTTTCAAGTCTTTATGAAATTTTAAATTCTTGCAATGTTGGTTTCAACCGATGGCGATAAAATGCTTTCCCTAGAAAAATGAAAACATAAGGTTTCTTGATAAATGAAATAACAATAATTAATTCCCAGGTTGTGCATTATTTTAATTTTTGTTCATAGTCACATTAATACACCGCTATTGTCAAAATAAAGAAGTTGTTCATCCATAAAATTTCCCGTGTCTTCCCCATAGTACCAACTTTAAGAATGCCACTCAAACAGTTCATTATCATACACCGGTTACGCAATACATTAACCCCTGATTCTCATTCAAAAGCACATTATTGATGTTTCCGTGAATGAGAATTGGCTTTGGAAAAAAATTAAAATCAAGACGACCTTCGATTCCACAAGACTATCGTAAATGCTTGAATAATAACCTGCCTTGAACAAACGCGTGCCTTGTATTTGTACGCCAGGTCTGCGACCTCATTGAAACAAATAAACGCCTGCCTTGAATAAACGCCTGATTAGATTTACTTATGTTAACAAACCGTTGAAATTCTCACTTTTAAGCTCATCTTGCCTAAACCAAAAGGCTTAGAAAGCTGAAATTATGTGTATAGATTCCTTGACTGGTAAGGAGTATAAATTGTAACTTTGGTGACCCTGTGACCCCTAGCATAAGCATAAGGCATAGAAAGCTGAAACGTTATCAAGTTTGTCATTGGTAAAAGATTCGATTACAATATTCACAGTAACAAATTACCGATGATGATGGGTTTGTTTTTTTTGCTATTTATTTCTAAAAATGCATACACAAATTATGGCTCCGAAAGAAGTATGGCTTGCCTCGAATAACCGCCTGCTTTAAATTATCACCGGGTCAAATCTGTGCTTCAAATTAATAATCGTTGGAGCGATTATTCGAATGTTTACGGTATGGTAATAAGAATTTGAGTCGCCATGTTGCATAACAAATTGATTGATAGCAGTTGCTGTGCAGCCTATGCTGTTGATGGTTGCTACTGTGATTCAGTGCATATTGTTTCGGAAAATAAAATCTTGCAATGTGCATTCACGTAACAATGAATCTAAATGTTGTATTGTAGTGGGTTTTTTTAATAGAAGAAAGAAGAAAGAAGACAAAATATGTATTACAGTGTCACAAGCTGTGCATACAAGAAGTAAAATCAAATTAGATAAACAATTAAAAACAGCTTCCAGCCAGGTGGCCTACGAGACACTAATTTCCTAAAATATACACATTAAATGTAAAATGATAACATCATTGTTACCTTTCTTAAAACCAACATGTACATACGTACATCCACACATTTATACATATTCGGTTACAAACATTCACATGATACAAACATACATACATCCATCCATACAGAATATTACACATAAGCATAGTATTACCTACATTTGCATACATACAAATATACATACACATATACATAGGCATCTACAAGGACACAAATACTCCGTGAAGACACAAACAAAAATTAAAACTCATACATACATGTACTTGCTGCAAACAAACAATGAATGTCCCGACAACAGGCAAGTCAACAGAATTTTAATTCATAGAGCCATTGGCTCTGGATCTCATTATGCTTCTTAATTAATTTGATATAGGATTAGGCCAATTTGGCTCCTCCACAGGACCACAGGATCACCAAAGCTATAAATCATAAGCCTCACTAATCAAGAAGTCAATAAACACTATTTCATATTTGAGTTCAGTGAGTTGCATTCTAGGAGTTGTAGAAAGTAGAAGATTTAATGGATATTCCGCTTATTCACAGAATGGCGATTTTTCAGTACATTTAGGTCGTTATTCTGTGAATGATGTTGCATATCTATTAAAACGTGTACGTCAATGCGTTTATGTTATATAAAATCAATAACAAGAAGAGAAATTCCATTTTTTAAATAAGGTTTTAAGTTTTATCGACAACCTAGTACAATGTTATTTGCATCATGATATATTGCAAATAAGTCAAAAAATGTGAAAAAATAATGTGATTTATGTAATGCAGATCGTGAAGAGTGGGAAACTCAAAATAAATCCTAAAAGAATATTGACTTCGATATTCCAAGTTCATAAATTCTATTTTATATAATTCGCTATTGTTAGTGAAGAAATGTCATATTGATTTTAGCACATATCGTTTTAAGTTTTAAAATGGAACCTTGATAATTTGATTTTATGACGTCAATATGATTAAACATGTAGAAATAGTTGTGATTATCTTTAAATGTCATTGGAATGATATTTTATCAATAATTTTAATCGTTGGAATACTGATTCAACAATATTGAATATGTCTTATAACCCTTAGACATTTTATGACGCTATTGTGATAACGTTTAAGGTATGGTTGCGAATTTGTTTACGTTAGACGAATGAAGTCCTGTGATATATATGTTCCTGAATATTATTTCTCAACTATAACAAAATGATGCATTCATATAAAAAATGTTAAAATATACTTATGTATATTTGAACTATTGAACTATTGTCATCGAAACGTAAACAATATAACCATTATTCTGAAGACGAAGTAGGTTCGCCAATTGTTACGGAAAAGCACAATTATTTACCTTACCTTAGGCCATTGCAATGCATTTTCCTTAAGAAAGTTATTTGCCTTTTCCATTCAATATTTACTTGGACCTTTATATCAGCAAGGTTATGTATTAGAATCTCTTAGTGTATGATTATAAGGTTGTATCAGCAGGAGCGGATACAGGTGTTCAAATATCTTACATCGAACAATATGATAAATAAATAGGAAATAATTAGCTGAACGACGAGATTCAGGAGGTATTTTTTTTAATTAAGCGTTATGTGGAGTAAGCAATCCCGTAGAGCGCGAAAATAGTTCCGGAGAGGAAGTCGAAAATGAACACGACAAAATGCCATGTCATAAGCCCAAGGCCCGATGAGCTAAGAACCTATTCTATTAAATATAGGCGAAAAGATGAAACACGAATTAAACATTTTATATTGCTTATGTGAATAAATAATTCAATCATACCAATGTTGGAATCATTTTAAAGGGCCAGTATCACGTTTAAGGGGATATATGAGGTGATGCCAGGAAAATGAAAATAAATGGTTTAAACTGAAAGACAGTGTATCTAAACTAAATGCCATACCTTTTTATTAAAGGTATTAACACAAAAATGTCCGCCAATGGACTTAATGTGAATCTTTATAATCATATATCATTACCATATGTAATAAGATTTTTTGAAACTTTCAAAATAATTCATTGAGCATTAACATACAATTATCAGTGAAAAAAAAAATGAAATTTTCAGTAAACGTGGTACTGCCATTTACAGCAGATTCATTAAACGTTGCCGCATATGTATGCAGTAAACATTGTATCCCTGTATCCACACATCAAGACACGCCCTGCTAGTTGTATCGACCTGGCCGGATATTTCTGTCCCAGACTCGTTGTCTTGGCACGATAGTCCGAGTCTGTGCAGTCAGCATCAAGCAGCACTTTGAGTTAATTATTTATCGTGTATTACGCTCTTTACCATGGCGGTGTGTCGTGAGTTGTAACTTTACCTTTCTAAAGATTGGTACTGAGATAACCTGATCGTGATATAGTATTTCTTTTAAATATTTACCGTGAAATAGACATATCGGGGTGTATATTCAGCATACGGTGCACGGCGGCAATACACGCCAGTAGCTAGTCTGATTGAAAACGACTGTGCTCCGAGGAATAAACAGTAAAACTATTGTCTCTATTGGGATTTAGACCAGCCGGATATCCTCTCTGCCAGCCGGGATTTCCTCTCTGTCACGGTCTGAATGCACCAACCGTTGTCGCATGTTGCTGTAACCAGTTTAGCGCAGACAAAACCCAGCTATAAGCTATCCAATAACGCCATCGCCGGCGTTTCTAAATTGCGTTTAGCGGCGATCACGTATAACGAATGGTATACTGCCCCTAGCATGATATCGAAAGCTTAAATTTCCGCCGTCCTTGCGATTGGTTAGTTGTGCTTACATCAGAAACATGCGACTAAGGTGAGTGTTTTCAGACCTTCAGACGATGGCAGTAGCGGACACTCGGGTTCTTACTGATAACAGGAATCGTCGATGTCAGATTATCGGTCATGCACGTTGAGGTTATACTCGTCACTGACACTAACTTTGTCATGGAAACAAGGAACAAATATATCTTTGTGTCATTGTTTTCGTCATGTTTCCATGCCCAAATGAAATTCGTGAATTAGAATTTTATTTATTTCAAATTGTTCTCGTTATTTGTTGCAATTTTGTTGTCAATTTTACAATCTCACAAAGGACTATAGTTATCGGTGGTGATTTTTTATAACAAATTCAATCATTTATATTTATTGTATAAACTAAAACTTATATAGTATTAGTTTCAGTTAAACAATCAATCCGACGTATAAAGCTTTCGTGTAGGAAGATGCGGTTATCAAAAAAATCTTAATGTAAACTAAATCGTTAACAGTTTAATCGCTATCCCTTGAAACGAATGTATGTTTATACCGGAATGTATATATAAGTTAAGGATTTTGTTTTGCCACTTGTACCAATGGTTGTTGTTTTACAAAGTTTATATCTAGGATTAAGAACTGTCTGTCAAATTATGGTTATCTCAGCTTTCACTGTATATAACAATTATCTTTTAAGAGAGTGTCGTGAGTGAAAGACCGCCAACATAAACTCACACATACGTCATACTTGTGCTGTCTAGAAACTGATATATTGAAGAACAATTTCTACGGGTAAAACGAATATTCTCTATAGCCACTGCGTCATTTACGATAATGATAATAAATTTCTTAATGCAAAACTTTTTTGTGTGGATAAAGTTCATGCTTTCTCTCCACAGACTCCAGTTGAGTTGATGGCGACGGCTAAGCCCCTACCGGAAGTGGACGTGGAGACGGCGCTTCACCTTCAGAACAACCTGTTCCGTCTGTACTCCGAACAGCGCCACACCGACATCACAGTGTTCATCAAGGAGACGGTCTTCGAGTGTCACAAGGCTGTCCTCGCCGCCACCTCTCCATATTTTGACGCCATGTTTTCTAGCGGTATGCGAGAAAGCGTGGACAACTCTGTCAGATTGCAAGGGCTCTCTTCCAACGCTTTTGAGAACATCCTGAACTTCTTGTACTCCGGTAGGTGTGAGGTGAACGTTGACAACGCCGAAGAAATCCTCAAAGCATCCGCCATGTTCCAAATCACGCTTCTCACGGGAAAATGCGAGAAATTTCTCATAGGACACGTCGCCGCAGATAACTGCATAGCCTTATGGAAGATTGCCCGAGCGCATGCCTGTAAACTTCTGGGACAAAAGGCGTACCTGTGTATCTTGGCGAACTTCCACGAGATCAGCCGCTCCGACGACTTCTACTGTCTGGATAAGGACGAGCTGCAGCTGATTGTGGCAGACGATGACATCAATGTTGTTCAAGAGGAGATGGTGTGTGACGCTGTCTTCTCCTGGTGTAGAGCGGACTCACAGCTCAGGTCGAGTCAGCTTGAGGAACTCTTCCAGTATCTGCGTCTCCCTCTCGTCTCACCCGAGTATCTCATCAATGAGGTGAACACTCAATACTCTATTGGTCAACAATACTAAATGATCCCCATGGTATACCAATTTATCAACCGAATCTCAAAAAGTATCTCATCAACGGGAACACTTAATACCGTCTTTTAATAGAAATAAAAATACTAAACTAATTTTTGTGAGATACCGTTGTATAACCGAATCTCCCCTGAGTATCTTAAAAACAGAGAAATACTGAACGAATACTGAAATACTATTCTTACTTATCGAGTCCCCGAAATAGCATATCAACGAGGTGAACACATATTAACACACATTCAGCTATGCTTGAAGATTGCTTTAACCAATCATGTTTAACCATTTTGATGATTCGAAATTTAAAAAAATCTTATCCTAGAGACAAACACTCAATCGATTGTTCTGGATTATTTATTAAAGATAAAGCAAAACATATGTACCTTTTCATTGCTGGCTGTAGAAGAAATATACAATATATCATTTTATCCATTAGGTTGAAAGCCAACCCATGGTAAAGGAAAGCCGTATCTGTCAGCGGATCATCAGGGAAGCGGTGAGTTACCACATGCTGCCTGCTCGCAAACACGAGTTCACGTCACCAAGGACCATCCACAGGACATACTCCCACAGTGAGGAGGTGTTGGTCCTACTGGGCGGGTACTCCAGCAGTGGAGACAAGGTCACAGACGTCCTCTGCTACAGCTACAGGAAGAAGAGGTGGTTCATCTTGTGCCCTCTGCTCTTCAAGCTTGGTAGGGAGTACTGTTGCTGCGTGTACGACAACGATATATTTGTGTCAGGAGGCTCCCAGAAGCCACAGAGTTTGGTCCGCTTCAATGCTGATCATAACGAATGGCAGAAGTGTTCGCAAATGATGACGGGCAGACGGCGACATGCAATGGTTGCTGTTGGGGACTCTATATACGTTCTGGGCGGGTACGATGACAAGGCCAATGAGGAGTCAAGACGGACGCTGAGTGATGTCGAAGAGTATCAGATAAATACGGGAACATGGCGGAAAGCTGGAGCCCTGGTTCAAGCTATAAGGTCCATGTCGTCATCGGTGTCCAAGGAGAAGATCTTTCTGTTTGGTGGACTCCAGAGTGATGAGACGGAAACGTCTGCCATTCTGTGTTATGACACACGTTTCCAGAACTCTTACTTCATCGGTAACCTCTGTATTGCCTGCAAACTCACCCGGAGTGTCTTCTACGACCGCCACATCTACATCTTCTGCACAGACGGCACCGTGATGGCGTATGATGAGGACTTCCGGTGCCGAATCGTGTCCAAAATCCCCAACTTCAACCGTAGACGGTTCGGCGCGCTGCGGTGTAAGGGTGGCATAGTTATAATTGGCGGCGAATCAGGAGAGGTAATTCTAAGAGACACAGTGTTCTTCGATCCGACCTTGAACGAGGCGGAGGAAGGGAAGACAATTGACTTCACGGCACCAGGGCGGGCAAACTTTGGAGCTGCAAATATCGTCATCAAGAAAAGATTTCTGGACGTGGAATGGCTTGAAGAGCCTTAGTATATCCTTGCAAATGAGAGGGTTATAAGTCAGCGGATTCGATCATTACTAAAACTAAAAGAGCTTAAACATATTGACCATGGACTTTATTCAATCAGACTTACAAAGAAACTTATTGATGTAAAATGGCTCGTAGAACCCTTTTGTACGACAGAAAACAAAGATGTCGTATGTTAGTTTTACTTCAAATAACTAGAGAAGCGCATTGGACGTGTGAGCCAAGAGTTTTGATGCACTCGGTCTTTCAAAGTTCGAAATCATTCAATTTTAGCAATGCACTTTAGAGCTTGTTTGCTCGTCACTTGTTGAACATATGTATATATATGTATATATGCACATATATTTACTTGTTTGTAACATGCAAGCTACAATTAACATGTCTATGGGATATTGTGTCTTTATTTTCTACACGTTGCTGCATCAAGCGAAAAGCGGTGATTATTTGAGCAATAAAGTTACTAGACATAATGCCATCCCATACGGATTGTTAGTAAAAGTGAAACGTTTGGGTCGTTGAGGAATTGTGGTTTTTTCATTCGTTGTCTGGAAAAATTACATCAAATGGAAATTTTAGATTATTTTGAACTTTTCTATTAAATGATAGATGAACACAGTTAACCTTCAATATTTAATTTTTGATATGGGTGATATAAGGAAAGTTTTGCCTTGATATGCAATTATAACTGTGATACACAAAAACGTCGCTTGTATTCAACAAAATCATTTGAACATCTTTATCGTCAATATCATCAACAACTGCAATGCAACGTCAATAAAATAACGTCAATAAAATAAATATCAGCATAATCAACTGAAAGCAACATAAAAACGTCAGTGTCATTATGAACATCGGCAACATTCACAACATCAATATCACTTATCTATCATAATCAACATCAATATCAGTATCATCAGTTAGACGGTTATTCAACATCAATATTAGTATCATCATTTAGACGGTTATTCAACATCAATATTAGTATCATCATTTAGACGGTTATTCAACATCAATATTAGTATCATCGTTTAGACGGTTATTCAACATCAATCTTAGTATCATCATTTAGACGGTTATTCAACATCAATATTAGTATCATCATATAGACGGTTATTCAACATCAATATTAGTATCATCATTTAGACGGTTATTCAACATCAATATTAGTATCATCGTTTAGACGGTTATTCAACATCAATATTAGTATCATCGTTTAGACGGTTATTCAACATCAATCTTAGTATCATCGTTTAGACGGTTATTCAACATCAATATTAGTATCATCGTTTAGACGGTTATTCAACATCAATCTTAGTATCATCAGTTAGACGGTTATTCAACATCAATATTAGTATCATCATTTAGACGGTTATTCAACATCAATATTAGTATCATCATTTAGACGGTTATTCAACATCAATATCAGTATCATCATTTAGACGGTTATTCAACATCAATATCAGTATCATCATTAACAACTGTATTTCATATGAAATGTACATGTTAAATGGGCTGGTGGCCTGTTTCCGAAATAAACCACATCCATCCACTGTAACATTAACAACATCGTTGTCATCATCAACAACGGCAATTCAACATCAATATTAGTATCATCATTAACAACTGCTATCATAATCATCGACTCCAAACAACGTCAACACAGTCGATAATAGTGATAAAAATTAACAGTAAATCGCTGGATTTAAATCGTGTTATGTTATGTCATTATATTTGCACTGTTTACAATGCCAATAACAATATATTTTTGAGATGTTTAAAATGTTGAAGTTTTTACTTACTTAGCGTCGCCATTACCAACAACATGTTACCATCCACAAAAGCATAAACAAATTCAACATAATTTCTGTATATTCTCAGCAGTGAAGGGGAAGCTATTTCCCTATTTAATCTATTCTAAAGATATTTTGAATTAATAAATACTTTAATGTAAAAATTAAAAAAAATTACACGCCATTTACGATAATTTTCTATTTTTAAAGACGAATAAATTATTTATAAATTAATTCTTTTTAAAACAATATCAAAAGATGAAAAAGCAGATTATCTGGTCCAGTTATTTCTGTCAGGGATAAATTTTTGATCAGTAAGGATATTTTCTTTGTATTTTAGATATGACGTGGTATTTGACATTTACTCAACAATTCAACGTAGATTTTATTCTTTAAAACGCTTCTCTTTCTTGACAGCCTTTTCCAATATTAAGTATCCCGAATAATTAAATATTTACTCTATAAATCTATTCACTCATTATCAGCAAGAACCTGATATTTGTCAACTTGACATTATTGTAAAACCACCAGTTTATTTTTTTACTATACTGAATGAGTAATGAGTAATTAAATACTTGTTTCAGCGCCATCAAATATTTTATTAAACAATATTCATAGTTATCAACATGCCCCTCTGTTCTTCAGGTTATCACGATAAAACTATCACGCTTTAAAGGGGCCGTATCACGTTTTTTGAAAATTTTATATTTTCAATTTTTCACTGATGGTTGTATGTAAATGTTAATGTATAATTTGTATAGTGTCAAAAATCTTATTACACAAACCAATCATCAGAGAACAAATGTTCCCAATAAATTCAATTGGCGACCATTTTTGTGTGAACACCTTTAATCTATTTCCTGTAAGAAAGGGGAATCACATAGCTGAACTTAACATTATGTTTTTTATTTATAACTGCTTCATTTATTCTAAATACATTGTCTTTCATATGGAACCATTTGTTTCCATTTTCCTGACATCACCTAAAGCGTGCTACTGTCCATATAAATAGCTTTATTTTGATTATAAGATTATTAGGTTTCTATTTTTAAAAAAAATCAAATTCACTGTCAATAAGTTTCACTGTCAATCTGCAATTGTCTTGACGTTGTGTCGGCTGAAATCGTATTATTCGGCAAAATACCGTTGGCAAATAGTTTTACTTCTTAAAAATGCCCGTAGGTCATGAACTCTTAGGCCAATGAGTCTTGATATTTGATGCAAGGACACTTTTGAAAACCTTTCCTACACAAGGTTTAAAACAATTTATCGACATCAAAAACATAGAAGTGAACTGAAAGTATCAAAAAGCAAATGTAATAAATAAGCTGGAATACAAACATAATACTTACACGTTTAGCTTGAATCAAAATATTTTAATCACCCAAATACATTGTAGACTTGAGTTTGCACTGGAAATAACAAAACCAAGAAATATACAATTTATTATTTATGTTGCACCACAGCTTTTGTATTGTTAGGAAAATAAGTTTAGAAATATCCAAAATGATAATGATACGTAATATTTTTTCTTGGATAAGCTTTAAAATTTTGGACAAACTTTTTATGGAAATGATTCAAGTAACTTTTCATTGGAAATCCAAAGGAAACGATTCTTAAGTAGAAACCTCTGTCGAAATTCAACTGCCTATATTGACCCTTATGACGCGCCATTTAAAATCGAAACGAAATGGACAACCTGTGAAACTTTGTCTTGAAGCAGGCTTATAATCATGGAGTGCACGAAGATTGCAAGCCAAAAACATTTACTTCGTGCCTTGCGAATTGACACGCAAGAAGCACGTCCCTCGAGCTTTGACACGCAAGAAGCACGTGCTCGTACATCCTTGCTAGTACTACACACTTCATTCATAAATCAGTGATGGCGCCCTTTCAGGGTTGTAGAAAATTGAAATTACTTTTAAAACTATTATAAATCTTGTGGGATTGTACTCGGACTAACTAACTAAGTAACAATTACTTGGCAGAATCTGAATGCATAAACAAAACCGGAGACTATTTCAATTACGGTGGTAACAAAGGTTTATACCCCACTTCCGGTTTTGTTGCTATGGTTTCCTTTGTTCTAACTGTAGGTATATTTACCGATACACCACAAATTTTCCAATACACCTATTCTTTTTTTGCACACCCAAATAAAGTCAAGTGAAGAGATCTTCAACTTAGGCAAATCAATCAAGTTGTAAAATTTAGAATTTTTGAGAAATGTTAATGACCAAAGTGGGAATCGAACCAGGGGCCTCAATGTTGCGACGCAGCGCCTCTATCGACTGAGCTACTGAGGCTTGATACAAGTAGCGGTACTTTTTGTTGTGCCATGTCTGGATTGTTGTATTTTCCTATATAAGCCATGTATAGGTACTAGTTTGTACCAAATTTTAATGTAATGAAGTCAGTTCATGTTTTTAAAAACGTAAAAAAAGAGAATTGTTAATATTTTGTTGATCTAGTTAAGATAAATATACATAGAGAATGGTGGAAAACTCTTTTTCGTCAAATATAACTCTACCAGAGTGAGGTATAAGTCAGATAAACCCACCCTTCCCTCGGTGCATCACTCAATATACCTCCTGTTTGAATCGTGATCCTCGGCTCCGCTACGCTACGCCTCGGAGACTCACGATTCAAACAGGAGGTATATTGAGCGATACACCTCAGGAAGTGTGGGTATATCTATTACATATACAGAGGAAACCGTGGCAGAGGAAACTATTCTTAATGTTCCCGAATGGTTGGACTCTAATGATTTTAACATTCAGAGAGTTATTTTTTTATTTAAAATATGAACCGGTTTTTAATGGACCTAACACGTCACAGAAAATGACATTCAAGAACTTCAGGGAGTGAGACGTTATTTCTATTATGAAACCACTCCGATTAGTTCACATTAAGTATTAAACGGGGAGAAAAATATAGTGATATTCTATTCGTATTATGAAACCACTCATAATGGTTTAACATTAAATATTCAAAGGAGAGAGATATAGTTTTGAGGAGAAAAATCTAAGGAAATTATGTTCAAGATATTTACGAAGTGAGATGTTATTTCTATAATAGACCACACAGAATGGTTTTACATTAAAGATTCAACAGGCAGAGAAATATAGTTTTAAAAGAAAAATCCAAGGAAATTATGTTCAAGATATTCAGGAAGTGAGATGTTATTCCTATTACTAAACCATTCAGAATGGTTTAACATTAAATATTCAACGGGCAGAGAAATATAGTTTTGAGGAGAAAAATCTAAGGAAATTATGTTCAAGATATTTACGAAGTGAGATGTATTTCCTATAATAAACCACACAGAATGGTTTAACATTAAAAATTCAACGGGTAGAGAAATAAAGTTTTGAGGAGAAAAATACAAGGAAATTATGCTCATTATATTCAAGAAGTGAGATGTTATTTCTATAATAGACCACACAGAATGGTTTTACATTAAAGATTCAACAGGCAGAGAAATATAGTTTTAAAAGAAAAATCCAAGGAAATTATGTTCAAGATATTCAGGGAGTGAGATGTTATTCCTATTACTAAACCATTCAGAATGGTTTAACATTAAATATTCAACGGGCAGAGAAATATAGTTTTGAGGAGAAAAATCTAAGGAAATTATGTTCAAGATATTTACGAAGTGAGATGTATTTCCTATAATAAACCACACAGAATGGTTTAACATTAAAGATTCAACGGGTAGAGAAATAAAGTTTTGAGGAGAAAAATCCAAGGAAATTATGCTCATTATATTCAAGAAGTGAGATGTTATTTCTATAATAGACCACACAGAATGGTTTTACATTAAAGATTCAACAGGCAGAGAAATATAGTTTTAAAAGAAAAATCCAAGGAAATTATGTTCAAGATATTCAGGGAGTGAGATGTTATTCCTATTACTAAACCATTCAGAATGGTTTAACATTAAATATTCAACGGGCAGAGAAATATAGTTTTGAGGAGAAAAATCTAAGGAAATTATGTTCAAGATATTTACGAAGTGAGATGTATTTCCTATAATAAACCACACAGAATGGTTTAACATTAAATATTCAACGGGCAGAGAAATATAGTTTTGAGGAGAAAAATCCAAGGAAATTATGTTCAAGATATTTACGAAGTGAGATGTATTTCCTTCCATAATGATTGGACACGCATAATGAGGCAGTTGGAGGGTTAATGTTTTAGTTTAGAACATTAAGTGGGTCGTGAATAACACCGGTCATGACGTGACTTGACGTTTAAGATGTTTAGGAAGTGACCAAGCACTTATCTTCAAGAAGTTGAAGAATGTAAACGTCATCATTGTAATTGTTAATATTTCTATACTACCGAACAAAACGAACTACATGCCTCAGTTGAAGTTATCATATGTATGTTTTTTATGTTTTAAACGACGTATTCTTAAACTGAAAATGCAGTCGTTAATTCCTCATTCAAATAATTCTTCTTAGTGGTTTTGGGTTGTTTTCAAAAAATGAAAATTTATGTTAACTTGTTTTTAATCATACAAATAATGATTTTGATCTAAAGAAAATGTTCATCATAATAGCAAACAGATTATTAGTGAAAATCATAAATGTGCCTGTAAAAAGATGAATAAATGTGCATTTCTACTGCAAATATGTCAAATTGAAAACGTGCAAAAATAATATAATGCATCCCATGTCCTTTAGATGTTCATTAACAAGAAACAAACTTTGCCCGGTAGTTCCAGATCTATTTCCAGATAGATAAGTGTCTTTCAGTGGTGTAACACGGATGCTGGACACCGCGGAAGTGATGTCTGTATTGATATTTAATTTCCTTCTAATAGAAATGCGACGTTTTGAAATATGGAGATAACCAGATAAAGGAGGTATGACAACGCAAAGCGAGAAGAGCGGCTCAAATTTGTCACATGGCACACTTGCGAGTTTGATCATTTATTTATTACCAATTTCATATATATACGGTCTAGTAACCTCACCAGTATAAGTAATCTTTAATACAGATAGGAAGGTTTAAACATTCATTGACTGACATCTCATCCTTTTTAACTTATGAAGGGCACGGTTGAATTTTACTATTGGAATAAAAATGATCTCTCGAAAAAGCGAAAGAAGAATTACCTCTCATGAAATACACGATTTAAATAAATAAATGGATCTTTGAAACGGATCACAAAGTTGCTTTGAAACGCCTCACATATAGGTTGCCATGAAACGCCCCACATAGATGCCTTGAAACGCCTCACATAGTTGCCTTGAAACGTCTCACATATTTGTCTTGAAACGCCTCACATAGTGTCTTGAAACGGCTTACTAAGTTGGCATGAAACGTCTCACTAAGTTGCCTTGAAACGCCTCACACAGTTGCCTTGAAACGTCTCACTAAGTTGCCTTGAAACGCCTCACACAGTTGACTTAAAACGTCTCATTAAGTTGCCTTGAAACGGATCACATATTTGCCTTAAAACGCCTCACATAGTGTCTTGAAACGGATCACATATTTGCCTTGAAACGCCTCACATAGTGTCTTGAAACGCCTTACATAGTTGCTTTAAAAAAGTCTCATAGAGTTGGCTTGAAATGTCTCACATAGTTGGCTTGAAACGTCTCACATAGTTGCCATGAAACGCCTCACATATAGTTGCCTTGAAACGCCTCACGGAGTTGCCTTGAAACGCCTCACATAGTTGCCATGAAACGCCTCACGGAGTTGCCTTGAAACGCCTCACATAGTTGCCTTGAAACGCCTCACGGTGTTGCCTTGAAACGCCTCACATAGTTGCCATGAAACGCCTCACATAGTTGCCATGAAACGCCTCACATAGTTGCCATGAAACGCCTCACATATAGTTGCCTTGAAACGCCTCACGGAGTTGCCTTGAAACGCCTCACATAGTTGCCATGAAACGCCTCACGGAGTTGCCTTGAAACGCCTCACATAGTTGCCTTGAAACGCCTCACATAGTTGCCATGAAACGTCTCACGAAGTGAACTTGAAACGACTATCGTAGTTGCCTTGGAACGCGTTTAAAGACAACTCAAAACAAGTTGACTTGAAAGATTGTAGGAAAATACAATGAAGAAATTTTAATCCATCCGATTCTTTGTGATATATCACACATGATAAATCAATAACTTCATAAATGATATTTAAGCCTTATTGTAGCTCTCTTTCTCAGCAGGGTAAATGGTAAACTGATTAAACTCTCTAAAATCTCCATCTTCTGAACTTTAGTGACATTATTTAATGTAATAATTTATTCATGAACTGTTGATAAATGTCTCTTGCGATGTTTCTTTTTAATTTTTGCTACAAGATAACTGACGAAAATCTTTAAAATGAGTGTATATTTCAATCGTGATGGACCTTTTTGGGTGGCATATGACAATTGCTTACATAACCTTTATCAATGCTACAAATACGAAGTTTTTGCTGTAAATATACCATGTCAATATGTGATAAATGTACATGTATTTACAATTTGTGTGTTTTTACTTGCTGATTGATTTGACACTACCCCTATTTTTCTTTTTTTATGATTCTTATATTTCAAAATTTGAAAAGCGCTTAGCAAAACCCCTCCCCCTTTAAACTAGTGTATTTTTGAAAGAAGGGTCAATATCCAGCCTGCCAAATAAACTAAAATCCAAAAGAAACGTCCGCTTTTGTTTTTTCACACACATAAAAAATCACGAAAGATAATTAGAAAATGACACCATTCTTATATATGCCAAGGCACTATCTGAAGAAACACATCGCTTAAACGCACAAAATGCAGTGGTTAAGGTACACAAATATCGTTTTGTTATATTTTTGTTCTATCGAGAATCGAGAATCAAATAAAGAGGGGACGTTTCTTTTGGATTTTAGTTTAAATCCACTCATATCATCACTAAAAATCCAATAATCTTGATTTTTACTTGTCAGAACATCTTGCTTGCCTGACTGCTAGATTAAGGCTTCCAAACAAACACGTTTCCATTTCCTGGCATAAATTTAAAAAGAAAATTTACTGAATTCTCGAAAATCTTAACAATCATATCTATTCGATCGCGGAAATTTCATGTCACAATGGCAAATGTGAAACAGGAAGAAATTCCACAACAATGACTATAGTTAGTATCATAATAGTATTGTGCGATGTCTATAGTTATCTACATGTAACAGGTTTTAGACTTAATAACTTGAAAACCTTCCTTACTTACTTATTCTTTAAGTCACATAATGTTTGATAACGAATGAGGATACAAACAAAACTATGTGTTTAGAATTATTGTCAGTTAATCAAATTTGGTGAATATAATTATGGTATCCGCCGATCATTGTTGTCCAAACAAGGAAGTATATAAGATGTATATAAAGAGCTTGTGTGTCAATTGTTGACGTAGATTCGGAGAGGTTGAGGAAATCTAGCTTACAACATACCCCAAACAGTTTCTGTTTGACAAAAAAATCAAGAGAAGTTCAACTCAAGTGACTTGGGTTCGTTCGGAAGTTTTTCTCTATGGATTATCTACCTCAAGTGTGAAACAACAAAGCTAATATAGAGGAGAAGACGACCGCTTAAGTACTAAGAGATGTCAAGAGGTTGACTTTGAACATTGAATGGGAGATTCGCAAATAACCAGGAGGCAAGAACAGTGTCTGAGGTTTTATCTATCACTTTGAAACTTCAGGAACAGAGGTTATTTAAAACATACTGTTACAGCTCGGACAGAGAAATCTTGGACCTATTACAAAGTCAAAAAGTAGCAGGCGATCTGATCTCAACAGTCCTAAGGAAGAAGACAACATATTCAGTTGACCAAATATTAACAGTCCTAACGTCGAAGAAACCATCTTAAGTTAACCAAATATTAACAGTCCTAACTTCGAAGAAACCATCTTTAGTTAACCATATATATATTAACAGATCACAACAGTCCTAAAGAAGAAGACAAGATCTACAGTACACAAGATCACAGGTCATACAAAGAAGACAACATCTCCAGTACACAAGATCACAGGTCATACAAAGAAGACAACATCTTAAATTGGCTATACCACGACAGTCCTGACGAAGAAGACAACATCTCCAGTACAAAAGATCACAACAGTCATACAAAGAAGACAACATATCCAGTACACAAGATCACAACAGTTTACAAAGAATTGAAATCTTAAATTGGCCAGATTACGACAGTCCTCACTGAGAAGACAACATCTTCAGTTGACCAGATCACAATTGCTGAAGATGAATACTAGAGTTGTCTGCGTGTTCTTCTGTCTCCATCTTGTGACCGTGTACTCCTACAAGCATGTTGTCTTCATGCATGGCCTTCTAGGTGACGCCGCTGTGTTTAATCGTATTGTTGATAATTTGAAAAGGGTGAGTTAATGTTAAAGAATCTCATGATAAGAATATTTATCCAATTGACAATGTGACATTAAAAGCACACTTAACATGTCTTTCTGAATTTTGGATTCATAGCATTTTTATAGCTCATAGCATGTTATGCAAATTGTATCTTCAGAAGGTCAAATATTTCATTTATCAAACCGATCCTAATCTAAATTTGTCATAGGTTTATTTGCTTCGTTTGTTTAATAATTCGTTTTAGTGTTAAACGATTATCTTGCTATAAGTAACACTATCATTCTATTTTCGCTTATCCACTTTGTCCCAGTGTGTAACAGGAGTGAAAATCTAATATTTTCACGTCCATTGGGATTCGAACCCGGGAACTCCAGGCTGAGAGTCAGCCACTCTACCTGTTCGGCCCAAGAGATATCCATACAGTCAAAGCCAGTAGGAATACTTTTTTACCCTGTCAACATGATTCCGTGGTTCCAAAATGCTTTTTTTCTCGGCCATATTTAAAAAAACAATTGATATGGAAAAGAATGACTTTACACATTAACCCTCATTCCCCCAGGACCACCCAGGAACCACTACTACTCAAATTGATTCATTCGAGGACGCATACAGCCTGGAACCGTTGTGGAGGCAGGTCCATAAGATCCAGATCCAGTTCAAGCAGATTATGCAGGAACATCCAGACGGCGTCCATCTTGTCTGCTTCTCTCAGGGTGAGTCATTAGAAATAATTTAAAGTTGTGTTGTTTATTATCTAATAAGATAATCTTATTCAATGGCTTATATTTGTAGTTTCTTTAAGTGGCATTTAGAAGTTGGAAGTCAAATAAGGACGAATATTTTATGGATAACAACATCGTCATCATAGTATTAAACAGCAATAAGTAAACTATGAAAACTATCGAAACGCCGTGTACTCAGAATAAAGAAGTTGTTATCCATAAAATATTCGTCCTTATTATAATTGTAGTGTTGTAAAGCAAGTATATGGCTTTTGTTTTTATGCTTCAAAACTTCGACAAACATTCAGTTACCAATGATATAACGCTTTGTAGAAACCTCAATGTATTTTGTAAGTAAATGGATGTTCTATGGGGCCTTGAGCTGAAACCTGGAACAAATTCTTCTCCGAGGTCATCTCACAATTTTTGTAATAATTTATACATTTTTGGTAAGTAATAATTTATGACCATTGAAGAGCATATACATTGCTACAATCAGGTTTCCCTCAGGTTTGGGCATGGAGCATCCTTACCTCGCTCTATCTTATGAGGTCATCCTGTTATGTCTTTGTTAGGAAAAGTCAAGTTTCACAATAATTAGTTATCCCACCTCATATATGAATGTCGATCTCTGATTGGTCCATGTGACCCTGGATAACGTATTGTAATTGTTAGTTAGCTCCAAAATAATCATAATTTAAACTAACAACATTCCTCATCAAGGAAGGATATTATAATCTCGACCGTCCAATTTACTCACAATGTCGGGAAATGGATGTTATTTTCAGTCGTTTACCTTAATCTAAGGATTGCAACGTGCAATCTTGTTGTAAGGAAAAGTCATTCAGTTCTCAATATTCAAATTTAAAGTCGCTGAATTCACAAAAACTCATTGAAATTTTCTCAAAACGTGAGGAATTAAATCGATGTCATTTACAGGGGGGAGGGGGTGAACT
The DNA here is from genome assembly GCA_916613615.1 of Steromphala cineraria. Classification (NCBI taxonomy): domain Eukaryota; kingdom Metazoa; phylum Mollusca; class Gastropoda; order Trochida; family Trochidae; genus Steromphala; species Steromphala cineraria. The sequence goes on along the minus strand of OU744735.1, from coordinate 24,479,507 downwards.
TTATGTCATATACATGTGTTTGATTTACTGCTTTATTTAGTTTTACAGGTTCCTGATGTCATCTTATATCATATCCTTAAAACGTGCTACTGTCCTATTAAAGTCGTTGTGAAGTTCCAGTATTTGTTATAATTTGAAAACCAGATTTATGATATGAGTTTCGGATTTCTGTTACAGTCGTAATTATTCATCTATCTCATCTTGTACTTTGTCAGAAAGGTTTCTGGATAATAATTTATTAGGTTTCAAATATATTCTAAATATATTCTAAATATCTATGATCAGTGACTGAACAAGGTTTTTACCTCTTATTTCATAAGGTTTTCTGAAATCTCATTGTTAGGAGTCCCCAAAATCATTTACTTATTGCAGTTCTCAGAATATTGCCCAACCGGTATATTCTGTGACTAATGAAGATCCGTTACAATTGTTAACCAGTTGATTCCTGTAAATGTTCCACTCAGAATTGTAATTATTTCAAGAGTAAAGAGTAAAGCCTTCTTGCAGGTGGACTGGTCTGCCGAGCCCTGTTGACGGTTCTAGAACACAATGTGGACACGTTCGTAGCTCTCAGCTGTCCTCTAGCCGGCCAGTATGGAGGTAAGACAGACAGACAGACAGACAGACATATGTTGTCTGTACTCATGAATCTGTTATGTGGTAGGTTTGGTTTTATCATGTTATTGCAGGTGTATCATTCATCCAAACGCGACAGGTTGCATGTGCACTTTGCTCTCCACGATTTCAGAAATTTGCAGTATGGATTTGTGATCAATTTCGGTTATAAAACGTTAAAATAGCCGTTTAAGCCATTGTAACCCAGAATGCCGGGTGCTAGAATGTCAGAGGCTGTCAGGTTGCAGATTATTGGTCTTCATGGAGCGGGTCTTTCAAGAATACTTTAAGAAAAATTGGACGTTATTACTCTACCATAAGTCGTTAAGCCAGAAAACATGCACAAACCAAGGACGTGAAGAATTGCACACCCTCAGGCAGACCACGTATCGCCTCCGTGAGAGAAGATAGGTCACTGCTAAGGCTCGTAAGAAGGATTTCCTTTCCAGTAAAACCCTAAAAGGCCAATTGCTTCCACGCCGTCTGTCCTGTCACCACAAATCGACTCAAGGCCCAAATTGACCGGAAGTCCAGAAAAGTAAGCAAGCGACCAAGATAGGTTGACAGGAGATCGCTATACCCGGGAAATCCTTGAACCTGTTGTCGTGCCTTATTTCGACAACCATGCATTTGTAACATGACCTGCATTCAAGAACGATAATGTTAGACCGTATCGTTCACGAGCTGTGAGGCAAGTTATCTTGAACAATGCCCTTACACACCTTCCGTGGCCTGCAATGAGTCCGGATCTTAATCCGCTTGAACATGTATGTGACCGCGGCACAACGCAGGGATCCTCCTCCTCAGAACTTAAGCGGCATAACAGCTTTAAATCAACGTAATATTTGTTCCTTTGAAATAAGGCAATGTTATTCTGCTGATTTTTTTGGACATTTATATGGAATATGGTTTAATCAAAATTTAAAAACTCTAAATTTCACAGATTGACCCCACCTGTCTATTTTACCATGCACATCAAAAGTCAACACAAGTGACGAGACAATCCCGAAATATGGTTTTAGAATAGTTATTTCACACATTGATCCTTTGTGGGTGCTCCTTGGATTATTTTATGGATTCCAAAACGAATCCCAAAATACATAAATTTTGCAATTAGATACACAATAAAGTGAATAAACTTAAGGTACGCAGCTGTACTTGAAACAGAATAATTGGTTCTCTACAGTGCTCTGTTACTTCGCGGCTACACCTGGTCGAGGGATAGTTCTGACCTGTTTTAAATTAGATTGATGTTACTTTGTCACAACAACAAGAACACACTGATCGAACCGAGAGAGTGAATGCGGATACATTTTAAAAAACTCAATGTGGAAATATTAGCCATTATTTTTAAATTAATCTGTTTTGAATTAATCTGTTTTGAATTAATCTACTTCATGTTTCTGATTAGGTCTATCGCTGGAGCTTTTAACGCCGCTAATGGTAGAGGTTTTTCCCAAGCGGAGCTTAACAAAAATGCAATGCCTATGCTATGCTCTAGATGATCAAATTTAATTTTGTCATTATCAAAAAAAAAATTGTAACAAACTTGATACTTTTTAAAATGCAAATTACAATTTTACTTTGTCGAGTGAATTACTAAAAGAGGAATATATTCCAGTTTACCATACTATTTAGCTTACATTCATTTGATTTCAGACACCCAAGTTCTGAAGCATTGGTTTCCAAAGTTCGTGAAACATAACCTTTACAGGTAAAGCCTGTTTGTCAAATATATCTGAGATCATGTTTAGTAAAAACAAAGAAACATAATTAGTATCTCATAAGAAAATGAAGTTTTTGTCGACATAATTTATTTCTTCTTTAGCGAATCCTTCTAAATTTTTAAAAACCTTTTAACAACATTTATCTTTGACATGAAGATAATGTCTTAAAGGGGCAGTAGCACGTTTTTTGATAATTTTATATTTTAAAATTCCCACTGATAATTGTAAGGTAATGCTAAATGTATTATTTTGACAGTGTCAGAAATCTCATAACACAAGCCAATCATCCATAGTCAGAGGGCAAAGTATGAAGATTCACATAAAATCCATTGGCGGCCATTTTTTGTGAACACCTTTAATTCATTTTGTGTAAGAATAAGGAATCGCATGGCTAAACTTTACGTTGTATATTTGAATTGTTACTGCTCCATTTAGTTTAAATACATTGTCTTTCAATTGGAACCATTCATTTTCATTTTCATGACATCACCTTATATTCTAACTAAAAACGTGCTACTGCCCCTTTAAGGACAAAATCATAAGTACTAACAATTTGGATATATGATTGCTCTTTCTTTCCATCTAGGTTCTTTTACACTGACATGGGACAGCGGTGGTCTGTAGCAAACTATTGGTATGGTGAGTTATCTCCCTTGGTATTTACATTTTCACGGCCGCGAAGTTCTAATTATTGAAAATTATGTAGTCTCTGACAAGGGAATTTGAAAAACAAATGATAATTTCAACATTAAGTCGTCAGATTTTAAATGTCAATTAAAAAAACATTTCAAATTGAAAGTGTTTATGTAGAATTTTGTAAAATAATAATTGTATTCCTGTAAAATTACACATTCTCATTAATTTTTGCTAAGTGTGCTCTTCAATTCATAAACGTAGATGCTCAAACGGAAAAATTAACGATATAATGATTAAAACGATGGTTTATAAATTATGCACGAAAATTCAATATTGACAATAGAGTTTGAATATTTTATGAGCGTTTCATGAAGTAACAAAATTCAACATGCAGTTCATCCACTCTTAAAGAAAATATTGCTATAAGCCTACATTGATTCATTCTCTGTTGCCAGATCAACATCAGCAGAATTATAACAATTGACATAATAGTATTTTACGAGTGCTTCAAGCAGTAATTAGTATTACAGATTGTTCTATAAGTTCCCTATTGCCATCGACAGTCTATGTTTTCTACGGCCAGAAAACATCAGCAGAATTATAACCATTGTCATTATAGTATTTTACGAGTGCTTCAACCAGTAATTAGTATAATAGATAGTTCTTTAAGTTCTCTATTATCATTGACAGTCTATGTTTTCTACTGCCAGATCAACATCAGCAGAATTATAACCATTGTCGTTATAGTATTTTACGAGTGCTTCAACCAGTAAATAGTACAATAGATAGTTCTGTAAGTTTCCTATTATCATTGACAGTCTGTTTTCTACTACCAGATCCCCATCAGCAGGAGCTGTACAAGAAGTTCTCCAACTTCCTGGCTGTTCTCAACAATGATACCAGCAGTCCTGACAGTCACAGTGAGTTGTCTGTGTCATCTGTGATCAGTCTCTTTAAAGGGGCAGTAGCACGTTTTACGGGGGAATATAAGGTGATGTCAGGAAAAGGAAAATAAATGGTTCCAATTGAAAGACAATGTATTTAAACTAAATGGAGCCGTCATAATTCAAATATATAATGTAAAGTTTAACTATGCGATTCCATTTTCTTACATAAAATTAATTTAAGGTGTTCACACAAAATGGCTGCCAATGGATTTTATGCGAATCTTCATACTTTGTCCTCTGACTATGGATGAGTGGCTTGTGTAATGAGATTTTTGACACTGTCAAAATAATACATTAAGCATTATCTTACAATTATCAGGGAAATATTTAAAATTTAAAATTGGCAAAAAGCGTGCTACTGCCCCTTTAAGACCAGCAGTGATAACAGGAGTCTAAGTTTAATGGCATTTCTTTTACTTGGATAGAACTCAGTGCAAGGTTGTGTGTCTCTGCACAACAGTCTAAGAGCAACCAGTACAATTGCATGTTCTGTTAACCAATCTTGTAGCCTTAGTGTTAGTTTTATGTGTCAGAAAGTGGGGGGCATATCCGTATAACCATTCTTTCAACATAAACGCTAGCTGGAGAAAGAGATCATAGAGTAAATATTTTCCAAACTCTTATGTCTTTTCTCTGGGATGCGTTGTTGTTAAGCTTGGCTGATCACTTATAAGAAATGCAAATATAGCAATTTAAAACTTTTTAAGACAATTTCAACTATTTGGACATTTCCCTTATAAACTATTTCAGTTCTTAAATGCAATCATTCTTTACGTATCATTTGTTTTTGAATATATGATTAATATCATTGACATTATTGACAGAGTACAAGGAAAATTTCACAAGACTAAAGAAGATGGTGTTGCTCGGAGGACCTGATGACGGAGTTATCACCCCTTGGCAGTCTGGGTGAGATTTTAAAGAACCGAGCTTGAAACTTTTTTCTTGATTAAAATGTGGTTTTTATAATGTAGCCAGACCTTTGTGAAATCGTACAGAGGTGGTTGATATCTCAACACATTTCAAGTACTATGAAATTGCAGGAATTACAAGTAAAGAATATAGTGGTAACACCTCCTATTTCGGGTTGCTCAAGTCATGAAAATTGACCCTACCTAGATTAGATATGAATATTCTGTTTTAGCTATTTTTGTGGTTGAGAATAGAAGGCCTATAGTGGCAAATCCAGGTATTGATGGGGATTGGCACTGATGTACCCTTTCATGTAATCCATGTTCCTTTTGATTCTATTCAAATGCAAAACAAGCAGGTTTTTATTTTAAATCAAGGATTTTTTAAAAACTTTGAGTAAATAATACTGTTGTTCTAAGATTGACCGATGAGGCGCTGAACACTGACATCACTCCGCTCGTCCACTCAGAAAAGATGCCCTATCTCTCTCGAAACTCATCCGCACTGCCGCTCAACGGCACTACTTTCGAAATTGGTGCTGTATGGAGTTTATTTCATTCGGAAATTGCCGAGCAATCATCTCAAAGAATAATCTGATTGCTTGGATATTTTTTTATTATGAGTGTTTATTTTCAAATAGTTTAGCGTAGTTTCTATTTATCAATGACAAATTAATATTTATTGTACATCGCACAGAAACTGACGTTGCGAAGGAAAATAAAAAACTTAGAGCATGCTTAATGTGAATACTTACGAAAGACTGCATGGGGAAATATCTGTTTAATTCAAACATTGTCTGTGCTAATTTCTTTCATTTCTTTTCAAGAGATTAAACAAAAGATTGCATATGTTTTATCATAAAACCAAAACCATTTTATACAACCAAAATCCAATCATCTAAATAATATTTTCTTTACCAATAACAAATGCGAGATTTGTTTTCTAAGAATACATACTGTTAAACCCGCACTCACAGCTATTGAGAAGGCTGTCAGAGCCTAGTTTCCTTAACATAAACATACTTAGCTTAAAGGGGCAGTAGCACGTTTTTTGATAAATTTACATTTTAAATATTTCACTTATAATTATAAGTAAATGCTTAATGTATCATATTGACAGTGTCAACAATCTTATTACACAAGCCAATCACCCATAGTCAGAGGACAAAGAATGAGGCTTCACATAAAATCCATTGGCGGCCATTTTTTTGTGAACACCCTTAATTCATTTTTGTAAGAGAAATGAATCGCATGGCTGAACTTTACGTTATATATTTGAATTATTACTGCTCCATTTAGTTTAAATACATTGTCTTTCAATTGGAACCATTAATTTTCATTTTCCTGACATCACCTCATATCCCCCCCTAAAACGTGCTACTGCCCCTTTAAAGTCTGAATCTCCTGATAAGGCGTGTTGAACTGTCACATGTATTTAGTGTTTCACTCAAGGAGTGGCTATATAAGCTGAGGCCACTGAGAACGGTGATAACATCGAATCAAAATGGAAACAATAATATTATGTTCATGTTACCAACACTAAAGAAAACCAGACACATTCTCAATTAGACGCTAGTTTTAACTTATGAACAAACTATATTAAAATCATATGCATTTGTAACAATTGCAATATTTAACTTCATCAATAAACTTACAAGTAATAAATTTACTACAAATAAATACATATATATTTACATTGTGTGACACATCATTGTCAACACATAATACTTGCATAATCTGGAATATGTTAATTGTCTCTGCTCACTGTACACATTTAATACAATCGTATTGTTGGAATCAATGGGAGGTGGCGAACATGTTGTGTTACACCACCAAGACAAATCATGCCGGATTGTCTGTTGAAACTCTTTACCCAAATAGAAAGAATGAACCGTACATGGGACATAAGTGGTAAACGCAAAAGAAAACCTCAATCTTCTGACTTCTTTATTCATAAAAAATCAAACTTCAAATTAAACAATTTCATTATTTTTCTAAGATGTTTAAAAACTTAATTTTCTATGTACATGTATTTCAATGTATTTCAGCATCTTTACTGACAAAATATTGTGTGCCTACAGGAAAAGAACTGTTTATAGTTATTGTTAGTCTAACAATTAGACTCTGAAATGAATTCTTTCAATAAATCTGAAATTTGGGGAAAAAAAAGAAAAGGAGACTGAGATTTCTTCATTTTCAGCCTAAAATTGAGCTCTCAAGTCTTATTATAGACTTGCTTAGGCTTGCATTTTATTTTAGGGTCTGGCTGACAGACTAAGTGATTGTATACAAAGAGACCTAGCCTAATAAATAGCATTTCTCCTTATCTCTGGTCTGTCATCAGTGTGTCAACTTAATGAGGTCTGTGCCTTCTCACAAGGGCTAAGGAATTTCTTCTTCCCGGATGAAGATGTGCGGGTAGGATATCTAATCATACGTTTTTCTCGTCACACGCTGGAAGTGCGGTTTTGGAAGTGTTTGTGAAACCGAATTTGACTGATCGCGACGGTTTCCTTATTTTGATATGATTTATCATCAGTACGACCTCTCATACTGGTCAAAGTTAGATCGATAGTATTCACAAATATTCACAATTATATGCGTATAGCGAACACCGGATATAGCGAACTAAATTCTTTGGTCCCTTAGGGTTCGTTAACTTATATCCATGTTCTACTGTACTTGATGCCCATCAAAGAAGTCATAAACAATATTTCAGAGCAATAAAATATATTGTAGCATATGCAATAAATTTGAAAGGTGTTGTTCAAAGTCGTGGGTTGTCTTCTTTCAAAATTAGAGGGTAGGGTTAGGCTTTGATTTGAGGACAGATCTCCCAAAACTGCCCTTGGATGCACCATTGAAGCATTGATAAATCTACTTGTATGTCCTTCTGAGAACAGCAAGGTGTTGTGATTTAAGAGAGTCCCTCAATAAGTAACAAATAGTACTACCAAAATACTTTGCATCCTGCAAATTGTTATGGGCTCTTTCCAAATTTCATGTGTATTTGATGCAGTATAAGGAGTTAATTTATCACTGCTTAAGTAATAAGTCATGATTCTCTTGTTTTTGTGCAGACATTTCGGGATGTACAACAGCAGTGAGGTTGTCCTACCCATGGAGGAACACAGGGTCAGTTTACTTTTTGGTTTTTGTTTGTTAAAGCTTCCTTGCATTTGAAGATATCATTCCGTGAGGGCGACAGTGTAGCTCTTGTAATTGCATGTTTCTAAATATATTTTTGAATATTCATTTTTGGTCCAAACGGTGATATGGCTTTGTATGATCTGTTTTACGTTGAGCTTAGGTTGCTTCATAAAATCTTTTCTTTAAAAAAAACCCCAAACAACCTAAATCAAAGACAAATGTTATGGATAACAACTTCTTTATTGATTTCTCACGACGTTTCTGGGTCAATTCTTGCCCCTTCTTCAGGTGACTGATAATGAAATATCCAGTAGGCCTATCCATACTGGATATTTCATTATCAGTCACTTCAGTCACCTGAAGAAGGGGCAAGAATTGGCCCAGAAACGTCAGTCACTTCAGTCACCTGAAGAAGGGGCAAGTATTGGCCCAGAAACGTCCTGAGAAATCAATAAAGAAGTTGTTATCCATAACATCTTGTATTACCACACCAACTTCTAAGTGCCTTTGAAGTGATATTGTAGAGTTGGTCAATAACAGCGGCTTCGTCGAACATTTAGCTAGGCGCTTTGATCAAATATTGACCTTTGCTAAAACTACAGTAGTCTAGGTCACCTAAATGAAGACATAAGTCTGATTTCTCCCCTTGTGGTCAATTGTGACACTTTGTGATTATATTTGTATCTTTTCATTTATTTTGTTTATTTCTAAAGTTTAAATTTTCCCGCAGTGGTACAAGGAGGATAGTTTCGGGCTGCAGACCTTGAACAAGCGAGGCGCCATCTTGAAAGTGACCTACAGAGGGATTAATCACTTCAGCTGGGTCACCAACACGGAGGTCTACATCAAGAGTATTCTCCCCTTCCTCACGTGATTCTCAGGGGAGATTACTCATGCATTTTTGCCTACTTACAAAATTACATTGAATTTCACTTATTGTATAGCCCTGACAAATACAGGGCTACTGTATATTTCAAAACGATCATTTAGGTAAACTCAAAATAATGTGAAACAGGAGGAATTTTCTTTCATGAAACATTGTCATTCAGTTTTTTCTATATAATTATATTATTTATTAATTGTGTTTGTTTTTTGTTGTTTTTTTTGTATGAAAAAAATATATTAAAAATATATTTGGATTTTTCTTGATTCTTTGACTGTTTAAAGCAAAATATCATATTTGGTGAACTTGATTTTAATGACCTGAGCTTTTTTTTGGCAGCAAGGCATAAAACTGACAGTTCGGAAACTGGCATTTTAGGCTTTGCGTAGGAAGATGCACACATCAGGGCCTCCTTCCACAATGCAAAGTTAAGGTTGAACTTAACTCACATTCTTTAAGATTGCACTCATTTTACCTTAAGGCCCCTTTACACAGAGAAAAGTCTTATGTACGACCCTTCAGCGACCTTAAATTGTGATAGGACGCTCAATGGTCGGCTGCATAAGAGGACTTCCATTTATGGGTAACTGCTCACATGATTCTCTGCGTCCTTTGAAAAACCTAAAGATACAAACACGAGACTTTTCATAATGACCCTTGAGCATCCTGCACGTTCATGGAGCGTCCTTTCTGCCTTCACTGGGCGTTCATCGAGTAAGGACGATCCCAGTGCGACCACTGTGCCTCCTCTGTGCCTCCTATGTGCCACCATGCAGTGACGAGTATGAAGACAGTACAGCGACCATTCAGCAACCCTACTGCCTCCTAGACGACCATTAAACAACTGCTCTGCCTCCTTGACGACTACTAAACAACGCTTCAGCGACCCCAGAAGTATGGAGTATATAAGTTGCGTTGGTATGCAGGTTTGTCATAACATCTGCTTTTTAGCACAAGTGTCACGAAATGCACGGGCACAATGTCACGTGATCGGCTGCTTCGCCTGATGATGACACTAATATTTACTGTCAACTTTTTGTTTGTAAAGTTAAATGAAAATATTTTTTTCAGCTTTTGATTACTTAACACATAACTAAAATTCGTTTTTAAAACGATTGTTATTAATGGTTTCCAAATCCTGTCACAAACCTATGAAGCCATTTGGACCAGTTCATTTTCATAGAGGGGTGTGAGTATGTTTGAACTGCTATATTTTTGTTTTATTTTTTAAATGCAATCGTCCCTCAGTTCATAAGCCAGTTAAGGTACTCAGACTCGGTCTTGGTGCCTGTAGATAAACCGCAGGGGGAGTCGGGTAGGACAGATAGACCTTGGCCTTCGGCCGCGGTCTATCTGTCGTACCCGACTCCCCCTGCGGTCTATCTACAGGCACCAAGACCTCGTCTTCGTACCTTAACCTTTACGTAAAGGCTCGTTAGTTAATGAAAATAACATCAGTACTACCTGGAAAAGTTAGAAAAAATATTTTTTGAGTTTACTAATTTTAACATTACTACCTATCTAGAAACTTATAGTACATGTGTATATTATTTTCAAAAAAGGTTTTATATAAATATTTGTTTGTGTCAATAATAATTTCTGGTGGTATGTTAATTGAAAAGGCAACCCAATGACTCCTATAAAAGGACACACGAGTCACGCCATGGAAACCTTTTAAAACTGATAAAGATAATAATTCATAGCTTTATGACTTCTCATAAGGTATCTCTCTGACCATTTGCATGATTCATAATAGATTGCCTAATGAGCAACAGAGCCAATGGATCTATTTTTCTATTTCTTAATGTTTTTTCTCTGAATTTATTGCTTTACAGAACTATGTTGTGAAGTGGTTAATTAAATAATTCTGTAATAAACAATAACAAGGTTTGTTGATTGTGAAACCATTGTATTTATTGCAAATATGTAAAAATCATTTCTTCATATTAAGATGACATAATCCCATACCAAATTTCAATTTAATTTAGGTCATGAAAATCATATCAAACATAATGAACTTGTATTGTAACTTGACAAATAATTAGGTTTTTGCTCATGGAAAAACATCTAAGCACAGGAATGTATACATAAATCTACTGTTCAATATTCTTTCAAAAACATATAATTCAAATAACCTTTACCCCTGTGTTATTTGAGACATTTTGGATGAAACAGTAGCCTTTTCATTTATGACATATTCTTAGTATTTACATGAAGTACTATGTCCTAGATATAATCATACTTACAAGTACTTATGAAACGCAGGCTAATTAACTTCTTTGTCCCTCCAGGATTTTGCAATTCTGCACTTACAGAATTAATTGCTGCAAAAGGCATTTTTATGCAGAATACTTCTATGATTTGTTTCTGTTATATACAAAATAAAAATATGTTTAATGAAATGAAAATGTATTGGCTCCCATAAAAAAACCTGAAACTTATCGAAAGTATGTTTTCCACAACTATTTTACTAAAGAATTCATCCTTAACGAATCTTTTCTTAGAAAAATTATATTTTCGGCTATCAACCCAAAAAAGTGCAAAACATACATATTTTACCCGTTTTAGGGTACTTTTAAACTATTAAATATGCATAAATTTTATGCAGAATTAAGAAAAATGGGATAAATAATTAACCTAAATTCGCTGCAGAATCATCACAAATCCTCAGCAGAATCCAGGAGGGAGTGTTCTTAAAGGGACAATCCTATCGGGGTATTTTTTGTGGAAATGAAATTCAAGAGGACGCAGTGATGCATTCTATTCTTTTTCAAATTTGAGAACAACTAAAAGGTTACCCTCACTAACATATATGACAATAAGTGTGAAATAATTATGTAATTATCATACAAGGGAGGACTTTTGAATTTTGTTTCCACCAAAAATACCTGCTGGAAGTTACAACATTCAAACACAATATAGACATTTCCATTTCTGTATATTGCATATATCATGTATATAAGATACAATAAGACACATCATACAATTAACAGTACAATCGTAGGCATCATGAATAAATCAGTATCAATGAGTCCAGATGAATACTGAAATTGTTGCTTTACATTCGGACTAGAAAGACACTTGACATTTTGAGCATTGTGTTCTCTTATCAGACAACCCTGTTATATTTCTGAACAATATATTGGTGTAGTGACAAAGTATGACAGCAGCGCTGAAGTTATAAACTTCATGACTAGCAAATGACTCATTACTTACCATTTTTACTTATCTGGCATCAATTGAAAAGTAATCCTATTATGGATTTTAAAACAGTTCATATTTATACAAGATATTTTCAAAATGCAATGTGCCTTGGATACATTAAAGGGGCAGTAGCACGTTTTAGTGGGTATATACCGGTAAGGTGATGACAGGAAAATGAAAATAAATGGTTCCAATTAAAAGACATTGTATTTAAACTAGATGAAGCAGTAATAAATCAAATATATAATGTTAAGTTTAGCCATGCTATTCGTTTTTCTTACACAACTTGAATTAAATGTGTTCACATAAAAATGGGTGCCAATGGGCTTTACGTGAATCTTAAGAATTTGCACTCTGACTATGGATGATTGGTCTGTGTAATTAGATTTCTGACACTATCAAAATAATACATTAAGCATTAATATACAATTATCAGTGACAAATTTAAAATAACTTTTTTTTTAAAAACTTGCTACTGCCCCATTAAGTATTATCCATTAAGATAGTGCAGGAAATATACCAAGCAATTTTCTTCTAATTTTTCTTCTGTCATTACATTAAAAGTTGCAATAATTTGCACTAAATGTTATTATTGGACCAAGATTACGTTAATTTTTTTTAGAAATATAATTGACAAACCATAAACTGTGTATCAAAACATTCTTTGAACAATAATACAAGAATATCTGACATTCAAATCTTCAAAATTCAATCACCACAACTGTTGACAAAAGACAACCTATTTTCACAACAAGTATGACAGTTTCCTTGTCTCTTTGGGTTGATGCTCCACATATGAAAGACACTGATCACCGGAAGATCCAAGTTTTATAACATAATTTCATTATTATCTTTAAAAATCACAATCAGTATGTCATTACATCTTACAACATTTGAAAAGAACAATTTGTTATAGACTCATAAACTCATGGAAGAAGCAATTGGAAATGCAGATTATTGAAATGCAACAACCATGGAAGATTCAGTATTGATTCTTGGCACATCCACATTGAAGTTGTTGGTTTAGTTAAACATTCTTAACTGTTACAAGTTGAAATTGTTGAAGTATGATTAAACATACCTAATTGTTACACATTGAAGTTGTTGAAATTTGGTAAAATTGTTACATAAGTTGAGTTAAACATACCTAATTGTTACATATTGAAGTTGTTGAAATTTGGTAAAATTGTTTCATAAGTTGAGTTAAACATACCTAATTGTTACACATTGAAGTTGTTGAAATTTGGTAAAATTGTTTCATAAGTTGAGTTAAACATACCTAATTGTTACACATTGAAGTTGTTTAAGTTGAGCTAAACAAATGTAATTGTTAAGCATTGAAGTTGTTGAAGTTAGGTAAACATACCTAATTGTTACACATTTGAGTTCTTGAATTTATGTTAAACATACCCAATTGTTACACATTGAAGTTGTTGAAGTTAAGTAAACTTACCTAACTGTTACACATTGAAGTTGTTGAAGTTGAGTAAAACATACCTAATTGTTACCCAAGTAGAGTTAAACATACCTCATTGTTACACATTGAAGTCGTTGAAGTTGAGCTAAACATATCTAATTGTGAGACTTTGAAGTTGTTGAAGGTAAGAAAACATACACCATTGTTACACATTGAAGTTGTTGAAGTTCAGTCAAAAATACACAATTATTCCACATTGAAGTTGGGTTTAACAAACTTAATTGTTACACATTGGAGTTGTTGAACTTGAGTCAAACTAACCCAAGTGTTACACATGGAACTTGTTGGTAAAGTGATAGAATACATATCAAAGTTAAGAAAAAGGCAATCAAGATTCCAAATCTTAAATTAATCTTGATAATCAAGTTGTCCTTCAATCAATATCATTGGTTCATATATGATAAATTCAAACAAGATTACACATTGCATAATAGGCACTGAGCAAGTGGAATTCAAATGGTTGTGAAATATAAAATTCTGAACATTGAAAAGAATATTGAAATTAGTACGTTTAAGAATTCTAATATTTTGAAAATAATTTGATTAAGAAAACCTATCTAGAGCCAACAATGAAACTTAAATCATATATTTCAATCCCAGATTCAAATTTTAAATATTTTGAGTAGGGCTGAAGACACAAAATTATAAATCTATTATCAATATTAACACTGAATATTAATATAGATAATTGAAAAATATGGTTTCAATTAATATATTTTATGATGAATATACCAATTAAATATTTCATTAAACTGAATACATGTGTAAATCAAATTATATTTGAAAGCAAAAAATATTGATTGAGCTTAAATATCTAAATTGTGGTTTGGGACTCTCGTACAATAACAATTATTAGCAAACATAACAATCTCTAAATATCATAACAAATTGACAAATAACTTAATAACAAACTTCATATCAAGAAATAATTACCGGGTAAACCAAGCCAACTCAATCATCTCCTAATATTGAAAGATAAATAAGCAAAATAATAATTACAAAAAAAAAATACATTCAAGTACAGGAACACATCGCTTTTTTTTACCAAATGTTCTAAAAGAACAGAACAAAACAAAGGAACACAATGGTGTTTATACCATAAATATTTACCATTAAATTTCTGATAAGCAATTGCAATATGGCAAATTTGCGTCATAATCATACTTGAGGTAATCCCAATATTTTATCATATAAAATGCTCATAAATACAGATAAATATTTGACAGACCCTTCGTAACATTCCATGTAAGGTATGGTGATTTTGGTTTTAATGCCCCTTTCAAATGTAATTTACGGCTGTTAGTATCATTGTAGGGAGAAAGTCTGCAACACTATTGTAGCTATGCATTGAGGTGAAACCTGCAAGCATGGGCTGGAACTAGTGAACCATGGGTGGTACTGCGCTGAATTCAGTGTAGCATTGCACCAAACCTGACTGCGTGTTAAACAGTTCTCTACTGCAGACATAGTTGCAAAGCCTCTGGCGGGTTCCACCACAGGATCTCTTGGTTTGATGCCTTATGCCAAAACCACAGGCTTTTCCGCCCACAATGTACCATGTATCACTATACCTATAATATGTATATAAGCGTTTTATCAAAATTCAAAATCAAACCACAAAAAAGCCTGTAACCGAGGTTCACAATTTGATCATCATATCTCATCTCCTTATTCATAGCCTTGACCAAAATAAGCAAGCGATCTATTTAAAGCTCTAAACTGATTGTAAATTCATATGAAAATACTTTATCGATGTCTGTGTCTTAAGTATCCAAAAAGGCAATATGAAACAATGTTTTTATTACATCATAATTTGTACTAAATAATTTTATGGGAAAGTTTGTTAAGTATCTTTATACATAGTATACATATATTCAATGGACATAGTGAAATCTTGAAATAAAAAATTATGAAATCAAGGTGTAACAAGATAATATTATCATTTGCACAAACAAAAAAGTTAATTTTAAGACACTTGATTTTTTAGATAATTATTTTCTAATCATGAAAAATTAAGAAATTATTCTGCAAAAAACTAGTATTAGATTGGGCAAAATTTAAAGGAATCTCCCCCAAAAATGGGACCTCTAACACAGGTGACTAGGCATCCTTATAAATACTGTCAACACATGATCAATTGAGCCAATCTGATTTTACTGAAGAAGTTCTTAGGGTGGTTTTAGATTTGACAAAGTAAAAGTATATGCAAAACAAACACTGTGAATCAATATGATTACTATTCATTTTCAACACAGAGTGTAATTCTATTTTTAATTTCTCCTAAGAAGTGCAAAATATGAGGCCCAGATTGTATCTGGTACCATGGTAACATTTTCAGTTATTTTTTCATTCAAATTATCAAAATAAAATTTTTGGCCAGGGACCATTCAAGTCTAATTTATACCCTTCCCCAAGCTGTAAATTAATTGAAAATCATGCAATCAACTATGTATGAGTTATCTCCCCTGAGAATCATGTGAGGAAAGGGAGAACACTCTTGTTGTAGACCTCCATGTCCGAGTGCCAGTGAATGTGATGGACCCCCTTGTACGTGTTGATCAAGATGGCGCCACGCTTGTTCAGGGTCTGAAGTCCGAAACTATCCTCCTTGTACCACTGAGAGAGAAATAAGACATAAATTACAAACGGTCAGATACAATGGCACTGTCTTACATAAACAATCAAAAATGAGAGTCCAATGGACTCACAGGATATATTTTTGGGAGTCCATTTCCAATTTCAGGAGTCTTTAAAAAAGAATTATGGATGTTTCATATTGATAAAAAGGTTTATAAAGATTTTCCTATAATGGGATGGTTATCGGTTGACGTTTTAATACAATCTTGACATGAAATCGTACTAAAATGTTTTATTGTTTAAAGATTGGATATTTGTATCAGAATAATACTGAGTCACAGAGGACCCACATGACTATTTTTGGGGGTCTTCCTGAGATTTTCTGCGTCAAATACACAGTAAAGTTGAGTCCTATAAAACCCTGCAATGGCATGATCAAGCTAGTATTTGCTCCAGACTTATTATAAGGGCTTTTCTGGGGTCAAAAAAATTGGACTTGAGTACTCAAGGCGTCAAACTCAACTCAGACGTGACTTCTCGAGAATCTTACATTTACTCAAGATATCATGAAATTGTTGTTCAGCCAAGATTTTATCCACACATATGATGACATATACATGATCATATGCTGACTATTTTGACACCAAAGTCTTTAAAGGGGCAGTAGCACGTTTTTAGGGGGGATATAAGGTGATGTCAGGAAATTGAAAATTAAAGGTTCCAATTGAAAGACATTGTATTTAAATTAAATGGAGCAGTACTAATTCAAATATATAACGTTAAGTTTAGCCATGCGATTCCTTTTTCTTACACAAAATGAATTAAAGGTGTTCATACAAAATGGCCGCCAATGGATTTTATGTGAATAGTCATACTTTGTCCTCTGACTATGGATGATTGGCTTGTGTAATGAGATTTTTGACACTGTCAAAATAACACATTTAGCATTAACTTACAATTATCAGTGACAAATGTAAAATATACAATTATCAAAAAACGTGCTACTGCCCCTTTAAATGGCCATGTTGATAACTTCACATATCACAAACTTTTAAAAATAACTAAAACAAGAACCATGAATTCTGTCTCGCCGTTTGCTCTATCTTGAATTTGTAATAAGGGCCACCTAAAATGATGGGAATATTACTTTAGAACATCACATCAAATCTTATGGTTCAGATGGTCTTATTTCCTGTGAAACATAAATATATACTTATTGTCTTCTTCCCATTAATCATAAGAAGAATATAGTTAGAAAATATAGTTAGAATAACTTGGCTTACATTGTCACAAATAGTGAAAATTCAAATGGACATTAGCTTTCAACTAGAAAGTGTTTTTACCCGTAAAGCACCATTAATGTTCTCTGTATAATTCAACTTAAATAAATAACCTATCAACTCCACAATTGTAGCAAACAAAATATTCAAAATTCTAAATGATTTGATGCTGAAACCGTTGAAAAGTCCAAATTGTTGCCATGGAAATAAAAAAAAATTAAATTAAAAAAAATCTATAACCTCCAAAAGGCACATCTACATGATATGGAGAGACAGTATACCAAGTTTGGTGATGATCGGTCGCATAGTTTTAGAGATATGCTCCGGAAACGAAATGCCAACGCCAATGCCAACGTCGACAGGAACTCAGCCAAGACCAATATGTCTCCCAACCCTTCGGGGGGAGACATAAAAACATTTCAACAAATTAAAACAAGAGTAAACTGACCCTCTGTTCCTCCATGGGTAGGACAACCTCACTGCTGTTGTACATCCCGAAATGTCTGCACAGAAACAAGAGGAACATGACTTATTACTTCAGCAGTGATAAATTTACACTTAGGCCCTGAATCAAAATACCTATAAAATTTGGAAAGAGCCCATTAAAATTTAAGCTGTGAGTCGCAGGATGCAAAGTATTTTGGTAGTACTATTCGTTACTTATTGAGGGACTCACTTAAATCACAACACCTTGCTGTTCTCAGAAGGACATACAAGTAGATTTATCAATGCTTCAATGCTGCATCCAAGGGCAGTTTTGGGAGATCTGTCCTCAAATACCAGCCTAACCCTACCCTCTAATTTTGAAAGAAGACAACCCACGACTTTGATCAACACCTTTCAAATGTATTGCATCTGCTGCAATATATAACTCTGAAATATTGTTTATGACTTCTTTGATGGGCATCAAGTACAGTAGAACATGGATATAAGTTAACGAACCCTAAGGGACCAAAGAATTTAGTTCGCTATATCCGGTGTTCGCTATACACATTTAATTTTAATGATATTATATAGGGACTTGAATTTTTTTTTCACTATATCCGATTGTTCGCTATATCCGAGTTCGCTATATCCGTGTTCTACTGTAGTTGGAAACAACTAAGTATAGACTTCTTAGATAACAACTTACTTATTCTGAAAGGAGACATTTCAATACATATTCTTGTATCTTTGTCAAAAGAAAATTTAAGGGGCCAATGAAAAAACCAGTAGGTAAAATACCTTGCCGTTCTAAATATCCTACAACAAATTTAGGTTTTCAGTAATCATTCAAATATTATTAACTCAACAAAAAACTTCCAAATTTTCAACTAAAGATTAAATTTTGCTCTTACCCTGACTGCCAAGGGGTGATAACTCCGTCATCAGGTCCTCCGACTAGAACCATCTTCTTCAGTCTAGTGAAATTTTCTTTGTACTCTGTAAATATAGATATATGGATATCAATTACTCATTGAAAAAAATCTGAACCTCTATGTACTTCAACATCTAACAAGTGTTTGCCACTAATGTGGCAATGTCTCCCGCCGCTTGGATATGGCGATAGAATTGTCACGTTTCAAAAGTGGTCAAAGTGCTGTTGTGACCTTGAAAATAAGGTCAAGGTCACCCAAAGTGACTGGTGTCTGCGTAAATCCCCAATGTAGTCTCATACCAAACTTGAAGACATTTGGTGCAGTGGTTTATGAGATATCAATTAAAGAGTTTCAAAAGTGGCCAAAGTGGTGACCTAGAAATTAAGGCCTAGGTCACCCAAAGTGACTTGTGTCTGTGTAATCCCTCAATGTAAGCTGTGACCAAATTTGAGGACATTTCATGAATTGGTTCATAAAACATAAGATGTTTCAAAAGTGTTCAAGGAACTGTGTTGACCTTGAAAATTAAGGTCAAGGTCATCCAAAGTATTTGGTATCTGCCTAGTCCCACAATGTAGGCTGTGACTAAATTTGAAGACATTTTGTAAAAAGGTTCAGGAGATATTGTGTAAACAAGAGTTTCAAAAGTAGACAAAATATTGTCAAGGTCACCTAAAGTGACTGGTGTCTTTGTAATCCTCCAATGAAGGCTGTGACTAAATTTGAAGACATTAGGTGCAGCAGTTCATGAGCTATTGCGTTAACAAGTGTTTCAAGAGTGAACAAAGTGCCGTTGTGACCTTGAAAATTAGATCAAGGTCACCGAAAGTGACTGGTGTCTGCGTAATTTCCTAAGGTAGGGTGTGACCAAATTTGAAGACCTTGGGTGAAAGGGTTCATGAGCTATCGAGTAACAAGTGTTTCAATAGTAGTCAAAGTGCCGTTGTGACCTTGAAAATAAGGTCAAGGTCACTCAAAATAACTGGTGTCTGCGTAATCCCCCAAGTGAGGCTGTGACCAAATTTGAACACCTTGGGTGCAACGGTTCATGAGCTATCACGTTAAAAAGAGTTTCAAAAGTGGTCAAAGTGCCGTTGTGACCTTGAAAATAAGGTCAAGGTCACAAAAAGTGACTGGTGTCTGCGTAATCCCCCAAGTGAGGCTGTGACCAAATTTGAAGACTTTGGGTGCAACGGTTCTTTAGATATCGCGTTAACAAGGATCCGGACGTACGTTCGGACGGACCGACGCCGCTGAATACAATGTCCCCCGTTCCGCGTTGCGGCGGGGATCAATTAGTAGATGTTAGAGCTTAAAGATGCCATTAAAACAACTACACAATTATGATCATTAGAAATGATTAAAAGGAGGGGTGATTCAAAGACAAAATCATCAATAAAGTCATGAGGCATAACAAAATTCTTATGTCAATGATGCATGTGGACCAAAGGCAGTCTAAATATACCTAGCCTCAATAATACCTGTTTCACTCTGATATTGAGTCTAGCGAGATCTAGTAGCAGGTTGTGTCAGCCGACCTTTCGCCGAACTATGACCCTCAGACGTTATATGTGCAAATGCAGACTATTGTTGCTTGGTAAGATGATCCCTGATTGGTCAGTTTGATAGATCAACTGACGCGACCCACTACTAAGTCTTTCTAGACTCAATATTGTAGTGAAACGGGTATTATTGAGGCTAGGTTTACTTTGACTAAGATTGATTCAGGCAATAGAATGATCCAAATTAACTGAAACATTTCATATGATTCATTTCATAACTGAAACATAGCAAAATATATACCGCTAATTATGATTAAGCAAGAGTATAATGAGACTGATCACAGATGACACAGACAACTCACTGTGACTGTCAGGACTGCTGGTATCATTGTTGAGAACAGCCAGGAAGTTGGAGAACTTCTTGTACAGCTCCTGCTGATGGGGATCTGGTAGTAGAAAACAGACTGTCAATGATAATAGGAAACTTAAAGAACTATCTATTGTACTATTTACTGGTTGAAGCACTCGTAAAATACTATAACGACAATGGTTATAATTCTGCTGATGTTATCTGGCCGTAGAAAACATAGACTGTCGATGGCAATAGGGAACTTATAGAACAATCTATTATACTAATTACTGGTTGAAGCACCCGTAAAATATTATAATGTCAATGGTTATAATTCTGCTGATGTGGATCTGGTAGTAGAAAACATAGACTGTCAATGATAATAGGAAACTTAAAGAACTATCTATTGTACTATTTACTGGTTGAAGCACTCGTAAAATACTATAACGACAATGGTTATAATTCTGCTGATGTTATCTGGCCGTAGAAAACATAGACTGTCGATGGCAATAGGGAACTTATAGAACAATCTATTATACTAATTACTGGTTGAAGCACCCGTAAAATATTATAATGTCAATGGTTATAATTCTGCTGATGTGGATCTGGCAATAGAAAACATAGACTGTCAATGATGATAGGAAACTTAAAGAACTATCTATTATACTAATTACTGGTTGAAGCACCCGTAAAATACTGAAATGTCAATATCAACACTTTAGAATTTTATAAGCATGCGTAGCATGCGAAATGAAATTTTAATTTTGTGAGTAAACTGAAATAAGGTCTAAATACGATAATTCTCTAACTTCCGGAAGTAGTAGCCTTTCAACGTAATCTCGTGAGAGAAAACGAGATCTCGTCCTCATGACGAAGGCTGATAAAACAAGACAAACTCAGATGACGATTCAAGTGAGTTTACTCACAACAAAAACAAGGCAACAAAGAATCCTCCGATACAAAGATGCAAACTATGGGTCGATGGCCCGGTCTATTCAGTATGACTAGATACGCTATTCTCTTGAGCACTATACATTCAAGCGACCATGCAAGGAGAAAACTTTTAAGTATTGCATATCAATATGCTAGCAAATATATCAAACTTTGGACGGCAACAATGCAGATGGCACAAAGGGTTTGGCACAAAGTGTAAGGTATTTGGGTGTCCAATGATCACCTAAAGTTTCATAGTTATGGCACAAAGGGTTTGGCACAAAGTGTAAGGTATTTGGGTGTCCAATGATCACCTAAAGTTTCATAGTTATGAACACAAGTTCACTTCATTATCCATTATCCACATTCTATGAACGTTGTTAGGAACACAAGTTCACTTCATTATCAACATTCTATGAACATTGTTATGAACACAAGGTCACTTCATTATTAACAGTCTATGAACATTGTTGTAGGCTTTCCACACATGAATGAAGCTTTTTCATCAGCACCGAGAGTCTATGGTACAGGTTAGTAGGTCTGGGATGCGGACTAACTCCACAACATCCGAGCAAGGTTGCAGCTGGAGATCCAGTCTGGTGGCGCCTCCAAGTACGGGTCGAGGTTGGATGAAGACGAAGGTCCCTATCTGTGAACAGAGACCAATGATATTTAGAGTCAATAAATCACCAAGACTTGTACATACATAATGTCATGCACTTTAAACCGCTCATGTACTTAAATGTTTATTTTGAATAAAATGCTCCAAAAGTAGATACACGATATCAACGCAATAAAGTTCTGAACATGTATCAATGAATTCATAAAAAGGGAGGGAGGGCGGGATTTAGACCTTATTTCAGTTTACTCACAAAATTAAAATTTCATTTCGCATGCTACGCATGCTTATAAAATTCTAAATTTTATTTCGTAAACTGAAATAAGGTCTAAATACGATAGTTTAAAGTACCTGTTTAGAACTGATGTTGCAAAGGTATATGTGTGTCCTGTTACTTGTTTGTCATAGAATCTTCTGAATGTGGTAACATTTGACCAATTTGCACACTTGACGATCTCATCAGTTGACATGCCCTGTGCCTTGGCTTTGGAGGTAGCAGCAGCCCGCGTTGAGTGGGCCTGAAATTTGGTAATGTCAATATTTGCTGCCGACATGATCTTTTTGAGCCAGTTAGAGACTGTGCATGTCACCACTGGGTTGTGGGGAGCTGTGCATCCCAGGAAGAGTTGGTGTTTGCGAGCGTCATTAGTTCGCCAGTGACGTGTACGTAAGAGGTAAGACCGCAGGGCTAAGATGGGATCCAACTCTTCTGTCTCATATGGATGCAGTGTTAACTTGTCTGCCTGAGAACCTGCTTTCCTTGTCTTTGATGGTTTGACAAGGACAATTTCAATACTGTCTCCCTTGTCTTGAAGGTAAGTCGGGTCTATATGGTGTAATTCTGATGCCCGGCTGGCGTTTGTTAATGCCAACAGCATTGCTACTTTGTGAGACAAGGTCACATCAGGTAGCAGGTTGTTAGGACCTAACCTTACGATGTGATCGAGGACAAGGTTCACGTCCCATGTGTCTGTGTATTTAGGGATTGGTGGTCGTTCATTAAAGATTGCCACCATAGTATCCTTCACTGCTTCGCACTGACCGACAGGAAGGCCCTGAATGTGTGGGTGAATTTTCGAAATGGCTGACCTGTATCCGTTTAAGGTATTGTAGGAGTACCCTTGGTCGTACATGTCACTTAAGAAATTAATTACATCTGCCAGAGTGGCTTGAAGCGAATCAACCTCTCTTTCAGTACACCAACTACTCCATTTCTTCCAGGAGCTGTTGTAAGCAGATCTAGTGCCTGATCGCCGTGATTTGGAGAGTAGTACGGCAGCCGATTCAGAAATTCCTTCTGCTTGGTAGCGGTTCCTGAGATTTTCCAAGCCGCAAGGGTTAGGCTGTTTTGTAGAAGCAGAGGATGAGTCTCTCCGTTCGGTGACAACAGGAGACCTTGACTTGTCGGAAGCAGAATTGGTTCGTCCACTAGCATGTTCATAAGAACTGGGAACCAAGGTT
Source organism: Steromphala cineraria (assembly GCA_916613615.1). Classification (NCBI taxonomy): domain Eukaryota; kingdom Metazoa; phylum Mollusca; class Gastropoda; order Trochida; family Trochidae; genus Steromphala; species Steromphala cineraria. Next base: position 24,455,878 of record OU744735.1, on the reverse strand, counting down.
GGCTCTGCCATGTTGGCGCTATTAGGACTACAGACGACCCTTCTTTCCTTATTTTCGCTAGGCATCGTCCTATCAGGCAAAAAGGCGGGAAGGCATAAGCTTTCATCTTCCCCCATGGGAGTGAGAACGCATCCACGTGGCATGAGTGAGGGTCGGGTCGCCAGCTGACATACTTGTTGACTTGATGATTCAGTCTGTCGGCGAAGAGATCGATTTGGAGGGGACCCCACATTTTGTTCAATTGTTGGAACACCGATTTCTGTAGCATCCAACTGCTGGAGTCCATGAAATGTCTCGACTCCCAATCTGCCTGTGAGTTGTCCTTGCCTGGGAGGTACTCCGCTGTTAGCATGATTTGTTTGTCCAGACAGACTTGCCAAATTTGTTGGGCTAGTTGGATCAGGGCAAGGGACTTTGTTCCCCCTTTCTTGTTGATGTAAGCTACTGCTGTTTTGTTGTCCATTCGTAGGTGAACATGTTGCTTCTCGCTCGTCACGAAAGTCTGCAGGGCTAGCAGGCCTGCTTTCATCTCTAGTGCATTGATGTGACTGCACTGTTCCGTTAGGTTCCATCGGCCCCCTGTGCTCTTGGGTGGGCAAACTGCCCCCCATCCTGATAAGGATGCGTCGGTTGTGATCGTTAGATCTGGAGTCTGATTTATGAATGACTTCCCGTTCCAGTCTGTCAGATGGTCGATCCACCATTTCATTTCGTTCTTGCAATCTACTGAGATCTCTGTCACTGTGTCGTAACTGCTCTCTTGTAGCCAAGCTTGCGTTTTGAGCATTTGCAGTTTCCTGTAATGTAGGGGAGCTGGTAAGATTGCCATGATGGACGCTGTTAGCATTCCTATCAGTTTGGACAGGCTGCGGGCTGATGTGTGTGATTGATCCATCAGTTCCCTGCATTTGTTGATGATTTTGTTCACTTTGTCTTGTGGTAGTGACAGAGTCATCGCCTGGGAGTTTACTTTGAACCCTAAGAACTCCAAATTTTGACTTGGGTCCAGCACAGACTTTTTCCAGTTTATTACAAACCCTAATTTTTGTAACACTTCGATTACCGAATTTCTGTCTATGATCAGGAGTTGTGGATTTTGATTGGCTATGATCAAATCGTCCAGATAGATTGATACTCTGATACCTAGACGTCTGAGTAATGACACTATCGGCTTGAGTAGCTTTGTGAAGATTCTGGGTGCTGACGACAGGCCGAAAGGTAAGCATTGGAACTGATAAGTTTTGTTTTCCCATTGAAAGCAAAGAAACCTGCGATGGCTTTGATGAACTGGTACATAAAAGTACGCATCCTTGAGATCCAGTTTCACCATGAAGTCGTTGTGAAGTAACATTTCTGTCACTGTCACAATCCCTTCCATTTTGAAATGCTGATATTCGACATGCTTGTTGAGTCGTTTTGCATTGAATACTGGCCTGTGTCCCCCCGACTTTTTTTCTGTCACAAAGATTGTGCTGAGAAACTGATTGGGTTGTGCTGGTACTAACTTTACTGCTTGAATCTTTAGCATTTTTGTCACTTCGGCGGTCATGACCTGATGGTCCTGAACTGACATTTTTAATGGTTTCACTAGTGGGTTTGGTGACGGTTCGTGTGTGAACTGTATTTTGTACCCGCAAACAATTTGTCGTATTGTTGCATCGTTTGTGATGCGTTCCCAATTGGGTAGGAAATTTTGAATGCGTCCCCCCAAATGTTTCACTTGTATGTCCCTCAGGGCTAATTGTGTTATTTGGGGATGAAGGGGTCTTAGCGCTATTGGGAAAAGAGTTAGCGGGGAAAGTAAATTCAACATACCTTTTGGTTTGCTGTCCTGTGGTATGTCCACCACGGTGACCGGAGTTCTGCTTTCCTCTGTTTCCACCGTGGCCTCTGTTACCGCCGTAGCCTCGTCCCCTGCCTCTGTTGGAACTGAAGTCAAGTGGGCTCTGATATTCATAGGAGCCTCCTGGTACTGGGCCCCCATTCGAACTGGGTTTCTTGAATGAGGGCCTGTGCCGAAAGGGCTGTTTTGAGTCCCTGTTTTGTCTGAAGAGGCCTGTCGAACCGAACTGTCGTTCGATGTTTTTTCTCTTCTGTTTGTCTTTAGAGACTTTGGCCATTTTGTTGTAAAAGGCTTTCCCAAACAAGTGTTTTCCCGAGAGGTGTTTCTTGTTTTTCAACAAGAATTTGGAAGCTTTCTTTTGATTTTTCATTATCCGAGCTAGAATGTTCAGGCGTCTGTGGTGAACTGTCACGACATTTGCTTGCCCCAGTAGGCATACACATTTCTCTACCAGAGAGAGAAATTCCTGGGCATCCAACTTCTCGCCCCCATTCTTCCTTACGCCCTCCATGGTGGTCCATATTTTGGTGAGTGGGCCCATGACGTTAAGTATGCGAGCTTGCACTCGCTTTAGGGCTGACTCGGTGGCTTTTACATGAGAGTTCTTTCTATCTTCTAACATGTCCTGCCATTCATCATCAACTGACTGGGCAGCAAAACCCTCAGGCACCGGGTGATCTGTCAAGATCGAGTCTTGTAGGGTAGAGTCTTTCTCATAATTGGAAAACATTTTGTCAGCATAGTTCAGCAGCTCTGAATCGATCTTGTGAGAGGTTTTCTCAGTTGTCAGGCTGAAACGAGTGTAATTGTCCGCCATCTTGGATCTCGCGTGTCGCGAGACTTTGTGGGATTTCCTCTTAGACTTAGATTTCTTGGTATGTTTTTTCTTTGATTTCCTAGCTTTACGCTCTTCTTCACTGGAGTCTGAGGAATTCGATTCCGACTCAGATGAGGAGTCACTTGAAGAATCCGAGCTCGAGGAAACAGAAGTGTCAGACGAGCTGTCTGAACTGGACGAAGTAGCATTGGCGCCATTTTGATATTGGCGAGGAATGCGATAATCCTTCCAGTCGACTCTTTTTCGTTTCCGATTGACACTGGGGTCAAAGTCGCTGGGGTTATCTGCAGAAATCTGCACCGAGTCATCATGGTTAAAGTCCATGTTCGCCTCTTGGCTTTCATCAACAGGGTTAATTGCCTCTTGGCTTGCCCTGGTCTCGTCTCGGTCGCCATTTTGGCTGGGAGACAAAGCCTGCACGGGGGCAGACATTCTGACCACGAACACTGGTCAACTCGCAAATCTAGACACGATTTGGAGCAGTCTTAAGATACTCTGAAACCTTACAAGTAAGTAAATATAAACGAAATCCAAAAAGGATTTAAAATAACGTTCGTAGGAACGTAAATAAGCAGAGTGACTGAAAGTGATGTTATTGTTTTAGAAGCCAGAGAAATGAGGACGAGATCTCGTTTTCTCTCACGAGATTACGTTGAAAGGCTACTACTTCCGGAAGTTAGAGAATTATCGTATTTAGACCTTATTTCAGTTTACGAAATAAAATTCTGTGGATGGATCAGGCAACAAAGAACAATTCAATTTAAAAAAATGATAATACAATTTTTAATCTTTCACCATAAGATAATACTGGTCAAAGCACTCGTAAAATTCTTTAGTGTCAATGTCAATATCTCTAGTTCTTACCTGTCCTTACTTCAATAATATTACCTCATCATCATGATTACAATTATATTATCATAAACTCAATTATATGTATATTGCATTTTAAGCATTATAATAAGGAAAAGAAACAAAAACAACAGCAACATACCAAAACAAATTATTTTTAGATCAATAAGTATTTTTTAAGGGAAAGATAGTTTAATTTCTTTTTAACTGCTCTGAAATTGAAGTCCCTTTTAATGATATTTTTTTTACATATTTGTACAGCTGCATATCTTTATATGTTCTGATCGATTTCTGCGAAGATGTAAATACCAAGGGAGACAACTCACCATACCAATAGTTTGCTACAGACCACTTCTGTCCCATGTCAGTATAAAAGTATCTGGTTGGACAGAATAAAGCACATTATTCATACAGAAAACTTATTATTATATATATTTCTTTAGTTAAATATCACTTTTCCTAAGAAAATTAATAATTTACAACTACACTAATGAAAATTATTCAAATGCATTCTCAAAGGATGTGAAAATATTAGATAGTTGATGAAATTTAATCTTCATTTCCTCATAAGTTGTTAACAACCATATTATCTTATCTTATAAATAGTTCATATTACATGAAGTTTTACCTGTAAATATTATCTTTCAAGTAGTTTGGAAACAGATATTTCAGGTATTCAGTGTCTGAAATAATCAAGTAAAATAAGTTTACCGTATTCGTCCTATTAAGCGCCCCGGGCACTTAGCTTTAAAAAATCCAAAGGGGGCGCTTATTAGGATACCCCAGAAAGGGGGGCGCTTATTAGGAATACGTTATAGACAAGCTAAACTAGCACTTGTCGGGATTCTACACGAGAATGAAAGTAGGTCGATCGTTGAAATTCAGTGCAACTACACATTCACAGGCCCGGATAAATAAAAACTATTGGAAAAGCAGTAGAGTTAGGCCATTTTACGTATGAAGGGGAGGGGCGCTCTGTTATATGGAAATTTGTAATAGGGGGCGCTTATTAGGGAGGGGGCGCCTAATAGGACGAATACGGAAATAATTATATTGAACATGAATGACAATTTTATCAATTTGTTTTACTCACTCAATATATATATAATTTAAACAAATCAAAAGGACAAGAAATCAACTTTATCTCCTTGTTTTAACTGCTTAAAGATTTTAATCAATTTTAAATTTTTTGGTTTGTTAAAAGTACTTGATGTCAAGATAAACTAAAACCAATTCTATTTGTTTATTATCAAACCTTTGCACAGTCGATCTTTCTAGATGTGTACATGACAAATGAATTGTGAAACTTCCCAAACATTATCGATTTTTGCGAGAGCTGTATGCAAATAGGGAAATATCCTGAGATTATATGGCCTCTGAATGCAACACCAAATCATGTTTATATCCATAACTTGTGACACTTCAATAAAATATTTCTGCTTCCTGTCTGTTTCAAAGGTTTCATATATATCAATACTTCATGTAAAGTGTACCCTATTTCCTCTAAAAAGCGCCCAGACACTGATTCTTTCAGCACCTCTTTACCACCAGGCGTTAATTAGTGGCCAGGCGCTTATATCTTTCATAGAAAATTGAAGTTGTTTAAAGGGACAGTAGCACGTTTTTTGATAATTTTATTTTTTTAAATTTTCACTGATAATTGTAAGTTAATGCTTAATGTAGTATTTTGATAGTGTCAAAAATCTCATAACACAAACCAATTATCCATAGTATGAGAACAAAGTATTAAGATTCACCTAAAGTCCATGGGCGGCCATTTTGTGTGAACACCTTTAATTCATTTTTTTGTAAGAAAAGGGATTCGCATGGCTAAACTTTACATTATATATTTGAATTATTACTGCTCCATTTAGTTTAAAGGCATTGTCTTTCAATTTGAACCATTAATTTTCATTTTCCTGACATCACCTTATATTCCCCCTAAAAACGTGCTACTGCCCCTTTAAAGCCGTCTATTACAATGAATATCTGTAAAATGTTTACCAAGGGACATTAATTCAATGGTTAGTACCTTTAGTGCTTTTTAGAGACCCGGCACTTATAAATGGCCTAGCGCTTATTTTCTAAACTTCAATGACCCCCAAGCGCGTATTAGAGGCCCGGTGCTTATTGGAGACCCGGCGTTTATTGGAGATCTGGCGAAATCTGTATCTGTATTTATTGTGTTGAGACTTTAATTATCTGTCTGTTTGTCTGTCTGTCTGTCTTACCTCCATACTGGCCGGCTAGAGGACAGCTGAGAGCTACGAACGTGTCCACATTGTGTTCTAGAACTGTCAACAGGGCTCGGCAGACCAGTCCACCTGGAAGAAGAATTTACTCTTTACTCTTGAAATAATTACCATTCTGAGTGGAACATTTACAGGAATCAACTGGTTAACAAGGGTGAAGGTTCCTCATTAGTCACAGAATATACCGGTTGGGCAATATTCTGAGACCTGCAATAAGTAAATGATTTTGGGGACTCCTAACAAGGAGATTTTAGAAAACCTTATGAAATAAGAGAGAGCAACTTAATTGTCATCATTCCAATGCTCTTCCATGTGACAGGGTTACCCGGTCATATACGGTAGGTCAAAAGCATTTCTACTGGCTTTGGCTGGAGGGATATCTTTTTGGCCGAAAAGGTAGAGTGTAGGACTCTCAACCCGGAGGTCCCGGATTCCAATTCCCCGTGGACATGAAAATATTGGATTTTCTTTCCTGAACATTACATTTGGCACCCAATGTGGAGCCGGGACTATTCCTTAATGTCACATCACCTTTAAGACCTTCATAGGTTTGTAAACCTTTATTTGTATGTAAATCCTTCATAGGCACATCTCTGAATCGTTTTACTTGAGGACGAGTTAGTAGAGGGGGTGAATGTGACAGGGTTAGGTCAAAAGCATTCCTACTGGCTTAGGCTGGAGGGATATCTTTTCGGTTGAACCGGTAGAGTGTAGGACTCTCAACCCGGAGGTCCCGGGTTCGAATCCCGCTGGACTTGAAAATATTGAATTTCCTTTCCTTTTACACTCATAAATTCAATACGTTTATATATGACACAACTATATTTCACAAAAATAATGTAAACTGAAGATTTTGTTTTTAGGTTTCACCTCCCAGATCTATAGAATATCCATTCTTTTACAAAATGCATTGCAGTTTATAAAACAACTTATATCATTGATCACTGAATGATTTCCTCTGTCGTAATGCAAACAAACGATAACCCTAGCATCGCATTACAAATCTATCAGAAAAGAAGACATTTAAAAACAAGACCATATCAGATGATGAAACAACACGAGTGAAAATAACATCCATTGCTAACCCTGAGAGAAGCAGACAAGATGGACGCCGTCTGGATGTTCCTGCATGATCTGCCCGAACTGGATCTGGATCTTGTAAACCTGGTTCCACATCGGTTCCAGGCTATACGCGTCAACGAATGAGTCTATTTGAGTAGTAGTGGTTCCTGGGTGGTCCTGGGGAAATAAGGGTAAACTTGTGAAGGCATAGAGATCTATTGCTTACAACTTGTGTTAGAAGGACAAACTAAGTCATGAATTCAAACCCAATTGTCTGGATAGCTAGGATACTGTTTAAGGTTTGACACCGTCCGAGTAATCAGGGTTTGACTGTAAATTTTAAATTGAGCTACATTGTCATGTGGTGAAAATATCATACAATTGAGAACCCTGAATCTTGATCTGACATTGTATGTATCATTGACTTGTTCATTTTGCCTTAAATCAAGGTGTGAGTTGAAAGTTAGTTGGATTTTTTCACAAAAACTCCTAAGGATGCAGACAGATGTTCTATCAAATAATTTTGTTTTGAAATGTCATGATACTTATCATAATGGTTTTTATGGCCACAAGTCTTAATTGTTATCATACAATTAGAACAGACATTACCTACCTTCTTCAGCTGTTCAGCAAAGGAATTGAACTCTGATGGTCCGGCAAGAATTCCATGCATGAAGACAACATGTTTGTAGGAGTACACTGTCACAAGATGGAGACAGAAGAACACGCAGACAACTCCTAGATTCATCTTCTTGGTTGAAGAGTTGTTTACCCTGAACTTATTGTCTTCTGTGAAGGAGTATTGTGAGCTGTTTACTCTGGAGTTATTGTCTTCTTCGTTAGGACTGTCGTGATCGAGTCAACTTGAAATTATTATTTTTGGTCAGCTGAATATTTTGACTTCTTCGTTAGGACTGTCGTGGTCGCTCAACTGAAATGACTTTTTCTTTCAGACTATTGTGAGCAGTTCACCCTGATGTGATTGCCCTTGACTAATTCTCGAAGAATTCCTGTGACAGATATCGTAGCTGTAACAGTTTGTCTAAAATAACTCTGTCACTATGCCACAGCAAAATTGCATCAAATCTTAGTAGTAACTTTGGTTGTTCTTTTCTCTTGACAATAGTGTTCAAATCTCATCCAACTTCTGAATGTTTCTATGTGTTGCCTAATATGAGAAAACCTCCTGACAAATTCAGTCTCTTGGTCTATACTGAGTCTGTTTATACTTGGAGGTGTGTTCTCCCCTCCTTAATCACAAGACTTGGTCCAACAAACATTTATAGGCACTTGAAATACTTCCTGGTTTGAAGTTGTCATCAAATAGATTGTTTGAAATCAATTATTCAAGTCATGCTCTAGATAAGCTGCAAAGGAAATTGACTTAAGCTTTATCTTCTTGAATAACTTTCCTTATAACCTATGATGTGTAACACAAGATAAGTAATGGTTTTCCCCCGTATATTTCTATATCCTGGTTTATGTAGTTGAATAAAGCAAGGCACAATAGGGTTGGTAGAAAGTGAGTCCTTGCTATGGAATTCTTCCTGCTTAACGTTTGTTCATTGTCATATGAGAGCTCGTAGATCCAATGTTGGCAGTGTTTCTACATTCTGCAAACAAATTTTAAAACATCAGAATTTCAGTTGCAGATGGTGACACCATGACTAGTAAATATCATAAGCATAATGTGCATACAAATATTTTAAAGGACAATTTGAGTCTTATTAATCATATTTGTGATTGTGAAGTCAGACCCGTGCCAGTTATATTCGGACAGTGTCGTTATTTCCATAGACTTGCATGTTAAATTGCAGATGCATTTATAATTTTCACGCATCAAATTTCCGTCGGATTCTGTTCATTTTGATCTAAGGAACGACTGTAATTTAATCAAATTATGTACATAAATGTGAAAAAGTTTATAATGGTGATCTATGGGACAGGTGTCTTAATTTTGTAGTCAAATCGGTAAATCTGTTGACTTTACATAAATAATAATCGTCTGTAGATGTATTAGGTTAGCTGGAATTTGATAAATACGCTAGTCAGACAAATCTAAAGGAAAATGTAAAACCTGAAAAAAACAAAAATTATCAAAAAGATAAGAGATCAAGTTTCACAAAGGAAAGAATATACTCTAATTGAGGTAATATATAATATGCCTTTTTGATATTGACATGAGACAAAGAGGAGAAGACTCTTCATATAAAAAAAATGTAAAAAATAGTTTGATTTAGCCAAATTCATATATATTTATATATATATGGGAAAGAGTTAACATCAGATGGTTCAGACTGGATCAATCTTCTATAATACGATGAATTCATTTCGACCATTATGTGGGTCTTGTCAAGTATGATTACAAATGGAAGGTTACATATATTTATACAGGAACAAAACAATAAATTCATATAATCCACACATAGTTGTGTGCTCAGTCATGTGTTGTCAATCACGTAATGATTGCCCCAAGCACTAAGTACCGGGTGCAGTTTGAATACAATAGTCAGTCAGCAATGACAAATCCGTGTTGTCTTATCAATCACTTGATGGTCAGAGAGGTGTAATTTAACAAGCATATACCAACTCTCCTTATTTAAAATATATACATATATATACCACCCACTAAGTCCAATGAGCTCGTATAAACAATTGTTTTGCTTATTTCATTGAATAAATTAACTTTTCTCACATATCATATGAAGAGCCCCCGAATCAGAAGTTCACATACAGTTCATAAACAAATGAAATCAGTTCAGAAGTTCAGAAGATGATAAAAATGGAAACTAATTATTATTTTACAGCTGCTGAGAAAATAAAGGTCAATAGTTCATAAATCTCACTTTGTAGTGAATTAGACGTACAAAGTGTGACATTTGTTACATATGAAGTTGGTTAACATGTGAATGATGAATCCCACTTTAATTTTGTCATGGCGTTTTATCACAGAACTTATTTAGTACCGGTAAATGATTTTGTTGTTGCATACAACACTGATGTGATTTTATCAAACAAGCAATCATATATAATCTTAACAGCAAAACAATAATGACAATTTGTTAAAATAATGACTTGAATAATTGCAGAATTCATTCTGATAGCTTTTGACTAGGGATGTCACGATACAGGTACCTTGTGATACGATATGTATCATGATACTAAGGTCGCAATACGATACATAGCACGATACACTAATTGCGACTTTACAAGATACAAATTCAAAGATCTAAATTTACTATTTCTTACAAGAATTATCTGAGTAACCAGCATTTAAGCATAAAAATAAGTCAACTTCTTCATGAAGAAATCATTTAATGCTATATCAAAGCTTTCTTTATGAGGATTATGACAAACTCTGGATTTCTTGATTCGATATTCACAAAAACATTTAATGATATTCACTAACATTTGTATCACAATACAGTTAACTGAACTGTGTATCATATCTTGAACTGAAACCACGACGATGCATCGATGCATCGGTGTATCGTGACATCCCTACTTTTGACACAGTTGAAGCTGAGGGCGCTTTTTAAACAATATGTAATTTGTTTAACACTCTCACTGCTGAGACAGCAAATGATGACATGTTGACTTTGACATAATGAAACAACATTGAAAAATGTTGATCCTTTAACAAAAGGATTAAAAGAGACCTTAATTGGTAAAATTGTTTGTGATACCAAATCCTCAACACTAGGTCTGTCTGTAGCCCTGTAGGTCACATGATTTTTTATGATACCTAGTGGTTAGTGAACCAATCACATCAATGCACTTCTAGTGGTTATCATGATGAAGGCACGTTACTTGCTACCAAAGGCTTTTGCCAGACAACTTGACATTGGTAAGCTAAACTTACATCAGACCTACTAGACTGCAGTCAGATCTAGTGGAGACAAAGCCTTGTGCAACACTTTGAATCTCAATAGACTAAATATATCCTGAAACTTTATTCCTCAGAACTAAACCAATTATAATCAGACTTCAGAACACTTTTAACTTCATTCAAAGTTCCTTCCTTATTTCCATACTGTCATTATGAAATCAAGATTACGGAAACAACTTTAACAATATTTCATGCAGTTACAAGTATATATATACTGATCATAAGGTTTGGTCACACCTTTTGATTTCCTGAACACGAAGAACACAACTGCATAGGAGTAATTGAAGAAGGAAATTTAAGAGAGAGTTAAGAGAAAGTGAGAGTTTATTCCTGTATTGAAGGAAGCTAAGAGTACAAAATCTTATACAGTGATATACGCTTCCATCTGATTACATTAACAAATAAAGATCTAAACAGGTGTCACCGTGTGCAAAGCATATAATTTGAATATATTTCTTTCCAAATATAGTGCCAGAAAATAACAGTCAACTAAAGAATTAGGAAACAGCATACCTACTTAAATATGTTCAATCTCATTGAAACCAGATTGAACCTTACTCTTGTACCTTGCTGCCTTTCTGATCTAAGAAGTGTTCTATTGGGGTTGTGTCAGGTTGCATCATCTTAAACCTCCCACCTTCCATAAACTCAAAACAATAAGAATCTTGCTCAGCCTTGACACTGATTGTTTTGAGGACAAGGGTCAGTGACAAAATCATATTTCTTGCTGCCCTTCTGATCTAAGAAGTGTTCTATTGGGGTTGTGTCAGGTTGCATCATCTTAAACCTCCCACCTTCCATAAACTCAAAACAATAAGAATCTTGCTCAGCCTTGACACTGATTGTTTTGAGGACAAGGGTCAGTGACAAAATCATATTTCTTGCTGCCCTTCTGATCTAAGAAGTGTTCTATTGGGGTTGTGTCAGGTTGCATCATCTTAAACCTCTTAGCTTCCATAAACTCAAACAATAAGAATCTTGCTTAAACATAAAATCCTGCCAATGGCTTTCAAGCCTTGACACTGTTAAGCTTGAGCACAAAGGTCAGTGATAAGATCCGTATGAAGGAGTACTCAGATAAGAAATAAAACTAAGGTATAAATGACAAGTTTGACTGATTTCAACAAAAGTTGTGTGATGTTAAATTTTCACTCAAATCATGTTGTACTTCAAAAAGAGGGCATCAGATAGTTATTTCAAAAAATTTAATTCAAAATTAAACTTAATGACAATGAAGCTCATATTGAAAGAGTACATATCATATTTTGTAACATATTGTACGGATGCTTAGTGAAATGTTTATATATTTCTGAAAATAAGGCATACCATATTTGGATTTGAGTGATTGCAAACCTTACTCTACCTTTCAAAAACCTGTTCAAAGATCCCTAAAACAGCAAACTGACAATTACTGAACCTTATGTATTATCTCAAGCAGAAGGATTTGAATATAAAATATGTATTAAGCGTACATTACCTTACTTTATTCTGTGGTTGATACTATCTAAGTGAGATGATAACACTTACTTTTACAATTCTGCTGAATCGCAGTGATAACAACCTACCGTAAATGACTTGATAAGTGTCACAACTACATATCTAAAGGAATTTGATTGGGTATAGAAGATACACCTTTGAGAAGCGTTTATCTATATTCATCTATATAACTACGGCATCACTTACGCTTCTTATCTTAAAATTTAATGAAAAAGCATTCAGAAAGGCAATGTGTTGAAATAATCATGTTGATCATCAGGGACGTAGCTCAGTGGTAGAGTGTCCGCTCATCACCCGGAAGACCCGGGTTCGATTCCTGGTCGTGTTATAGCAAAAGACAATAAAGGATGGGAGTTGTTGCTGCCTTGCTTGACACTCGGCATTGTAAAGCCGGAACAATGCATTAACTGGCGCTACACAGTGGCTGCCGGATGTCATGGGCACAAAACAAATTTCGGATATACTTGTACTTAGGACAATAAAGTGTTATTATGTTATTATTATTATCAATCTTCATGCATCACATACAAAGAGTCCTATATAACATACATAAGCAACAGCGAAATCCCTCTTCTTGTGTCCTAGAAAATGGACTTGAGTCCACCTATACTCTACTCAGCCTCAAGTACTCAAGTATCCGTGGAACCACTTATCAAAAAAGCATATTAACATGGAGCGTGGGTGTTTTTAGTTTGTTTTACACAGTAAGCATATTCCTGGTTGTCTAATTGTTGAAATGTCAGCAATGTCTTTATCAATCGTTTTTGCAGACCATGTAATCATGAAGTTTCAATTAGGCTGTTCTACGGTCTACGTACATCTAATTTGTAGTGTTTCTATCTTCAGAAACTGTTCTGTCCTCAAAAGTGGATTGTTCAAGATGACAAAAAGTCTTTTGTATTAAATTTACAGCTTTAAAAATATTCTCTAATGACATAATACAACTGACAGCCTTGATTTCTCCTTGCATTAATATTTAGAGAATATTCATCTTTTCTTGACAAATACCATGTTTATCCCATCGAGTGAGGCAGAAAGATTATGTTTTCACGAGTGGTGCAGCCAGGAGTGAAAATATAAAACTTTTCTGCCTCACGAGATTTTTATGTTAGAGATTATATATTTTATATTTTAATTGTTGTATTTCTATCAAAATTAAAGCGCATTTACGTTGAGTCGGTTCCAAAGAGAGCCCGTCGCCAAAGCAACAACATGATGTCATGAGCGTGTCATTACGTCAGGTCATTGTTGTTGTCAGTCACTAGTGACTGAGAACACGTTCCATTGTTATTGTCATTAGTGACTGATAACAGTTTATTTTCATTCATAGATCTCTGTATTTCATCGCCAATCATATAATAATCTAAGTTACCTTTCTTATCAAGATTTTTTTATAACTATGAAATTTTTACTATATCTCTTAGAAAATTAGACCTAAGGAATATTTAAAAACTATGAATATTTGAAGTTGTCACTGACATAAAAAAATCCAAATTTGAGGACATGATCTGTGCAACTCAACCTTGAATAGGTGACACTTCTATACATGATTAGGATCATATAAGTTCTCTTTATCATTCTCTATTACAGGAGATATCTCTTGTAGGATATCCAGTGTTCCTTGAAATCATAGATTTTGAACACTGCTATCGTTACATGATATCACAGTTGTTTCACATTGATCAACAAGTCATGATATCAAAATGCTGTGACATCACCATATGTGATTCTTGTAGTGTTCAGATGTGCAGATTATGTATTTACTGCACACTTAATGAAAAATTAATTTAAACGATCTATCTAATCTCACCCTTGTGTCGTCTGATAGCAAATATATTAACACTAGCCTAGGAATTGTAACTTTTATCAACTGGTGTGATATCAGATGACACTTGGTAATGAGATTCTCTAATTTTTTTACAAACCACAGATTATGTAAATTATTGAAAAATGCTTTCAATGATCTAAACAATCTCGTCCTACTGTCTTCTGATACAAAGGCTGGCATAAGATATTTATCAATCCGTGTTGATATATTTGATATAAGATTACATTTTGGTGATATTCTCTATTTTCTTACCAACTTCAGAATTACTTTTGAGAGTTATGAGGATTATTCAAATAAATCTTCACAGAAATATGTTAACTGATAACTGATAACATTGGACATGATGAATACTTTGGGATACTTCCTCTCATATCATACCATATCAAGTTATCGCTCAACATGGCCTAATTTCCTGTATATTGAGTACCATAAATGCTCTTATAGACATACTTCAGACGTCTATTTGATTTTATTATATGATGGACAGTGTTCTGATTGGTCGAGGCAGACGTCATCAACATGCAATAAACAAAACCTTATAATGACCACGGGAACGTCACACGAGGCCTACATAATAATCCAATAACCTGGAGCTTAAAAAAGGAATTAATGTTTGCTGCCGATGCTTTCGAAATGAAGCTACTAACTGCTGATTAAAATTTATTTATTGTAAACATTTAAAATCTCAGCATCATATATAATAGAAGTCTGTTCATATTTTTGTTAAGTCAAAATAGATAATGTATTAATAGTCAATTATTTGTTCAAGTTATATACGGTATCATTTTAGTCAAAACAAAATGGTGCCTGTTCATGACCATCTGGTGCCGTTTTCAGTTCAAATCATAATATCTCATAAGATTTTAAACTGTTCCCAGATTCTCAGTGAAAGGACTTAAAAGCATTTGCAGTAGTTTTCTTGCCTACCAATGACATCAACTATACATGTACAGCCATGTCCGGTAAAGATACGCAGAGGGTAAAGATACGCACTTACACAAAAGTTAACCTAATAATTGCACATAAAGTGTTAGCTTGTAATTTTGTGTTGTCTTGACATCTTTTTGAAATGTAAAAGATATTGAAAGGTTTCAGATTGATTTAAAAGAGTAAGATGTTGAACAGCGGCACAAAACAGTGACATGTTTGTACAGATCAAAATTGCTAACAAATTTATCGTCATCATGTATTTTCTCTTCTCCCACATCAAATGTGAATGGAGACAAAATCATTGATCCTACAATCAATTTGTCATTTCTTGAACTTCTGAAAACAGTTTCAAAATCTATAAATATCATAAAATTGAAAATGTAACGTGTATTCAAAACCTGTCTGCGTATCTTTAGCCTACAATTCTGGACATTCCTAAAATAGGGGTAGTCGTTACAAAACTTCGACTATCTTTCACAAATGAAATATCAAAATATTATTCTGCATTAGAATTGTCAACTAAACCTTAAACTTTCACATGGACATAGGGTTTTCTCATATCTTATATTTTCCTGACATGACGGATCATCTCTTAGGTGCGTATCTTTACCCGTCAGCACTGTAGTATGAAAGAAAACATATTGATATGATTTGTTGCAGTGAGGAATTTCGAATTTTCACTGCTTGGACAATATTTTAGCTTTTAAATAGCGGCATATGATGTGTTGGAAGTTATTGTCCATTTGATTTGATTAAATATTACATTTGTCATATTTTAAAGGCACCACTCGACCGCGTTTCGTCCGCCATTTTGAAACGTTAGCATTCCGAGTAAACAAATGTGCTGTATTATGCTTATTCATTAATAAAATAAGGAAATAATTACTTGACTGATATAAGAGGAGTATATTCACAAATAATTCATAATAAAAGTTACCAGTTACAACATTTTGTCGTAATACTGCATTCCACGATCGTAGCTTCGAAGATTGGCTTCATTTCACGATGTTTTTAATTTTCGAGCGATACACTTTATTCTTTGGCAAATTGTTTAATCTTTTAACAACTGCAATACTTACCTTACAAACATAATTGAAATTAAGTGTGAAATTATCATGTAAAAATCATTTATAACTGTAAACAAGAAAGTCCTCCTGAATTTCGTTTCCACCAAAAATACCCCGCTCGAATGGTCCCTTTAAGGCCCTTATTTGAGAATATTTTTTAATATGTTTTTCTTTTTTATGATTATCTAAAAGTAATAAATAAGGTCCAAGATCAAAAACCTAAAAAAAAAGAAAATAATTTGTTCTCTTCATTATGGAAAAGAGTTAAGGAAGAATAAAATACGTTATTTATTAATGATTTAACAATGGATATTATAAAATTAACAAAGTAAAAGTTCAGATGACATGTCATAACAATATTCAATTCATCAATGATCTTACCAAACGATTTTTAGGATATTTTGTGAAATCTTATTAGTTCTTCGACGTTATCTATTATAAATAAACATCACTAAACAAGAGCTAACTATCTGATAACGAGATCAGGGAGAAAACTGCAGATTGAAGAGTAAAACAAAGTGTCAGACGTAATAAGAAATGTTAGCAAATGTGTCAACATTGGTAGTTTTCTGTTAAAATAACAATCAAATGACTCGATCTCAACGTAAACTGATACTCCGATAAATCATAAATCACTGCTGCTAAAAATTAAAAAAAAGTTTTTGCTTACTTTTGTAATTATTTGACTGAATGACAGTGGCTGTCACTTTCTTGACGAAAACTGTATCTTTTCTTGTCACGCTTCCGGAAGTTAAGGGGAGATAACTGCGATCGAAAATGACAAACGAATCTGCTCAATCTGATCATGCTTTTGCAGTTTGGCTTTTGTTAGTTAGATTAACAAATACGATTAATATAATAATAGGAGCAATTCATTATAATTAGAAGATAAATAACCAAATCGGTTTTATAATATGAACGAATTGTAAATTATTTTGGTATTATATGAACTCTTTATATCAATTTATTGTCACAAATGTTGCTTATATATTTAATTACCCCATTGATATTTATGTACTTTTTCATTGTGTCTGTGTAACATGTGGAATGTTATTTGATCTGATGTGGATATTCCTATCTTAAATTTGTGATAAAATAGGCTGTAATTTTACAATTATTTTTTAAAATAAAAGTGTAATATTACATGATGGAATTATGGATTAAAAATAAATTGATAAATCTTGAATTTAAAAAAAAAAAATTTTTTGTCATGCAGTAAGAAGTCCTTTTGCTTAATTCTTATTACAAAATAAATGGTGTCAATATCTGAATTTTTAGCTCACCTTTACAAAGTAAATGTGAGCTTATGTCATGGCGCTTCGTCCGTCGTCCGTCTGTCTGTCCGTCCGTCCGTCCGTCTGTCCGTCCGTCCGTCTGTCCGTCCGTAAACTTTCAGGAAAAAGACTACTCCTCCTATACGAATCCAGATATCATTCTGAAATTGTAGTATGTTATACCCATGGTGATTCCTCACAGAAAGGTAGACGTTTCAGTTTTGAGAATCCAAGATGGCCGCCATGGCAGCCATATTGAATTTTCAATTAGATTTCACGAAAAAGACTACTCCTCCTAAACAAATCCAGATATCATTCTGAAATTGTAGTATGTTATACCCATGGTGATTCCTCACAGAAAGGTAGACGTTTCAGTTTTGAGAATCCAAGATGGCCGCTTTGGCAGCCATATTGAATTTTCAATTAGATTTCACGATAAAGACTACTCCTCCTAAACAAATCCAGATATCATTCTGAAATTGTAGTATGATATACCCATGGTGATTCCTCACAGAAAGGTAGACGGTTCAGTTTTGAGAATCCAAGATGGCCGCCATGGCAGCCATATTGAATTTTCAATTAGATTTCATGAAAAAGACTACTCCTCCTAAACAAATCCAGATATCATTCTGAAATTGTAGTATGTTATACCCATGGTGATTCCTCACAGAAAGGTAGACGTTTCAGTTTTGAGAATCCAAGATGGCCGCTATGGCAGCCATATTGAATTTTCAATTAGATTTCACGAAAAAGACTACTCCTCCTAAACAAATCCAGATATCATTCTGAAATTGTAGTATGTTATACCCATGGTGATTCCTCACAGAAAGGTAGATGTTTCAGTTTTGAGAATCCAAGATGGCCGCCATGGGAGCCATATTGAATTTTCAATTAGATTTCATGAAAAAGACTACTCCTCCTTTACCAATCCAGATACCATTCTGAAATTGTAGTATGTTATACCCATGGTGATTCCTCACAGAAAGGTAGACGTTTCAGTTTTGAGAATCCAAGATGGCCGCCATGGCAGCCATATTGAATTTTCAATTAGATTTCATGAAAAAGACTACTCCTCCTATACGAATCCAGATATCATTCTGAAATTGTAGTATGTTATACCCATGGTGATTCCTCACAGAAAGGTAGACGTTTCAGTTTTGAGAATCCAAGATGGCCGCTTTGGCAGCCATATTGAATTTTCAATTAGATTTCACGAAAAAGACTACTCCTCCTAAACAAATCCAGATATCATTCTGAAATTGTAGTATGTTATACCCATGGTGATTCCTCACAGAAAGGTAGACGTTTAAGTTTTGAGAATCCAAGATGGCCGCTATGGCAGCCATATTGAATTTTCAATTAGATTTCACGAAAAAGACTACTCCTCCTAAACAAATCCAGATGTCATTCTGAAATTGTAGTATGTTATACCCATGGTGATTCCTCACAGAAAGGTAGATGTTTCAGTTTTGAGAATGCAAGATGGCCGCCATGGGAGCCATATTGAATTTTCAATTAGATTTCATGAAAAAGACTACTCCTCCTTTACCAATCCAGATACCATTCTGAAATTGTAGTATGTTATACCCATGGTGATTCCTCACAGAAAGGTAGACGTTTCAGTTTTGAGAATCCAAGATGGCCGCCATGGCAGCCATATTGAATTTTCAATTAGATTTCATGAAAAAGACTACTCCTCCTATACGAATCCAGATATCATTCTGAAATTGTAGTATGTTATACCCATGGTGATTCCTCACAGAAAGGTCGATGTTTAAGTTTTGAGAATCCAAGATGGCCGCCATGGCAGCCATATTGAATTTTCAATGAGATTTCACGAAAAAGACTACTCCTCCTATACAAATCCAGATACCATTCTGAAATTGTGGTATGTTATACCCAAGGTGATTCCTCACAGAAAGGTAGATGTTTCAGTTTTGAGAATCCAAGATGGCTGCCATGGGAGCCATATTGAACTTTCAATTAGATTTCATGAAAAAGACTACTCCTCCTTTACCAATCCAGATACCATTCTGAAATTGTAGTATGTTATACCCATGGTGATTCCTCACAGAAAGGTAGACGTTTCAGTTTTGAGAATCCAAGATGGCCGCCATGGCAGCCATATTGAATTTTCAATTAGATTTCATGAAAAAGACTACTCCTCCTATACGAATCCAGATATCATTCTGAAATTGTAGTATGTTATACCCATGGTGATTCCTCACAGAAAGGTAGATGTTTAAGTTTTGAGAATCCAAGATGGCCGCCATGGCAGCCATATTGAATTTTCAATGAGATTTCACGAAAAAGACTACTCCTCCTATACAAAAGCAGCCATATTGACTTTTCAGCTGCAATGACACATCATTATTATTAAATTTAAAGCTTTCATCAAGTGATCACTTGCATCAAATAAATTCTCTAATTTGAACTTACTAATCATAATATTATCTTGAATATGGAATATTTAAGATTGTCATGCAAGTTGTTCTATATTTTTAAGTGTTTTTAAAAAAAAATTAAGATATAAGACAAACATAATTAATTAATTTGCTTAAAATCTTCATGGCAACTAGCTGCAAAAACCCAATCACATTAAACATCATGTTAAATTTTAAACAATGGTATCTCCCTTAAATTCCTTTAAATACCACACATAAGGGGTCAACCAGAGTTCAGATATGCCTGTAGAGTCCACAATGCTATTCTAATACACATCCTGATACAGGCTGCTAGCATCACAGTGTCAGCTGCTAGTCTGTTGCATAATCAACCTGACCCAATTGATATTGCAGAGCAATATGCTATATGGCCATGTGTATGCAATAAGAGTTATGGAAATTAGACTTGTAATCTCATGACAGTGATATGTTCTTTCTAAGAATAACAACTTACACAAAAGTTGTCATCAATAAGTTTTGTGTTTAGCAATCTTCATGATAAGTTGATGTGGAAAGAGTTATTTTGTATCAGGTTCCATTTCCTGTGTTAACTCATATTTGTACCATTTCTATATCTAACAGAAGTTCTTCTTGACACAAAATCAATTTAGGACATAAGCTAACTATGTTTTGTGAAATTATATATATTTTTCACAACAATGCATGTTCTCTCCCGTCAAGTTTTTAAATACCACACATAAGGGCTTAGCCAGAGTTCAGGTTTACATGCTCAGCACACTATTCTTCTCCAAATACACAAAGCCAAATCCACAAATTGCTACAATCTCCTTAAGGATCTGGGGCTAGCAGCCCTGCCTGCTTGTATGTTGCTTACCGTAGTTATCTTTACTTAATTGATAAATACAACATAATGATGTATGGCAATTATCATGTCTAAGCAATGGACTTTATGGAAAGTATATAAATTGACTTTATGAAAAGTATACTTGTATTCTATTAATAATAATACTTTTTACAAATAACAATTTAAACAAGTCAAGAATCAGCTTTTGTGTACAACAATCTGCAAGATGAGTTAATATTAATAAGTCAAGAATCTGCTTTTATGTACAGTAATCTACATAAGCTATTGTAGAAAGAGGTAATTTGTATCAGGTTCCAGTTCCAATACCATATGTTTTATGAAAACCTGTAAAACTAAATGATAATTGTATCATGCTGAAGGGGCTCTGGGAACAACATGTCAACATAGAAGTCATTATTTTTCAATTAGATTTCAGGCCAAGTAATTCTTCTACTGAATCAATTAAGATATCATTCTGAAAAGTGAGTATTTTTTTATATAGTGATTCCTGACAAAGACGCATTCATTTTATTATCAAGAATCCAAGATGGTCAATATGTCATTTATATTGAATTTTCAATTGGATTTCATAAAATTCATTGAAAAGAATACATTTACTGGTCAATCAAATGAATGTGTTTATATTTGTATTGATGCACTTGTTGTAATATTTATCAACACTATAAATACAGTTACAATTTTTTTTATGAATCATCTTTATCTGCGAACAGCCTGAACCATGAGTGTTTTAATAAATCCTTTTAAATAAAACATATAATGATATCAGTGGGTTACATAATTCCTGACACTTCATAAAAGGCCAAATAACATAGCCAGTGAGGGATCTGATTACGATCTGAATGATGATTATCTAGATAATTATTATGATCATTCAATTCAAACAAATCCTTTTCAAAAGCATTTAAAATGATTAAATTTGTTCACTCTCAACACTAACTGTTGTTTCCATGCAATTATTATTAAAATACTTCAATAAACATATTACTGAGTTGACCTCCAGATTATTTCTATAGCAAACCTCTCTTCTACCCCCACCCCTTCTATCCTCCCTTCCCCTCCTCCAGTTTCCTCTCCTGTCCTTCCATTGCAAACCTCTCTTCTACCCCCCACCCCTTCTATCCCCCCTTCCCCTCCTCCCCTTTCCTCTCATGTCCTTCCATTGCAAACCTCTCTTCTATCCCTCCTTTCCCCTCCTATCCTCCAGCCCCTCTCCTGCAACTCCCCTCTTAATATCTGTATTGCATACTGAATTAAGGGGAAGACACTCACATTATGGAATAACAGTAACTTACATAAGAGGATAAGTTACATAAGCTACATGCAGGTGCAAGAGGTCATCACAGGTCATCATATCTAGTAATTAGCATAAACCCCCATGTGGCTAGCCTATTCTGACCAATCACATTGCACTAACATATGTCAAGATTTAAGATATTCAGAAATCTTCAGTTAGATTCACATGAGACATTGACCTGGACAGTTTACTTTGGCAATTGGACTTATCACTAGCTGAATTTGTGATTTGTGTCAGAGGGATATATTCCAAATGTTTATGTGCATCTTTTTAGTTCTTTGGAAGTTGAGAGTGTGACTAATCTAACATTGGATTAACCAGTTTGTTGACTTTTGTGATTGTGTTTGAAAACTTTGGTCCGAGTACTGTACAAGTACTTTTAAGAAAGTATTCTTGAGATTTTCGGGACTATTTCTTGACTTCAAGAGTCACAAAACCTGTTATTATTGATTGACATTTAAATGAATACTCATAAACCAATCAAGATAATGAAATTAATATGGATGCCCACATATAAGTAACATTTTGAAGATTAAAAAATATAAGATGGTCACCAATTCAGCCATAGATATACAAAAAAGTTATACAAAAACCTACTGCTTGTTAACAAATCATGATTTAATAACATTCTTGTATTAATGTTTGTTCGTGCTCTAATTTTTTCTAACAGAAGACTAGCATTTTAAAAGATACAAAAATCATGATGGCAGCCATAATCAATTATCATATAAAATATGGTTACACAATTAAACCATTTACCACATCATTCATTTTAAGGTGAGCTTCTGTACCCTCGGTACTTTTATTTAATTTTTGAAAGGGAATATATAAATATTTATTTACAGGATAATTATTATAAAGTCCCATCAAATTTAATTTCCACAAAAAAATACCAAAATGGGACCCTCCTTTTTAACATTGTTTTGAGCTGTTTGCAAAGTATTAGTTTGAAAAAACATTGGCTTGCTGGCACAGGTCATTATGTAACATTTTATGTCATTATTAATGAAGTGTTTATAAGATACAACCCTTCTGCCAGTCCTTAAACTGACTACTTTTTGCCAGGACTATTATGAGTTACTTTTTGGTCAGGACTGGTAACTTTAAAAAAAAATTCTTTATTTTTCCCCTAAGAAATTGACCAATTAATGTTCGGGACAGGATAGGTTTCCAATCTATTTTATACACTGCATTATGACATTTCAGAGAAAGATAAGCCCTTTTCGGCGTTCATTCTGCGATCTACCTTTTTGGCATTAAAAGAAAAACATTCTGACTTATAGTTATTTATCAACAAATAAAAGATAAAACTAATGGAATAATAGAAATATGAACATATATTTAAATAATTAACATAGACATAAGGTCAACCATATTTATTTCTGTGTTTCTCATCTCCCGCCGGCCCTGTTATACCCTCTTGACTTAAAATACAAATTTTTATTTTATTTGTCATTTGTCCACCGCCTTATTCAAAATCACACCGCTCTGTTTAAAAGATCTGTTTTATGACACATCCATTAAAATCTCTACTAGATCCTCTTCGCCACAGTCTGAATGTTGTCCCCACCTCCATCTCTCATGTTGCTGTAACCAGTTTAGCTCAGACAAAACCCAGTCATATTTAGCTATCCAATCACATTGTTGTTTTTGAATAGCGTATAGCTGCGATCATGTATAAAAAATGGTACACAGGAGTTATCTGCCCCTAGCATGATATCATAAGCCGTCTGTGGGATTGGTTAGAGTCAGAAACATGCGACAAAGGGGCGGAGAGTATATCCCGGCTGGTTCATTCCGCTATATATAGCAATCTAGTTGAAACTGGATTAGTGTTTGCGGGACAATGTATATGTCCCCTAAGTTCTCACGTCACATCTAGCTACTAACCCACCTGGTCCGTGTCACACATGCGCGGAAATCAGCAAATGAAAAATGAACTGGCTGATCCCTTTGAATGAGACAATCTAGTTAATAAAAGCTGTTAGAACAAGTATTTGTCACAAAGGTGACATGATCCCCCGCCGCAAATTGATGTTAACAACAAGAAGCTGGACGGAAGTACGGAGCGGAATACTATGTCCCCCGTGAAGACTCAAGATTAATGGGTTCATGAGATATGGCGCTAACAACATTTTCAAAACTGGTCAAAATCTCGCCTCGACCTTGAAAATGAGGTCAAGGTCACCGAAAACTTTTCAGGTCTGCGTATTCCCCAGATGAAGACTGGTATCAAGTTTGAAGATTCTAGGTTGAGCGGTTCATTAGATATCGCGCTAACAACATTTTCAAAACTGGTCAAAGTCTCTCTGTGACCTTGAAAATGAGGTCAAGGTCACCAAAAACTTTTCAGGTCTGCGTATTCCCAAGATGAAGACTTGTACCAAGTTTGAAGATTCTAGGTTGAGCGGTTCATGAGATATGGCGCTAACAACATTTTCAAAACTGGTCAAAGTCTCGCTGTGACCTTGAAAATGAAGTCAAGGTCACCGAAATCTTTTCAGGTCTGCGTATTCCCCAGATGAAGACTGGTACTAAGTTTGAAGATTCTAGGTTGACCGGTTCATTAGATATCGCGCTAAAAACATTTTCAAAACTGGTCAAAGTCTCGCTGTGACCTTGAAAATGAAGTCAAGGTCACCAAAAACTTTTCAGGTCTGCGTATTCCCCAGATGACGACTGGTACCAAGTTTGAAGATTCTAGGTTGAGTGGTTCATGAGATATGGCGCTAACAACATTTTCAAAACTGGTCAAAGTCTCGCTGTGACCTTGAAAATGAAGTCAAGGTCACCAAAAACTTTTCAGGTCTGCGTATTCCCCAGATGAAGACTGGTACCAAGTTTGAAGATTCTAGGTTGAGCGGTTCATTAGATATCGCGCTAACAAGAAGCGGGACGGACGTACGTACGTACGGACGGACGTACGGAGCTGAATACTATATCCCCCGCTTCGCGCTAAACGCGCGGCGGGGGATAATCAATCGGTCAATCTAGTTAAAACTAGCTGTAATGTTTATGTGCAACAAGTTATACATTAAATCATTGATATTTATGCTCATAATGTGTAAAATGCAATATAAATCCTAACGACGCCCGATTCAAAGAGATCAGCCAGTTCTTTTTCTATTGGTTGATTTCTGCACATGCGTGACACGGACCAGTTCCCCGTTTCCCAAAGGCCTCCTAAATTTAGGAGGTCGTAGCACATACGACCTTTTTTACGACGCTCTTACGACCTGCTTTAAAACCGTTTCACAACGGGGTCGTAAATCCATGTCGTATATCCAGTAAGAGGTACTTGGTTGCATAGCAACACATGATTTCGTGACGACGCGCACCTGTTTCCTCAATTTTGTATATATTTCACCTTTTTGTCTCAACAATATAAACAATTTGATAAATTTTCATCAAATAATTCACTTTTAGAATGCATGTTGTTCTATAACAAAGTTTTAATTCACCAAAATAATAAACATTCGAATACAAAAATTTAAATAATAATTAAAGAACAGAAAAAAAGATTTGAACTTGAAACACTTTCGTCTGAAAACAATAACATAGAAAGCATGAGTTAATGCCCTTACTTTCCTTCTGTCGCGTGACGGGAATGCCGACGGTAAATTTCAAAACACTTAAAAGATCCTTGATCGGTCACCATGAGCCTGTTAAACTTGGTTGAAGTGTTTTGAAAATATGAATCATCTGTCAACGGATACTTTGGTAGAAACTCGACCTCATTGAAAAATTAGGTAGGTCAAGATTGTCACTGTCTTATTTCAGGTAAAAATTGAAGCGTTAATAAAATATCTACTGTAGGGATTTCAACATTTTGATGTATATCTTAACCCATAGCATATAAATAGATAACTCATGCTTCCAACTGTAAAATACTTTCCAAGTCTGAGTCACAATTGTTCATGATTACAATATAATACTTTGCTTGAACTGTTTGATTTGTACTGTATACAGATTTGCCTAATTTCAAGCATTTCTATAAGATTAGTCTTGTAAACAATGATATTCTGTTTGCATGTAAAGTGCAAGAAAAGTAATTTGATTTTAATCAGAATTTTTCAAACAAGGATAAAAATAGTTTCTTCAAATCAGTAATCTTTTGGAGTTTTAGATTGTCAAATACAATTTCATGTTAATTTATCAATCCCAAGTGAAGAAAAAACATTCACCAACAAAAGGAAAGGAATAGTGTATATTATGATTACATATTCATATAAGTAAGTAAACTATACAGGGGCACTTTTCAGTCTATCATAGATATTCTCAGTGAATCTAGAATCTAGTTATAATGACTTCTCAGCCTACTACACACTAAAACAATCTATCATTTGTGTGTAGCAGAAAGGAAACAAATGCTGCACAAAATCCACGAATTTCAAACAATATTGTTTCAAGATTATAATATGCACATGTTTTGCATAAGTTACAAATTTTATACTATTATATAGGATTAAAATAAGAATATGTTGTTTTTTTAAAATGAAATAGAAAAATGTATCCTTATGTAAATGTACTTATTACTCATATTTGCACATATAATTTGTGCCATAAGTTCAACAGGCTCCAATTACAAGCTGAATTCCTAAATTAAATTTGTTTTAAATATTTGTTTAGTTTAAAAGTTGTTGGGAATTATGTGTAGAATTTCACTTTGTACAGCAAAACAAAAGATAAATCATTACTGACTGATCCCATAAGCTAACAATGATTATCTTTGAGACATTGTTTTGGGCCAGTAACATGATCTATGAATAACAATTTCATTGTTGGAAGATTAATACAAATAATTGTTACATGATTTAAAATGTTTCTTAACTGATTATAAAGTAAACCTAATAGAGTTACTTGTACTAACACATCAGTGATTCCCAAAAAATAGGCAATCAATAATATTCTGTGTGGCAATAACAGGTTAGTTTATTCACAGCTTATGAATAATAAAGACTATATTTTATCATCAAGTGCAGTTTGTTGATATCTAAATCATGTTTATCTGCCACCATATGTGGAAATAAGGAAAGATAATCAATATTACAGAATAACAGAATTATAATTGAGTATTTAAATATATATTAAATGATGAGTACAGTGGATGGACTATTTTAGTCTTTATATTACAAAAAAATGTTATTTGATTATTTTCAAACTCCTGTCCTGGTGTAGTTTCTTGAGGTAGGATCTTTTAAGGATATAGCCATTTTTTTAAATAAAGCTTGTCTGTCAGTCCTTCAACTGGCTACTTTTTGGTCAGGACTGGTAATTTTTCAAATGTTTTCTTTATTTTCTTTAAGGAATTGACCAATTAATTTTAAGATCAGGCAATGTTTCCAGTCTATTTATAATACACTGATAGAAATTTAATTAAATACTCATAGTAAATGCAAAACAGCAGTTGCTAAAACATAAAACATAAATAAATACACAAATAGATAAGTAAATATTATCTATGAATTTAATTCCAAATATTTTTCTACATTTTCTCTTAATCATATCAATATTTTATTGTAAATTCTGATTTTATACAGCTGAGCTTGAATATGCATAGAAATTTTAAGCTAGAAACATTTGTGGCTTTTTAAATGTAGGCATTTTAATACATAAACTGACCATTTTTTTTAAATATAAAAATAGATGAACTTATTTCACCGAGAATATGTAAAAAAGAAAGTCCAAGAACTACTAAATTTCATTAAAGAAATATAATTTACACTAAAACAATGCAATTGTAAACGACAAATCGTCATAAAATTATATTCTTGAAAACAAGAGCCTATATATAGTCTAGAAAAGTGACCAGCAAAGCGACGCTTCATCACAAATATCTAGGCTAAGCTACCAGTTTGTTTGCTATTAATTCTTTTCTTCCCTTGGCAATCATTCACTGACGAAAAACGTACAAATTATCTTCGAATATTATTAAAGTGCGCGGTACATTTAAGAAGCATTGTACTGAATAGAAATCTTCGCATGTAACGAGTGATTGTTGACATGGAAAGGTGAAGGTCACAGAACCGGCAGTCGCCGCAGTTTTAGACGGCTTGTTGCATGAGTATGCTTTCGTGAAAATTACAATGTCAGGCATGTCGAAAACTTTAACTACAGTTTTAAAAACTATTGTTTGTGACCCACACATAACTCAATATCATATGAATGACTTATTTGCAACTACAAGAGTTTAGTTGAGTGAGGGGTGAATCCATCCGTCAGTGAATGAAAAGATTGACGTTCTGACGAATTTTTACTCGACAAAATGTTTGGAAACACAGATAAACTATGATTTTTTTAGTCCAAGCGGGAGCTTGTCGCCATGTTTTTATAATTTACGACGTCCTAAATGATTTACGACAGGTCAATCGGGGTCCTAAATTTTGGGCCGTTTACGACGCAGTGTAAATTTAGGGGCTCTTTGTGAAACGGGTAAAAATTGTAAGAGGTGGGCTACGACCTGCTTTACGAGGTCGTAGCGGTAAGAGGTCTTTGTGAAACGTGCTACAGGAGGGTTAGTAGCTAGATGTAACGTGAGGACTTAGGGGACGTATACATTACAGCTAGTTCTAATAAGATTGCCTAAATAGGAGATATTTTTACTATTTTATCTCCGAAGCGGGGTCTATTTTGATCAGAATGAATGCAGGACTGTCCTTTTAAATTTGTTTATGCTAGAAAAATAAGTCTTCCTTAAAACCTGAACCATACAAAAAAAGACAAAAACAGTTTATTCTTGTTTATTTCTGAACATTACAAATGTTGCTGTTTCATTTAGACATAAAAAGCATTACAATATCAACAAAGTGAAAATCTAAAATTTAACAATCACAAGAAAAATCTTGTCAACATGTTGATATACAAATCAGCATTGACCTGGACGGAATGATAAATACTTCATAAATACTGATCAAACTTAATAAACAATTTATCACAATTTACCAATAATGCAATAACTCACTTAAACTCAGAAGACTGCATATTACAAAGGTTGTATTGTGTTATAAAATTAACCAACAGTGAGTTAATATCCCACAACATTAGGGGGAAAAATTAGAAATATTTGGTGAAAAATATGATAGACAAAATATCTAACTGATAATGGATTTTTTCATTTGATAATTGATCACTCTAATTATTACAGCACTTTGGTTATGAATATGAAATGTTTGAAAATTACCATAGTTTATAGATATTGTTCAAAGTTTGCTCCCGAAAGAGTCAAAGTTATGGATTCCAAATTCTTATAATTTGAAATGAAATACAACAACTATTTAGAAGTTGAAAACACATTATGGCAGAAATTCTGAGTACTTGAGTAATGGACATTAGTTGATAAAGCTACAAGCAGTGACGAGTTATTCTCCAGAGACAAATGACTACAGACCAATAGGTCGCTGTCAGCGAATAATGTACATAAGGAAGTTAATATCCATCTTTTTTACCCATAGGGTGAAACATAAGAAGTTAAATATTATCAGTATGAGCACATGTGCACATATGAATTTCATGCCAGGGAATGAAATAAATGTTATTTTGCATAGGCAATGAATAAGAAGCAGTAGGAAAAATACAAATAAAATCCTCTATCTACTTTCAATAAAGTATTGTCATTTTGATGAAGAAAAAAATTCTACTAACCAAGTGTCGTCAAGTTAACAAACTTATAAAATAAAGTTTTTAAAAATAAGGAAAATGCTTTCCAAAAAATATTTTAAAAATATTAAAAAAATATATAAGGCATGTGTATATTGACACTTGTCAATGGTCACAATAACTTTATGGTACAACAAGGAAAAATTAGTTTAGATAATTCTCGAAAACAAAACCCCATAAATTATAAAGTAGCTCATTTGACATATCAGTTCTCTGGCCAGCATTTTGCTAATAAATTTTGAGATGATAGCGTAATAAGGAAAAGATAATGAATTTTCATTTTCCTCAAATCTGACAATGTGATGTGTGCACCATATGTTATACAATCCAATTTAGAATGAGAGTAGATCTGTTTCATCATTAAACATTTTTGTTAATATTTTCATTGACATTTTTTGGTTTTATCCTCTGAAAAAGAATTTTTGTTATCTTTAAGTTTTGATACCATCACATTTAATCTGATTAACTCCCTTCAATTTAAAGATCTTACCAAAAAGGTAAATTCTTCATAAAACTGGATAGGAGCCTTATTACATCCCTTGGAAATATTATTCCTTAGCTTTGATTAAGGCTATGAAAAATAACGCCTGCATCTTTTAATATTTGCTTAATTGAGACACTTGTCATTAAAATGAGACATTTTATGAAAATTATCACAGTGTATAAAAAAGAATGACAATTGAATATAATATTGCATACAATTAACACATAAATAAAATAAGTTTCAAAGCATTGAAATAAAAAAAGAGTTTAAGCTTGATAACTACCCGGTAAGTGAATTGAGACAAAAGCTTTGAAAATTTGAAAACGTGTACATTTTTTAATTTTTCATGGAGGTCAACATTTTGCCATGACTATAACGAATAATCTCTTCCCACTTTCTATTGAACATTTAACCCTTAAAATATCATTTAGAGTTATCAAATATGCTTTTAATCACAATGCATGATATCTTTGGGTTCCAATAACAGTTTGACATTTGAAAAAAAAAAGATTGAAATCATCACTTTTGTAAATAAAAAAAACCAAAAAACCTTACAAAGTAAATAGATAATGACCTATGAAAAAAAACCGGCCACTTTTTAAATATACACACATTACCTTTCAAATGATTAATTTTGATGTGCAACACAATCTACATAGAAAAGATTGCTAAAATAAGCTGTCATTCATATGTACAAAATTTTTGTAAAATGAATATCATAATGTCCCTTTAAATAGGAACAAAACATCACTGAGAAATCGGAAATCAGAAAAAAGAAATCGGCAGCAGAAATACTTGGAGCAGTGCAGATCAAGACATTGCAACATTTTAAATATATACCAGCAACAATAAACAACAACAAATATTCTTCAGCTAGTGAACATGTAAAAAATGATTAGTTATTGATTGCACCTTCAATTAGCAACTAGTATGATAATAATTAAAAATTCATGATGATCTTGTGATAAAATGAAATAGGTATGTTTTATCAATAAATTAATTATGATTGTGCCTCTACACTCTTTTTTGGGGTAGGTAATGACATATTGAAGGAGGGGTCACCTTTTTTACGGATGTTTTTTTTTCAAAACAAATTAATCTCCACTTTTTAACTAGATTGTCAGTGCTCAAAAATGAATGAAAGTTTGACACTATTCAGATCTCAGATATTTTGGAAATTTTAAGCAAATTATACAAAAATTATACAAAGTGTGAATGTACATTATCACATTGCAAAATTCATTTATCAACATATCTTTCAATCAAGATCATATAATTAAACTTTTGTTGTTGAAATGTTCCTTTTAATAATTTTCATATATTTTCAACAATTATTCATTTCCAGTTCTAAAGATTTAGCACAGTTTTGTAGTGGTTAGCATGCAGGCCTCATATCAGAGGCCAAGGTTTGAATCCAAGTTGAGACACACAAAAATTGTGACCAGTGTCTCATCCTGTGTTGTGTCTTGGGCAAGGCACTTCATCCACATTGTACTCAGTTGACCCAGCTCTCATATAGGTACCTGGCAACAGTGTGTATGGACTTACATGGTCTATTACCGTAAGTGCCAAGTAGCTGTGAAAGTAGAATTTTTCAGGGTTATGATGTAGGTTGTCCTTTGAGCATGTTTTAAGTCATGGATAAGTGTCAAATACCGGTAAGTAATGCAGAGGAATATATGGATGACAACTTCTTTGTTCATTGTATGCGACGTTTCGACAATGATTCTTATATCTTTCTTAACTAACTTCTAAAATGCCTCTCAAAGAAGTTGCCAAATAAGTATTTTTATACATATCAATCTTTCCTTTTGACCATTTTTTATATGGCTGTGTTACCTGCATCATCTTTGAATTTGGCAAGATCATGCTTGATAAAATACTGTTTAACACAAAATAATTTGGACATAGTAATGATATCACAAAAACTGTTTTGATTATTAAAGAATAATTTTATACTAAAATTGGTCTTTACATTGATATCTACACAAAACTCTGTTATTAAAAGAAATTGTTTTAGGCACATTAATTTGGTGTATTTACAAATAACAGTTAATATCAAAAGAAATATCTATGACAAATTAATTTGACATATTTATAGAAAACAAATTCTTTCAAACACTTGACACATTTAAAGCAAATATTTCACTGTCAGCAATGTTATACTTTGGACAAAATTATTCTACTAAGTTAAGAAAATAAATAACATGGATTTCACTGAATTTAAACAAGCTATGATTTTCATGAAATCAATGAAATAGAACTCTCAATATTGGAGTCGTAACGATACAGGAGGGTCACGTTCAATATGAATATCCTGATAAACATTATTACCTTACACAAAATATTTGGATCAATTAATTTTGTGAAAGAATTTAACATTACCTGATTTGATGTACCGTATTCGTCCTATTAAGCGCCCCGGGCGCTTAGCTTAAAAAAATCCAAAGGGGGCACTTATTAGGATACCCACGAAAGGGGGGGGTGCTTATTAGGAATACGTTATAGACAAGCGAAACTAGCACTTGTCGGGATTCTGAACGAGAATGAAAGTAGGTCGATCGTGGAAATTCAGTGCAACTACACATTCACAAGCCCGGATAAACTAAAAACTATTGGAAAAGCAGTAGAGGTAGGCCATTTTACGTATGAAGGGGAGGGGGGCGCTCCGTTATATGGAAATTTGTAATAGGGGGCGCTTATTAGGGAGAGGGCGCTTAATAGGACGAATACGGTAATTGTAATATGATAAAACTTTCAAGTATTGTGGGAAATTCTTGTGTGCATAAAAATATATATTTTAAATACCTTTCTCAGTTATCAGCATCTACATTCATTAATTCAATAATATGTTATGTATCATGATATGCATCCTCCAAACGATATCATATAATATTGAACAAATTGTATCGTGATACGATACTGTATCGCCGTATAGTTACACCTCTACTCAATATGGTAAAAAGATATCGTGGAATTAACAGATATCACAATCACAGTTTTGACATGATTTGGTATATGGTCAGCTAACAAATACTGTTGCTCCGTGAGGGTTTCCCTTTCTTCCCTTTTGCCTTCCCTTTCTTCTTCTTCTTCTTCCCAGGAGCCTTCAGCTCCATTGCGCTCTTGGTGCGGCGATCTTCCTCCCGCTTCTGTAGCCACAACAAGTGCTCAGCTCTCGCTGTCAGGAGAAAAAGGGTGAAGAGTTATAATAATAATTACAGATTTCTTGTATCATGTTTATATCCATGACAGAGCATGCTAACAGAACACATATTTGTATTATTATCCTGGTGGAATACTACTGGCCGGCAGCCTAAATCAACAAGCACTTCATCCATAATTCTCCAATGTTCAGGTACCCATTTGTACAGCTGGATGAGTGCAATGTGGATGAAGTGCCTTGCCTTATGGACACAACATAGCATATGACCCTGGTCGCAAAATTTGGTGTCTCCACCAAAATTCTAACCTCTTCACCACTTGCTCAACTTATTCAACTGTTTATTCTTTGAGTGGCAAAAGGTCAATTTATTTATTCATAGATTGGGACGCTTCAATAAAGAACGTATCATGCTCAGTATATCATAACAGCTCAGGATCTGTATCAAAATGTTGCACTCTGCGTAAGGAACTTGTTATCTGATATTTGTTAACGTCAAGTTGTCAGTCTGAATTGCAAGGCTACTAAGTTATCCCTTGATTGGCATGCATCAATTATTCAACAACATTTGACAACTTTTTAAAAGCACAGGTAGTAGATGTAAACATATTTTGGAAGGATAAAATGTGTATTTTGCCAAGAATTAAAGGACAACTTTCTATTACCAAACATAAAACAATACAGTTGAACACGACTTACCCAATTGTTTTTCTGCCAACTTGAACTTATTGTACTCTTTTGGCAACCAAAATCTAGGGTGACTCAAAAGGCTGAAATTAAAGAAATATGTTTCAACAAATGTAAAATGTCTATGCAACAGAAACAGTAATAACATGCCTGGTAGAGTGACCGAATCGGTGCTGCTGAAGCTATCTACTGATCTATGTAAATCTATTCAGGTATTCATTTATACAGCTTGGTGGACTGAGTGCAATGTGGATAAAGTGCCTTGCCCAGAGACGCAATACAGTGTTTGAGTGTCTTGCTTGGATTAGAATATGGGCATTTTAGTTACTTGTCTGCAAGGTTTAATGTAAATGTATATTCATTCACAGTGAAATATTTTGGGAATTAGTACATATTAAATCATAAATTGATGCCTAGTAAATTGGGATGATCTAACCAATCGATATGCAGTATCTAGTACTGTCAGGGTAGAACTGATCTGAACAGGAACCATTTCCATAAGTCTGTAGCCTGACAGAAATGTAGCTCCTGATTTAAGGTAGTAGGACTTGAGCACACTTATTGGTTATTTAAATGACACATATATTGCTCTTTATCCCTGTAGTGATGGCTAGTTCTATATAGCAATACAACGCATTGGGCCTGATAGTATCAGGGTATGTTTAGGAGCTAATGTAGCAGGATGCCATTTGAAATATGTAGAACACAACTCACCCATCGGAGGGAGCCATTGGTTGTTCTGTAGGAAGATCGTAGTAGAGGGTTTTCCCTGATGGAGGAAAAAGTGCTCTGAAAAAAGGAATATGTGTTTAGGACAGAACAAGAATTCATTTTATCAAATCTAAAAATATCAATGACATGACAATGAAGCGTCATTCAACCAATAATGCAAGATAGAGGCAGCAAATACTAAGAAGAGCGCTATGCCATAGCTCAAGCTGGAGAGCTCTTGTGGCACCAAATTTCATAACAAATTGCAAACCACTTGTCATCTGCTCAGAGAAGCAACAACATTAGATTAAGTGTTCTTCTGATGCATGCCCCATATCTCTATGCAGGTTATTTTTAACTAGTCTAAGTTAACCTAGCCTCAATATTATCCGTTTCACTCCTATACTGAGTCTAGCAAGGCCTAGTAGAGGGTCGCGTCAGCCAACCTTTCTGCCACCTATGACCCTCCAACGTTATACGTCCGAAGGCTGACTATTGTGGCTTGGTAAGATGAGTTCTGATTGGTTAATTTGATACGTGGGTTGACGCGACCCTCTACTAGGCTTTTCTAGACTCAGTAAAGGAGTGAAACGGATGATATTGAGGCTAGGTTTACTTAGACTGATTTTTAACTGTTTTCACATCTTCTACGCTCTGTGTTTGCTCAATAGCGAGGACTTCATAATGTCTAAGTTAAAATCCCTCAAAGGTAAAATCTAAATTCAGAATTGAAGTTTCTGAAACAACCATCCCTTCCAAAAAATGTAGCCAAATGTTTCCTATTATGACCCTAAGTAAGTGATTTAATGAGAAAATGATGAACAACACTGCCCATATCATATCCTAGTCAAACAAGGATTACAATAATCACAAAAATAATCTGTGAAAATTGATGACATACCGTTCAAGAGTTTCAGGCTTGATGTTACAGCCGAGTTCAGCCATCCTTTGGTGCATATCCTGACAAGCCAGATTTTCCTCTGTCTCCAAGTCCTGAAATAAATAGATAATATCATAAGAGTGTCCATGTCATACCATGTTTTTCATTTAATAGATTGCCTTAATGTTAGTATTTCCAGAGCAAGGGATATCCTGATTTTTAGGCATGAGTGTCCCAAAAATAGCATTCCATGGGCAAGAATATGATATTCTTTTTAATACCGAAAACATTCAAATATGCATTCAAACATAACCATTACTGGGGAACATAGAATGTAACATAATAACCCTGCC
Organism: Steromphala cineraria; assembly: GCA_916613615.1. Lineage (NCBI taxonomy): Eukaryota > Metazoa > Mollusca > Gastropoda > Trochida > Trochidae > Steromphala > Steromphala cineraria. The sequence continues at coordinate 24,420,051 of OU744735.1, read as the reverse complement.
ATGACATGAAAGCATTGTTTATTTATTGAAGTAACAATCAAAAGTAATATGTAGCCCTAGGGCAATGTATCAAATTCATTAAACTTGGATTCAAACTCGGACCTTGACCAGTGAAAGCATGTATGGGACCGTTACCTGTGAGGGTTTCTTGGTGTTGATGAAGACAATGCTGTCCAGGTCCCAGTTCTCTTTCTTACGTGACAGCTTGGACTGGGAGTAACTGGCGTACCGCTCTGCACATATGGAAGTTCTTTTATTGATGATTCTTACCTTGCAGTAAAATACTCATTTTTGATTGGCTAATTGTCGATAATTTTTTTCTAATGTACCCTGCTTCTTTCCACTTTCCACTATCAAGATTTCACTACAAATTATGCATGTACTCATAGAATGAGGTCCTCGACGAGAAGAGGCATAACTTTAATAGGCAGTACCAAATGACGCGCACGGTGTCAAGAGTTTACATTAGTTCGATTAGCTGTTTAAGTGAATATCAATTATTGTTTTTTTTTTTCTCATATGTTTGTGTTTTATTTGGAAACAAATCCACAGTGATTTGCTTGATATTTTATTGAATTGAGTTCAAATTGTTTTTAAGCATGTATCTGCTAGTACTTTTATGTAAACTCATGACATTTTAGTTGATATGGATGATTCTATTTTGTTTACAAAGGCCATTGAAGCAGTCCGTTATCGACAGTTAAAGTAAAATGAATAGATATCCAACCAAATTTTCTTCTGACATTGGAAAAATTTCAAATGTATTAATTTATATGCACCAACAAGTAATACGGTCTGATGTACCATCTATTTACCAATGTCAACTTTGCCTGGCAGCTTGATAGAGAGAAGCAAATAACTTACGATATAACTTCTAAATTCTGTATGGATGAATTCACTCTAAATTCCATTCTATTCACTAATAATCTTTGCACATGAGAGTGACAGTTTAATTCAATATGCCTATGTAAAGTTATCAAGAAACCAAGACACATATGATATTTGTACATGACAACATAGAGCCCTCAAAGGAAAGCCCTTGATTTACCAAAATCGAAAAAGAATACGAAATTTGAATACTTGGTAACTGGATTTTTAAAGCTCTCTTAGTGCAAGGATCGATGTAAGTACCATACACTAACCTCAGCCTATGACTATCTAAGAACTAAGAGAGCTTTGAATATCTAGGTCCTGAACATGACATTAATGTACTTTGTAGTAAGAACTGAGAGCACTTAAAGTGTCACTTACTGAGATTGGATCGTGGACCTCTCACTGCGGCTGACTGAGTCCTCCTTGTATCTGCATTACTGTCAATGAAATATTAAACTCAAGGTTTGATAAACTTTCATTCTCATGCAATTATATAAGATATTGTATTTTGTATATCCTCACCAAATCATGTGTTGCACTTTTTGTACCCTGGGCCTAAGGCCCCTTATACAGAATAAAAGAATTGAATTGAATCTCAGAGTTAGTGAGTTATTGTTTAGCACCGTTAGCCCTCATTGCAGTATAGGTATTGATTAAAGTTAGTTGCCTTTGAAAGGATGGGATTTTGGCATCAAGTTTGATTAAGAAATGCTAGAATAAAACTCACAGCACTCTCTCTGAGGTCACAAGACATGAAGTAGGTCGAACCATCGTATTGTCTTCATCTTCATTTACCTGCGAGGAAAGAGAATAAAAATGTGCAGTTCATGTCCAAAAGTTGTTTTGTTGTTTCTCTGGGTGATATGCTACACAATGTACATGGCAAGTGTGCTCTTCTTAAGGTGAGGATAAAAACACTAACATATTTTACCTACTATTAGATGGCAACATTATACATCATAGTCAACACTGACAAAATTAAATAACATCTTTCAACTGGTGCGATTATGTACGTAGATTCAAAATTAATTTTAGCTAAAGTTCAACCATATCAGAAACAAAAACAGAAACCCAACATTTTCTTTAAATTTGTTACTATTTCCAATTATTGATAAAATATATGGAACTTAAATAAATGAGGACTCATAGTTAGCTCATAAAACAACTGTTCTGTTCTGATGACAACCAGACAAGCTGCATCAATGATTATCATATCAGATTATAATTATGGTGCCAATGTTTCATATTCCATATTTAAAAAAAAAAGAAAATTTTGCTTTTGAGAAAGCAAAAATAAAACTCTCCTTCAAACTTTGTTTATGAATAGTCTGAAATACAGTAGAACAGGGATATAGCGAACTCGGATATAGCGAACAATCAAATATAGCGAAAAAAACGTATGTCCCGTCAAAAGCAGTATGTATGACGGCTAAACGCGAGTAGCGAACACCGGATATAGCGAACTAAATTCTTTGGTCTCTTTGAGTTTTATATATCCGTGTTCTACTGTACAAAGATATGACAAATAAGCATAATACATTTCATACATTCATGGATAGAACACTATCAGTGTGGATCTTGATAACGTTCTCATCCGCCGTTGGTTCTCTTTTGTTAGCACTCGTAGGTTTGTTGCGTTGACCTTTGGACGTTCGCGCTCTCTGTTGCTTTTGTTGACGTTGTGGAGATGGTGGTACAAGAAACATGGCCTTAAACTGAAACATAAGACAAATTAATTTTGTTATACAAATTTGATACAATATATTATGATTATATTCCATAAAAAAAATGCAAAGGCTTTAAGAAGACTGCCAATATCAGCATATCATGAGTTCTCTTTGATAATTTGTATGAAATTCAGGAAGACTTTTAAAAAACTTCAAAAACATAATATCAGAGATCTACTTCATAAATATTTTCAGCAGGATAATTCATAGGCAATGAATTTTCAAACATATTTGATAGAATTCATGAGAAAGATGCTTTGAGTTTAAATTTGTTTTAATTAGTTCCGAGCTTATCGGGCTATCTAATCTTTTATACAAATGGTCAGAGTTTCACCATATCATATGATATCATAAGATAACAAAATCAATACAAGAAAAATTCTATGTATACAAGGTTTCAGCTCATAGGTATTTTGCTTTAAGAGGAAAAGATGAAACCTTACAAGGTCACAAACAGGACACCCCCTAGCAAGTTTCTCAAGGTCTTCCCGAGACACATAGCTAGAAAGTGCATCTTTAAAAAATAAAAGCCTTCAAGAAAAGAAATCAATATTTAAAAGCCGGTATTTACCTGATAAATGATCTAATCAAAAGTGACGGTAAATTTGATATAACCTGTGCATACTTGCAATAATTGCAAAATTCGCCTATATGTAAATGTTGCTATGTAAAATGTCACTTTCTTTGTAGTTTGAACCTAAATGAAAATATACCTAAAAAAAAAAAAAATGTTTAAAAGCCTAACCTTCTCCTCAGATTTAGCCTGAGCCTTTGCAAGTATCTCGAGATCCTCAGGAGACAAGGAGGCCATCCCGAGAGAGGTAGAGGACGCTGTCTGCTCTGCCGTGGGTACTTTGAGTTCCGTCTCTACAGTCTTCTCCACCTTATCCTCTTCCTCTCCTTCTTCCTTCGGTGGGGACGTTGTCTGGAGGGAAAGAAGTTGAAGGATTTAATTATTTGTCAACTTCTTAAACTTGTAAACTTTGAAAAGTAAATGTTTTGTAAAATTTTTTGTCAATTTTGTTTTATCAAATCCAGAAATAATCCAATCCCATAAATTGCTTTTTGATGAACTTGGGGATATTGTAAGAATTTCAAAGCAAAGTGTGTGGACACTGGTTAGTAAATCTTGATGCTTTACTCAAAATGATATGAAAAATTTACACATTTTTACACAAAATTGAAATGATAACTGATCTGATGAACGAATGCCCCATTTTGATATAAACTTTTGGGGTTTTAATAACAAAACCCACATAAGGCACCTTTTACTTAAAAAGATGGAACAAAGGCATAACCTTAGTGTTGCTGTGTCATTATTGTTACAGTAGGTTACCAAGGTAAGATATATGAATAAATATACAGAACGTCATACGTGTGCATTTGGGTCGTTTGTATTGAACGAGTAGATGTCATGGACGCGGAGGAACAACGAGTTCGAAGAACGAGTTGTTCCTCCGGGTCCATGACATCTTCGAGTTCAATACAAACGACCCAAATGCACAAGTATGACGTTCTGTATTTATTATATACTCCTTTTAAACCTTTTTATAAGTAGTTTTTTAATTTCTTCAATTATCTGAGAAGACGTACTGCTAATTTATACATAATGCGAACAATGCAATGACCAAGAACACGCTCGACTGATGATTTGATACCTCAATTATCTTTTTATTTTCTCATTATTCTGCGTAGTTAAACGACAAAGATAATTTTTTCAAGTGTGAAAACAAAATAACCTGATAAAAGTAATTTCATAGCCATTATTTATATAGTCCTGAATATGATAAACGTCAAGTTTAGGGTATCAAGCAACGGGCTTCATTCAAACGACGTCACCATGGAAATGACATCATAATCGTTGTTGGGTATGACGTCATAATGACGAGTATTGCTAGCGATGCTCTCGGAATTTTGTTCAGGAATTCCTTTTTCAAAGTGTTTTGCAGTTTCTTTACTAATGATAACTCTAGTTTTCTCACTATTTTATTCTTCAATGTCATATTAAAAAGTAGGTTTTTACCAATGCATTGAGATACATTTATTTTCATGTTATAATTAGAAAAATAGAGCCATTGGCTCTGTAGCTCAACTGGCTTCATCATCAATTATGCTGTAGAGTGTGGCAATGTGATTCCCCCTTTATAGAGGCCACAGGGTCACCAATCATTAAAATTAAGTATAAGGCGACAAGTTTCAGTTTTCTAGGCTTTATACTTCAGGAGAAGAAGATGAAAATAGGTTTTTAGGGCCTGGCCCCTGTGGCCCTTATTAGGGGCAACAGGGTCACAAAAGCTACAATTCATAATCCTCACTAGCCAAGGAGTCTGTACACAAAGTTTCAGCTTTCTAGCCCTTATGGTTCTGGAGAAGAAGATGAAAATAGGTTTTTAGCGCCTGGCCCCTGTGGCCCTAATAAGGGGTTACAGGGCCACCAAAGCTACAATTTATAATCCTCACTAGCCAAGGAGTCTGTAAACAAAGTTTCAGCTTTCAAAGCCTTATGGTTCTGGAGAAAAAGATGAAAATAGATTTTTTAGGGTGTGGCCCCTGTTGCCCTTATTAGGGGTCACAGGGCCACCAAAGCTACAATTTATAATCCTCACTAGCCAAGGAGTCTGTACACAAAGTTTCAGCTTTCTAGCCCTTATGGTTCTGGAGAAGAAGATGAAAATTATTAAAATCTAAATATTTTAGATATTTAAATACCTACCTAACTTAGTATATGCCACTCACCTTTCTCACGAGAGACAGAGGTTTACCGCGAAATTCACCGTGCTTACCGGATGGGCTGCCCCCAGCCCACTGCGCATGAGCGGGAAACCGGAATCCTGGGTAAAATTCGTATCATACTTTCTGGAACGAAGTCTTGTAAGAGACATCCAATGAAGTCCGAAGGGGAGGCCGGGCGGGAGTAATTCCTACTAAGTTAGGTAGGTATTTAAATATCTAAAATATTTAGATTTTAATAAATTTTTAACCTACCTAACTTAGTATATGCCACTCAGTGTTGGAGCCAGCTTTTCCAAACATTGGGACCCATGGTCCCCATATGTCCAAAAAGTGGGGACATTTTGTCAAAAGTGGGGACAAAGTGTTTTTAAAATTAATGTTTAATTATTTTGTTGTCCTAATGTACATATAAATCATTACTGTACCTATTTTTGAGTTTTGTTTGACTTTAACAAAGTCTATATTATATATTCTATTCTTATTCACCATTTAGCAAGTTTAATTTGTAAACTTAGTCACAGGAAGCTAGGAAATTGTCTCATCAATGTGAATAAAGTTGATTCTTGCAGTAAGTAACACGTACCGGGAAAAGTTTCTTGTCCACCCAAATTCCAGTAAAAACCAATAATATCTTGTATATTAGCCGACCCATCGCAGCTCTTAATTGCTTACTGACAGTGAAGTCACATAATGATGCGAGTTGCATTTAAATTGATATCGAATGGTAATTGTCAGACGAATATCAATACAACTTGGAATGACAAAAAGAAATTGTACAAGTAGTCACTTACAGTGGTGGTTGTTTTTTTTATTCAGATTACATATTTTTCTCATTAAAAAACGAACATTTAGTCAACAACTTTTGCTTCATGATGTGTTTACGGATAAAAGATATGTTCGTTACAAGCCTTATCATTGGCTGAGAAAACGGAAGTTATAAAAGTCGACCAATCAGCGTGTTGATTTGAACACGATGTAGGAAACGTAAAATGTGGTCATAATATCTTCATGACAACATATTGTCGATACAATATTAAATGACTAAATATACCGATTTTTTAAAAACAATCAAATATTTTACGTTTTAAAAAACAATGTGCAGTTAATTGAAATATTTATGAATGTAGAATTCGAAGAAAAACTGTAAAAAGATAACCAAAAGCACAACAATATTACATGTAATGTTATTTGTCGTAAAGAAATTACGATTTCGTATAGTAAACATTAGCTTTCTCGAGTTTGAAGATGTGTTTGAACTTCGATAAAATACGATGAAAAGAGTGAAAATATGTCAGATTAAACCATTAAGATGAATAACAAGCCTTCTCAAGCAATAGTTCTTGATAATATATATTTAATTGGCGTTTTTAACCCGGAATTGTTGATTAATCTGGAAGTGTTTTCCGTTTTGTCGATCATTATTTGTGCGGGCCAATGCCGCATTAGGTGATTTTAATGGGGACATTTTCTTTTTTTGTGCGGCATTGCCGCAAGGCCGCGCTCTGGCGCGAACACTGCCACTGATCCGACAGTAGGGAGGAGGGAGGACGAGTCATCAAGGCAGAAAGCATCCATCAAACATCCTCCCGGAGTGGGAACGACCGAAGCGAACTGCACAGAGAAGCAAGCGATGAACCCCACGAAGTCGCCAACAACGAAACAACTCAACAGGTGCAGGGTGAGAAGTAACGAAGTAGACAAGTTTTCAGCTTACCCTAAAGAGACGTTGGGGCAGCTAGCTGTTGGGCTACCACCAACGGTCCAAAGGTCTGCAGGCCTTGCACGTCTTCCACAGCGAGGTCTCGGAGGTAGTGGGATGCGAAGACCGTCGTAGAGCGCCAGAAACATCCTTCCATGATGGCTGGAACTGAACAGTTGCGATGTAAAGCCATGGTGGATGCAACTGCCCGGATCTCGTGCGGGTTGCTGGCGACAGGGTGAGGTAAGCCGGCTGCGTCATATGCTGCTAGGATGACGGTCCGGAGCCACAGCGAGAGGGTGTTTCTGGTGACTTCTCCCTTGGCAGATGGTGAAAAGGGAATGAAGAGTCTTTTTCTGGTGCCTCTCTTGGGCGCAGAGCGGTCGATGTACTCCCGAAGGGCACGTACAGGACACAAAGCGAGTTCCTCCACATCAGAAGACGACACGATCTTGGAGAGAGGAGGGATGGTGAAGGTCCTGCCCGGTTGACCAGGAAGCTGATTCTTGGCAACGAAGTTCCACAAGAGGCCGAGGTGAGCTGAACCCTTCCTAGACTGCTCAAACCGCACTCTGGTGACGTCCAGTGCGTGCAGCTCACTCACTCTAGCGGCCGTAGCAAACGACAGGAGGAAGGCCGTTTTCCTGGAGAGATCTTGGAAAGAGGCCCCTGACAGAGGTTCGAAGGGAGCTCCTCGCAGATATCTGAGGACGACGTTGAGGTCCCAAGCCGGAGGTCTGAACTTGAGCTTCTGGTCCTCCAGCTTGAACGACTTGAGGAGAGCGACCAGCTCGGGAACCTTGGAGAACTTCCTGTCTGATTTTACGGCGAGGACAGAGTTGAGCGCCGACAGGTACGTGGATATAGTCCCACCCTTCAAGTGACGTTTCTGGCGGAGGTGAAGGAGGAAGTTGGCCACAAACTGGGGGTCCACGGACAAAGGATCCCGGCCTGCGTCTCTGCAGAAGTTCTCGAATGACAGCCACTTGTCATCGTACAACGACCTCGTGGATTGCCTATGGGCTCTGGAGATAGCACTGGCTACTCGTCCTGAGTAACCCTTGGCCCGGAGTGATCTCTGAAGATGGTCCATACGTGCAGAGCGTACCTCTCGGGATCTGGGTGAAGCTGACGACTGAGAGGGTGACGAAGCAGGTGCGGCCACTTTGGAAGAGGGAGCGGATCTTTTTCGGCGAGAAGAAGAAGATCGGGGAACCAGCCTCTCGCCGGCCAGTAGGGCGCGACCAAAGTCAGTCTGAGATGAAGTGTGTCCCTGATCTTGGCGACGACTTTGGTCAGGAGAATCGGAGGTGGAAAAGCGTATGCGTCCAGATTCTCCCACGACAAAGACATGGCGTCGACAGCCCAAGCTGCTGGGTCGGGGAGAGGCGAGACGTACACCGGAAGCTGATGGTTCTGCTTCGTGGCAAACAGGTCGAGGAGAGGACGGTGGACCTGAGCGGCGATGAGAGCGAAGGCCTCCGGGTTCAACATCCACTCTGTTGGTGACGGCTTGTCTGGTCTGGACAGGGCGTCCGCGAGGACGTTCCTGCAGCCTGGAATGTGCCGAGCTCTGATGAAGATCTGATTCTCGTCCAGAAGATGGAAGAGCTCGAAGGCCTGTTCTAGGAGCTGAGGAGAGCCTGTCGTTCCTTGGTTCTTGATAGTCCAAACGACCGTGGAGTTGTCTGAGGCCAGGAGAAGGCGGCTGCCTCGTAGAACTTGAAGCCAATGCGTCACTGCTAGGATTACTGCCTGCATCTCCAGATTGTTTGAGTGCCAGGTGGTCTGAGGATGCGTCCAAATGCCTGACGCAGTCTGATCCCCGAGATGAGCTACCCAGCCCTGGAGCGAAGCGTCCACGAATAGTTCCTGGTTGTGTTGAAACTCTAGCAAAGAGACGCCTTCGCAGACGTTCGATGGCTGTGTCCACCAACGGAGGTACTGGCTGAGGTGCGCAGGCAGGGAGATCCTTACTGACGTGTCGTCCGACCGGATGTAAGGGCTGAGAAACACCTGGAGAGGGCGGATCATGAGACGACCTCTGAGCGTGAGGGCCTGAGCGGACGTGAGGAGTCCCAGAAGAGATTGCCAATCTCCGAGTCGAAGAGGGGACACCAGGGCTCGGTGGACGAAGGACTGGATCTTGGTCCACCTGTCTGGAGGAACGAGTAGGAGGCCCAGGTCTGTCCGGAAGCGCCCCCCTATGAAGGTCAAGTCTTGGGAGGGGACAAGCTGAGACTTCTCCCGGTTGACTAGCCATCCCAGCTGGCGGAGGAGGTCGAGGGCCAACGCCGCCTGTCTGCGTAGAACGAGTGGTTGAGGATTGGACATGAGACAGTCGTCGATGTAGGGGTCGAAATGCATCCCTCTGAGATGGAGATAGCGGCAGATGGGAGCTGTGATCCTCGTAAATAACCACGGAGCCGAAGAAATTCCAAACGGCAGGACCCGCCACTGGAAATGTAGGCCCTGGAAGACGAACCGCAGGAACCTCCTGTGAGGCGGGTAGATCGGCGCGTGGAGATAGGCGTCCTGTAAGTCGAGGCTGACCATCCAATCGCCTGGAGACAGCTGGGCTCGGAGAGCGTCTAGGGAGGTCATGCGAAAGTGGGATGGTGGCTCCATGTAAAGCTCGTTGAATGTCGCCATGTTGTGGATCATTCGGAACTTGGTGGAATTTTTCTTCGGGACCAGGAAGATTGGTGAGTAAAACCCTGGGGCGTGATCGGGTTGTAGCACCAACTCCAGAGCGTTCTTGTCGGTAAGCGTCTTGATGTTCTCTGCTAGAAGAGCGCTCTGGGCTTCTGAGTAGTCCCGTGCCAGGGGAGTCGCGGTCACGGGGGGAGGGCAGGTCAATGGCAACTTGTAACCTGTCCTCAGGGTGTTGGTGACGTAAGGATCTTCTAGTAATGTCCAGTTGCGCCAGAAGATCCCTAATCTCCCGCCTACGGGTGTGGGGTGCACCGGCACGACTGGGGGCGGGAGGACCCAGCCGCGTGGGGCGCAGACATCACTGTCTGGAGTAGGGTCGCTTGCCACCCCTGCCTCCGCGTGGCTTGGGGGCGTCCCTTCCTCTGGAGGAGTTGGCAGAGCGCTGGTACTGAGAGGAGGGACCTGATCTGGAGGGCTGCGTCCTGACACGCTGACGCTTGTAAGGGCGTTGGCTGGTGTTGTTCTGACGTCTGAAGGAGATGTTGGAGACGTGCTGCAGCGTCCGGAAGGCAACCTCTGTCTGTGTCACTGAGGCCTGCTCCTTGTAAACCTCCGGGATCTTGTCAGCGAAAAGAGTCGCGGCCGTGGGGGGAGCCTGTAACAAGGACTTCTTAAACTCAGAGTCCCACGCACACTGGTCCAAGAAGCCTGAGCGTCGAAGGTGAGTGAGGGAGCCGAGGCCAGCTCTCACGTTGTCGAGTATGAGGACGATGTTGCGCCGCTGCCAGTCCATCAAAGTGTGGAGGTGATCCAGACGCGAAGGGTTGTCGACGTCTAAGTCGGCCTTGATCGCGTCAGTCGCGGAGAGGAGGATCGAGATCGGCCTCAGAGTCCCTCTGAGGGCAGCCTCCACCGAAGAAACCTTGGTGTCCGAAACCTTGTAAGAGTGGTTGAGGTTTGGGGCCAGGCGTCCTATGGCGTCATCCAGGGCGGCGGCCTTGTCGAAGCGGCTGAGCGAGTGCACGGGCGTGGCCGCAGGGAGCTTAGAAGACTTCAGGGAGGAAGACAGCGAGAGCTTCTGGAAGTCGTCCTGTAAGGCGGCTATACCCTCCAGCACATCAGGGTGAGGGGGGAGCTTGAGGTCAGGGTCCTCGCGAACACAAGTGAGAGGGTCCGAGCCACCAGGGGAGGAGCCCTCTGGGAGCCTGTCGGCGATCCAGCTGGAGACCATCTTCAGAGGCAGGAAGGTGGGGCCCTCTGCCTCGTCGTCGTCGTAGTCTGGGACGAAGTGGCGCTCATCATCACTGATAACGGGAGAGTGGCGCCTCTTCCTGGAAGATCTGGGCGTCTTCGGTGGCGTCCGGGAGCCGGAGCGGCGTGAGCGCGGGGAGGTGGACCTGTCCAATGAAGGAGAGCGAGAGCGGGAAGGCGTCCTGGAGCGCCGCGAGCGTCGTTGGCGCCGAGGAGGGGAGGGGCTCCTGGAGCGACGAGGTGAGCGGGAGGTTCTGACGTCCCTGGGAGGGGAGTCTCTGGAACGCTGGCGCCGGTCTAAGCGCTGCTTGGGGTCCAGGCGTTGGCGTTGGTCACGATCTCCCGAGCGTTGGCGCTGATCCTGGCGCTGGTCACGATCCCTGGAGTGCTGGCGCTGGTCCTGGCGCTGGTCCGAGCGTTGGTCGTGGCGCTGGCGAGGGTCAGGGCGCTGGTCCTGGCGCTGGTCTAGGCGTGAGTCCGGGCGCTGGTCCTGGCGCTGGCGCTGGTCCTGGTCCTGAGACAGAGGTTGACGGGCCATCAGCTTGTCGAACATACTGGACATGATGAGCTCCAGTTCCGGACGGGAGAGGGCCGAAGACGTGCTGGGCGTCGGAGGCGGCGTCTGCCGAGCAGGAGGAGGAGGAGGAGGAGGAGGAGGAGGCGGCGTAGGTGAGCGACGAGGATCCTCCTGGAGCTGAGAGTCCAGAGAGCCGGCCGGCTCGACGGGAGGGAGGTCGGTGGTGGGGTCAGACATACTCCTGCGTCGACGCTGGGTGAGTCTCTTCCGACGAGCGGAGGCGAAGCCCTTGAAGTCGAGGGGGGAGAGGTCACTGCACTCTGCACAGCGGTCGTCCACAAGGCAGATCCTGGGAAGACAGTCGGGCCAGCGGAGGTGTGGGTCCTTGGCCGACTTGGAGGAACGACACAGGACACAATAGACTCTTGGCATAAATACTGTAACACATAAGACAGAGACATGCCAATCATGGAGACAAACACAAAGGGAATGTATAAAAAAATTGAAAAAGAATTAGAAATTTTTTAAGAGCGTGCCCCTTTAAGGGCAAGCAAAAACGGGAAAATTTATGTCCCGGAAGGGTTGCCGTAGAAAATTAAATAAGATGTAATGAAATAATTTTGGAGCAAAAAATTATTATTACAAGTTTATTTAATAAGAATAAATGCAACAAGATGTGTTTGTGAAACACGAATGCCCCCGGATGCATCCTGCTCGCTGTGTCAAGGTCAAGGTCACAAGGTCAAATGTCATGGTGTCATCTGAAAGGTCTCATCACAAGGGATCCATATGTCAAGTATCAAAGAGCTAGCTGTGACCAATCAAAAGTTATGACCAAGGTTAAAGTTTTTGTGGACAAACGGACAGACGGACGGACGGACGGAAAAGGTCAAATATTATGGTGTCATCTGAAAGGTCTCATCACAAGGGATACACATGTCAAGTATCAAAGACCTAGCACTGACAGTATAGAAACTATAGCCAAGGTTAAAGTTTTCGGAAAAGGCTCGCTGTGTCAAGGTCAAGGTCACAAGGTCACATGTCATGGTGTCATCTGAAAGGTCTCATCACAAGGAATCCATATGTCAAGTATCAAAGAGCTAGCTCTGACCAATCAAAAGTTATGACCAAGGTTATAGTTTAAAATGCTCGCTGTGTCAAGGTCAAGGTCACAAGGTCAAATGTCATGGTGTCATCTGAAAGGTCTCATCACAAGGGATCCATATGTCAAGTATCAAAGAGCTAGCTCTGACCAATCAAAAGTTATGACCAAGGTTAAAGTTTAAAATGCTCGCTGTGTCAAGGTCAAGGTCACAAGGTCAAATGTCATGGTGTCATCTGAAAGGTCTCATCACAAGGGATCCATATGTCAAGTATCAAAGAGCTAGCTCTGACCAATCAAAAGTTATGACCAAGGTTAAAGTTTTTGTGGACAAACGGACAGACGGACGGACGGACGGAAAAAGTCAAATATCATGGTGTTATCTGAAAGGTCTCATCACAAGGGATACACATGTCAAGTATCAAAGACCTAGCACTGACAGTAAAGAAACTATAGCCAAGGTTAAAGTTTTCGGAAAAGGCTCGCTGTGTCAAGGTCAAGGTCACAAGGTCAAATGTCATGGTGTCATCTGAAAGGTCTCATCACAAGGGATCCATATGTCAAGTATCAAAGACCTAGCTCTGACCAATCAAAAGTTATGACCAAGGTTAAAGTTTTTGTGGACAAACGGACAGACAGACGGACAGACAGACAGACAGACGGACGGACGGACGGACAGACGGACAGGTGAAAAACAATATACCCCCGGAATCTCCGATTCGGGGGCATAAAAATGAGATGCATTAGATGGAATATGTAATATGAAATTAATATATAGGAATAAGTGATTATGATATATATTAATTTGTGATTGAAAAAATTTTATGAAATTTTTTTGTGAAAGAGATATAGAAAATAAAATATAATGCGATATATTGTTATTTTTATATGCAATGGGATATAGGCTGATGGAAGTAATGCATAGAAATACTTAGAAAGTGATTAAAAATGCAAAACGAGTTTTTAGAAGGCAAAAACAGGCAGCCATAGTCTTTGGACCAGACCAAAGGTAGATGTGACGTAAGCAGGAATGCGGACGTACAGAAAAGCAGGTCAACAAAACCAGCCCACGTAGATGGAAAAACAAGAGGGAAAAGGAGGAAGGGGGTACGAAAACAGGCAGATCGACCCCCCAGAAGGTATTTCCAAGTGAAATAGAACATGCAAGGTACGTAACATGGCGAGAAGCCACGTACATAGCAAAATCACCAAGTGCAAAAAGATCGCGAAAGCGAAGTTAGAAGGAAACATCGATACAAGTAACATTAGAAGCGATGTGGCAGAAAAAGGATAATGACGGAAGGAAAGGAAGGAAAAAGACCAGAAAAACCAACCGTAGAAGAAAATCGGTAAGCAAGACGAAATACATGCGTTCTCTAAGAGAGAGAAAGAAAGTATGATACGAATTTTACCCAGGATTCCGGTTTCCCGCTCATGCGCAGTGGGCTGGGGGCAGCCCATCCGGTAAGCACGATGAATTTCGCGGTAAACCTCTGTCTCTCGTGAGAAAGGTGAGTGGCATATACTAAGTTAGGTAGGTTAAAAATTAGGTTTTTAGGGCCTGGCCCCTGTGGCCCTTATTAGGGGTCACAGGGTCACCAAAGCTACAATTTAGAATCCCCACTAGCCAAGGAGTCTGTACACAAAGTTTCAGTCGAAATTCCACAAAGTTTACGAACGGATGGACGGACGCCGGACACCATGCCATGCCATAAGCCCATCGGGCCTTACAGGCCTGATGAGCTAAAAATGATTGTTACTTGCGGAAAATTCTGAGAATTGCAGAAGCTTAAAAAAAGTAGAACCGACAGGCATGCAATACGGATTCTGGAGTGCAATACAGAATTTGAAGACGTATTCCGTATTGCACCCTTGTATTACTATATCTTAAGATAACATGTGTATATAATAAAGTACCGGTATGTGACTTAATGTTCATCTTCCCAAAGACTGTTTACTCCCTCAGACTAAGGTAATCGAATCTCAATTTGTAACTATGGCATAAGGCGCCCAAAGCTCTGAGGGACTTTTCTGAAATTAGGGCTAGGATAAGCTTGGAACCATCATAACAATTTGCTTAAGTACATATATCTCACCTTGATGGAGATGGCACTGCTACGAGGGGACACTCTCTTCTGTTCCAGGTAGTCCACGGCAACCGAGAGTTTCTCTCTCGGCTTTGTCGTCATGAAGGACCCTGGGATAATACTCCTCTCTGTTTTCTCTACCGGGCAGCCAGTATCAAACTCTATTGTCTTTATAGTCTTATATAGCACATTTTCCTTTTCTTCTGCTGCGCTACGTTCTGGAGATTTCCCTCTGTCAGCTCGCATGGCAAGCTCATAGTAGTTCCTTTCGGTTTGAGATTTGTAGAGTTTCGGATTTGAAGGCGGTTGAAGAAATTTTGTGAGATTTCTCCTTGCTTTTCGAACATTGGAATTGTTAATTGCCGTGTTTGAATTGTTCATTGATAGCACACTGGATTTTTCATCAGGATCATCATTGTCATTAAATTCTTCACTTTCAGTCAAACTTACTTGTGACACCATTGTAACAAGATCAATTTCTTTACGTATTTTCTTCTTTTCCTTCTCAGGAGCTGATTGGCTGCTTCCAGAGCTCTTCAAACTCGATGACTCATCATATTTCACTGTTACCGTGGGAACCGGAGGAGGGGGCGGGGCCTGAATCTGGCTCCGAGTCACAGGACGAACATTTAGTTCAAGTCCAAGGGTATCATTCTCTGGAGACAACGCATCAAAATTTCCATTTCTCCTATCAGCCAGAAGAGCAGACGCATCAATTCCACTGTTTACACGACTCTTGATATGACTGAAATCCGCACGAGGATATTTCTTTTTGGCCATGAATCTCCTAGCACCAGCAGACAGAGATGTGACCTTGCGACCGATATTCCTCGGTGTGATGTCCACAGTCACATTTCTATCCTCCCGAAACATGACCCCACTCCGACCTGCGCTTCTGGTCGTAAGTCTCGATGCATGACGCGTTACATTTGCAGACGCAGGTGCTGAAACTGGCAGCGTGTTAGCATTGATGTCGTAGAGACTTGGACTCCTCCGGCCGGACAGTTCATCATCACGAGGGGTCAACCTGTCCTGGGTACCCGGTGCATTCGTATAAGAGAAGCCAGATTTCTGGTTATATTTGGGCAAGTGGGATGGTCTGCCATTGGCCTGACTAGTATGACTCTCTGCCTCTCGTAACAACCTGAATCATAATGAATGGAAGATATCTACATTTTTGGAAAATTACACACTAATAAAAGATCTGATACAGAGGAAACATGATTTAATTGAACTATCAAGTCTTCAAGGGATCATTGATCAAACTCAATGTGACTTTTTTGAAATTTATTCAACTTGAGCTTCAAATAAACTTCTTTTGCCATTCCTCATATAAAGATGTCTATGATAAATGATGGCTTTGTACATACAATCTTAATATCGTCATTACCTCATTGAGATGAGTACATAGCTTTATTTTAGGTTTATTCACTAGTTAACAGTTTCAATGTATTTGCAGTCACATAACATAGCAATTTGCTTGGGTTGTGCATTTAATGTAACATCCTCATAGAAAGATTTAATACATGTCAACGGAAAAAGGAATTAAATCCAGACCGACCTCTCTGTGTCGAGTTCATCAAGGTCTTCCCCCTCCTCCTCCTCAGCGTTAGGCAAAGACAGGTGGATGGGTTCTGGCGTCGGCTTCCTCAGCAGCAGGGACTTGTGACTCTCACAGTGGATTGAGCTGCAAAAGTGAAATGGGGTTATTCTATAGATATCTTCTTACGTTTCGAAAAATAAAAATAGAAGTATTGGCACAGTATCACCAAATTAATATTTTATGAGCCCTAATGTTTTTAAGCTTTCTAGGCCTTTTAAGCAAGATGTTGATTAAATGCGCCATTGTCCACAAAACCAACAAAGCAATAAATCATAACAATAATGTTTTTCAGGTTTCAAGGTCTTTTTAGAAGAGGATGAAAATGCTTTGAAAGCAAGTTCCCAAACTTATTAATTTTGCAGTGTAACATAACGTATAAGTTAGAATCCCCATTGGCCATTGATTTGTCTGTAAATAAGAATTAAGCCATCTTAGGTAAAGATAAGTTTCCAGGGCATGTACTTCATCACACCTTTCAAGGAAAAAGGTTTGTATTTTTTTGTAAATCTAAGAAACTCTAAAACAATATGGCTCTGTGTCTGTACTTACTCGATATCACTGAAGTTATCCAGAGTGCCCTCCCCTGGTTCGGGAGATGCACACGGAGCAGGGGGCGCTCCACTGGTAGAGAACTCATACTGCCCGAACTCTAGAAAAAAAATTTAAACAATTTCAGATCGCATGCTAAATTTATATTACAAAGCTCACAGATGGGATCGATAACAATTTATCCAAATATTACAAAACTGAAAAAAACAAAACACAAAAGAATCAAAGTTTATAAATGTACAAATTTGTCAGAGTCAAAAGACTGTATTACATTTATTACCCTTTTATCATCATCATGAAAAACTAAAGCTTTTCATGCAACTAAACTTTATTCTTGTCATGAAGTGTAAGGATTGAATTAGAAGGCACTGGCCATTGACCATTTTTTACATTGGCTGAAAAAGATGACCCCTAATTAATATTACCCAAAAAACTAAGAACGGTCCATTGTCAAATATCTTCCCAATGTCTCTGCCTGTTTCTGCTTACCAGACTCAATGGATGTGTGAGACTCCCCTGCTACGTTGTGTGGGGTCACGTCGGGGTCAAGTCGTAGTCCCGCAGGGGGTCCGACCCAGCCCGACCCCCCAGACATCCCGCTTGATGGACCTCTTGGGGGTCGCCCATTGGGGTCATACTTGGAACCCTTCACTGCGGAGTGAAAACGTTTGTGTAAGTAATATCAACTTAACAGAAAAACGTTTACAAATGAAAGTACAGAGAAGCCCTGGAGATAAGGAGGATGAAGCGATCAAGAATCAGGGGTTGAAATTAGTCCTATTGGGGTACTAGCCATTCGGACTAGTGCTTTTACGAGAGCACTAGCCCAAAGACATTCTTACTAGCCAAATACACCGATATAATCGTATTTTCTTTAAATTCAACTAGTCCTTTGGACTACCAGTCTTTGAAGTTTACTAGCCCAGCATCCTTTGCACTAGCCATGGGCTACCGGGCTAGTGCTAATTTCGAACCCTGAGAATCTGTGTCAAATTCATTAATAAAGAAGTTGTCTTACATGTATGTCTCATTATAAAAACTATTGATTCTCAGACGAAAAAAGATTTTGAAAGCAGGACCTTTAAGACTGGAATCAAGCTTTTTTTGGGCTCTGGCTCCTCGTCAAACATCATCATTACAACCATTGAATACTTAAAATCCTTTATTACTGGGGTAGTAAAGAACATAAGTGAAGTCTAAGGAAACCATTCATACACCAAGGATAAAACCTTTTAAAAACAGGATTTATCGAAACAGGATAAGACCTATGTTTCAATTTGCCTCAACATCAATAGCATCATCACAAATGTTTTATTTTTTAATAATTGGATTAAATCAATTCTTCGCATTCTGGGAACCCTTCACAGGGGAGCATAGACTATAGTGTAAGGAAAACATTGAACGGGCAGAGGATAAAAGCTAAGATCGCGATTCCGAGCTCTTGCTTCTGGTGCAGATTCAAAGTTTTCAAATCAATTGCTACCCTACGAAACACTGTACCATACCTCAATACTTGGATATCTAATGACCATAGTTTACTGCTATCTTGAAAAAAGAGTTCTTCTGAGTAGAAACTTAGTTTAATTACGCTTTCTTTCCTACCTGCTATGGCTGGAGTTTGTTTAGCAGTCGAGGTATGGGCAAAGTCCTTAGCACTCTGTGGCCTATCTTTCCTGCCACTAGGGGGCCGAGAGTTGGTTATGGTTTTAGCACTGGCGGGACGTCTTCGGGTTGGTGTGGTTGTCTTGCTGGCCTCGCTGTGCTGCTTTATCAGATCAGGGATTGAAGAGTTACTTCCCCTTGAAATAGAAAAAAGATCAATTGAGATCATTGATTTAAAGCCTCATTGGAGAAAATTTTACTTCCAAAGACAGCCAGTACTGTAAATCCTTATTTAGACCCCGGGCTTCTATCTTATTCTATGCTATAGGTGTTTATCTAGGCAGACTTCTATTGAAGGCAGACGTCTTTTTAGTAGTTGGCTTGCCACTCCATTGAGGCTGATTAATAGGAAACCAGACCGGTGTCATAAAGTTTGTGCTAGGCAACTTTGGAAAATATATCTAATTTTCAGATGGATGTACAGACCTGGAAAAATTAGAAAACCAATGGTAACCATCCCCTGCAAATTTTTTTGAAGAGGGCAAATATTAATTTTCATAAAATGTTATCAGGTTTTCAAGGTTCAGAAATAATGAGTAAAGGTTTTCTTCCTGACAAACATCCTCATTTCAAAGATAATCATCATTGGGTAATGTAGGCATGATCTAAATTCAAGAATATTTTGAAGACAACATCAACCACCTCTCCATCACAATTCGCTGTACAACTCACCAAGCATTCTTCTGTAGACTGACAGAGGAGAGAGGTGGGTCTGTCTGGAGCTCTGACAGTTGCTGGTTTCTACGGTTACGCTCGTGGACAGAGGATGGTTTGAGTTCACGAGGGTCAGCAAGACCAAGGTTGTAGATGGCAGTCTTCACTTGGTCTAGTCTAGCTAGTGACACGCTTGAGGGTTGTGTCCACTTCTGGAAATGGAAAGGTCAGGTGATATGGGGTTTATCGCCGCTCTCAAGAGTATTTCACTTTTATCGCGGCTGCTAATATTATTGCAGGGAGAAACCCCGTAACACTATGGTGGCTAAGCATTGCGGTGAAACCTGCGAGCATCGGCTGGAACTAGCAACCATTGGTGGTACTGCACTGGGATTCAGTGGAGCATTGCACCCAAACCTGACTTCATGTAGAACAGTTCTCTACTGCAGACAAAGTTTCCGAGCCCCTGGTGGGATTCGCACCACGGACCTCCTGATCCGAAGCCGAACGCGCTAACCACTGCGCTATCCCGCCCCCGGAAATGGAAAGAGTTTGAGACAGGTTTTATTGTAAAAGGTCAAGTTTCTATACTAGAACTGCATTTGTTGATACTGAGGGGGTGCAGGGGTGTACACCCCACCGAAGAAAAGGTCCAAATATGGTAAATGTTGAGATTTTTAGTTCTCATACCTCATAATAGTTATATTTTTTCTGTCTCTATATCATATCATTCTTTGATTCAAAGTAATCATTTCACTAGTCATTAAACGTTTGGGCTGTATAGCTGCCCCAGAAAAGCCATAAAAAAAACAAAAACTTTTATCACTTCTTTAAGAGGTTAGCATGATGAAGAGGAATAAGTTCTTATTGAGAGAGAGAGATTGAGAGATTGAGAGATTGAGAGAGAGAGATTGAGAGATAGAGATAGAGAGATAGAGATAGAGATAGAGATAGAGATAGAGATAGAGATAGAGATAGAGATAGAGATAGAGATAGAGATAGAGAGAGAGAGAGAGAGAGAGAGAGAGAGAGAGAGAGAGAGAGAGAGAGAGAGAGAGAGAAAATGTATTTCAGAGCTTAATCTTCCCATTTATTCTTTTAGGAATTCAGAAAAGTTACCAAATTAAATCACAAGCTCTCCCCAAAAAATAGAGTCAATGGCTCTGTAGCTCATCAGGCATCATATCAACTTTGCTTTATACAGGCAAGATGAGCTAAAAATGAAACTGATGTTACCTATTGCAAGAAAACCTATAAAAAAATTACAAAACAAATGTATTATTATTCAACACTTTATAGATTGCCAATATCAGACAGTGAAAGAAGTCCACACTAAAATATCCAAGGAGAAATAAATTTGCCATAGACTGTCATCTAATGGAGAAAAATAGGTTTTTAAGATTGTGACCCCTGTGACCCTATTTGGGGTCATGGGGTCACAAAACCTACAGTTTAGAATCCCAATTGGCCAAGGAGTCTACATGCAGTCTTTCAGCTCAATAGACCTTTAGGAGCTAAAGATGATGATGAAAATAAGTTTTTAAGGTTGTGACCCCTGTGACCCTATTTGGGGTCATGGGGTCACGAAATCTACAATTTAGGATCCCCATTGGCCAAGGAGTCTGCACATATAATTTCAGCTCTCTAGACCTTTTGGAACTTGAGAAGAAGATGAAAATAGTTTTTTAAGGTTGTGACCCCTGTGACCCTATTTGGGGTCACAGGTTCACCAAAGTTTCAAATTAGAATCCCCATTGTCCAAGGAGTCTGCACATATCACTTTCAACTCTCTAGTCCTTTTAGAACTGGAGAAGAAGATGAAAATAGGTTTATAAGGTTGTGACCCCTGTGACCCTATTTGGGGTCACAGGTTCACCAAAGTTTCAAATTAGAATCCCCATTGTCAAAGGAGTCTGCACATATCACTTTCAACTCTCTAGTCCTTTTAGAACTGGAGAAGAAGATGAAAATAGGTTTTTAAGGTTGTGACCCCTGTGACCCTATTTGGGGTCACAGGTTCACCAAAGTTTCAAATTAGAATCCCCATTGTCCAAGGAGTCTGCACATATCACTTTCAACTCTCTAGTCCTTTTAGAACTTGAGAAGAAGATGAAAATAGTTGTTTAAGGTTGTGACCCCTGTGACCCTATTTGGGGTCACAGGTTCACCAAAGTTTCAAATTAGAATCCCCATTGTCCAAGGAGTCTGCACATATCACTTTCAACTCTCTAGTCCTTTTAGAACTGGAGAAGAAGATGAAAATAGGTTTATAAGGTTGTGACCCCTGTGACCCTATTTGGGGTCACAGGTTCACCAAAGTTTCAAATTAGAATCCCCATTGTCCAAGGAGTCTGCACATATCACTTTCAACTCTCTAGTCCTTTTAGAACTGGAGAAGAAGATGAAAATAGGTTTTTAAGGTTGTGACCCCTGTGACCCTATTTGGGGTCATGGGGTCACGAAATCTACAATTTAGAATCCCCATTGGCCAAGGAGTCTGCACATATCGTTTTTAACTCTCTAGTCTTTTTAGAACTGGAGAAGAAGATGAAAATAGGTTTTTAAGGTTTTGACCCCTGTGACCCTATTTGGGGTCACAAGGTCACCAAAGTTAAAATTAGAATCTCCATTGTCCAAGGAGTCTGCACATATAATTTTTAACTCTCTACTCCTTTTGGAACTGGAGAAGAAGATGAAAATAGGTATTTAAGGTTGTGACCCCTGTGACCCTATTTGGGATCACAGGGTCACCAAAGTTACAAATTAGAATCCCCATTGGCCAAGGAGTCTGCACATATCATTTTTAACTCTCTAGTCCTTCTGGAACTGGAGAAGAAGATGAAAATAGGTTTTTAAAGTTGTGACCCCTGTGACCCTATTTGGGGTCACAGGGTCACCAAAGTTACAAATTAGAATCTCCATATGCTAAGGTACTTGTACACAAAATTTCAGCTCTCTAATGTGTATGGTTCATGAGGAGAAGTCGAAAGTGTCAAAAGTTTACAGATGGACGACGGACGGACGACGGACAACGGACAGACGGACGCCGGACGACGGGCCATGCCATAAGCCCATCTGGACTTTCAGTCCTGATGAGCTAACAACAAAGGGAT
Source organism: Steromphala cineraria (assembly GCA_916613615.1). Taxonomy (NCBI): domain Eukaryota; kingdom Metazoa; phylum Mollusca; class Gastropoda; order Trochida; family Trochidae; genus Steromphala; species Steromphala cineraria. Next base: position 24,397,826 of record OU744735.1, on the reverse strand, counting down.
AATAAATATCACAATTTTTTATTTGTTGACAATTAAGTATTGACATAAATATATATGACATAAATGTTTCAGAAAATTTATTTGAATAATGGGAGGCAAATCAAAAGGAACACACAAAGTATATCATAAACTTTAAATGATGCATTTATTTCTGTGCATTAAAGACAGTTTTCTAATTGCTTTGTTAATTCTTCAAAAGCCAATTTTTTAAACCAAAGACATTGATAAATTCCCTTCACTTTGAATGATACACATGAATTGATATTTAAGAATAAGAAGGATCTAATTAATATTTCATAACATTATCATATATTTATAATCATAAAAAATCCTACTGGGCAACCATACTAAAATAGAATACAAACAAAAAGAAAATAATTGTAAATTCTGACTGATACATGTAGAATATTTTGGGCAGAGAAAGCCAGGAAATGCAACCTCTGAGCTTGCATAATAACCTCATCCAGTAAAGTAAAAAACCTTAAGTAAGCCACTAAATTCTGACTTGAATACAAGAAAGCTCAGGAAATTAAGCAGAGAATGTATGACTTTAAATAGATCCATCTTGTAAAGTAGGAATTCTTAAGTAAGCCACGTAATTCTGACTTAAAATCACAAGAAAGCTTTGGTAAATAGACCTGAGAATGTATGACTTTAAATAGTTCCATCTTGTAAAGTAAGAATTCTTATGTAAGCCACTTAATTCTGACCCCAAATCACATGTAAAATCATTGGTAAATAGAGCAGAGAATGTATGACTCTAAACAGTTCCATCTTGTAAAGTAAGAAATCTTATTTGAGCAACTAAATTCTGACTGAAAATCACAATATACAAGAAAGCTCAGGAAATTAAGCAGAGAAATAGATCCATCTTGTAAATTGAGAATTGTTAAGGACGCCACTGAATTGTTATAGACACCACTTAATTCTGACTCAATATCAAACAAACACTTAGGTAAATAGAGCAGAGAATGTATGACTCTAAATAGTCTTGTTCCAACTATCTGATCTTTCTTACTACAAAAGCATAAAAACAAAACGACAAACCTCACTGATAAAGCTCCCCATGGGAAGGTAACAAATCCATTGAAGCTTCCATCCAGAAATTCTTACGTCACAAATATAGCCTCCCCGTTAAGAAATGTCAGGTAATTAACGCAAAGTCGGCAGTATATAACGACACAGACACAATCTGTTGCTAAGACAAAGTCGAGTCTTGAGTCTCATTGTTTGTATGTAGTCGAGGAAGATTCTCAGGTGAAACTAACATCCATAATTAATCACAAGTTTCCGCGCAAGATTCCTATTAAATTATGCATAGTCCTAGATTGAGCATGTCATCGAATACCTTATATTGGGTCTGAAACATGACTACATCATCTTGTTGAATAAGCGGAGATTATAATTATGATTGACAGTGATATGAAAATTATTAATTTTGTTAATCCTGTGATTTATGTCTTATATGATTTTCACTCTGAAGTCCTGAATACAGAAATAATTAAAATAACAAATCCTATTGTTTTCTAAATTTTTCCTTTCAAACTGAAGCATTGGTTAATCCAATAAATGTGATATGTAAATTTCGAATGTTTTAATCTCAAATCATGATTTCTATACTCTAATTAAATTGTTCTGCACAAAGGGTTACAATGTAGTTCCAGTGCTTTGACCTACTGCTGTATTTGCAATTTATTTCTGAATGTGTAAAACATATTTATGATCAGAATGATATCATAAATATCTGCAATGCCAGAATTGTACCCAAACCACATTCTAATGCATACAAATTATGAAGCTATTTGCTCTGAAGATTATATAAAATTGTCAACGATTTATGAATAAAATAATCTTTGGCAAACATAAGGTTTCAGCTTTCTTGGCCTCTAGCTTCTTCTTTCGCTCAGTCAAAAAATGTGGAAGTGCTTTCTTGCTCTTTTGTTTATGGGGAATAAAAATACAAAAAGATTATAAGGGGGTGGTCCGTTGGTGCCTTATTAGGGGTCACAGGGTCACCAATCTATAAACATGAATCAAAATCTGCTAAGGAGTCTGTACACAAGGTTTCAATTTTCAAGGTCTTTTGTTCTATGAGTAGAAGATAAAAAGTTTTAGTGCATAGCCCCTGGGGTCCTTATCAAGGGTCAAGGGGTCACCAAATCTATGAACTAAAATTTTAAAATCCTGCCTCGTAAGAAGTTTACACATGAAATTATAGTTTTCCAGGTCTTTGTCTTCAGGATAAGAGCCAAAATTGCAAAAAGGTTAGAGATGGATAGGGTTATGGATGGATGGATGGATGGATGGATGGATGGATGGATGGATGGATGGATGGATGGATGGATGGATGGATGGATGGATGGATGGATGGATGGATGGATGGATGGATGGATAGATGGACAGACGAATGCATGCTGGAAGCCATGTCATGCTTTACGCTTATCAGGCGTCTGTCAAGCAATATGGCGCTGCTAAATTAAACATTGTGTAAGTGTTCAATTCAAGATAAAAAGTTTGCAAACCTTAAACTAGATCTAAAGGTGAGAAGAAAGCATATCCGAGTTTAGATCAACCCCAGAGTGGTGACCTAGCTCGTTAGAACTCCCCTGCTAACGAACCCAATTAATTATCCATGTAACACTGTATATAAAGGCTGATCACGGTTTGCACACACAAAATGTCAGTGGGGCGGATGATTTAGATCTCTGTGGACAGTAATTATAAAACCGACTTTTTCCAATCACACATGAAGATAATTTTGTCAATAGTCTTATTGTTTGAATGAAGGGTATTTAATTAAACATGTAATTATTGTAATTAAGCAGTTTGACTTGCTGTTCTTTTATGGTTGGAGCTGTTTGTCATGAATGGTTCACTATAAATAAAATTGATTTTTGTATTTAATGATTTCCCTCCTGACTTCTAGAAATAACAATTCAATCAGCAAACATCTTCTTCACTATTAAAGGGACCATTCGAGCGGGGTACTTTTTGTGGAAACGAAATTCAGGAGGACTTTCCTGTTTACACTTATATATGATTTTTACATGATCATTTCACACTTGATTTCTTTTATGTTTGTGAGATAGCATTTTAGTTGTTAAAGATTTGACAATTTGACAACAAATAAAGTGTATCGCTCAAAAAATAAAAAAATCTTGAAATGAAGCCAATCATCTAAGCTACGATAGTGGAATGCATTACTACGACAAAATGCTGTCGTAACTGATAACTTTTATCATGAATTATTTGTAAATTTTCTCCTCTTCTATCAATCAAGTAGTTATTACTTAATTTTGTCAATGAATAAGCATATTACAGCACATTTGTTTTCTCGCGATGCTAACTTTTCAAAATGGCGGACGAAAGCCGCTCGAGTGGTACCTTTAAAGGGCTACACATGCATTTATTTCAAATCCAGTTACAATCAAGTTCACATGTGAGGCAAGTCCCACTACTGAATACATAAAACAATACAGATGCTGTTTTTAGATACATATTTTATACACCTTGAATTTTTTTCTTAAAGAAAATAAGAGAAAAATACGAAGAACTATACAATTCTGAGATAAATTGTGACATAATTCAAAGCAGAAAATTAAATTTACCATGGAATCTTTTAAATATGATAAATGCTTGACAACGACATTAGAATCTATGTCGAAACATCGCTTACACAGAATAAAGAAGTTGTTCATCCATAAGAATTGTCTTTATTGATGATAAATCTATCAGTAATAGTTTTACAAATTTGCAGTTTGAATAAAGACGTAACAGTAACTTCCTAACACGCATCCAATCTCATGAAGCAGAATTTCTCCTTCTTGCACTGAAGAGTTCAGCCTAGTGTGGATACTTCCTCCCAAGCCAATCAGCCTTTCATTAAATATTGAGATGACAACGCCTCACAAATAAAGCCATTTTGGAATCAAATGGATTAATATTAGACTATGAGTACATGTGGGAGTGATTACCACTCTTTGTGTCCCTATTTCTAAAAAGTTAAGTATTCATTTGACTTCAAGTTCAAAGAGCTGAAATTTCAACTGCAAGTACAGTTACAGAACTGAGGAATGCAGACACTAAAATGATTTTATTAGCATATTAGAAAAAGTACTACATATATTTTCACCAAAGTTTAAAATAGTCAATCAAAACTGATGATCCAGAGGACCAAGAGCACATATATTTGGGAGTCCATTTTTAATTTTTTTCAGTACTCAAAAAATATGATGGGTGTTTTACACTTGATAAAAGGTTGAAAAAGATCAATCTATTTCATATGATTAATAGTTCATTAGTTCGTGTTTCAATAACTTGTCATGAAAATCATATAAATATCTGGTTTTTGATAAAAGATTGTATATTTCTTTCAGAAAAATCCTGCGTCATGGATAGCGAGCCATATGAATATATTTTGAGGGTCTTCCAGACATTTTCTGCTTCAAATACTCAGAAAGTTCAGTCCTATAAATAGAGGATATCTTTTGTTTTGAGTGTGATATGACTTATCTCTCATCGAGTGACGGGGTAGAGCCAGTATTTTAACGAGTGGCGCATCCACGAGTGAAAATATAGGCTTTACCCCGTCACGAGATGAGAGATAAGTGATATCACACTCAAATCAAAAGATATTCTGTTTATTATATGTCTCTGTGGTCAAAAATGTGGTAATTTACGTTCAAATGGTCTTGACTCGAGAGTTTTCTGGCGACGTCATACCATTGTTGATCGTAACTTAGCAACGGCGATGACGTCGCGTTGATTGAAGAAGTGACGTCAAACCATTGTTCACATGACGTCATCCGCATTGTGATATTTTCACTGACTTGAACAAGATGTGTTTGTGAAACACGAATGCCCCCGGATGCATCCTGCTCGCTGTGTCAAGGTGAAGGTCACAAGGTCAAATGTCATGGTGTCATCTGAAAGGTCTCATCACAAGGGATCCATATGTCAAGTATCAAAGACCTAGCTCTGACCAATCAAAAGTTATGACCAAGGTTAAAGTTTTTGTGGACAAACGGACAGACGGACGGACGGACAGACGGACAGGTGAAAAACAATATACCCCCGGAATCTCCGATTTGGGGGCATAAAAAGTGATATCACACTCAGTGGCGAGAACACTTTTCTAGAACTGAGAAAACTCAGTCTCTCACCGCTTGTCATATAATAAAACCCTGATTCACTATTATGGGTTTACATCTATGTACAGAATAAATATTGTGAAGGTTATCTACATAGTGACTGAAGAGTTTATTTCATGTCAAATCAAACCTTCAAAGTGTCTCCTTAAAAATAAAATACAGTAGAACACGGATATAGCGAACACGGATATAGCGAACAATCTGATATAGCGAACAAATTTTCAAGTCCCGTCCCTATATAATATCATTAAAATTATATGCATATAGCGAACTTCGGATATAGCGAACTAAAATATTTGGTCCCTTAGAGTTTGTTATATCCGTGTTCTACTGTAGTTCATTTCCTTGATTTTAAGCCATAAAACTAACCTATGGGTATATATGAAAGAAAAAATTATTTTACATTGCCCCGGCATTCAATTCTGGAAAAAACATTGAATTTTGGATTGTATCAAAATGAAAGATAAATTTTACAGATTGATTAACAATAATCAAGTTTTAAAAAGACTTTTGTTTATAATAGATCAACTATATATATATATATCTGATTTAATTTGTACATTACTTTTATTATCAATGTAACGTAAATTGGGTTTATCAGAAAAGTTAATTAAAAGTCTCATCTTTCTTTCGTGGGAAATTCTAATTAACGAAAGATGTCTTGCCTTGCAAAGATATATATCTTTACTTTTAACTTCACCAAATATACAGTCACATTTCACGCACTTTCCAAACTAATCACAAGTTTTTTATGTAAAAAATACATATGTGCCAAAAAAAAGCCCTTTTTTCACAACTTTTTATAGAGAAATCTTGCTTTTCTCTCAACAACTCATTAGTTGAAATATGATTATGTATACATGGACAAATATTTCACACACAAAAAAGTTTATATAATCAAAGATTTGATTAATTAAATCCATCTATTGTGAACTTTGATCTATTGCAGAGGTCACGATGACACAAGAAAGCACATATATCAAGTCATGGTGCATTTGTCTTCATAGCTGAACAAATATTTGTATCATTACTATGAATTGTTTATGAGCCATATACAAAGAAATTCTTTAGTGGATCCAGTGAAATTTCCAGTCAATAACATACAGCCTCAATCTTGTTGGGCAAAAGTACCTTGCTTAATTTAAATTTTTGTTTTTAGATAATTTTCTTTAAAGCATTAAAGCAACTTCCTCATAGGTAAAGTAAACATAAACCTTCTAGGTCACAAACATATAATAATGTCAAATTCAATTAAAGTTCAATCAAAGATAGTGAATAAAAGTAACATTGTTATATTTGGAATAACACTGTCTTCAAAAGTAAGAATTCTTGTACAGTTTCGGGGCGAGTCCCATGAGGGATTATGACTCTGATTAACATCTGACTCTGAGGGTGTGGGTTCGAATCCGGGATGGGACTCTGCCCAAAAAATACAAGAATCTGTACCTTTGAAGATGTATATACTGCTATCCCAAATATAACAATGGTATAAAACTTCTTTTGTTTCAATCAGCTATCAGAGTCTGTATTCAGGTCTAAAAGATATCTCAAAACATTAATGAGTGTTTGGAAGTAAATAATCATCTTAAAAAAGGAATTTTAATGTCCTGCTATTTCCAGTAAGTGTTTTGATGTTTAATAATGATGTTAAGACTTGTATATCAAACATCTGGAGTAATCTATTTACTTTATTTATCCAGGAGAGGGTTTCACTAAGTTGGATTACTTGTACCCAATCCTTTCACTTGAATAAATATGTTTAAATCAAATTTATCCAATTTGATCCCATTTTGGTTTGATCAGATGTTTAGTGTCTTCCTGTCTCGACTACTGCTTCTCACTGGATTATGAAGATCTAACAAAACAGCCACAGAAAGTTTGAAATACAGCTGCTAAAGTTATATCTTTGACTGGTAAATATGACAACATTACTCCAGTCCTGGAATCTTTACAATGGCTTCCTTTGCAACAATCCATTGATTATTAATTTCTGTGTATAGTTTATAGCTAGGGACCCTATTAGTGTGGTAGATCTATTTTGGTCTCTAGTGCAATGAATATTTATGTTTGAAAAGCACATAATAGATGAACAAACAAATCACTGAGGCATCTAAAAAAGGTAAATTTCAAATGTTCAGTTACATTTTCTCATATTTCAGTCATTTGAAATCTTCAGTAATATTATGCATTATGAAATATAAAATTTACTGCATGTGTATTAATCTTAAAGCAATCATGACTTCAAAAAATATTGTACGATTGTCACTTTATTTCATGTGTGAAAAAATTTATAGATAACAATGAGGAATGTACTAAGGAAAACTTTATTGATTGTTTTGAATGAAAAGTTACTTATACTGCAAATTAAAGACACCATCCTTAAAATTATGATCTTTCTATCAGAAATATCTTTTTAGAGCTTTGTAAATGTTTTGTTTAATACCCTTATATCAGCTCAATCTTGAGATGATAAAATTATTGTCAATTCAACTTTTAAAAAAATATATATATAATCATCTTTTGCAAGGTTATTTCTCATTAAATTTATTTTCAAAACAGTAAATGTTATGTTAGTGGTTTTGAATGATTTTTGTAATGTTCACAAAAATATTTTAGGAAAACATGGAAAAAATCCTAGAGAAGCATTTATCAAAGCATATGCTACTATATACCGTATATATAATTGATGATATTCCTGTGAGAGAAATAGTATGGTCAGACTTATGTCAACTGTCTGTGTCTGGAACATAAACTTTGAAAAACTGTGCTGTATTTTCTGAATACTGGTAACAGAGGTTCAAGAAAGTGACTGAAAACACATGACACCAATTCCTAATTTATGATTTTTTTCAAGTTATGATAAAGTCATGCTATATGTTGTTGAAATGTTAAGTTAAAGGAATTTTCATCAATTGGTTTCAAGACTACCTACCTTTAGAATCCCTCACCAAATAAGCATTTTTCCATATGTCACATTTTTATTCTTTTCGATTGTTTTACTTACAAAACATGTGCAGACGTCATTTCTCATCGAAGTAAGACTTTCAAATGACGCCATTTATTTTTACCGTGACTTCTAGATATTGACGACAAAGTTTGAGAAATTTTAGCCATTGTCAGTACCCAACGATGATATTTTTTAGCCTTTGGTCACATGTTTCGACAAATGATAAAGAATAATTTCTCTTCAAGTAATGTTTCAAATACAGGTCGTTTTTCCTTATCATGTGGAAATCACATTACACAAGCAGTGACAAGGATACATGTGAAGTTGTGAACCAATACAGTGATAAACAGTTACACCCATGATTATGTAGGACAACCTTCAATTGCTTAATACATTTGATATCAAATCAGCAGATGTAACTTCTTAGCTGCTAATAGCATTTTAACATTATTCATTCTGTAGTTATGTCTACAAATAAGATTCAGAAATACTGATCGAAAACCGGACAATGGCAATAATTACCTTAGCGGCGATTGCTCTGATCTCGTCACATTGGTCTGTCAGTTCATCGTCAATTAACACGGAACCACCATCTCCGAATAAAGCCATTCTGGCTCGTAAGTGACAGATTATATGATAGCAAAATGATACTTAGATTGAAATCATGATTTGATCTTGACGCTACTCCTCGCACTGAACCGAGTAGGCACCAATAAGCTTGATGCTCATTGGCTAGTAAATTCAGCGTTGTTTTCACAACATATTGGTTTTATTTCCTCATTTATAATTTGACATCGACAAAAGTTTCAGATTGTTGTCCCTTTATTATATATTGACATGTACCATCTGCAGCCATACATTTAAGTGAGCGTAATATCACTAATAAATTGATTAAACTATTTGAGCGAAGCAGTGACTGACCAATCAGATGACTCGTTGCAACACGTTTTTATGTAAACAACCGGAAGTTCCCTCTCCATGGAAATGTGTAAACAAAGTGGTTTTTGTAAGCGTGACGTGACTTCTCTGTTTCGAAACGATCTGTTGCGGAAATAAGTAAATAAATTCGTTTAATTTACGTTTTCGTGAACTAATTAATGATGTTAATTCATTTCATCTTTAAAAACTTTGTATCTATTAAAGATTATTAGAAATGTTGAAATTTGTTTATGTTATAAATGCTGTCCTGTAAATTAGCATAGCCTAGCTAGTGTATGAAAAGTAAGTAGACCACAAGTGATAGGCAAGTTTAATTGGGCTTATATCATGAAAATTGTTCATCTTCATTGTAAATATTTTTTTTACCAAATCTTGTGGTATCAATGTTCAACTTATCAAGGTATTTAAATTAAATTATTCTAAAATGTTGTCTTTACTGCTCATTCTTTTAATTCAAAAAGGTTTATGATCTTATATGTTATCTATAGCTGACAATGCTACTTGAGCTGTATATTTATTGTCACTTGTCACTGCTAATTCAACTTGTTCTTATGATGGATCTAAATTAATTAATAGCAGAATTTCTGCTATCTATATTATATTATTTATTACATGTTTACAAGTTTAACCACTTGGAAATAATGAATTTATTTTCAGAATTTTAAACAGCACAAAGGAATAAGTTATACTATCAACCAATTTGTTGATTTTTGTTTTTAAAGAAAGCCTAATCAAGTTTCCATTGTAAAACAATAAACAAATTGTGGTAATCTGTTTAACAGGTCTTTTTTAAAGACAGCATCCATATAGAGGAGCAGTAGCACAGTTAAAAGCAATATAAAGGGATGTAACATTGTTTTATTTGTTCACTATCTAAATGGCATTTATTTCGGATCTATAGACAGATCTTATGAAAGAAAACCAAAGTGAATATCCCCTTTAAAGACTCAAGGATATTTAATATATGATTACCTATTTATTTTCTGATAGATTTGGTGACAATGGCAGAGTCTGGTGGATGAGGGATTGAGAAAATATTACAAAATGGAAAATCAAGCTTCACAGACTCCCTCGGGGGAGAAATCCTCGTCAGATCACTCACCAAGTCGCAAAACCTCAAAAACACACAGTGAGAGAGGCAAAACGATGGAATCCCTTGGGCTGGATCAAGGATACCATGAACCGAAAAATGTCAATGTTCATCAATTTTACCCTGTCCTTGATCACACATTTACGAAGAGTGCAAGTAGGTTTGCAGAGGAGCAGCGTCATCAGATGGAAGTTGCTATCAAAGAGTTCGTAGATGAGGATGGCACAGAGGAAAATGGGGTTGCAGGTGCCATCTTGGATCGTGAAGAGGTCGAAGGTGAAGGCCAGGAGGAAGAGGATGGTTTCAACCCTGATGCAAACAATTCAGCGGATAATGATCCACAGGTAAGGGAATTCCTTATTATTATTATTATCTCCATGTTGATGTCAATGATTAACCCCTTCCTCCCTTAAAAAACATAGACAAAAATGTGTTTATATGTTTTTAGTTTTTTTGGCGCAAATGGGTTACGGGGAAAGAAAACAATATAAGAACTGGGTTCAATGAATCTCAGTTTCCAAGTGTAAATAATTATTTGGAGAGCATGATTCATTTCTAAAAGAATTATCATCATTGTCATGTTGTTGAATCTTAAATTGAAGGCCCAGGGTGGTTAGCTGTTTGTATGGTCATTGCTGGCATAGTTGCCTTGCTGAGAGAGTGGGTTTGAGTCCTGCAAGTGACTTAATAAAAGATAATACAATGCATTGACTTGTAAGGGTGAAACGGTTCACAACTACTGTAGTTGAACCGCGGTATTTTGCTTTCGGTTCGGTACACGGTACATTAACTTGAATTTTCGGTACATACCGATATGCATACTTCATTCAAACAATCAAATAGGACCTTTTATTCTCTATAAACGAAAGTGTTTGAATGACTTGATATCGTGAGATCTCGTTTAAAGGTAATCAAAATGGCGACGGACATTCTTGGTTTTGTACCGAACCGAAAATGTACCGAACCGACGGTTCTGTACTGCAATACGTACCGAACCGAACCTCAAGCGTACCGTTTTACCCCTATTGACTTGTAGCCCGAAGGACTAGTTAAATTAAAGAAGTTATGCTTATGTAGATGTATTTGGCTAGTTGTAATTTGTTTGTGCTCCCAGAAATGAACTAGTCCGAAAGGCAAAAGGACTTATTTCCACCCCATTGCTATATCATATCTTGAACTGACCCACAACGATGCATTAGTGTTTCATAGGTGTAGGAACTGCCCCCCAGATTTTTATAGCAGTAATTTTTTTTAGGTAAGAAAACCGGTATTTTAACACTTTTTGAGCTAAATTCAAGAAAAAACAAAAGGGAAAGCTTTATGGCCCCCAAAATCAAGGCAACAGCACACAAACAAGCTCTTTGGCCTCCCCCTCCTGCTAATCATAAAAAAAATTGCTCCCCCCCCACAACCCAAACATGACCTCCCACTCAGGAACCTTGCCCCCCTCGACCCCCCTTTTCAAATCAGGAATCTTGCCCCCCAACCAAACCTTACAACCCCCCTGGCTTACAAAAAGCAATCTTGCCCCCATAACTTTAAAACAGTTCCTACCCCTATGTGTATCATGACTTCCCTATAAGCTAAGGTATAACTTGGTGATGAGAAGTGTATTATGATTGACTGATAATGATTGCAGTTGTTTCGAGCTATCTGGGGCAAAAAGGTGAGTTCAACTAGGCCGCTGTGTTGTTTCTTTAGTTCATCTTGTTACTAAATCTTAGCATGACTTTACTAACTGAATCATTAAGTTGAGAAAACCTTAAGTTTGGAATTTGTGATATATTCATGATCGGTTTTGGTTATTCTCATCCTTGAGTCATTTTATTTGTTACATCCTAATTCCTGAAAAATTTATTAAATTTAATAAAAATAATCATACTGATTCAAAACTAACCAGTAATTTTTTTAACAAGTTTTAATTAGTAGGATTCATTAGCCTTTAGATAATGTTTATTATTAGGCTAAAAATATGTTTCTGCTCTCTACAGACAGACAAAGGAATGCAATGGAGAAGATTTTTCTTATATTTAGGTCTTCAAGACAAAGTCGTGAAGACCTATTGTTTTTATCCGATTTCTTCAAGTTCTTTTTGTTATTATTATTTGTACTTTTTTTGTGAACGAGCTACAGCTCAAACGGCTACTCCAAATGGGACGAAACTTGGCATGCTGACAACCCTTACCCTGGAATCGACATGCTAAGCTTTTGGGCAAAATCGACCAGTACGTTAAAGGTCCAGATCGAATCCAAAATCGAAAATTTAACATTGATTTTTTTTTCAAAATGCGCTTAGAGACTTGAAATTTTTTTTAAAAGAAGCGCAATGAAAAATAATGAAAAAAAGAAAATCAGGATGAATTCGTAGGTCACGTGGTTTGGCCGCCATCTTGCTTTTAGTGCATTTTTGACGATTTTGGACCCCACCCGCCTTTAAAAGCCTACTCCTCTGAAGATACTTGCACTAGAGGGCTGAAATTTATACTGAATGTAGCTGAAGTATTGTACATAAAAGCGATGTCGATTTTTGGTGCTAACATTAATACTTTTTGTGCTGTGACCTTTCAAAGTTGACAAAAATCTCAAAATCGCCAAATTCAAGGGCAGATAACTCAAAAACCAGACCGTAGAACTTAATGATTTTTGCATGAGAGCTAGACATGAGCAAGGTCTTCAAGATAAAAGAATAAAATCGCTCGCGAACAGTCACTTCCGGTCAGGAGGAAGGGTCAAACTTTGCATATGGAAAAGTGGTGTTTTGCTTGGTATGTTTGAAACCTCTTTAACAAACATGCATGTGAAGGTCAAATATGCATGTGAAGGTCAAACAGTATGTGAAGGTCAAAGAGGAATCTTGAAGACCTAAGTACTGCCGCGGCAGTCCTAGTCATTATTGAAATTATGAACATGACAAATATTGATATAAAAAGAAAAAACAACTTTAAATAATTTTATCACTTATAAAAAAAATCTTTCAAGACAGAAACAGAAACCACTTGCATATTCAAAGTCCATGTTCAATGTTTTTCTAGACCACGTTAAATTCGTTTTGCCTAAAAAAAAATTTTTTTATTTTTAACTTTTTTATTTTTTAAATCTCTTTCATTAAATTCATTTAAAAAAAAAAAAATAATGCTTGGGTTGAACTGACTCAGGTGAGGACCTAGCACAAATTTCTTTTTTTATAGGCCTTAATTAAATTTTGGATTCATCTTGGTTTGTTTTCATTAATCAGAAGCAAACTTCTTTTCTTGGTCCATAATATGATAATTTTGAAGACATGGTTGACAAAGCTAAAAAAAATTTTTAATTCAATTTGTAGCAACTAATCCATTAGAATTAATGATAAACTGAGACATTGATGTAACTTATTTGTCTAGATAAGATATTAATTCATTAATTATTCATAGTAATAACCTAGGAAGCCTGTTCTGTTTGCTTTCAGATTCGGTATATATGACATTAATATATGTAAAGTAAAGGTTGGTTATTTTGCTAAGCAAACCAAAAATAAGTTAATTCTTACCCAAGCGGGCAAGGATATGCAGGGTATTAAAGTTTGCATATTGGTCATGTGGATTACAGTTTTTCTAAAAATAACTCGCATTTTGATTTGTTGACGGAACTTTTTTTCACCCATTAATGAATCGCTTGGAACTTCTATTTCAGTTGAGATATATAGATGAGAAATCTTATACCTAAATTGCGAATGTCACACATTACTACAACATTTTTAATGGGAAATCTTCTGGTGTATACGCAGACTCCCAGCGTCAACTGTTGCTTCTGGTGTTTTCTTTGCCGTAAATACAATTTTAAATCTTCAAAGCGGCACTGTGTGGGAGAGTCACCAGCCGAACTGTCGTTACGTCTTAGCTCTATGACGTCATTAAACATGATGTCAAACAGTCATCATCTTGTGTGTATTGGAGCAGCATTAACATAAGCTTTTGGCTTGTTTGCAAATCTGTTTCATATATTTATGAATAAAATATGTTAAAACCATTTTAAATCAAATGTTTCTTCAGTAAATACGATTAAGGGACAATCCAGCCAATCTGATAGTCAAATAACACCAATACCCTTTAGAAGCAATACCAGCCAAAGTTATATCTGACATAGAATTCCATTTTGACATTAATATATGACTCTGATACCCCGATTCCCTGTGGACTCCATATTATGTGTGGTCTGCTCTTCACAGGAAGTACTTTCTGTGAAGTGTCAATAATGTCAAGTATCAATTGAATCTATTTCTTTCAATTCTGGACGATAAGCCCAATCTAAGCTCAACTTGTTTGTCAATCGACGTATCAGTTCAAAGTTTAATGTAACTTTGAGAAATGAGACTATTGAGCCAAAGGAATCTGTAACTGTCTAATTCTGAATTATAAGCCAAATCAAGGCTCAAACTTATTTCTCGGCTTATCAGTTAAAAGTTGAAAGTAACTTTTATTTGTATGACTATTTAGCCGGATCCAGACCCAGGCGTGTTCTCTACAGCAGTTGATGAAGACATGATCGAAGCAGCGAGACTCCGCAACCAGAGTACGGGAATCTTCAGCACTGACGAGTGGCAGAACGAGGCTGTGCCCTCAACTCCCAGCATGCAAGAGATTATCTCTGATAAAGCTGTGGAACAGTGAGTTCGCCCATTTTTCTTGCATTTCTATTCTAATAAAAACTTGTCATCATGAAGAATTGTATTTGTAGAAGCCACATGCACATGGCATTGCATTACATGAGTTAGGATAGAGATAATTAATTAGTCGTTTTATGAGTTTTTAAATATAATGTCTAAAGGCAAGAATCAAATAAACGAAGTAAGTTTGAAAATATAATGTAAAGTTTCCAGGTTAGCAAAATAGGTTCACAAATGGTAAAAATATCATGGTTTTAAATCCCCATTTCTTTTTTGGAAGGGTCAGGGGTATTCCAAATATCAAATAATTATCAGCGTAAATATGTTTGGTCACATTGGAGATCCAAATATTTGTCACAAATTTCTGGACTACCTAAATATTAGGGTCATCGGCCATACTTGTTGAATTTTAGATGACCTTGAAAAGGAGAGGAGTAGGATTGTTTTATCATTGTAAAAGGCTTTTTTTGTAAAATGAAGATTTATTAATGACATTAAGCTTAAACCTATTTAGAAATTGGATTTGAAGCAAAAAATGTTGTTTACCTTTTCAAATAAATACTATTGAAGACACATCTTGTATGTCAACATTGATATGTTAGTTCTCCATATCATGACTATTAAATCACAAAAAGTAATTTTATGATTAAAATTTCATCAAAATAACCAGTTTTCCTTTAACATTCCATTATTATTAAATTTTCTCCAACAGTTTGACAAAGTCTGAGGAACTCAAGAAACAAGGCAAGTTTCAGTCAGCCATTGTTTATCTGACGAAGGCCATTGGTCTAAAACCAGACGACCCCCTCCTCTACACAGAAAGGGGAGACAACTATGTGCAGCTTTGTGACTTTCAGTCAGCGGTTCTCAACTACAAGAAAGCGTGTCTACTTGCTCCAAACAATGAGTTGTTCTACTCAAAACTTGCCTTCCTTTACTACTTCCAGGTGAGGAACTGAGATCATTGTCATTGTGTTTATTAAAGGTGCACAGTATTATTGCTACATCAGTATATTGCAATACAGAAAAAAAATTATACATATGGGTAAAAATGCAAAATGCTTCTCTTATTACAGTCATATTTTCAAGCACTAGAGTATGCAATATTTTCAATTTGAAAAGTACGAAGAAAGATGCCCATCCTATTTGTTCATACCATATTTCCTTGAATACAACCCTTATGTCTCTTTGTAGTTGGGGGCCGTGGCACAAAACACTAAGGTGACCTTAAGACACTAAGGTAGCCTTAGTGCAATTTTAAGGGATGGCAATAAGGTTAACCTTAGTGTTAAGTCGTTTTGTGCAAAGGCCCCCAGGTTGTGTTAAAGTCAAGTTCTGTATGTGTATATACTCAGGTTGAATTTACCTCATTACTTAATGATGTCACAATGAAAAGTCATTTTTGCACTAAGGCATCATATGAAAAATATAAACCCTGATATGACTGCCTTGTTTGTAATAGTATACATTACCTTATCTCCTAGGGTCAGGTATTGTTTGACCAACACCTGTACGCTGAAGCTCTCGAGTCCTTCTCTCGAGCTGCCGAGATGAAACCAGACAATGTCAGCTACCATATCAGAAGGTGAGAGCATCATACAAATTAATCGTTGGTCAAAATATTGCGCTGCAAATGCAAAGTTTCCTGAAGACAAAAACCCCAAATCATTGCAATACTGTATGAAGTATTACTTATTCTGTGCTCCGGTACTTTCCTATATAATTGTTGACCTGAATACCATAATTTCTCTATTACCGGTAATTCGACCATCAAATTTTTAAAAGAATTTCAGAAAACTATTTTTCACTTTTGGTGGTTCATTTGGCACTATAGTCTAAATATTAGATAAATATCAAGAACTTTTGAGATGTTGATGCATAGTTTTTATAGATGAGCACATAATCATGGCAATGTTATCATGATCAAGATGTTTAAGATAGATTACTACAGTAGGAAAAATAAAGCTTTGCAATCATTATTTTTGTATTTACCCTAATTAAACAATTATTTCAAGAAATTATTTCATGTGGTCGAATTATTAGAGATGTTGAATTAATGGAGAAATTACGGTATTGTAATTCTGAATAAAATATTTATTGATCCAGTTGCAGTATCTCATGTTTAATGGGTCCTGCCTTGAACGCAAGCTATTGCAATTCTTTAGTCACAGGCATTATTAAAAAGCAAAGCCAGAAGTACAGTATATCATGTCAAATTCTACCCCTTGTGTGTAATCATATTGCTGTTTATACAACATAATATTATCTCTCAAGCTTGAGAAGTCCAAGTTGGCCTGAAATCCTAACCTATCATGAATCAGTTTCTGAGTGGAGTGTCTGTTGTTCCTATTCCAGCATCTCGTGTCTGGCAGCGCTGCAGAGGCATGGTGAGTGTCTGGCACTGGTCAACAAGAGGCTGGAGATGGACAACAGTAACCCTGACCTCTATATCATGAGGGCCCGGCTACACGAGATGTTCAGGAACGTAGGTCTCTTTTTATAGGTTTATCTCCCTGGTGCTAATTCCTATCTCATATACAAAAAAAGAAAGCTTAAAAGGGAAGTTTCTCACATGGGTATTTTTCTAAAATGAAATTTAAGGGACATTTCTGTGAATTTCTGTGAATAACTACTTGTTAAAAAGATAATAATTCCACAATCACTTCTCTGAGCCAAAAATAATGAACCTCTTGTATCTTATATGTATAGAATGAGTGAATGTTTGCGTGATTGTGATGTACTTGTCTTTTTGGAGGAAAAAAACAGAAATCCGTTTCCAATTACAGCAGAACACAGATATAACGAACTCCAAGGGACCAAAGAACTTAGTTCGCTATATGCGGTGTTCGCTATACGCATATGATTTTGATATTATATAGGGACAGGACTTCACTATGTTCACTATATCCGATTGTTCGCTATATCGGAGTTCGCTATATCCGTGTTCTACTGTATTTAATGCGTTAGGGTTATTTCTAGCCTGGGAGGTGTTCCTTCATGAAACAGGGATTTCTGTAATTAAAAGAAAATAGATAGGCTTATCAAAGGATATGTTTATAAAGGTTGTTACATCACTGAGTTTCCTCATTTCAGTCGACACTGTGCTTCTATGACGTGAAGGATGCGCTATCTCTTGACCCAGCCCACCCAGAGGCAACATCCATGATGGTCGCCCTGGAACAGCGAGCAGACGACAACAAGAGCCAAGCCATGCACCTCAATGTGCTCAATAAACATCGAGAGGCCCTGCAGAAAATATCTGTTGCTATCGAAACAAACCCGTCTGTTGCCAGTTACCATGTTTTGAGGTATTATATTCTATTGAATTAAAATTTTGATTTATGATAAAACAGGAAATTTTGTTTGTCTGTTGTTTGTTGGATGAGCTTTGTGACAGATTGTATGATCATCTTCAAGTAGCCAAGTAGCCTGTAGATAAATAATTGTGGATGATATAGTTGTGTTGCTGTTCAATGGTTGATGATCTCTGGCATTTCTGGCTTTTTATCGGCATGTTTTTTAACAAACAAAGAATTGACATTGTCTCATATGTTTTGTAACCTTCTGTATTGTGCATCTTTTTGGGTTATATAAAGCTGAACAAATTTACCTTTATTGAAAGAATTAATCTTTCAACCTGAAATATCCTTCCAGGGGAGACTTTGATCCAAAATCTTGACACTTACCCGGTAATTCAAAACTCAGCAAGAGACAAATCCCTACTTATTTTAATTTTTGGTTGTGAAAGTGATTTAATATTTTGTCAAATGAAATATCCTTCCAGGGGTGCATTACATCGGAAACTACGAGACTTCAACGCTGCAATCGATGACTTCCTACTGGCGCTAGACAAGTGTGATCATGATGAGGAGAGTCCAGTATACGCAGACTCCCAGCGTCAACTGTTGCTGACGTATAACGACTTTGCGGTAGAATGTTTCAGCAAGGGATTCTATGACGAGGCCATCATTCTCCTTAACAAGGCATTAAAGGGAGAGAAGCGCGAACAGGGTCTCTACATCAACAGGGGAGGTAACTCAAATGAACTTATTCCCTATTACTTGTGATTATCAGTACCTGAGAGCAATCATAGCTGTGAAGGGGCTCCGATGATACATGAGATACTTGTTATTTACTGGGATTTGGATGGTTGAGAAAGAAGGTCGGCTTGTAGCCAGGGTGCCTTTTCAGTTTCCAGTATAAAATGTTCATACAAGATTATCTGTTATCAAAACTCAATACTAGATGAAATTGGACACTGCCTATTTACTTTCAGGAAAAAAATGTTCAAAGAAGACACACTGTTATCTAGACAATTGGATGAAATTGGAAACTGCCTTTTCAGTTACCAGAATAAAATGTTCAAAGAAGACACACTGTTATCTAGACAATTGGATGAAATTGGAAACTGCCTTTTCAGTTACCAGAATAAAATGTTCAAAGAAGACACACTGTTATCTAGACAATTGGATGAAATTGGACACTGCCTATTCAGTTCTTACAAGATAATCTGTTATCAATAGTAGATGAAATTGGACACTGCCGATTCAGTTTCCAATAGTAAATGTCCATGCAGGATAGACTATTATCAAGACAATTGGATGAAATTGGACATTGGACAGTTTCCAGTATAAATGTTCACCTATTTTTGCAGACTGTTTCTTCAAGCAGAATGAGCTGAACTTCGCCCTGCAGGACTACCACCAGGCCCTGGAGATCAACCCGACTGATCAGGCCACCAAGTCTCGTATTGCCGTCATACAAAACGAGTTCGGGGTCGCCGCCTATCAGGACAAGAACTATGCTGTAAGAATATAACTTATCATCAGGAGCTGCTGTTGCCTAATATCACCATTAAATTTGCATATTATTTTCATAAAAGTTTGTTTCAGTTTAAAAGATCTATTTTTAAATTTATCTATTTCCTTCCAGGAGTCTGAGGCCAAGTTCACAATGGCCGTCCAATACAACCCGCACGTGGGACAGTACTACATAGCCCGGGCTCGTACACGCTACATGCTAGAGGTATGCTTAAAGCTTTTGTGGTGTGCAATGTCATATATATCAGAAATCTTGCTCATTAACGTATTCCCCTTAAAATTTTACATAAAAACAATTTCTTATATCTTATATCTTATTATGCTCTTTTCCCCCACCAAAAAAATCTTTATTTTAGCTCAAAGATCTTATCCTGCAGTTCCACCCACAATGATGCCACAAATGGCTGACATAATGCCCAAGCATGCTGTAAAAGAACAAAATTCCTATTGAGGGTTCAAAATTGCCTTCAAATCCAGTTTTTGTGAGTAGATAACAAAATAACAATCTGCGATATTTCCTTTGATCTAATGAGCATGTGCATGGATATAAATATTTTCCAAAGCGGTTCTTATGGATGAGATCACAATGTTTCCATTTCCTCCTAGAATTCAACAGGAGCTCGCCAGGACCTGATCCTGGGATTGCTGCTAGATCCAACCAATGAGGACGTCATCTCCATTTTGTCTCGTCTCTTCCCTGGCAAGTCGGTGGCAGACGTAGTCAACAGTCCAGCGGCTCAGTCTGCCCACAACTCATTACTCAACCTCGTACCCACTGCCTCACCCGTCAGACTTAAACCTCTCGATAGGTGAGATAGTACACATCTTTTACCTGTTTCTGCTAAAATAAACCATTAAATGTTAAAATGAGGCTGAAATCTCTTTATAGTGAGCTTATCTGACCTTACATACAGTAGAACACGGATATAGCGAATTCGGATATAGTGAACAAATTTTCAAGTCCCCTCAAAAGCCATATGTATGACAGCTAAACAAGAGTAGCGAACTAAATTCTTGGTCCCTTGGAGTTTGTTATATCCGTGTTCTACTGTAGTTTTATAGCCTTGTCTGCCATGGCAGTCTATGATCTTCTTCAATATTTCAATGTTTTATCCTTTCATTCTGATTAAAATTGGCTGGGGAATAAAATTGTAAAAATATTGACCTTATTCATTCTAGCCTATATTTCCTCTCAACATAGTCAGGGTCTTGTTGCACAAAACACTATGGTGACCTTAAGTCACTAATGTAGCCTTAGTGCAATGTTAAAGAATGGCACTAAAGTTAACCTTAGTATTAAGTTGTTTTGTGCAAAGGCCCCCTGACCACATCCCCCTTTGACGCATGTTTCTGACATAAGCTCATCTACCCAATTGGAAGGACTCAAAAAATACTTTCAGTATCAGCTGGAGTGAAATGTGAGAAAGGCCATCTCAAAATTAATCATTTCATCATTTGCTGGCAGTGTTGCCCTAATCTGAGTGTTAGGGTTCAAATCCTGCATTTTACTTGGCCCAAAGAGAACATGTGCAAAAATTTAAACTATTCCAGGTGTAATCCTAAATATAACAATGTTACATTTGTTCACTATCTAAATGGCATTTTTATTCAAACTTATTTGTGTTTCTAGTTCTGATGCCATTGCTGGAAAGACAAGGGGAGAAGAGAGTCCCCGAGCAGAGAGGAAACCATTTTCTCCGCTAGACTCGCAGCTCTGGAAGCCAGGTGGTTGTATCCCCGCCCTAGCGCTGTGTATAGAGGAGAGAGACTTCAACATGCAGTTTGCCAGAGAGAAGAAGCGGGTGAGTGGACGGGCATTATACCCCAATTTGTGCTAAACCATGCCTATGGGTTTCAATACCCCAGGCCGAGAGTTCCAATACTCAAATATTATTCGTTCCCCATTTAGCATTGCTTACCCAGGCCCCGGAAGTTTAATACTCAAAGCTGAAAGTTCCGATACTCAAATATTGTTCATTATTGTATGAATGGATTAAATTTATCTTTCTGATTGGCTCACTTGGTCACATGACAGCATTGGCGTTAAGCAATGTCAACCTGTGTGAATGGCGAGAGGTTGATATACATTCCAAGCACCTCTGGTGGCTAAACAATAGATTTGAGAAATTCCGGTCTTGTACATTTTATATGGCTTTGTGACTGTGGTGAATTAAGAGTTATGTCCCTAATATATTACCAGTCTGTTAGAGTGATGTCCCTTATTTGCACAGAAAAACATATTTCATATTATAAAACAATTATAGATTTCAGATTTGGTTGATCCAATGATTTATCAACCTTGGACACATGATATAAGACAACGCCTCTGTGAATATCATGTGTCAAAGGTTGACAAATCATTGGATAAACCTCACTTGAAGTCAATAATTCTTTAATATTGTTTAAACGATGCCTTTCAGAAGATACCGCAGTGACATATCTAGTTGGCAACATCAATTAGTGTAATACCACAGTGCAAGTATGGTGTCACAGTAGTTTGTTGATGTGACGTCTAAATGTATGTACGCCGTCACAATAGTTGCCAAGTCGCTGACATGTTGGATTCAGTACAATGTCGGCAATCAATTTCGAATGAATTTTAAGGCAATTATAAACAGAATGCTGAACTACCTAATCCATTATTACTTACCTATATCAGATACTCGGATGGTAGCATCTAGCTCTAAATATGTTCAGAGGGATTAGGAATAAGGGAATTACATCATACAAATCATTTTCCATTTTAAGTTTACAATTAACTAAAAGATAGTATATGACAATTGAGTATAAATGATGTTCCGTTTTAGGTAAACAACCAAGTGAAAGACGCCATGTTTAACCGGAAGACGTTGAGGTATGCCGGACCCCGAATGGTGCCCCTTCCCCCTCCGTCCACCAAACCTCGCTACGGGGGTCACGGGGTCAGGAGGCATATCGTCACCCCCGTGTCAGCGGGTCCTAAGAAGAGCACAAATTGGAAAACTTTTGGTCTGGGAATTGGAACACAAAACTGATTATCTGCTGTTTGTTTACCTGGAATTGCTATTATGGATGTAGTTAAGTTTTTGATAAGGACATTGGGCTAGTAATCATAGAAGAGTTCAACCTGGAAATCTGTTGGTCTTGTAACCAGAATACAAAATTGATCACTTATGTTCTGATTGGTCAATTCGATATGTGGGCTGACACGACCCTCTGCTAGGCCTTTCTAGACTCAGTATAAGAGTGAAACGGATAATAAGGAAGCTAGGTTTACTTAGACTGGATTTGCTGCTACATCAGCGTAAATGTCTCTGCATTATGTTCCAACCTATCCCTTGATATCCATCCAGCAAAAACTTTCGTAAGCTTTAAACAATTTTTGATGTTCTGTTTAGATTCCTTAAGAACATCATAACACAAAAACTGTTTTGAGGTATGATAAGTGTTTACACTATTAACTGAATTTCATAGGTAAAAGGCAAGTATCTATATTCTGCATAGAAGGAATTACATTTGCATGGACTCAAATGATTATTTCACTTTATCCTTGGCCAAAAAATGTGAAAAGTTGTGAACACCTATTCCTTGTATAAGGTGCATTCGAAGAAGAATGTTTGGTTTGGTTGTTTGGTTCTGTATTGCAATTCTTTGTGGTTAATGAACATCAATGTCGATAAACCTTTGCTTATTATATCAATGGAAACCAATTTATTTTTTTTGCTGATGTTATGTTTATGGGATATTTTATATACGAAAGTGTGTGATAGATTGGCAGTTTGTTAATGATGTCATCAAATGTTACATTTATATACATGACGTGTATATTATGATTATCATTGAAAATTCTCAAACAGAGACCTAAATTAATGTAACAGGTGACTAATATTTTCAGGGTACAATTTTCAAACAGTCAAAAAGTTTCCTTCCATCCCTTATAGAAATTTGTATAAAGTTTTAACATATTGCCAATTATTTATTTATTTAAACTATTCCACAGATATTTTGTAGAAAAGGATAATGAATATTATCTTTAAAAGACTGGATGCTTTTAGAAAACGACAGCAACACAGTGAATGATCAGTCATATGATTACAACTTCTTTATCTTCCATTTACAGAATGACCAAACCGTTTTTAATTTCTATTGAAATCAGCTGTGATATTATTGTTAACAAGTATTTTCAGTTGACATCCGATCTTTTGATTCCTGTTATTTTACTTTGTACATACATTATACATATCAGATTTGAATAAATATTTTCATGCCAGTTCTTTGTCTCGATATGGTGTTTTATAATCAAGGGGATAACTCTTCTCGTACTATTGAGCAAAGGTATTGTATTCAAGATGCTTGAAGATCGTCCATCCTGTCTCAGGGTATGAACATTACGCTCTCTTCACTTATCTATACCCAGGGCCCAGAAGCTAGATTTGATGACGCGGTCCGACTTGGGATATAGCCAATGAAATCATTTTCTCGCCACCTTCTTGATAAAATTTCAACGAGAAAATGATTTGATTGGCTTTATCCCAAGTCGGGCCGCATATGTTTAGCAAGTCGGGTCATTTAAGTGGTCAACAAGCTTGTTGACCGGCATCAAAAGACACTTAAACAACAGCTCCAATGAAACATTCATGCCTTTGGTTTGTTGCCGCCATTGATGCAGATGATTGGCAGGCCAGAATTTCTAGGATAATTATTGAACTGATTGATATTATCATACTACTCGCAGTATATCAATCATCCTCTTTGCTTTCTCCTCGTCGAGTCCTTTTTCTGCAGTAACCTCCGTTACAGGTGATCATTTTTTAAATGAAATACTGTGATCACCAAACTGATTTCCTTCTTGAAATGTGTAACCACAGGATTGAATTCCCCTTTTCTCTACAGTCACTGGAGTGAAGGTAATTTTGGATTTGAAAATAAGATTTTAACTGACTTTGATACAGCCAATCAGTTTTCAGTAGTTCAAGTGCCCTTCTGGTAAAAGTGAGTGAGTGAGTTGGGGTTAATAAGTGAGTGAGTGAGTTACTGCTTAACGCCGCTTGGGCAATATTTCAGCCATTAGCGGCGATGTTGGGGTTAAACATATCCTTCTTTTAACAGAGGTCACAGGGAAAGAAATTACGAATGTCCTCAAAGCAATGTTCATCATCCAACACAATAGAACAACATCATAATGAGGGAAAATTGATATTTATTTGTATGTATATATATTTATATATTTGTATAGTTTGGGAACATTATTCTGTCTTCCCCTGTGTCATCACACTCTAAAACAAACATAAATATTAAACCTGTGTCGTTTGGCACCTACATATCTCTATTGATATTATGGTCAGACAACACCAGTTGGAGACCTTATTATAACACATATTTACAACAACGGTGATTAAAGCACAAAACAAAACAATTTTACATTATGAAATCATTTAACAATCTTGTCAACCTTTGAAAGCGCTGCTGTCACTTTTCCTTAAAAAAAAGATCTCCCCTTAGCATCAAAGTTTAAAAGACAAACACAAATTTCAATTATTTGAAAATCATAAACATCAGCTAACAAAATTATTAGCTGAAATCACACGTTTGTAATACTCAGTTAATACTTAACCACTTGAAATTCTCTACAAATGGAATGAATAAATTATCTAGGGTTAATTTATGTTACTTCAATAAATTTTCCTTTGCCTTTAGTAACCAACTTTGTGTTTGGAAACTGGTTGTCTGTCAGAAACTGTTTATCAAATGGGAGATAACCAAATGAAAATGAGAATTTGTTATAACTCCTGTTCTGATACTAATTATTTGTTGCAAAAATATTACAGTGAACAAGAAAATCTGGCAAACAGGGTAGTTTCTGAATGTTTATTACTCGAGTTTTCTGAATGTTTCTTACTCGAGTTTTCTGAATGTTTCTTACTCGAGTTTTCTGAATAATTATTACTCGAGTTTTCTGAATGTTTATTACTCGATTTTTCTGAATGTTTCTTACTCGAGTTTTCTGAATGTTTATTACTCGAGTTTTCTGAATGTTTATTACTCGAGTTTTCTGAATGTTTCTTACTTGATTTTTCTGAATGTTTATTACTCGAGTTTTCTGAATGTTTTAATATTACTCAAGCCGTGTCACAAGTCTTGTTAGAATACCTCTTGACAAGCACTGAGCTATTCCTTGTTAATGGGTTTACTTCATTGCACTTATTTAACAATGCCAATTTTTGTCGTAACCGAACAACTTAAGTAGGTAAATCCTTAATATTTCTGATACAATTTAAAATATTTCTAGTAAACAATATATGCCCAACCTGAATGTGTAGTTATCTTGACTAGTATTAACTTATCATATAGTTTTAGATGTGCATAAACAAAATTTTAATGTTATAAAATTCCTAATGTTATATGTACCTCATGTCTTCTTTATTTCCAGAAAGAATTTTGACATTTTAAATTACGAACACACTAAACTACAAAAATAAATGTTTGGAAATATTTTGGAAAATAATTTTTCTAGAAATTGAAACCACTCCCATTCCTACAAAAAACTATTTCAAAGAAAATTAATTGATGATTTATGAACAAGAATCAACTTGATTAAAAAAGTCTTAAACTGAATTTCTTGTACATTTCATATACATGTATGTAGACTAGAAGACCACAAAACAAACATTGAAAGCAACATGTAATTTCATAAACAAGTTTCTATGAAAAAAGGTATGAAGACAACGTGACATTCAGATGTTGAATACAAATATATTTTTAATATTCTTATTTTCAAAAGTTATTTTTCTGCTTATCTTTATAGGACCTTTTCTCAGTGCACAGCACAATTTCACAAGATTCCTTTTTCAAATAGGTCATCAATTAAGTAAACAGGTCACACAATTATATTTTAAAATTGTACAAATAAGTATTAGAATATTTAACAACTTGACTCAACACAAATGTTTGTGTCAAAGCTTTTACTTTGAGTTAGAGTTACAATGAATCAGAATAATAAACTTTTTTTGAATGAAAATTGTTAAATTGAGAAATTTGAGAGAAATCAATCTATTTTCCATAATATTTCTTAAAATTAAATTTTAATTGTGGCACAAATTTTACCACGAAAAAAAGTCTATAAAGAACATAATTACAAGATTAAAATGCCTGGTGGATACTTAACAATTTAACAAATACATGAGATCAACGTCAAATAAACAAATCTTGAAATTAAGTACAACTTTTTGTTCTCTGGCAAAATTACCCATACTTGAATCCTTTTAATCCAATATACAAGAATTGAGAATATGAAGGTTGGATCATTGTATAATGAAATAAGACATACAAGAAAATCTGACAAACACTTGAAGAATTTTTTATAAAAATCAAAATATCTCGTTGACATTAAGAAATCCTGGTTTTCGGAAACCAAAACTTTTTATAGATTTATTAGGATAAGTGACATAGGCCCTGGTTTATAAATCAAATGATTTTTTTCTGGATATTGAAGGTCAATATTTGTCCCAGAATTATTCTTCATAAGAATAAAGATTTAAATGTGTCGATCTAGTATTTCTATACAAATCTTAAAGATTTAATTCTTCCCTAATCATCAAATATTGATTGGGATTAGTTGGAAGATTTATAATATTTTGTCTGCTCATGAATTGACAACTAAATGAACTCTCAAATATAACAATATTTATTTACATATCAAAAACAAGTATCAACAATATCTACACATCGCAACAATTGGTAAACAATCTTTATAGTTAACCAGCTACCTGCTGAATAAATAAGGGACAAACCATTATGTCTGATCTCCAAGAATTTTAGATAAACAGGCAGACTTTTGATAGGAAAACTGGCGGATCCAGGGTAATTGAACCCGAAGTTTTGTTTAAAAAAATTGCCTGTTAAAGGGTTAACCCCTCTTCTCCATAGGCAAGCCCATACCGACCTCCTTTCCATGTTCCTTGATCTTGAGAACTTACTCAGCAAGTAAAAGGTTAACCAGCTTGTTTATCTTTAACAATACATTTATAAAATGTTCCATTTCAAAATGTAAATGAGAGGAAATCTACTTTATAAGAAACTTGGAACCAACCTAAGGTCGCATGATTTCAACTTGGAATCATTTTTAACACAGCCAACATAAATTAAACAGTAAATAAAATCTGAAGAATAAAGATCAATTCATTTCAGTTTCAAATCAAAATAAACACACATATTTTGTTGAATTATGCTTCAAATAAATGTCTTGATTTAAGGTGGCGAAAGTGAAACTTCTGACTTTGGGACTCAAACAAGACATTTAACACAATGTATCCAAATTAGAAACATTGAAAATATTAATATTTAAAACACTACAAAACAACTGGAAGAGTTAAGAAAACATAACAAAGATACATTTGACAAAACATGACATTTTCACTGTCTATATATAAGAAAATCTCTTTCTTCTGTCAAAAACATATATTTAATCAAACACTTCAAACATAAATATTTTCAAAATTCAAATATGTTGAAATTATTCATTTACCAATTTTTGGTTACCTTTTATATGAAAGCTTTTTCAAAATTGTTCTGAAGATAGTCACACACATAATAGGACACATTAATGTCACAAAAGAAATAATTAACCTCTGAATATTTGCTTTCGGCGTCCCAATTCCTTGTTCTTTTTTCACAAAGTTTGTCTTGGTTATAAAGCCTTGATAGTAACTCTACAAGTTCTGTTAATGTCATTATTATCACAATCTTATCAAAAACTTTCTATATACATGTTAATTGTTGAATAACAATGTATGAAAGGTTTAAGATGGATTTCTGAAACGACAAAGTGAAAAGTGGAAAAACTATCACAAATACTAAAACCATTGATTCAATAATTATTCAAGGGACAACCAGCAATAAGAAATGATTTAAGGTTAAGCATGTCTAAAATTTATCAAACTCATATGCCATATTCTAGCTCAAAGGGGCAGGTTTCACAAATTGATTTTAAGTACTTCACAAAACTTAATACACATCTTTACTTAAAATACTTTCTAAAACATTGACCGATGTTTCAAGGGTATTTCAGTGTAAAGCTATCAAAAATCCTTCAAAACCGACTTTCCACTGAAATAGCTTTGTAAAACAGGGTCATAGTATCAAATACTGTTGACAAATATTTGCAAATCTAGGAGAAGAATCTTTATAACTCTCCAATGGTGAGTATGACTGTTTTAAATGGATCAGCTGAGTAAATAATGGCAAGTCACATCTGTGAATGAACAGCTCTGAAAGAAAATGAATAACGTGCCTAGCAAAGCACTACTTTGTAAACTTTTGGTTTATACCCATTTGGTTTCAAAATTGATCAGCTTGGATTCAAAATAATACCATTTAGACCCTAAACACTTTCAAATTCTTCACTTCATAAAGGATCTATGACTTTAGCCCTAACAAAAGATTTTCGATCATAATTATTATGAACTCTCAATCAAAAGCTGTTCAAACACAACAAGAATCTGTCCATATATCAACACTTCAAATCTATAAAGAGTAGTCCATGGTCTTTATAAACTCCACGGCAGACGAGAACTGCATCCACCAGTACTGTTCCTCGCCGGCAAGTCGACTCTCGTAGAAGCTGTTGACGTACTGGATGGTAGACAGAAGACAAGGGGGGTTGGCCTTGATGAGAACATAGATCAACACCGGCATGAAGTCGTCAGCGGCGGGTACCGACTTCTCGTTGGCCATACTCAGCAGGTTCATGATGGTGGTGGAGCAACGAGATACGCACTGCAGTTTGTCCTTAGGGGTCTGGAGGAGAAGTTTTACTTATTAAAGTAATATCAAACATAGAGGTTAGCTTTGATGTTTATGAGGGAACAAACTGATGATTAAAGTCATGTGCTTGATAACAGTGAAAGTATCTATGGTGAAAAGTCGCTTTCATGCAATAAAGAAGTTGATTATCCAGAATTTGTTTTGATGATTAAAGGTTAAATTTAAGACACCTAGACAGGGCTTTTTGAAAATGAAACATAGCACATATATTTAGTGAAACTTGTCTGGGTCAAGGAAAAAGGTCAAATGTAGAATACACCTCGTTCAAAAACAGGCTGACCAATTTCTGGCTATTTTCAGATTGGGCTAGTTAGTGAAGAGGTCAGAACCAACCTGGCTTGCATGATACTAGATAACTAAATATTTTTTTAAATGTCCAAGTTAAAGGAGGGCTAGTTCATTTTCAAAGCAGAAGCCCTGCACACGTGTAAAGACTGAACATTATTTGAACATTGTTTACACCCAGTTGGTTTACACTGCATTTGGTTATCCAGTTGTGTCATTCAAGTACATCCCTTTAGAGGCTTGATAAGTTGCAATAATACTTTATCCACGTGTAAATTCTTTCTACATTAAAAGCAGCCTTGTATATGGCACACAATGTACAACTATAACATGAACAAAATAAAAACAACATATAGAAACTAGATTAGCGTTTGCGGGATACCGCAAAAGCAGAGCAGCCCCGGAACTTGGGGTTTCGCCTTACCCTGTTCCGCCTTTTACAGGCCTCACCAAATTGGGAATTTTCACGTGACCTTGACCTTTGACACTCAAGGTCACACAATCAATGAACACATTTCATTATTGTAATGAAATAGTGTTGAAAATTAAATTAATCCATTTTCTCCATATATGTTGACCTTGCTGTGACCTTGACCTTCGACATTTCGTACCCAAAACTTTTTGAAAATTTTGTACTTCTCAAGAGATAATATATACAAAATCTAAACTTCATAGCACAAAATTTTTTCAAGTTATTGTGTTTACAAGGAATTGCAATAACTCATATCTCATGACCTTGACCTTTGACCTTCAAGATCACACAATAATTGAACACTTTTTATGGAGTATAACAATCATGTATTGATTAAAAGTGATCATAGTTAAAATTAAGCATTTTCGCTAAACCATGCCTAAGTCATGACCTTGCTGTGACCTTGACCTTTGACGGATTGTAGCCGAAACCTTTTCAAATTTTTTTACTTTTCCAAGGATGATATATACCAAGTTAGCACAAAAACTTTTCAAGTTACCGTGTTTACAAAGAATTTTGCTGTGATTTTATAACTCGTGACCTTGACCTTTGAACTTGAAAGTGAACATGTCATAATGATTCCCTGGAAGTATTTACATTTAGACATGTTCATGAGTTCTGAAAAGCTAAATGGGATAAAGTTATACCCAAATTTAGTGCATTTTGTAATAACTCATATCTCATGACCTTGACCTTTGACCTTCAAGGTCACACAATCATTGAACACTTTTTATTGAGTATAACAATCATGTATTGATTAAAAGTGTTCATAGTTAAAATAAAGCATTTTCGCTAAAACATGCTTACGTCATGACCTTGCTGTGACCTTGACCTTTGACGGATTGTAGCCAAAACCTTTTCAAAGTTTATATACCAAGTAAGAGCTTCATAGCACAAAAACTTTTCAAGTTATCGCATTTACAAGGAATTCTTAGAGTGAATAAATATCTCGTGACCTTGACCTTTGACCTTGAAAGTGAACGTGTCAAAATCGTTCCCCCGAGGTATGAGTAGTAAGGTATGAATAAGAGTTCTGGAAAGCTTAGTGGAAAAAAGTTATAGCTAGTAGTACGAGTGCGGCGGCGGCGGCGGCGGCGATGGAAACTTCACAAAAACTGATAGCAGCCCCGTCCTTAGACGGGGCTGCTAAATACAAATAAACATTAGTGAGTGATTGTGATTGTATTACGCCACTCGGGCAATATTTCAGCCATTAGCGGCATGTAAGTAACTAAACATTAAGGTACTTCACTTGGGATGAAAACAATTTTGTTAAATCTTACCTTATAAGCGTTGATCATGTAAATCTCCCTCTGTGCGGCCGGCCAGGGACACTCGAAGTGATACATGCGTGGAATGCTGAGATCTTTGTGGGTTGGAGTGATAATTAATGACAGCTTCTTTAGGTGTTGATGGAATAATCTGTATAGGAAAACAAGGTTGGTACGGCTCTCTTAGTCTTCAAGATAAAAACAAATTAATCAAAATTGTAAATATAAGTTCAAAACTTGTTCAAAGTTGCTGGTACCATTTTAGATCACCCGGCGTCCATAAATGACGACAAAGTATTATCACACGCTCGAAAGATTATTTCAGATCCATCACATGTCCTGCACTCAGAATATTCACTTTTGCCATCCGGTAAACGGTTTAATATGCCTTTCCACAGATCTAACAGAACAAAGAAGTCATTCGTACCTTCAAGTATGTCAGATAAACATTGACTGTGCTCCTTATTACATTCCTGAAGGCCTCAAATTACATGTATTTATGTGAATGTGTGTGTGTGTGTATTTTATGTAAATAGACTTTTTATTAATATTTAACTTATTATATAAATGTCCATATGTATTTCATGCCATGAGCTCTATTTGATTCAAGAAGAATTCCCTTTTGGGTAATAAAGTGTTTCTTATCTTATCTTATCTTATCTCTTAAGGTTGTGGGAGAGTGAGTGAGTGAGCAATATAGTTAAAACTAGCTGTAGTGTATATGTTCCTTCAGTCCTCACGATACATCTAGCTACTAACCCACCTGGTCCGTGTCATGCATTCGCGAAAAATCAGCCAATGAAAAAAGAACTGGCTGATCTCTTTGAATCGGACAATCTAGTTAAGCTGTAAGAATCATACAATCTAGTTAAACCAAGCTGTAATGTTTATGTCCAATAAGTCATACGTTTAATTATTGATATTTATGCTAATAATGTGTAAAATGCAATATAAATTCTAACAACACCTGATTTAAAGAGATCAGTCTGTTCTTATTCCATTGGTTGTTTACCGAGCATGCGTGACACGGACCAGGTGGGTTAGTAGCTAGATGTAACGTGAGGACTTAGGGGACGTATACATCACAGCTAGTTTTAATTAGATTGGTGAGTGAGTTAATGCTTAATGCTGGTTGGGCAATATTTCAACCATTAGCGGTGGTGGAAACAGGAAACAAGGTTGGATAACATTAACATTTCATTAAAAACCTTGGTGAAATGTCATCATGTTGTTATTGCATCATTTTATAATTAACTCAGGGAAAAAGTTAAAGACAATCCTGATTGAGATATATTGAGATAGAGTTAGTTGAGACAAGTATTTGTCACAAAGGTGACATGATCCCCCGCCGCAAATTGATGTTAACAACAAGAAGCTGGACGGACGTACGGAGCGAATACTATATGTCCCACGTGAAGACTCAAGGTTAATGGGTTCATGAGATATGGCGCTAACAACATTTTTAAAACTGGTCAAAGTCTCGCCGTGACCTTGAAAATGAGGTCAAGGTCACCGAAAACTTTTCAGGTCTGCGTATTCCCCAGATGAAGACTGGTACCAAGTTTGAAGACTCTAGGTTGAGCGGTTCATGAGATATGGCGCTAACAACATTTTCAAAACTGGTCAAAGTCTCGCTGTGACCTTGAAAACGAGGTCAAGGTCACCGAAAACTTTTCAGGTCTGCGCATTCCCCAGATGAAGACTGGTACCAAGTTTGAAGATTCTAGGTTTAGCAGTTCATTAGATACCGCGCTAACAACATTTTCAAAACAGGTCAAAGTCTCGCTGTGACCTTGATAATGAGGTCAAGGCCACCAAAAACTTTTCAGGTCTGCGTATTCCCCAGATGAAGACTGGTACCAAGTTTGAAGATTCTAGGTTGAGCGGTTCAGTAGATATTGCGCTAACAACATTTTCAAAACAGGTCAAAGTCTCGCTGTGACCTTGATAATGAGGTCAAGGCCACCGAAAACTTTTCAGGTCTGCATATTCCCCAGATGAAGACTGGTACCAAGTTTGAAGATTCTAGGTTGAGCGGTTCATTAGATATCCCGCTAACAACATTTTCAAAACTGGTCAAAGTCTCGCCGTGACCTTGAAAATGAGGTCAAGGTCACCGAAAACTTTTCAGGTCTGCGTATTCCCCAGATGAAGACTGGTACCAAGTTTGAAGATTCTAGGTTGAGCGGTTCATTAGATATCCCGCTAACAACATTTTCAAAACTGGTCAAAGTCTCGCCGTGACCTTGAAAATGAAGTCAAGGTCACCGAAAACTTTTCAGGTCTGCGTATTCCCCAGATGAAGACTGGTACCAAGTTTGAAGATTCTAGGTTGAGCGGTTCATTAGATATGCCGCTAACAACATTTTCAAAACTGGTCAAAGTCTCGCTTTGACCTTGAAAATGAAGTCAAGGTCACCAAAAACTTTTCAGGTCTGCGTATTCCCCAGATGAAGACTGGTACCAAGTTTGAAGATTCTGGGTTGAGCGGTTCATTAGATATGCCGCTAACAACATTTTCAAAACTGGTCAAAGTCTCGCTGTGACCTTGAAAATGTAGTAAAGGTCACCTAAAACTTTTCAGGTCTGCGTATTCCCCAGATAAAGACTGGTACCAAGTTTGAAGATTCTAGGTTGAGCGGTTCATTAGATATCGCGCTAACAACATTTTCAAAACTGGTCAAAGTCTCGCTGTGACCTTGAAAACGAGGTCAAGGTCACCGAAAACTTTTCAGGTCTGCGTATTCCCCAGATGAAGACTGGTACCAAGTTTGAAGATTCTAGGTTGAGCGGTTCATTAGATATCGCGCTAACAAGAAGCGGGACGGACGGACGTACGTACGTACGTACGTACGGACGTACGGAGCTGAATACTATATCCCCCGCTTCGCGCTAAACGCGCGGCGGGGGATAAAAATGATCCATCATGATCTATGAGTATTGAATATTTGGGTATTCTTCATTATTTGCTAAATATCGAACACATGTTTAACAATCAGTGTTTGATTCAGATTTAACTTATGCACATTTCCTTCATTTACCATTTATATTTACACATATTCCTTCAATCTGGTTTCAATCTACCCCATCAACTGATCATAGCCTAGGAAATCTTAAAGAAATGCTTCTTAAAGAAATATTTCTATAATGAAAGAATAACCTTGTTACAATAACTCTCCAATCTTAAACAAGAGGTGGTATATAATAGATTTCAGGAACATATTACTCACTGGTCCCTCAAGAAGTCCCCGTCCCCGTTGGGGAACATAGCGTGACTGTAGACACGGGACATAAGTAACCTCTCCACTGCCAGTCTCGCGTCCAGGATCTGGCTCTCTGTCGCAGCTGGGAATAGAGAAAACATAATTATTGAAAATGAGCTACTTGGAATCCTTGTATTTAAGCCCAGCTGTTAAGCTTTAAAGGGGCAGTAGCACATTTTTAATGGGAATATAAGGTGATGTCAGAAAAATGAGAATACATGGTTCCAATTGAAAGACAATGTATTTAAACTAAATGGAGCAGTAATAATTCAAATATATAACGTAAAGTTTAGCCATGCGATTCCTTTTTCTTACAGAAAATGAATAAAAGGTGTTCACACAAAAATGGCCGCCAATAGATTTTATGTGAATCATCATACTTTGTCCTCTGACTATGGGAAATTGACTTGTGTAATGAGATCTACGACACTATCAAAATAATACATTCAGCATTAACATACAATTATCAGTGAAAATATAAAATATAAAATTATCAAAAAACGTGCTACTGCCCCTTTAATACGTAGCATAAAGAGGTTAACAGAGGTGAGGTGAGGTGATGTGTGGTTTATCACCGCTTTCAAGAGTATTTCACTTATATAGCAGCTGCTAGTATTATTGCAGGGAGAAAGCCCGCAACACTATTGTGGCTATTCATTGTGGTGAAGCCTGTGGGCATCGGCTGGAACTAGCGACCATGGGTGTTACTGCACTGAAATTTAGTGTACCATTGCACCCAAACCTGACTGCGTGTAGAACAGTTCTCTACTGCAGACAAAGTTGCGGAGCCCCTGGCGGGATTCGAACCACGGACCTCTTGATCCGAAGCCGAACAGAAGCTGTGTAGCTGTATAGATGATTAGGGTATGTACCTTTCCATATGGAATCCTGTTCCATCTCTTTGTAGAGAATCTGTAGGAATCGGTCCACCAGGTCCGTCTAAGCAACAGAAAGAGATAACAGTGAAAGGAAATTGATTGAAACATGTCTTATCTAAATTCTTACCATGTATAACAGTAAATTAATGCAGTATCCAATGGGTTTATTTTGCTTTGAATCATAGAATAAATTGACCAATAAGACAACAGTTTTTAAGATCAAGACATGTGATAAAGATTTCTCTAGTTAATTTACCAACAAAAAATTACTTGTTTAAATGCCAGTAATAATTTCTTCACTAAATCAATCGACAAAACTATTATGATCAATTTATGTTAAAAGAGTTCTTTGAAGACAATGACAAGATCAGATCTTTATTCTGGACAGACACAGAATTAAAAGCATTTTCCCCCTTCAAAAGTGCATAGAGAAAAAAGACAAATGACTATATCTTTGCTGTTTCCTCTACAAGTTGCTCAAAACCCTTACAACATGAAGGTTCACATAAATGTATTGTGTCTGGCTACCTAAGGGTGAAAGGGACACTAGACCAGGGCTTCCTTTCACAAAGAAATCTTTACTAAGGTTGACCTTAACTCCCATACTTTAACATTGCACTAAGGTTACCTTAACCCTCTCCTGACTGCAGGCCGCACCTGCGGCCCAGACTTTAATTACTAATTGACACGTCATTGAAATTTGACCCTTTGACATACAAACGACAAACGTGTGTGACGAAGTTCCGTAAATGTTGACAAAGTTTATATTTTTTGAATCACGAATCAATAGCCTTTCTCGTGGTGAAATAATTATAATGATCAAGTTTTCCGTTATCAAGAAGTGACAAATTTATTAAAATCTAAATATTTTAGATATTTAAATACCTACCTAACTTAGTATATGCCACTTACCTTTCTCACGAGAGACAGAGGTTTACCGCGAAATTCATCGTGCTTACCGGATGGGCTGCCCCCAGCCCACTGCGCATGAGCGGGAAACCGGAATCCTGGGTAAAATTCGTATCATACTTTCTGGAAACGAAGTCTTGTAAGAGACGTCCAATGAAGTCCGAAGGGGAGGCCGGGCGGGAGTAATTCCTACTAAGTTAGGTAGGTATTTAAATATCTAAAATATTTAGATTTTAATAAATTTTTAACCTACCTAACTTAGTATATGCCACTGCTCCGACAGTAGGGAGGAGGGAGGACGAGTCATCAAGGCAGAAAAGCATCCATCAAACATCCTCCCGGAGTGGGAACGACCGAAGCGAACTGCACAGAGAAGCAAACGGTGAACCCCACGAAGTCGCCAACAACGAAACAACTCAACAGGTGCAGGGTGAGAAGTAACGAAGTAGATGAGCTTTCAGCTTACCCTAAAGAGACGTTGGGGCAGCTAGCTGTTGGGCTACCACCAACGGTCCAAAGGTCTGCAGGCCTTCCACGTCTTCCACAGCGAGGTCCCGGAGGTAGTGGGATGCGAAGACCGTCGTAGAGCGCCAGAAACATCCTTCCATGATGGCTGGAACTGAGCAGTTGCGATGTAAGGCCATGGTGGATGCAAGTGCCCGGATCTCGTGCGGGTTGCTGGCGACAGGGTGAGGCAAGCCGGCTGCGTCATATGCTGCTAGGATGACGGTCCGGAGCCACAGCGAGAGGGTGTTTCTGGTGACTTCTCCCTTGGCAGATGGTGAAAAGGGGATGAAGAGTCTCTTCCTGGTGCCTCTCTTGGGCGCAGAGCGGTCGATGTACTCCCGAAGGGCACGTACAGGACACAAAGCGAGTTCTTCCGCATCAGAGGACGACACGATCTTGGAGAGGGGAGGGATGGTGAACGTCCTGCCCGGTTGTCCGGGGAGCTGGTTCTTGGCAACAAAGTTCCACAAGAGGCCGAGGTGAACTGAACCCTTCCTGGACTGCTCGAACCGCACTCTGGTGACGTCCAGTGCGTGCAGCTCACTCACTCTAGCGGCCGTGGCAAAGGACAGGAGGAAGGCTGTTTTCCTGGAGAGGTCTTGAAAAGAGGCTTCTGACAAGGGTTCGAAGGGAGCTCCTCGCAGATATCTGAGGACGACGTTGAGGTCCCAAGCCGGAGGTCTGAACTTGAGTTTCTGGTCCTCCAGCTTGAACGACTTGAGGAGAGCGACCAGCTCGGGAACCTTGGAGAACTTCCTGTCTGATTTAACGGCGAGGACAGAGTTGAGCGCCGACAGGTACGTTGAAATAGTTCCACCCTTCAGGTGACGTTTCTGGCGGAGATGAAGGAGGAAGTTGGCCACAAACTGGGGGTCCACAGACAAAGGATCCCGGCCTGCGTCCTTGCAGAAGTTCTCGAATGACAGCCACTTGTCATCGTACAGCGACCTCGTGGATTGCCTATGGGCTCTGGAGATGGCGCTGGCTACTCGTCCTGAGTAACCCTTGGCCCGGAGTGATCTCTGAAGATGGTCCATACGTGCAGAGCGTACCTCTCGGGGTCTGGGTGAAGCTGCCGACTGAGAGGGTGACGAAGCAGGTTTGGCCACTTTGGAAGGGGGAGCGGATCTCTTTCGGCGAGACGAAGAAGATCGGGGAACCAGCCTCTCGCCGGCCAGTAGGGCGCGACCAAAGTCAGTCTGAGGTGAAGTGTGTCCCTGATCTTGGCGACGACTTTGGTCAGGAGAATCGGAGGTGGAAAAGCGTATGCGTCCAGATTCTCCAACGACAAGGACATGGCGTCGACGGCCCAAGCTGCTGGATCGGGGAGAGGCGAGACGTACACCGGAAGCTGATGGTTCTGCTTCGTGGCAAACAGGTCGAGGAGAGGACGGTGGACCTGAGCGGCGATGAGAGCGAAGGCTTCCGGGTTCAACATCCACTCTGTGGGTGACGGCTTGTCTGGTCTGGACAGGGCGTCCGCGAGGACGTTCCTGCAGCCTGGAATGTGTCGAGCTCTGACGAAGATCTGATTCTCGTCCAGAAGGTGGAAGAGCTCGAAGGCCTGTTCTAGGAGCTGAGGAGAGCCTGTCGTTCCTTGGTTCCTGATTGTCCAAACGACCGTGGAGTTGTCTGAGGCCAGGAGAAGGCGGCTGCCTCGTAGAGCTTGAAGCCAATGCGTCACTGCTAAGATTACTGCCTGCATCTCCAGATTGTTTGAGTGCCAGGTGGTCTGAGGATGTGTCCAAATGCCTGACGCAGTCTGATCCCCGAGATGAGCTCCCCAGCCCTGGAGCGAAGCGTCCACGAATAGTTCCTGGTTGTGTTGAAACTCTAGCAAAGAGACGCCTTCGCAGACGTTCGATGGCTGTGTCCACCAACGGAGGTACTGGCTGAGGTGCGCAGGCAGGGAGATCCTTGCTGACGTGTCGTCCGACCGGATGTAAGGGCTGAGAAACACCTGGAGAGGGCGGATCATGAGACGACCTCTGAGCGTGAGGGCCTGGGCGGACGTGAGGAGTCCCAGAAGAGATTGCCAATCTCTGAGTCGGAGAGGAGACACCAAGGCTCGATGGACGAAGGACTGGATCTTGGTCCACCTGTCTGGAGGAACGAGTAGGAGGCCCAGGTCTGTTCGGAAGCGCCCTCCTATGAAGGTCAAGTCTTGGGAGGGAACGAGCTGAGACTTCTCCCGGTTGACTAGCCATCCCAGCTGGCGGAGGAGGTCGAGGGCCAACGCCGCCTGTCTGCGTAGAGCGAGTGGTTGAGGATTGGACATGAGACAGTCGTCGATGTAGGGGTCGAAATGCATCCCTCTGAGATGGAGATAGCGGCAGATGGGAGCTGTGATCCTCGTGAATAACCACGGAGCCGAAGAAATTCCA
The DNA here is from genome assembly GCA_916613615.1 of Steromphala cineraria. Classification (NCBI taxonomy): domain Eukaryota; kingdom Metazoa; phylum Mollusca; class Gastropoda; order Trochida; family Trochidae; genus Steromphala; species Steromphala cineraria. The sequence goes on along the minus strand of OU744735.1, from coordinate 24,358,468 downwards.
AACGGCAGGACCCGCCACTGGTAATGTAGGCCCTGGAAGATGAACCGCAGGAACCTCCTGTGAGGCGGGTAGATCGGCACGTGGAGATAGGCGTCCTGTAAGTCGAGGCTGACCATCCAATCGCCTGGAGACAGCTGGGCTCGGAGAGCGTCTAGGGAGGTCATGCGAAAGTGGGATGGTGGTTCCATGTAGAGCTCGTTGAATGTCGCCATGTTGTGGATCATTCGAAACTTGGTGGAATTCTTCTTCGGGACCAGGAAGATTGGTGAGTAAAACCCTGGGGCGTGATCGGGTTGTAGCACCAACTCCAGAGCGTTCTTGTCGGTAAGCGTCTTGATGTTCTCTGCTAGAAGAGCGCTCTGGGCTTCTGAGTACTCCCGTGCCAGGGGAGTCGCGGTCACGGGGGGAGGGCAGGTCAATGGCAACTTGTAACCTGTCCTCAGGGTGTTGGTGACGTAAGGATCTTCTAGTATTGTCCAGTTGCGCCAGAAGATCCCTAATCTCCCGCCTACGGGTGTGGGGTGCACCGGCACGACTGGGGGCGGGAGGACCCAGCCGCGTGGGGCGCAGGCATCACTGTCTGGCGTAGGGTCGCTTGCCACCCCTGCCTCCGCGTGGCTTGGGGGCGTCCCTTCCTCTGGAGGAGTTGGCAGATCGCTGGAACTGCGAGGAGGGACCCGACCTGGAGGGCTGCGTCCTAACCCGCTGGCGCTTGTAAGGGCGTTGACTGTTGTTGTTCTGCCTCCGGAACGAGATGTTAGACACATGTTGTAAGGTCCGGAAGGCAACCTCCGTCTGGGTGACTGCAGCCTGCTCCTTGTAAACTTCCGGGATCTTATCCGCGAAGAGCGTCGATGCCGTGGGGGGAGCCTGTAGGAGGGACTTCTTAAACTCGGAGTCCCACGCACATTGGTCTAGGAAGCCTGAGCGTCGAAGGTGGGTGAGGGAGCCGAGGCCAGCTCTGACGTTGTCGAGGACAAGCACCATGTTGCGCCGCTGCCAGTCCATCAGGGTATGGAGGTGATCTAGGCGAGAGGGGTTGTCAACCTCTAAGTCGGCCTTGATCGCGTCAGTCGAGGTGAGGAGGATCGACAGCGGCCTCAGAGTCCTTCTGAGGGCGGCCTCCACCGAAGAGATCTTGGTATCAGACACCTTGTACGTATGGTTGAGGTTTGGGGCCAGGCGTCCAATGGCGTCGTCCAGGGCGGCGGCCTTGTCGAATCGGCTGAGTGAGTGTACGGGCGTAGCTGCCGGTAGCTTCGAAGACTTCAGGGAGGAGGACAGCGAAAGCTTCTGGAAATCGTCCTGAAGCGCGGCTATACCCTCCAGCACATCAGGGTGAGGGGGGAGCTTGAGGTCAGGGTCCTCACGCACACAAGTGAGAGGGTCCGAGCCACCAGGGGAGGAGCCCTCTGGGAGTCTGTCAGCAATCCAGCTCGACACCATCTTCAAGGGCAAGAAGGTGGGGCCCTCTGCCTCGTCGTCATCGTAGTCGGGGACGAAGTGACGTTCATCATCAGAGATAACGGGCGAGTGGCGCCTCTTCCTTGAAGATCTGGGCGTCTTCGGTGGCGTCCGGGAGCCGGAGCGGCGTGAGCGCCGGGAGGTGGACCTGTCCACTGACGGAGAGCGAGAGCGGGAAGGCGTCCTAGAGCGCCGCGAGCGTCGATGGCGTCGAGGAGGGGAGGGGCTCCTGGAGCGACGAGGTGAGCGGGATGTCCTGACGTCCCTAGGAGGAGAGTCCCTGGAGCGCTGGCGCCGGTCTGAGCGCTGCTTGGGGTCCAGGCGCTGGCGTTGGTCTCGATCTCCCGATCGCTGGCGCTGATCCTGACGCTGGTCACGATCCCTGGAGTGCTGGCGCTGGTCCTGGCGCTGGTCCGAGCGTTGGTCGTGACGCTGGCGGTTGTCAGGGCGCTGGTCCTGGCGCTGGTCCAGGCGAGAGTCCGAGCGCTGGTCCTGGCGTTGGCGTTGGTCCTGGTCCTGTGACAGAGGTTGACGGGCCATCAACTTGTCGAACATGCTGGACATGATGAGCTCCAGCTCCGGGCGAGAGAGGGTCGAAGACGTGCTGGGCGTCGGAGGCGGCGTCTGCCGAGCAGGAGGAGGAGGAGGAGGAGGAGGAGGCGGCGGCGTGGGTGAGCGACGGGGCTCCTCCTGGCGTGGAGAGTCCAGAGAGCCGGCCGGCTCGACAGGAGGGAGGTCGGTGGTGGGGTCGGACATGCTCCTACGTCGACGCTGAGTAAGCCTCTTCCTGCGAGCTGAGGTGAAGACCTTGAAGTCGATGGGGGAGAGGTCAGAACACTCTGCACAGCGGTCGTCCACAAGGCAGATCCTGGGAAGACAATCTGGGCAGCGGAGGTGTGGGTCCTTGGCCGACTTGGAGGAGCGACACGACACACAGTAGACTCTTGGCATAAATACTGTAACACATAAGTCAGAAAAATGCCAATCATGGAGACACACACAAGGGGAATGCATACAAAAATTTAAAATTAAGAATTTAAAAATTTGATTAAGAGCGTGCCCCTTTAAGGGCAAGCGAAAACGGGAAAAATTATGTCCCGGAAAGGTTGCCGTAGAAAATTAAATAAGATGTAATGAAATAATTTTGAAGGGAAAAAATTATTATTACAAGTTTATTTAATAGAAATGAATGCAAAATGAAATGCATTAGATGGAATATGCAATATGAAATTAATATATAGGGATAAGTGATTATGATATATATTAATTTATGATTGAAAAAATTTGTATGAAATTTTTTGTGAAAAAGATATAAGAAATAAAATATAATGCGATATATTATTATTTTTATATGAAATGGGATATAAGCTGCTGGAAGTAATGCATAGAAACACTTAGGAAGTGTTTAGAAATGCAAAACGGGTTTTTAGAAGGAAAAAACGGGCAGCCATAGTACTTGAACCAAAGCAAGGTAGATGTGACGTAAGCAGGAAATGCGGACGTGCAGAAAAGCAGGTCAACAGAACCAGCCCACGTAGATGGAAAAACGAGAAGGAAAAGAAGGAAGGGGGGTACGAAACAGGTAGATCGACCCCCCAGAAGGTATTTCCAAGTGAAATAGAACATGCAAGGACGTAAACATGGCGAGGTGCCACGTACATGATCAAAATCACCAAGTGCAAAAAGATCGCGAAAGCGAAGTTAGAAGGAAACATCGATACATTAGAAACGATGGGGGCAGCAAAAGGAGTAATGACGGAAGGAAAGGAAAGAAAAAGATCAGAAAAACCAACCGTGAAGAAAATCAGTAAGCGAGATGAAAATACGTGCGTTCTCTAAGAGAGAGAAAGAAAGTATGATACGAATTTTACCCAGGATTCCGGTTTCCCGCTCATGCGCAGTGGGCTGGGGGCAGCCCATCCGGTAAGCACGATGAATTTCGCGGTAAACCTCTGTCTCTCGTGAGAAAGGTAAGTGGCATATACTAAGTTAGGTAGGTTAAAAATTAAAAATATCGAATGTATTTTCATTAGAAAAGTGACGTGCAGGTGCATGTTTTTCTTACTAACAGCGAATTTACCTATCTTGTTGAATGTGGCAAAGTTTGTTTCAAAGTGCTTTTAACATACTCAAGTGTTATATCATTCTGTTCGTTAAATAATATCCTATTACTCTTTTAATTTCCGAAATAAAATCTTTCTTCGTCATAAAACTATAGAGAAAATAAGATTTTGTCAGCAAATGTAAACATCAATTCGATTTTGAAAATTAAGTACAAAATTATGACTTGTGTAATTTTTCTTTTTTATTCATTGTCATGTGGATATAAACCTAATTGTAAAATAAAATAGAGCCATTGGCTCTTTAGCTCATCAGGCTTCATCATCAATTATGCTGTAGAGTGTGGCCAATGTGATTCCCCCTTTGTAGAGGCTTCAGGGTCACCAATCATATAATTAAGTATAAAGGCATCAAGTTTCAGTTTTCTAGGCCTTATGCTTTAGGAGAAGATGAAAATAAATTTGAAGGGCGTTCCTGTTGCCTTTATTAGGGGCAACAGGGTCACCAAAGCTACAATTCATAATCATCACTAGTCAAGGAGTCTGTACACAAAGTTTCAGCTTTCTAGGCCTCATGGTTCTTGAGAAGATGATGAAAATAGGTTTTTAGGGCGTGGCCCCTGTGGCCCTTATTAGGGGCCACCAAAGCTACAATTTATAATCCTCACTAGCCAAGGAGTCTGTACACAAAGTTTCAGCTTTCTAGCCCTCATGGTTCTGGAGAAGAAGATGGAAATAGGTTTTTAGGGCGTGGCACCTGTGGCCCTTAATAGGGGTCACAGGGCCACCAAAGCTACAATTTATAATCCTCACTAGCCAAGGAGTCTGTACACAAAGTTTCAGCTTTCTAGGCCTTATGGTTCTGGAGAAGAAGTCGAAATTCCAAAAAGTTTACGGACGGACGGATGGACGGACGGACGGACGGACGGATGGACGGACGGACGCCGGACACCATGCCATGCCATAAGCCCATCGGGCCTTACAGGCCAGATGAGCTAAAAATGATTGATTATTTGGGAAAAATAAAAACTATGACAAGTAAGAAAATCAATTTATTTACAAGAATTTATTTTATTTTTTTAAATTATGTGTTTTAGAAAGGAGGGAGAAGCTAAATATGATAGAATCCAATGTGACGTCATTGTTAAAATTTTACACTTTTGAAGCTCCAAGCAAAAACTTAAAAACAATCCAGCAGGCAGAAGCTTGTTAAGGACTTATGGTCACTTTAGAGCTTTGTGAAAGAGGGCCCAGGGCTTACTTTCACAAAGCAACCTTAACTCCCATACTTTAACAGTGCACTAAGGTTACCTTAGGGACTTACGATCCCCTCAGTGTTTAGTCAAAGAAGCCCCAGATAATTATTGATTGACACTGTTGTAGTACCTTTTCATCAGCGACTGTGAGTTTCTGGAAGTCTGAGATGAAGTAGAGGACATGTTTCTCTCGCTTCTCTATGAACAGGCGCACACACACGTTCACCATGTGTTTGTTACAGATCTGCTTGTCTCTGAAAATAGGAAACCAATGATTATAAATTAATCCAGTGTCAAGTCCATGCAGACAACCAGGCCCTGAAGGTGTGAGGTTTGAAAAATTAACCAGCCCTCCCGAAAAATTGACAAGCCCGTCAAAATCACAAAAGCCGATTTCTTCTCCAACAACCCTATCCAATAGATCTTAATTATTTGGAGAGTGGTATATCTTATCTTGAAAAGAATACTAGGGTTTTATTTCAACAAGCATCACTTTACCCTCTTGATTTTACTCAATCATGGTTCTATATGAATTAAAATTCTCTGTACAAAAATGGATAGCTGGATCCGGGGGTCTGATAGTTTGAACCCTAATGTTATTGTTGTGTACCTCTGTATCCTGTTAAGAAGTCTCTGTAGGAAGGAGTGAGACATGAGAAGACCCTGGTGGCACCGGATCAGGTACGACACGTACGCCGCTCGACTCCGATACTCCTCTCGTAGAGCCTTCACAAGCTTCTTGCATCTGCAACAAGTCAGTCGTAGTCATGAGTGTATTGAAACTACAACACATTCTTATATACATTGCTATGACACAAGTTTATCATCGCTTTCTTCTTGCAACTGAAAAAAATCATGTCTAGAGAGTAGAAAATTTATTCACTATAATGATACAAGTCAATCTGGGATGTGCTTTGGACCAAAGACCAAATTGTTTTTGAATATATTGTCTAGAATGGCAACTTAATTTGCAAATCTATAGCTGGATAGACAACCAGGAGAACCTTTCACAATGGCAATGGATTCAACATGGTAACAATGGATAGTATCAGCAGAATTATAAAGATAAAACCAAATGTTGTAAGACCCTTTCTAGGATACCAATTTGTGCTACTGACTTCATTCTAGGGGCAAAGTTAAAGGCAAATATTTTAAATTCTAGAACAGATTTCAAATAAGGAATTGTTCATTCATAACAAATCAATTGTTCTGTGTTTGTTTCAAGCTTGCTAAAGCTGATCATTCAAATTCTAAACCTAATATTCAAAAGATTCAAAGCTTAAAATATCCAAGACTTACCCGTCATTATCAAAGAGTCTGATACATCGTATGACTTCATGCAGCTGTGCTATCACATCTTTATTCTGCAGGTTGATCGCCTCAGCTAACTGAGCTCGCAACAAGCAAATCAAGTCGTTGTCCTTTTTGGGATTAGCGTCGAACTCTCTTGGACTATTTGGCTGTCCTGTCATCAATTGATGAAGAGACGTCCCGAGAAAATCTCCGGCGCTCAACACCATCCGCAGTTTCCGTTTGGCGTCCTGGAATGCGAAGCAACCTTCGAGGTTGCTTGGATCATAGAAGGGCGGACCATCGTCTTCATCCTTCGAGAGAAGTTTGTCGTCTTTCGTCTGACTCTGGTAGGCGGAATCGGTTAGGTCTGCCTGGTCCTCTTGTTGCTGTTCCTGGGGGGCCTTCTTGCGATATTTGTCCAAAATGTCGTCAGAGCTCTCTGCAAATAAGGATAAGGAAACTGGATGCAAGACTATTCATGAAACATTTCTTTTCCCACCCTAACTGGATGCAAGACTATTCATGAAACATTTCTTTTCCCACCCTAACTGGATGCAAGACTATTCATGAAACATTTCTTTTCCCACTCTTACTGAAATTACACAGAATGCAAGACTATTCATGAAGCATTTCATCTCTCGCTTAACTGGATGCAAGACTATTCATGAAACATTTCATCTCCCACTTTAACTAGATCCAAAACTATTCATGAAACATATTGTCTCCCGCTTTAACTGGATGCAAGACTATTCATGAAACATTTCATCACTCACTTTAACTGGATGCAAGACTATTCATGAAACATTTCATCTCCCACCCTAACTGGATGCATGACTATTCATGGAAAATATTGTCTCCCGCCATAACTGAATTCAAGAGTATTCATGAAACATTTCATCTTCCACTTTAACTGAATGCATGACTATTCATGAAAAATTTCACCTCCCACCCTAGCTGGATGCAAGACTATTCATGAAACATTTCATCTCCAACTTTAACTAGATGCAAGACTATTCATGAAACATTTCATCTCCCCCATTAACTAGATGCGAGACTATTAATGAAACATTACATTTACCAACCTAACTGGATGTAAGACTATTCATGAAACAATCTCCAACATTAGCAATTTGACATTATTCGACAGCAAATCTGAATCTGATAAATTAATGTTGAAATCAAGAAATGAGTTTTCTTAAAGCCAAGAATGTCAAAAGGTTGAGTTTCATTCCTTTCAATTGATTCTAAAACAATTTTCCTGAACTCTCTGGATAACACACTGTGTTTAAAGAACAAAGTTGTGCTTTGATTTTGACAGAGAAAACATCTCCAGATCTCTGAAGGATTCACACCTGTGAAATTACTTACCTGGTTTAGGTTCTCCCCCTTCAGCTCCTCCTTTACCTGCCTCGTCTGTAGACATAGGTGATAATACAGGTAATGACACAACTTAACGACTTTCAGGTATGACATATTTTTAGGAAAATATCTTTATCAAGCTATTTAGGCATCAAAACAATCCAAGATAAGACTGCAACGTCTTGATCATGGGATTTTAATTTTTGACTCCAAAAATACAAATATCCCTTAAATTTGTTAAGTTGCCATAGAGTGGTTTATCACTAAGAGAATGATCTTGGTTTAAACATTACCCAAAGTTAGTCTCTTCAAAAAGGAGCAAGATACAGTAAGAGGTCGCGTCCATGACCCTCCAATGTTACATGTGTAAAAGCAGACTATTGCGGCATGGTAAGCCGAGCCCTGATTGGTCAATTCGATAATTCGTCTGATGCGAGCCTTTGCTACACCTATCTAGACACAATATGGGAGTATAGCGAGTGTTATTGAGGTTAGGTTTACTTAAACTGATCTTAAACTTACCTGAAAAATCCTTCTCTGACTTTCCTGTCCTTCTTTTAATGCCTGAAATAAAAGTTCATATAAAATAATATTTAATGATGAAAAGGTAAGAATATATGTAATTATGATTCAAAGCTAAACCAAACATAGCCAATTTTATTCAACATCCCGGGAAATTGATGGAAATACTGATAAATACCATGATAAATAATGCATGATAAATATTCTGAAGGAATATGGATGCAATCATTTAGTATTCCTTTCTTGAGTTTATTAAAACGTAAGATATTTTTATTAATGTTATGTCTATCAAAGGTGCTCAAAAGTTACTAAGAGTAATAGGAATAGGAACTAAAACTATTTGTTATTACCAAGATTGAATATCAATACTTACCCTTATGTATCTTGTCTTTCACACTCTTGAAGAAGCTTTTTTTGCCTTTCTCGAAACCCTTCTCATCACTTTCAGAGAAATCCTTGGACAGATAAAACCATTGTCAAGCATACGGGCTGTCATTATACAACTTTAAATTAGCTTTGACAATTTTGGATGTATTCTGGAAAGACAGGTTTCTGTACACACCTTAGAAATTAAGGTCACCACACTATGAATAGAATCTAAAATATAATATCAAGAATGTTTGATCTTTTTTTTAATGTTCTACTTTCACAAAAAAAGCAAGAATTCCTGTACCTTTTTTGTCATTGTTTTGTTATAAGAGAGAACTGCAATATCAGGAGTCGGAAAAAACAATTTTTATCATTTGTTTTTGCTCACCTTCTCATCCGACCTCATTGAAATATTGTCTCCGTTTGACCGCAGGGATGTGTCGGCTATGGAATCCTTGTTTGGCGTGGCCCCATCATTCAGTCTGAGAGAGGACGTGGAGTGACTGCTATCGCTGCTGTCACGTCGTCTCATCTCCTCCTGACTTGACGATTTTACAGTTTCAGCCGAACTCTGAATCTGACCTTGAACTTCATCACTTGACGACACAGAGATCAATATTTCGCTGGTAGCCCTCTGTGCTGACTGAGCGACTGGAATCGGAAATATCGGTGCTCCTGAAAATGTAGGTGGTGCAGACATCCTTGAAGGACAATCGGCAGCCGGGAGTGATCGACCTGGTGACCCTGACCCCTCCAAAAGGTCGCCGGTACTGTTGTTTTCAGGAGAAAGAGGATCGAAGAGGCTTAATGTTGTTGAGAGGCGACTTTCATTGAATCGAACATTCTGCTGTTCTGAGATACCGACAGATTCCACTTGATCTGTAAGACCATTAACATCAATTTCGATACCCGCGTCTGCCAAATCTTGATCACTTGAAGCTGCTGTTGGGGTCTTCTGTTGTGGAGAGATTTTGCCGGACGTTCTGGCTATGGATATGCTTTCAAACTCGGCACCAAATTTGGGACCATCTTTATTCCCTCCAATGCCATTACTTTTAGCCCAGGCTTCCACTTTAGCCGAGTTGTATCCCCCATGACTCCTGCCGTGATGATGATGATGCCCTTTCTTGTGGAACTCTTTAGGTCTTGCCCCACAATGGAAGTCTTTAGGTAGAGACAAGCTATCACTCTTTGCCGGCGAGACGGATGCCAGTCGATTCTCAGGTTCAATGTTGGATACCACAGCAGAAACCCGTCCTTGGGCATTCCTTAGCGATTCTGATGGAAGTCTGTTGGGACTGATCTCAGCTTGTTCCGGTTTACCTTGCTTGGCTGCTGCATCTGCTACTGCTTGGGTGAGTTGGGAGTTTTCAGCGCTGGGGGTTATGTCGTCTGCAAAAACGTCCTCTTCTGATCCAAGAGAATCGGACCTCTTGATGTTGCCTCCCCCAACTGCTCCGAATCTCAGCAAGTCACGCTCACCTCCTGAAAAAGAAATTAATTTAAGGATATTTGGATTTACATCAATAATATCTTATCACAACATTTGCCTCAAGGTAAAAGTCAATCAAATCTAAAAGACTGGCTAATTTAAGCCTTGCAACAGTTCTGGAACTTTTCTGTGATCTATGGGATACTGTGAAATAGCATGTTAGTTCAATGATAGACATTATGAAGATAGTACTTTTGAGTCAAAGAGGGCATTAACTCAAAAGACAAATTTGGAGTTTCATTCCATCATTATCTAGCAAGGTTCATGTTATCCTTTATTAAATAGAAGTGTTTGTTCCAACGTTTCCGTAACTATTTCAAATGTTAATATCTTACAGAGTTATAATCAATAGATACTTACATAGATGCCAGTTCAAGAGGCAAAACATGTAAAATGTGCTACATAGATGCAAGTTGCTTGGTATTTCAAGAGGCTCAACAGGAAAATTGTGCTACATCGATGCCAGGTTAAGACTTTGTTTTTCCAAAATTTTATTTGTGCCATACAATATATTGTTATTTTGCACTACTGACCAGCAGCAAGAGCAGGGGCCTCTTCTAAACTGTCGTCCTGGTTGTCAGATCGCTCCATTACCGAGCTCATACTGATGTCATCCTGCAAAAACAATCAAGCAAAATACAATACAATAAAAAGTTTATTCTTGAAAACTGTGTTCCACAAGAGATATTGCTCCTGATATATCAAACTATTTTCCCTAGAAAATCATTTTGACAGTAGATTTTTTTCACTGTGCTAAACACTGATTTGATGTCATTGTTTGACAATTAAGTCACATTCTAAAAGTCGGCAATCATCCCAACTTTGAAGTAGATTTATTTTCTTTGATTTTGCGACTTTGGTAATATATATCTGTGCCCAAAACATACAATGCTTAAAACCTTGTTCCTAAGTATAATTTTATCTCTCTCTCTATCTATTTATATTGTTTGGAAAATAGACAAAGTATGTCAAGGACACTCCAATAATCTTGTCTATATTTTACCTGATCTAAATCAGTGAGCAACTCAGACTGCTTATCATCTGTGTCGCTGGCCAGAACGTCCGTGCTCCAGGCATCACTTGCAGTCTCCGACATCTCCGACAGACTTGCAGGCTAGAAAACACAGAAAGTATGATATGTTGATATTATTACAAAGAATAAACATTTGACATCTGCGATGTAAATGGAGAAGTAGAAATTTTGAACAAGATTGACGCTTTCTGCTTACTTAATAGAATGCCCAAATGTTCATAATTCATCAGCACCACTTGTGCAATGTTTCAACCATTAGCGTCATGAAGCGGTAAATTAATGAAAAGCTAGATTTGTTCCATGTTCTCATAACATTGAAATGATGAGGTCTCTTCACAAAAATGACTTAAAATAACAATTGTGGGCTCTGTAGCTTCCAGTTTTTTTGTGGGCAACAAAGAAGAAAACATCAAGTAATTTTCCAGATATCTCTAATCCTCATTCTAATGAAAATCAAATTTAATGAATTGTTCTTAGATATCACAGAGCCTCTTGCCATGAGGTCAACTAAAGATATAAGGGGAAAGGCCTCATGACCTGGGCGCAACGTTCACTACTTTAGTTTTTAGGGCCTATTATTGCAAAAATATTATTGAAGATGATCAGATGATACAATTTCATTAGCCAATCTTGCTTTAGAGGCTTGACTCACTTTCTCTCAATATCTCTAGTGGTAGGAATAAACATCGCTAAGGCCTGTAATCTACTGTTGCACCGACTATCTCTATGCTACTGTAAGCTATATGTTGCTAATTGATGTGTCATATTGTTTACGTGATGTTTTGTTCATAGTTACATTGTGTGCCATGTATATATATATGAGGCTGTTTTGATGTAAAAAGAATTTTCTCTGGGAAAATAGTCTTATCTTATCTTCGCAAATAGTGATAACATTTAGCATGAAGGGAAAGAGGAAAGGGTTGCGGCATATTTGACATAATGGATTTATATAGACCACTTTATCATATATCTATCAATGATATTGTGTGTTTTGCATGTGTGATAGAGGCAAGGACACAGCACCCATATTGCTGCCCGGTTTGCAAAGCCATATCAGACCGGTCGGGAAATCAATATTAATATCAGCCCGGGGGGACTTTAGGTTAAAGTTATCTCTCTTTGTAAAGTAACATTATTTGCAGCATAAAGTGTGACTATGTATGTTTACTTAACGAAAACGAAGTTGTTGATGCTTATAACAATTATATATAAAATCATGCATTTCTGTTTCAAAACAAATTATCCTTAATTTTGCTCAAGATAATTTTTTGCTATAGAAAAAAAAATCTATGATATATGATAAAAAGGTTACAAAATGTCACTTTTCATATGAACCCCATATCTGCCCTCGACCCATATCAACCCTCTGGTCTGCGGCCCTTAGGTTGATATGAGGGTCTCGGGCTGATATGAGGGTCTCGGGCTGATGTGAGTGAGGGTCTCGGGCTGATATGAGTGAGGGTCTCGGGCTGATATGAGGGTCTCGGGCTGATATGAGGGTCTCGGGCTGATATGAGGGTCTCGGGCTGATATGAGGGTCTCGGGCTGATATGAGTGAGGGTCTCGGGCTGATAAGAGGGTCTCGGGCTGATATGAGGGTCTCGGGCTGATAAGAGGGTCTCGGGCTGATATGAGGGTCTCGGGTTGATAAGAGGGTCTCGGGCTGATATGAGGGTCTCGGGTTGATAAGAGGGTCTCGGGCTGATATGAGGGTCTCGGGTTGATAAGAGGGTCTCGGGCTGATATGAGGGTCTCGGGTTGATATGAGGGTCTCGGGCTGATATGAGGGTCTCGGGTTGATATGAGGGTCTCGGGTTGATATGAGGGTCTCGGGTTGATAAGAGGGTCTCGGGCTGATATGAGGGTCTCGGGTTGATAAGAGGGTCTCGGGTTGATATGAGGTATGAAATTGACATGTTATAACCTCTCAATACTGACTCATGCAATACCACAAGACGTCCCTGATCTAGTCTCTAGCCTACCCACATCCAACAACCTACATGTCTCCGGAGGGGACCTACATAGGCACTATCCTGGTCCGTGTCCCGGGGGGCGAGGAGGAAAGGGGGTCGCGCCATCTCCTCTGCAACTTCCTCCAGTCTCTCCAGTTGGTTCTGTTCGGGGGGCTCTGAGTCACTCGCCAACACGTCTGTGCTCCATGTGTCACTCACTGTCGATTTAGTCTCGTCTCCTGAACAGATGAAAGTTATAATCTGTTTAGATCAGTATTTATTGAAGAATCTGATTCAAAAGCGTACATAGTCAGTTACTTAGTCATCATTGTTGATCAAATAATCTACAATCATAACAAGTTGCAATTCATTCAGTTTCTTTGAAGATTACTACCTTTTATCATTTAATCAACTTGAAACCCAACATATTGTGGCTGAAGGCTGAAATTCAAGGAACTATTTGAAGCAGAATAATTAAGTCCTAATCATAGTTATGAAAACTATTAAAAAATTTGTCGTTACTTTCATTTAATCCAAAACTTATGTCACTTGAGGGTAAATTAATAGTCAACTTAACATTCCTGTTGGCCAAAGTACCTGTAGACAAGATTTCAGCCTTTCAGAAAATATGGTTTTACAGCATCGCCCCCCTTGCCCTAATATGGGCCAAGAAACTTAACAAATGTTCAAGATGCAACCCCTGTTGGCCAAGGCACACGTACACAAGATTTCACTTTTCATTGGGCCTTTCAAACCTGATGAACAATAATCCAACTTACTTTCCAGTTCTGTTTTAATTTCAAATTTCCCAAATCTCTCAGTCACGTCAACTCTGTTTTGCTTCTGGACTGTTTCCGGAACTGGAACAACAAACTCCGCTGGGGCTCGCTCTTCTACACTTCCCGCCTGGGAAAGGGGTGTGTCCCTTCCGCTGATACTTGGTGAGCCCCGCCCACTCACGTCAGCTGACATCATATCCGAGAGATTGTCGTTATCGTTCTCCAGATCCACGGAATGACTCGATGCAGCCTCAGAAATGGCCTCTTGATAATCGCTGGTATTGCCTGCAGAAACTTTTAGTCTTAACCATCACAAAAACATTATCAACAAACAAATGAGTTAAGGCTTTCAATGTATAGATTAATGAAATTTTTTTAAATGACAGTTAGCTTGAAATCAATATTTTTCATCTTCATGCCATCATTCCGGCAATTGAGTAATATGGCTTTGACCCACAAAATTGCATATAATCGGAAAATTGTAGAAACAAATTTTGTTCAAAATATAATTCTTTCAGAATTTGAGATTACCTATAGATTCCTGATCGTGTGAGAGAGAAAAGCGAGTTCTCTTCTCATGTATTTCTATCTGTCCTCCTTCATTGATCTCGGTATTATATTTCACCTTTCGACGACGATTTTCCTGCTCCCATGAAAGAATCTGAAATGAAAAGTTCTCATCCTAATTTGTTTCAAGAGATAATCATGTTCAATTATTTCAGCTTGATCAGGGCACTTATTTTTAATGCTTGGATGGATGAGTTATTGTTTAACGCCATTTGGGCAATATTTCAGCCATTGGCAGCGTGTTTTAGTGCCTGGAGGTACTAATGTCTCGTAGTGTTTATATAACGATACAACTCTTACAATCATCTAAACTAAAAACTAAGTTTTAACAATGTAAGGCCTAGAGCAGAGTGGTTTAATGGTAAGCATGCTGATCACTAACACCAAAGGCTCAGCTGACAACAAAACAATTAGTGACCTTGGTCTACTGTGTTGTGTCCTTGAGCAAGGCACATCATCCACATTTCACACATAGCCCACATGGCTGTTCAAATGAGTACCTCAATATTTGATACATATAAATTAACCTGCCAGGACCTACATTTTCAAAGCTCTCTTAGTGCTAAGATAGTCACAACTACCATACATTAACATTGACTTACAACTATCTTAGACTATCTTTCATGCAATAAAGAAGTTGATTATCCATTGGACCTTGTTCTTCTTCATCAACCTGCTTCTAAAATGCCTCTCAAAGAAGTTAGACTTAACTAAGAGAGCTTCGAAAATGTAGGTATATTGACTACAAATCATTGAATCAGGATACAAAAGAACTCAGGCGAAGGGTGAGAGAAGATTGAAAGATCTATCTTTGACATATACCTTATTTTCAGCCATCATTCCCGGACAGTCTGTACCCACACCAAGGGAGATAACTAGCACATCATCAATTGGTTCTCCAGCCTTTGCATCAGACTCAGTTGTCTCCCCTTCTTTGCTTGCTTCTTCATGGGATATAAGATTTGGGACTGAATTCTTCTTCTTTAGACCTACAAAATATATTTTGTATGAGAATCATTGTTATTTTCCATGCATGTTTAGATAAAGATAAATATCAATGATAGTTTTCATAAAATACATGCAAAATGACCTTAAAATAAGTCTGAAAACTGAAAATTAAATGTTCAAAAATGTTGCTTCCTCATAAAAACATATCTTATTTTCTTAAATGGCTAATCCATACAACAGGATAAGGGGTCAAGGGGTCATTTTGTCCTATTCTGATCTACTGGGACCTTGCAATGTTAAGAGTATCCTACTTCTCGAAAGTTTAGGGGACACAATCCAAACAAGTGGGCAAATATCTCAAGGACCCCCTCTAGGAACAACGCTGATACCTTATTTTCTGTTTATTAGTTAGATCTTTCACTATTGAGAATAATGAACTGAAAAGGGAAGAATAAAAAGATTTTGTAAGTCTCAGAACAATGTCACCATACCACCCATATAACACATGATTAATAAATCACTAAATCACTAAAATCACTAAATCACTAAATCACTAAAATCACTAAATCACTAAAATCACTAAATCACTAAAATCACTAAATCACTAAAACCAAAGTCCGCAGGAAGATACTTACTCTTGAATAATTTCTTCTGGTTGCTAGGAGTCCCTGGGGGAGTCATGCCAGGTGCTGTCGGAGTGGTCGTGGTGAGATGGTTGTCGTGACCTTGACCTTGTGGTGTGTCAGCAGGTAGACACACTAGGAGCTCCTCCAACTGCTTCCGTGTAGAGAGCTTGTCTTCCATGTTGGAACAAGCATGTTTCAGACATTGTACCTGTTGGGTGAAATTCATTCATGATACAAATTCATTTGTTTAAGGAGGTTGGATACCTTTGTTTCTGCACATCCGCAACAGTCAGATAATCAGATTGAGCTATTTTAAAGTTTATGCTATTTTGTTTATTTTTCACTGCAAGTGTGAGATTAAAAAACTACAAAATTAAATAATGATTTAGTTTAACAAAAAACAATGACTTTGTTATATTTGTGAACATAAGTATTTGTTTTATGATAAAATTTATTTCACTAATTAACCTTAAAAACTAATGAAAAATTCTAAAAAGGGTAATGTTGACAATGAAGAGTTATCTCCCCTGGATGTTGATTTTCATTGATGTGGCTTAATTGAATGTGAATATCTCTGTTATCCGCTGGTGACATATCTTTTTTTCTTTTTAATCTTATTCTAGTGTGTATTAACTATAAAATATATAATTTTCAAAAAAATCTTAATACGAGAAATTGATTTTTTTTTCATAAAAGAATAATATTTTACAAAAATAATCATACAAAGAAAAAGGTTATTTGCATGTCTTTACTTCATATTAGTTTCAAGTTCCCTTTTTCCGACTTAGTTTACTTACATACTGCAATGGCTTAATAGAAAAACATTTAAATAACAATTATATTCCAAAGTTATCTTTTAAAGGAGTTTTTAAATTATTGTATTTTCATCATTGGGTGCCCTAACGGATGGGCCCTTTTTCGAACAAAAACTGTGGTGACATGGTATTTTTATGACACAATTTGATTCAAGACATATTTTTCAACAAAATAATACCAAATTTAGCTATTTCTTAATACCTCGATATTTTGTATCCAACCTCCTTAAGAATTTTAAGTAATTTTTTTTATTGATTTGTAAGTCAATCGGCGTCTCATTAGAATAGCACAGGGATCTGATAAACGATGTCAATCTTATATTTTGTCAAAAAATCTCTTTTAAGAGGAATAGAGGTTTGACGATATTGCTTCCTCTTGGATATGGAATTGTTTTGCGGCTGTCTGCTACTATACAGGCTTTCCTCAGAGAGTGTGATGAGAGAAAGTCTGAATAATTTTAATTGTCATTTATACAAACAACTCAAAATTTTTACGAATCAATAGCAAAGATATTAATCTGGCCAATAAAGGTTGTTTCAATGATTATCAAAATCAAGACAGTAAATATGACATGTGTCCAATATTTGCAAAAAGCTAAATATTTTATGTCACAGCACTGACCAGAGTTTGCAGCTGTGACTGTGTAAGGAGTACTGTAGAGCGAGCTGCCGTCTGATTGGTTGTGTGACCGGAGGCTGGTAGTTCCTCTCCTGTACCTTCAACCAATGTGTCCAGGAACGAGGACATACAACCCTGCAAAAATATATCCGTATATATTGAGAGCCCTATTATAAAATTCTCTAGGACTGTATTCCAAAAGTGACAAAGGTGGTTGGATTTTTATTTCCCGAAAGAAGGTATGAGGGAGTAAGTTTATCCCAATTTGTTTAATAATGAACCTAAGAAATTACTTACCATGTGTTAAACACAAATGGATGACAAATATAAAATTGCTTCAAAGCTTCGATGATTTTTTAATTTTGAGTTTTCAGGGTAAATTGAATTTGTAAATGTGTCATTCTAGACATGTCATCAGAAAGGTTTTTTTCATTAATTATTCCATATTATACTTTTTGATTAATGAAATGTTTGCAATATTAAATTATATACTCTCAACGGCGTATAATTTAAAAAAGTATATAATTATATATATTTAGGATTATGAAGTCAACCTATTTATTTGTGGATTTGAGATGGATCAAAAAGAAACAAACCTTTTCAAACCTCCCGTACAAGTCTCTCACTTTCGGGTCAATCTCTTCCCACTGAGAAATGGCGAGAACTTGAACAATTTGCGCCATCTGCATCAAGTTGTGTCTTGCAATGTGGCTTATTGGGACATCTGACGTGATACCATAGGGCTCTGGGTCACAGATAGCGGGGCAAATAAATAGGGCAAATATTAAGTCGGCACACGTTGCACGTACTTCCGCCGTTGAGATCTTGTTCCCTTTCGTCAAAGTCTGATACACCTGGGACACAATCCAGCTTATGCTCACCGGAAAACAATGGATATTACTCTTAATGGAATTGATGAACCTTGTACAAAGAAGAACTAGCTTGTCGACTATAAATTTCCGATAATCGCGAACTTTCGTTTTGTAGTCATCGCTGCCGGGCTCTCCAAATCTTTTCACCCTCTCTTTTGGCGGAAAACGAACCAATGCCTTCTCGGGGTCAATATCGTAGAACCATTCGTCTTCCATCAAAAGCCTCATAACCGGGTCGTGAAGGGCGGCTGTGAGAAAGAGGCGGGTTGAAAACAGCATGTCACTCAGCTGCTTGAAGATGAGGCTGAACGCGCAGTTTCCACGACGTACTACTCTACGTGGGTTGTCATGGTTACTAAACTGAACGTCTATCAACGTCTTCAGCAACTGAAGAGCATAATGTTCATCTTCTTGCAAGACAACATTTCCGTATACTGCTGACATGATGATTCCAACAACTTTGCCAGTGATGACAGCGTTAGTCTTTTCTTGAATGCACACACAGTTGGCAAGAAGGACTGGGTTTTCTCGTAAAAATTTGAATAAATCTCCATATTTGGAATCATGGTGACCAAGGACTTTGTAGCTGTCGTGAAAATTCACGCCTTCCAGTTGATTATTTTTTGCGCAAATTTCTTCCGAGGGCACCTCGTGGCCCATTGCTTGCAGATGATCCAGGTTCAACTTCTGTTGTCGTGAAATCCATGATGCGTGGAAGAGATCCTCGCCAACTTTACGAACATCCTCGTAAAGTTTTTGAAGCTGCTCACGCTCAGTGCTGACAAAAAGTCGCTCCTGGCGTAAATGTTGCCCAAGCTCAAGGAGATCGTGAAGTACACTCATTGCTGCTTTGAATTGTGTATTCACTTAGAGCAGAAATAATTACACATATCTTCTCATCTTATTATTGTCATCAGAAATCTGAAAGAACAGGAAAATGTTATTATACTTAGTTCAAAACTTGAAGTAACTAGTAAATTACCAGCATTTAGTTGTTAAAGGGGCAGTGGCAAGTTTCTTGAAAATATCTTATTTGAAATTTGTCACTGATAATTGAACGTTAATGCTTAATGTATTATGTTGATAGTGTCAAAATCTCATTACACAAACCAATCATCCATAGCCAGAGTACAAATCATAAAGCTTCATCAAAAGTCCACACCTTTAATTCATTTTGTGTAAGAAAAGGAATCGCATGGCTGAACTTTACATTATATATTTGATGTATTACTGCTTCATTTGGTTTAAATACATTTTCTTTTAATAAGAGCAATTCATTTTCATTTTCCTGAAATCACCTAGTGTCCCTTTAAATTTGAGTAAATTTTATTTTGCTTGTAATTATAACTTTCTGAAAAATGTCAATATCGACGATACTTTGATTCTTGCTAATTCTAACATGTTGAAAAATAGACTTTGTGCCCAGATTAATTTCACATGTTTTCAGATACACATTTTTCCTTAATTGATGTAATTTGTTTGCATGATTTTGTATATTTAAAAAGAAAACCTGTACATAAAATTTATTGATTTTTCTGTTCTTACACAGTATTCCAAAATCAAACATTTTTTAACTTTCAATATTGGTGTGTGAAATGTTCTGAAATGAAAATATTTTTATGGATGGCATTACTCAAATACAGAAGGAACTATAATGATTAGTCCACCTTGAAAAATTAAGGAAGTGCACTGCATTTTAAGACATTTATTTCAATTAAGTGCAAAAGTTCAAAAGTTTCCTCAATTTCTGGTGACTGTATAATACTTGAAGTAAAGGCATTAAGCAGAGAAGAAATAATCTCATGGATAGATTTATAGCAATTGATTGTCACATTTTTACAATAATTTTTGCATGACACATGTCATCACTCATCTCTTTATTTTCAATGAAAATCTGGGTAGTTTTTTTATTGTTTTTTAATGTAATTGAATTGGGGTTTTTTTTTTGGGGGGGGGGGGGGGGGGGTCACAAAAGCCAACATTACCAATGTTTTAATAAGATTGTGAATTACAAAGTGTTGCTGAAAGTATCATTCTAAAACTATTCCATTTTGTTTAGTGACAGAAAGACATCAAGTTGTGATTATGATGAAGTGTGACAAAATAAATGTTATGTAACTACTTTTCATGTAAATTGGAGTCTGATTTTGGTTTCTGTTTCAGCAAATAAGAAATCAATGTGAAAAAGGTGAATATGGTAACTGCTATGTTTAATGCAACAGCAGAACTCATCTAGTGTGTAAGAAATCCCTGGAGTCTCCACAATACTAAATGAAATTGAATATTGTTTTCCTTTTATTTTCTCAGACTAAAGTATATTCAAATAGATACAAACATTCTTCGTCCAACAGCTTTTAACAATCAATATTTGAAATATTTGCACAAATGACTCTCAATTTTGTTGTTTCCCTTAAACAACATGTAACCCCGAGGGGGTACACAATGCAGAAATGGATACATAAAGATATCTTGAGATAACATCGATATTTTGTTTGTTCAAACACATGCGCAAAATAGTCATTTAATGACTTTGAAAACAAACATCATATTTTCAGTCTGTAAAACTTCTCTCAGCCAATCATAACCTGCCACATCACATCGCCCTTTCTTGCCAAACTGGTCAGGATATTGCTATTGTTTACAGTATTGAGTCAAGCGGTCACTTACTTACTTGGCGTATAATTACTATACAAACAAAGAAAACAACTTTCCAGTAGACAGACAGACAGACAGATGTTTTTATTTTTGTCTCACTCGTAGTTACAAATACCAATATAAATACATATGACGGTTAGTTAGTGAGACATATAATGAAGACATTTACTAATTTTGGTTGAATCTTTTTGACTGTTGATAGCTTAATCACGGCTTCTACAGAGGGATCTAAAGTCAATTCATCAATGAGACTACATGGTATGTCATAGCCCTGCCATAGAACTATGTTTCGCATATCTATTTTTAAAAAAGAAACGGGGTATATGTTTATATTTATGCCGCTCCCTAACAAAATAGTGACGTAACGTCAACATGGACAGATCAGTACACATATCATATACAGTGACAGTATTGAAACAACGATTTTCGAAAACATACAACAAAGCAATTAAATGCTAAGGTTACATCTTCATTAATGGTATAAACATAAGGATATTTCATCAAGGCAAAATCTTAATATTCAATCATGTTTTGAAAATCTCTTAGATATTACGGTATAGTTATGTTTTGAATTTAGTAGTTCTAAGATTACATTTTGTGATGAGTGGCCAGATAAAATTGAAGACAAATTAAACAAGTTTGTGAAATGTTTTAAGGAACTTATGAATAATCCTGAAGTAATTTTATATAATCTGAATGAGGTTTTGCTATATACACACTACGAAATATTCGGAAAGAGAGTCATTGAGGCATCATGTCATGAAATTGTATTAAGTTCGCAATACAAGGATATTCAGGATATACACCTTTTGACACCATGTTTTATCATGTCTTGAGCGTTTCTCAATCAAATAAAGAAACAATGTTAGTTTACAAAGAGACAACTCATCAGCGTAAAATAAATACCCTTCTATATCTTTGTTTGAGATAATGTTATTTTAAATTTTAAATATTTGTAAACTTCTAACGCAAACAACTGCCTGAAATAACAATTATATACATATAAGTTTGAATGCACAAAGTTTAGTTTACATATCATGGGACCAAAGCCTACCTTATTGATGTCACTGTAAACGCAAAATACTCCATCTCATGTGTACTGAATGTGTTTATCTCAAGACAGATGCAATGCATATGATAAATTCTAAATGTTTAATTTTTGATTGGATCTAGTTTGTCTTATTGTTGACCAATGGATGACTAGTGCTTTGACAACTGGGCGTGTCATAGATGGGCAGACATGCTTGATCTCTAAAACAACATCCCCTAATTCTTGTAACAACATTGTCAAAGAGTGTGAAATATCCCAAGCGCGACTCCCTAGGCCTGTAATTACACAATCAGTTACGATGTGCCATAACTGTTTTATTACTACTCTGTTTTATTGCCGGACAGATGAAGCTTCTAAATCGTGCTAAAACATGTTTATTCTGTTTATTTACCACCATTGTCTGTTATATTTACATTGATTAGGCCCATTTCCGTTCTGTATATGATGTAATAATACACAATCTGTAAAACTTCTCTCAGCCAATCATAACCTGACACATCACATCGCCCTTTCTCGCATGCGCAGTAAAGGCAATATCGTTCACCCGGTAGAATCCCTTTTTAGACTGTCAAATTGAGAAACCTATTTTGCGTAGTTTGAAGGGCGATATCTTTGTTATTAGAGGACCGATGAAAACGTTTTTTGGTGTTTTTTGAAGTTGACAATGTTTTCTGTACATATTTACCAATTAACATGGGAAAAATTATGTGGTTTCTTGTTGTTTAATAATTTTGGCCATCTTAAATTTCATTTATTTATTGCAGGTCACTTGTAAACATTACCGTATCCTCGCGGGTGTAAGACCAGGGGGCCCGGCAAACAAATATCTTGAAAATAGGGGGTGGGTTTAATACCGGGAGGGACCCCAACCAAGAAGATCATTGATGCGAGTTGCATTGAAAATTGACATCGATACGTTTGACTATGTTGGTCAGGTCTTCTTAAATATCAATTGACACTTTTTCCAGACGTATATTATTAAAAAGAATCATAAAGAAATTGCAAATACTAACTTACATTGTTTGTTGTTTGTTTTAATCAGATTACATAACATCATTCTCACGAAAAAGGAACGTGAATAATCAGTCGACAGCTTTTGCTGCATGTGTGTACGAGTCGAGAGATATTTGTTACAAGCATTTTCATTGGCCAAGAAAAATAGGTCAACCAATCAGCAAGTCGATTTGAAAACGATGTATGAAACTGAAAAGTGGTTGTAATAAGTTCATGACAACATATTGTCGATACAATGTTAAATGTCTAAATATTCCAATATTTGTTAAATATTTTTCCATATATTACATTTTCCAAAACAACATGCAGTTAATTGAAATATTTACGTAAATAAATTTTGAAGCAAAACTTGCACAAATTATGATTATGAGCACGAAAGAATATTGATAGTGTTACTTGTCGTCAAGTAATTACGATTGAGATTCCAAGCACAGTAAAACAACGTGCTTTCGCGAAAGTATATTTTACAAAGATTTCTTTGAACTTCGACGATTAAATTTGATAAATAAGTTTGGATATATTTCATATAAAACATTTAGAACGGATAACAAGCCTTATAAAGCGATAGTTCTTGATAATATTTTGGGAATCAAATTTTTCAATTCCCGATTGCTGATGCAAGTGAAGCCACATACATCGTGATTTCTGCTGAAATTTAACAGTACGTGAATGATGCATGGATATTTAAAACCAAAATATTATTTTATTTTTATTAACTTACATTGTATATAGTCATTAAAAACAACAACAGGACAATGTATTTTTATTTTACAAAAAATGACATCGATATAAACTTGTGCATTTTGCTTCCGGTGTAAACATCGCTAACTCGATCGCCTGACATCGATCGTGTCACACTTCCAAGAATTGGGGGTGGGCTTTAACCCGAGAATGACCCCAACCAGCTCAGCCCTGAAAAAATGGGGGGTGGTCTTTAGCTCGAGGGTGGGCTTATACCCGCGAGGATACGGTAATACTTATTCTAATGCAGCAACAGAAATCTTGTGAGTACATTAATATGTCATATGTCTTCATGTTACCTAAATATCAAAGCTAATTTAAGTGAGACAATATGTGCTTTAGTGCTATTAAGGGTTTTTAAACTAATAATATCAACATTGTGGACAATTTTGGGACTGCGAATCGCTGTTTGCAGCACAAGTGCCAAACAAAAAGTAAACCTCTTTATTTTAACCAAATCAACTGGTTACAATGCAGTACAGTTTCACATCAAAGGTTATTTTCAGCTGAGCGTTACTTTTTCCTGACCTCATGAGTATCATTTATATTATATCATTATTAGCCCAACTCTAATGCAGTTTCTGCATTACCCTGAGCGTGAACTGGAAGATCAAAATCATTAGAGGAAATATAGACACTGGTAGGTAAGGAAACTGGGTTAAATTTAAGGAAACATGGCAAAGGATTATTGATTTGTAACTACTATATAATTCTTGACGGTAACCAGTGATCCATAACAAAGCTTCAACATGACATAAACATGACACTTCAAATATTGAAGATTGCAGTGGATAATATTGATAAATATTACAGAAATGTCAATGTGTGTCATTGTTTTTTCTTGCGGTTAAAAGCACTGCAAACAGATTGTCATTCATGCAAAGTATTTTCTTGTTATTTTAATGAACATATACATAAGATAATCATAAATACATTTGTTCCAGTTGAATTACTATCATATCTAAGTTCAAGCGAAAAGGGGGAGGGTCGGTAAACAACACTGGCGCATTTGGTACACGAAAAACGTCTTTGCAAAATATAACTCAGCGAATCTACTAAATGGTATTTGTACAGTGCACAAGGAAGAAAACAACATGCGACGGTTTAGCTATCAAAGTGTTGATATAAGTAAGTGACTTACAGCGCATTTTGAACAATATTTACACTTCGTCATCCATTTTCTTGACTCTTATTTACTACTTACTACGCATGCGCGACTTTGATCTGGGAGCAGTCATTGCAAAGTGAGAATAAAGATTCAATTAGTATATCTTTGAACTGAAAGTAAACTTTTATCAGAACAAAAATAATAAGGGTTTACGAAAATAACTTATCTGTGATACTTTAATTACTTAATGTCTTAAATTTCAATTATCTATAAAGTACAACTAATGAAACGAAATTCCCCCTTATAATGACGAACGACAACTCATCAAAACTATTATTTTTTGCCGACCTCTAAAATACTTTTGGAAAGAATTGAAATTTAATTATGCATAGAATTAGAAAGCACCCCGTCGAGTTTATAGTTTCAGAGAAGTAAAATCGGGTCGGCACCTTGATCTTATTTACATTATATTGAAACGTTCCAAAATAAGACAGATAAGACGACCAGACTGTCTTCTATTAAATTTGACCCCTTTTTCATAATGAAGATGATATAAATCATATTAGGCTGAGTACAATTTCCATGTCTACATGTTAGACTTATAAGTGGTCTCTTGGGGGCATTTTACCGGTATCATTATTGATTTGTATTGTATTTTTGAATTTCACAAAAAAAGAATAGAGGTATACATACGTTATAAGCATTTTGTGGTACTTCTGCAACATCCAGTGCGACTTTCATTTATTTAAAAATAATTCCTTCAACTTTTAAATTCAATGATAGTGAAAAGTTTGTGTTTCTAACGAATGAAAAGAAGTTCAACATGTTTTAATATGACCGAAAGAAAACATATGATATTGACAAATAAAACTCTTATTCGACTGGCAACTACTCCAAATATATATAAAAAAATGTTAATCCTGTCATTTTCTATTTAAAGACTAATCAACTACCACTGAAATTGAAAACCTGGAATAGCCTGCGATTATTAATGTATTTAAATCATGCCATATGTAAATAATGCAATGTAAAATGCCACCTTCTATGTTACT
This sequence comes from Steromphala cineraria, assembly GCA_916613615.1. Lineage (NCBI taxonomy): Eukaryota > Metazoa > Mollusca > Gastropoda > Trochida > Trochidae > Steromphala > Steromphala cineraria. The sequence continues at coordinate 24,332,821 of OU744735.1, read as the reverse complement.
TGAACTAAATTATGCATGCACCCGAATAAAATTTAAAAGACAACTTTTTTTGCTTCTTCGATTTTAGTAAGTTTAAAAGATAAGATTTTAATAAAAGATAACTACTACTAAAACAACACGTGACACCCTTTAGGCCTATTGGTTAACTTCATTAGCATCTACCAGGGTCTCCGGCACCTAAGATCGAACGAATCGGCACAGTTATCTTTGATAGAGACATTTATATAACCGAGTCGTTTGAGTAGCATTTTAGAAGTTGATGGTACAAGAAAGACAAGAGTCATTCTATAGATGAACAGATAAAGAAGTTGTTCATCTATAGAATAACTCTTGTGACAGTCTTGACTTCATCTATATAACAGGTTTTGAAAGTTCGATCGCAATCATCCAGAATGATGTAAGGGAATCAATTAAGGGAAAGTATATTTGGATGTTACATATCACAGTCATAATTCAACGTGAAGGAAACGAAATACAGAAGATATAGAAAAGCATAATTTGGGATAACATCTTAGAGACAACATGTTTCACGATTTGTCTGCATGCTGCATTTATAATATGCACTTTAGTGTTGATAAAAAATAATTCAGAATATTTTCCTTTGGTCTGGTACTTTAACTATAATAGGACCAAACGTTTGATAGTTGACGTCTCAAAGAGACGCATTTAGTTGAAAAGAGACTTAAACCAGGGACACTATATACTTTTTTTTTAATGGACACTATATGATAACAATATACAGTGTATATGCATAACGTGTCATGCTTAAACATTTCGTGTTAGTGGTGCTGGTCAAAGTTAGGAAACCATTACTGAACATGCATTGTCAAATAAAGTAGCTCTTTGCAGAGCAACTGACGTGTTAAAATGGCACGGTCACTTGGCAGTCAATACCTTGTGTGGGACATTTTGTGCTTGACATTCGCGTCCCATAGACTGGATACAGATTCTGTTACAATTCCTCGCAATGTTCTGATATTCCTACCAAAGCTAACTAGCATCTTAACTACATAAGTAACCAAGACCCAATACATGTATCGTATTTCAGATGAGTGTGGTCATCCAAAGTCTTCTTTACCAAGGGCCATCAGATGCTGTTCAATGCTTCTTAAAACAAGTCCAAAAACAAATCTTACTAGCATGTTACATAAGTAACCAACATAAAATGTCGTACTTCAGATGGGTCTGGTCATCCAAAGTTTTCTTTACCAAGGACCATCAGATGTTGTTCAATGGTTCTTAAATCGATGCCAAAACCAAAGCTAACTAGCATGTTACAAAATTTAAGTAACCAAATCACAATGTCGTATCTCAGATGGGTGTGGTCTTTCGAAGTCTCCTTTACCAAGGACCACGAGATGTTGTCCAATGCCTCTGAAACCAATTCCAAAACCTTCTTATGGTATCCTGGAACATACCAGATATCCTTGCAATCCTTACTCACCGCTCTTAAAATGGTTGGCATTGCTCTATTAAAGGGGCAGCAGCACGTTTTTTTTTTATTTTATGTCTTAAAATTTTCACTGATAATTGAAGTTTGTGCTAAATGTATTATTTTGACAGTGTCAAAAATCTCATTACACAAGCCAATCTTTCATAGTCAGAGAACAAAGTATGAAGATTCACCTAAAATTCACTGGCGGCCATTTTGTTGTGAACACCTTTAATTCATTTTGTGTAAGAAAAAGGAATCACATGGCTAAATTTTACATTATATATTCGAATTATTACTGCTCCAGTTAGTTTAAATGCATTGTCTTTCAATTAGAACCATTAATTTTCATTTTCCTGACATCACCTTATATTCCCCATAAAAACGTGCTACTGCCCCTTTAAACTTGAGGTCGAGGCAGGACTCCACGTGATTTGAAGAATCAGTGACGGAGCCAGAAGGCGGACAGAGGACATCTTCCTTCGCAAAGCCTCATACGCTAGTTTCAAAACTGTCAGTTTTATGCCTTGCTGTCGACCCTTCTGTGCTGACATCAACGCCCCTACAGGCGATGGTTAGCAACCTTCAGTTACTTTCTGTTTGGGCTATAGCATTCTCTCATATTAAGCTAGAGAGAGCAAGCACAGAAAACTCAAGGATATGCAGCAAGGCATAAAACTGACAGGTCGGAAACTGGCGTTTTGGTTTTGCGTAGGGAGATGGATAGAGGAGAGCTCATAATGTTTTCATAATAATATTTCTCGATAAAAATAGAACATTGATAGTCATTTAAGCACAGACAAGTGTCTAAGTGCTTCGACTGGTTGTCTGTAGTTCATGTTCAAGAAGTTTAAAGAATTTATCAGTTGATGGCAGTAGAGATCGTCCCCCCCGTGCAAATCCTCCTACCTGCTTTACGCTTTTGCTAAACTAGGGTCAACTTTTGTTTCGTTTTACGTCAAACTTGTGATAGTGTTCCTGACCAGTACCTAGATTTTCGAAGCTCTCTCAGTCCAGGATAGTCGTATCATATATCAACATTGGCTTACGACCATATTAACACTAACAGAGCTCCGAAAATATAGGCCCTGAACATCTTACATGGCTTATTTACGAAACAATTTTTCCTTTAACCTTCTGAGTGAACGTGGTTACGTATGAATATTAAGGAAACAAATAACCAGGTATGTAACTTTTCTCTTATCAGCAAAAGCTAAACATCGAAACAGATAATGAAATTCATCTGCTATTTAAAGGGGCAGTAGCACGTTTTTTGATAATTTTATATTTTTAAATTTTCACTGATATTTGTAAGTTAATGCTAAATGTATTATTTTGATAGGGTCATAAATCTCATTACACAAGCCATTCAGCCATAATCAGGGTACAAAGTATGGAGATTCACATGAAATCCATTGGCGGCCATTTTTTGTGTGAACACCTTTAATTCATTTTCTGTAAGAAAAAGGAATCGCATGGCTAAACTTTACATTACATATTTGAATAATTGCTGCTCCATTTAGTTTAAATACATTGTCTTTCAATTGGAACCATAAATGTTCATTTTCCTGACATCACCTTATATTCCCCCTAAAAACGTGCTACTGCCCCTTTAAGGAGAAGCAAAGCAGGTAATGTAAACAGTTTGTCGATAATCTCCGACCACGGCAAAGGTCCCGCCTTTAATCTTCTTACCTGGTTAAACCATGATCAAAGAGATTACTGTATATTTAGCCGCACCTTAGCGTGAAACAGATCAACATGGTATAATTTAGACCTTATCAGCAAAAACGCCTTTATGTACTACTTCTTTGTAAAATACGCATATCTCTTTTTTTTTCTAATAAAAACAGTTGATACGAAACCTTTTTGCATTACAATGATTGTTTACAGGTAAATGCTTGTTGTAAGTTAACAAGTTTTTGCACATATATTTATAAACTTGTTTTAGAAGGGTTTTAAAAGAGCAGTTGATACGAAATTTATTAGCATTACAATGATTGTTTAAGGTAAAAATTCTTGATTGTAAGATAACGTCCTTTATTTGCACATATGTACCATATTTAGAAACTTGTTTAAGAAGACTGAAGAAAAGAGGAGCTGTTAATTTCAGGTTTGGAAAGCAACGTCGTTCTGTCGTTGGAAAGGGTAACAGCTGAACGTTTATAACAATTAACGTTTCAATAGCCCGAATAAACCAGATATGAAGAGATGTTTCTGAATTACGATCGTATCACTGTATAAGCACAGTTTGTTCTGCACATACCTGTATTATTAATCGGACAGTAGTACGTTTTTAAAAGATTTCTTTTTTTCTTTCACTAATAATTTTACGTTAATGCTAAATGTATTATTTTGATATTGTAAAATTCAAATTACACAAACAAATCACCCATAGCAAGAGAAAAAGTTATAAAGATTCACATAAAGTCCATTTGAGGCCATTTTTGTGTAAACAACTTTAATTCATTTTATGCAAGAAAAAGGAACCGCATGGCTGACCTTTACAATATATATTGGATTGATTACTGCTTCATTTAGTTTAAATACAATATCCTTCAATTGCAACATTATGTTTGGCAATTTCCCCTCTCTAACAGGGCCATATAGTTTATACTCTCATATGCTGAAGTCGATGCTCTGACAACTGAGCTATTGCGACAGCACTGATGGAGCCGTTACTAAGGGCATCTTAAAACAAAGGTATCAGTTTGGTAAGTTTAATATTTTACGACCACTTCTGTCCTCTCCTTTCACATTATTAATATCAGTCAAGTCAATGTATTTGTAACTAGTTAGCGGTTTATAAATTAGATATTAGCATGGTCCATGGTCATTATAAAGAATATAGGTTGTTTGCCCTTGTGATTTGTCCTTGGGCAAACATCCTTTATATCTAATAATGCCTTCAGACCATGTCTTATCCATAATTTCAGAGTTTCTTTATTCAGTATGTGTGGCCTCCGGCCCATACACATGTAACATTGATCAACTTTTAACTAAATTATTGATCCTAAGAGCTCAACTGTTGTTAAAGTAAAGACTTTACTTTAACAACAGTTGAGCTCTTACGATCAATAATTTAGTCCTTTGATATTGTTATAAATTTACATATTACTAAATACACCATGAACAAAATGAGACAATAGATAAGCTTTTCATTCCCTTTATTACATATTCATAGAACAAAACATTGTTTTATGGTTACATGATTATTTTTTGTTTTATCTGCTTTATATAAAAGAGTTAACAAATCAATATGTATATCATAGTCTTACCTTTATGAAGTATAGAATAGCGGAATGCATGGCAACAAAAATAATATTCACTATTGCTAGTAATACAAATTTAATATGACCTTATATTAAGGTGTATTGGTAGTTACTGAATTTCTGCATGGAAAATAATTCCTCCTTAAATCACAACAAAAATATCCTTCAGATAGTCCTGGTTATGGTCAGTCAATTGTAAAACATTCAAATCAATGATATATCTACTTTCAATATATCAGATCACTTCTTCTCATGTCAGAGTAAGGGGAAGCTCTATCCCTCAGAGCTAATAATATCATAAAATTGCTACAGCACCAGCAAGAGCAATGTTAGAAGACATAACAGCATCACCAGAAGTTCTTCAAGTATCAAAAGAGATTTGTAGAACCACCACGAGACCTTACAGTATCACCAGAAGTTCTTAAGGCATCAACAGATCATGAAGAGTCACCAGAAGACCCATGAGCATCACCTCTGGTTTCTACTGAATCAAGAAAAGATCTTGTATCATATGCATGGACCTCAAAACATCCAAGAAAGTTTTACAGTATCAAAAGAAGGCCTTAATAATTCACCATAAGACCATAAAGCATCACCAACCTTACATCATGCCCAAGTGACATTAAAGCATCCCTAAAATTTCTTACTGTATGTTCATAAGTCTTGTGGCATTCAACTGGAGGTCTCAAACCCTAAACAGATGATGTTGAAGCATTCACAGACTACCTACCCCGGTAATAGCGTATAAGGTCTTGCAGCATTAACAGGAGATCTTGAAGCATCAACAGGAAAAGTAATTGCATTATCTGAAGGGTTGCAGCATCAACAGGATTTTCCAAAAGAAGACATAAACATGAACATCCTACAGCATCAAAAGAAGACCTAACAGCATCAACAAAAGACCTAATAGCATTAACAAATTTCCTAACAGCATTAACAGAAGACCTAACAGCATTAACAGAAGACATAACAGCATTAACAAAAGACATAACAGCATTAACAGAATACTTAACAGCATTAACAAGAAGACCCTACAGCATCAAAAGAAGACCTAACAGCATTAACAGAAGACCTAAAAGAATTAACAAGAAAACCTAACAGCATCAACAGAAGACCAAACAGCATCAACAGAAGACTTAAAAGCATTAACGAGAGACCTCATAGCATCAACATAAGGGATAGGAGCATCAAAAGAAAGTCACGCAGCATCACCCAAAGAGGTTAGCAAGAAAGTTTCCGTACATCATCAATGTATCTGACAGCAGGCATATAAGTTTACAGAACACCATCTGCATACCTTCAAGTATAATTCAAGACTCTTGAGCCATATCTGATGAAGTTAAAGTTAGACACTGGCACTTGACACTTTTACTTAGTTTTCAAACCAAATCAATATTTCAAAGGTATAATTTAAACCTAAGACCATCCTAATATTATCTTCCATCAAGAAGTGATAGTTTTTCAAACACATCATTTACATCTACTTCAGTCTTTGAGGAAACTGTCTTTATCATTTTGTTCAAGTCTGTAGCTCTTGTCCTGAGAGTGGCCAATATCTTAGAAGTTGCTAAAGCATCACAGGATGTTCCTGAAGATTGGGCAGCATCACCAGAAGCCTTCACAGCATCACCAGATGACTTTGCAGCATCACATGAAGACTTTGCAGCATCACATGAGGATTTTGCAGCATCACCAGAAGGTCCAGGGGCATCACCAGGAGGAGTTTGAGGAGCCTTGAGACAGAAGATGATGACGTTGAGCTCCTCCTCTACATGGACAGTAAGGACCTGTGAGAAAATGTCCTTCAGTCGATCCATCACAACCACCTTCAGAGTTTCATCACGTGCCACGAGGTTCAGCACAAAGACTCCTGTGGATCAGAGAGCAGTTATAGATAAGATAAGATTTTGGCTGTGGTTTAGTTACAAGAATAGGTATTATCTCGACTTGCACAGCAATGTCGGCTTACCATTGGTCAAAACCGGTCACGTGCCGTAGGTATATTTAGCTTTGTCAAACTGGGCCACGCGAGTCAAGAGTTATCTCCCTTGCCCTTTGTTCGGTAAACAAAGGCTACGCTACGCTCGATTGCTATAACGTCATGTATGCTTGGTGAATTCCCCTACATGCTAAAGTCAACTTTATGTAATAACTTTAAAGGAATTTTTAAGTAAAATGTTCTTCAAATAAAAGATTGGTACCGCTAAAATACATTAGCAAGTCATACGGCATCTCAACGGCATTTTGACCCGCTCACTCGCAGCAAGGTTTGCTGTCGGCGAGCTCAAGATTCAAATCACGCAAACAGAAAGTCGATCTATGAACATCAGTTAAGTTAAAAGTCACCGTTTTTTGTTTATTGTACTCTCAAACCAACCTGTATATTCTGCTATGATGCCTGTCTTATCTATAACTCCGACACTATCAAACTCGCTCGGCCCTACTAGACAGTCCGCCATGACAGTAACGGGGCTTCTACGGCCGCTTCAAATCGAATGTGGTGCGAATGCACGAGGTCACGTGACCAAACAATCAAAATATAGGAATGCCCGCATTGCTCGGTATTTTGATTTTTTTTCGTTAATCCTAAATTTCTGTCTAGTACCGTGCGCTTCGCTCCGGTACTAGACCATACTTTTGGTCATTAACACGATGGTTTAAAAATTATATTTGTAAATACCTAAACAAAAGAGAAACACTGATCTGATCAGACGCCATTTTGGCCAATCCCATCTTTCAAGCCAGATTTAAAGCATTTAGAAAAGGTGCTCGTCGAGATAAATTCGTTACCATGTGTCCGCGAGTTTGATATGGAGATTTATCATGTGTCCTAGTTAAATATCAAACTCGAACTTCGTTCTCGTTTGATATTTAACTCGGACACATGATAAATCTCCATATCAAACTCGCGAACACATGGTAACTTATAATATATGAGATAAGTAGTTAAAAAGAGCTATCTTATATTCATATGAAAAGAAATATCAATTGAATGTGCAAAAATATACAACTTGATATTGACAATAGAGCTTTACCAGTTGGCTGACCAATGAGCTTATGTGACATGCATTAGGGGTCTTGAGTTGAAGTAACAGAAATGAAGGATTGACAGTCATTTTGAAAATTAGTCACTGCTACCAAGAGAAGATAACTCTTACCATCATCTTTAAGTATGACCTCTGTCTTATGTTTTTGACAATTAATTTTGCCTACCAAGAGAAGATAACTCTTACAATCATCTGTGAGTATGACCTCTGTCTAATGTTTTTGACAACTAGTTTTGCCTACCAAGAGAAGATAACTCTCATAATCATCTGTGAGTATGGCCTCTGTCTATGTTTTTCACAACTAGCTTTGCCTACCAAGAGAAGATAACTCTTATCATCATCTTTGAGTATGACCTCTGTCTAATGTTTTTGACAAATTGTTTTTGATATCAAGTAAAGATAACTCTTACCATCATCTGTGAGTATGACCTCTGTCATGTTATCACAACTAATTTTGCCTACCAAGCAGAGATAACTCTTACCATCATCTGTGGCCTGTCTAATGTTTTTGACAATTTGCTTTGCCTACCAAGAGAAGATAACTCTTACCATCATCTGTAAGTATTGCCTCAGTCTCACGTAGGAAGTCCTCCTCGATGAAGGCTACAGGAGGACAGCTGATGCCAACAGAGCGGTCCTTGCTGTCCACATCAAACATCACCATATCGTACTTCGCACCTACAATATATCGGCATTACTTAGACACATGCAGAAGTTGGTCAGAAGTTTGATAGTTTTTTAGCTTTTTTAAAACTCTACAAGCTTACAAACTCGTTCCATCAGGGGGTTTCCTCTCTACAACAATCTGAGACAACTGTCAACACATCAAACTTCATCATGTCGTACTTCGCACCTACAATATATCGGCATTTTTTAGAGGCATGCAAAAGTTGGTAAAGTTTTATGGTTTTTCAGCTTTTTTAACTCTACCAGCTTACAAACTCGTTCCATCAGGGGGTTTCCTCTCTACAATCTAAAACAACTGTCAACACATTAAACATCACCATGTCGTACTTCGCACCTACAATATATCAGCATGTTTTAGAGGCATGCAGAAGTTGGTAAAGTTTTATGGATTTTCAGCTTTTTTAAACTCTACCAGGTTACAAACTCGTTCAATCCAGGTGTTTCCTCTTTACAACAATCTGAGAACAACCGTTTGCATGTTATGATGTAAGCTAAGCTAGTCAATCGGAAGACAATTGGGAAATGTCCATAGAATAAGTGGCTACAGGTCATTTCTGTAAATTATCATTATTTAGGTTTGCGCTAATTTTCTTTTTAAACTTGATGATGTGACTGGTCCACTGTGGTCCAGGATTTACCTGAACTAATCTGATAACATAACATGTGCCTAAAAAAACTACTCTCAGACAATGAGGAGAGGAAAACCTCTGATGGAGCAAGTTTTATATCTTTGTGGAACATTTTAAAACATGGGAACATGGTTGATTTTATTCTGAATGATCCAGAAAAATACACAACTGCACCAAACTGGTAACGGACAAGCAACTGGTGGAGCAAGTTTTATAACATGGAAAATCTTGAAACATGGGAACATGGTTGTTTTTATTCTGAATGATCCAGAAAAATACACCTGCACTTAACTGGTTACGGAACATGCACCTATACAAGCTGTTCTCAGACAGTGTGACGAGGAACCATACTCTTTGTCCTTGTGGAGTCAGTATCTTGAAACCTTTACTCCTGGGAACATAGTTTATTGTATTTAGAATGATTCATAAAATACATACCTGAGCCAAATGCCTTGTGGATAAATTGAAGCCCATCTGCTATCTGAACCTTGAGGCGAGAGTCCTGCTGGAAGAAGAAATGCTTCTCCGCTATCTCCAGAACATCAGGGTCAAAGTCCACAACTTCCATCTTCAACTGAAAAGTAAATCATTCCGATTATGCCAAAACATTTCCAAAGATGAATGAGTGAGTTGACGTTTTATGCAACTTAGGCAATATTTCAGCCACCAGCGACTTTGAAATGGGGAGGAGTGCTTATCCAAATTTTAAAATAGTTTCTAATACAATGTGGTTCTTATAGCTTCCATATTGTTCCAATTCCAAATCATCAAATACCCTCAGGTAATAATGCATTGTTTAGCATACAACAAAAGTGACTTGTCATTCAAGTGTTAAATTCAGTTAATATCAGTATAAAAAAGTTTTTAATTCAATCCATTTTAGTGATGAAAGGCTATTCCTGAATATCTCAAATCCTACCTCAAAGTGCTAAACTGTTTTGTTGGTTTATAAGTTTGATAAAACATCACCTTCATGCTAACCATTCACTACTGCACTTATTCTTCCTCTTAGGTTGAATAGTATTCAGGATGTACACTTTCCCCAAGATCATTAATATATTTAAGAATGAAAGTTTTTACAATTAAAACCAACCTTATTGAAGTGATGACGAAGAAAGCAAGGCAACCCTCCTCCACCCAGACCAATCAGAAGCAATGATCTTTCACGTTCTGTCAACAAATTTCAGAGAGCGTTTCACATATATTTAATTTTGAATTATAACAAAGTCATAAATTATTATCTAACTGCATAGAATATTAATGAGATGAACATACTGTGTTTGGAAATCAGTGGCATATAACAAAATTATCATAGCTTTAAATTTAATTTTAAAATAGAGCGCTACATGATGAAGGAGCACAAAAACATTACATTCAAGGAGTTGAAAGTCCTAAAATGATGTCTTCACATGTTGATTTGATCCAAATATCAAGTTTCATTGAGGTTGGTCTTACAGTGAGTTCTGCTCCAGAAACTCATTAATAAGTTTCCATTGAAACGGCCAAAACTAAAAGTCCAAAAAGCTAAAAATCTCAAAAGACTCATCTACAAATGTTGATCTAAGTTCAATTGAGCTAGATCTTAGATTCTGCTCCGGAAATGATATTTGGACAGATTAACAAAAGTATGAACCGTGACCATTTCAATATCCCCTGCCAAGTCTGTTGGGCAGGGAAATATATATACAGAACGTCATACGTGTACATTTGGGTCGTTTGTATTGAACAGGTAGATGTCATGGACGCGGAGGAACAACGAGTTCCAAGAACGAGTTGTTCCTCCGCTTCCATGACATCTTCGAGTTCAATACAAACGACCCAAATGCACATGTATGACGTTCTGTATTTATTATATACTCGTTTTAAAACTTTTTAAAAGTAGTTTTTGAATTTCTTGAATTATCTGAGAAGACGCACTGCACATTTATACATAATGCGAACAAGTCAATGACCCAGAACACGCTCGACTGATGATTTGATACCTCAATTATCTTTTTTTATTTTCTCATTATTCTGCGTAGTTAAATGAAAAAGATAATGCTTTCAAAAGTGAAAAAAAAATATCGTGATAAAAGTAATTACATAGCCATTATTTATATAGTCCTGAATATAAAAAAACGTAAAGTTCAGGGTATTGAGCGACGGGCTTCATTCAAACGACGTCACCATGGAAATGACGTCATATCGTTGTCTGCTATGACGTCATAATGACGAGTATCGCTAGTGGTGCTCTCGGAATTTGGTTCAGGATTTCCTTTTTCAAAGTGTTTTGCAGTTTCTTTACTAATGTTAACTCTAGCTTCTCACTATTTTTTCTTCAATGTCATATTAAAAAGTAGGTTTTTACCAATGCATGGAGATACATTAATTTTGAAGTTTTAATTAGAAAAATGATTGTTACTTGCGGAAAATTCCGAGAATTGCCGAAGCTTAAAAAAAGTAGAACCGGCAGGTGTGCAATACGGATTCTGGAGTGCAATACAGAATTTGAAGACGTATTCCGTATTGCACCATTGTATTACTATCCTAAGATTACATGAGTATATAATAAAATCCTAGAACATGTACCTTTGATGTCAGGAAAGAACGCGAGAGTTCCGACCATGGCTACATGATGCTGGCAGGGCAGAAAACCCCAGTCTAGTGTCAGCTTGTTACCTCCTGACGTCTTCCCCTTACGCTTGGTTTCTGTGAATTCAAATATGATAAAAATATTCAAATGGACACTTAATAAAAATTTATTTCAAGGTACTAGTTTCTGTGCAATGAAGTTCTTACATAATTATCCTAAAGCAATTTAAATTTCAAAACAGCCATAGAAATTCACAATATTATTTTACATCAAGGCCACATCATAACAGATTTCATCTGAATGAAAAGTCATAACATAAACTGTTGAATACAAGCAGACCACAAAAACATCAGATGGAGAAAATAATGAAATAATAACATCCTAATTGCTGAACTACTAAATATTGCATAAGGTGTAAATAAACTTACTCTCTATCAGCTTGGCCTCTGATTGGACGATATTTGCAGTGTCAAGGAAAATAAGGCGCCGATAATGACATCCATCGTCAGTTCTCACGTCTTCAACAACATACTTGCCGTTCATCTCGCTGAAACCCTCGGCATGTACTTCCCTCTCTCCGATATCATCTCCCAGAGACAGATATGGTACCTTTATGTGAACGGGGAGACAAAGGATAAGAGTTTGGAACAGCAATATATTTTATCCTACCTCATGTGAGAATCTCGATATCTGATTGGTCCACTTGACCCTGAATAAATACTGATATCACCCTCTAGAGCGGGGAAATAAATCATTTATACCCCGGCACATAAAAAGCATGAAAAAAGCGTGCAGATTGAGCGTCTTGAAATGTACAATGTCTGTTACCTCGAACACACGATCAAGCTGGTTACTTTTGATCAACCGATATGTAGCTTTGAACAAACTATAGTAAAATAACTTACGCAGTTCTTACTCTTTATGTTCATTATATATGCGTTTTGTTTAAACATTCGGTAGGATAAATTTGTTATACCATTCAGAGACGGGGTATATGGGGAGATATCCGCCTCTCACTAGGTGTTATGCGACGAGCCGAAGGCGGATATCTCTCCAATTACCCCGACTTATAATATATGTTAAACAGCTGATATCTCTCAGAAACATGAATGGTACGATCAATTCATTCACCACTGTGAGGGAGGTTATACTTTCATTCACTAACCATCTTTATTTAGTCCTATTGCAGCATTAGCCATTCGGCCAGAGCGCACTAGTGTATGTCTGACAATATTAACCCAAACACATACTGACATGCAAAAAACATTGACATGCTAATAAAATTGTCTACAATAAATTGAACTAGTCAATTGGACTATCAGACACTGTCTTTTCTAGATCAGCAATTGTTTCACTAGGCATGGGTTTAGAATTTTTAACCCTGCTAACCTGTGTTCCTTTCTTGAAGTTTGGAGGAACCAGCTCCATGACCTTCCCATTGAGTTCATACTTCACATCTTCCATGTCCGTGTACTTGTGAGTTCGGTGAAGCACGACCACCACCAGCCTCTCAAACCCTGCGCTGTCCGCCAGTTGCTTCCGTCCGACCGCTTGGTTGAACAGCCAGTCTGTTTCTCTGTTGAATTATCAATAGAACGGTTGTATTCTTTACTTTTTTTAAATGAAAAATATAGCCATAGCTCTGTACCTCATTACTCATACAGTAGAACTCGGATATAACGAACTCCAAGGGACCAAAGAATTTAGTTCGCTATATCCGGTGTTCGCTACTCACGTTTGGCCGCCATGCATAGAGCATTTGACGGGACTTAAAAAATTGGTTCGCTATATCTGATTGTTCGCTATATCCGAGTTCTACTGTATTTAGATTTGATAAGAGGTTGTGGTTTGTTTTTTATGGGTCACAGGAAGTAGGGATCATAATCCCATTTGGCTAAAGTTCAAGGTCACAGGGTCACTAAATTTTGGCAAATCTATAGATTAGAATCTCTATAAGCTAAGGAGTCTGGACAGAAAATTTAAGCTTTCTAGGTATTTTACTTCTGGAGCAGAGGATGAAAAAAGGTTTTAATGATGTGACCCCTGTGGTCATTATTAAGGTCAAAGGATAACTATCTATTTATAGATTATTTTCATCAACAGGTAAGGAGTCTGTACAGTAAAATTTTAGGTTTCATGGCCGTTTGCTTTTCGTAAGGATGGTGAGGATGTGGCCATAATTTGATACTGATCACAGGGTCACAATATTCACAATGTTAGTCTCCATCAAGTTAGGAATCTGCATATAAAGTTTCAGCTTTCAAGCCTTTTGCTTCTGGAGGAAATAAAATAAGGCCCAAATTTCCCTTATAAGGGGGCACAAGGTCATCAAATCTACAACTAACGACCCGCAATAATATAATACTATGAGTTCTATACAGCCAACAGGTCTTGGGGAGAAGTCAAAAGTGTAAAAATAAACAGACAGAGGAATGGAAGTCTACAAAATCATCTACAAAATTGATAAAAATACACCTGACTAAAGAAACATAAACACAATCCAATTGCTATGACATTTGCCTGTTAGGTAAAAGGAGACAAGTTACCTCCCCTGTGGAACTATAAACACTGCAAACTTCTGGGTAGACTTCTGAGGTCGGTCAACAACATACAGTGTGTATCGGGGCTCGCTGGACGTACTGGTGTACAGACAGACAGACGGCTGGTCTCCTGATACGTTCCTGAGAACAAGAACATACATTTTGATTGGCAAATTTCTCCAAAATATCAAATTATGCTTCTTTTTCAAAACTTTTAAAAACTTTAATAACAAGATGTGTTTGTGAAACACGAATGCCCTCGGATGTATCCTGCTCGCTGTGTCAAGGTCAAGGTCACAAGGTCAAATGTCATGGTGTCATCTGAAAGGTCTCATCACAAGGGATCCATATGTCAAGTATCAAAGACCTAGCTCTGACCAATCAAAAGTTATGACCAATGTTAAAGTTTTTGTGGACAGACGGACGGACAGACGGACGGACAGACGGACGGACAGACGGACAGGTGAAAAACAATATACCCCGGAATCTCCGATTCGGGGGCATAAAAACTGTGTCTTAGATAATGTAGGTAACCTTTTCCAACTAAAATCCTGCAAACAGACCTTATTTGTTTGTTTTTTCAAAATTTGTAACAGACGTCATGTGGGAAGGAACAAGCTTGATTAGCCTTTGTATGAAAAGAATGGAATAACCTGATCTTGTGAAATATTCACCACACAATAAACACTGAAGAATAAATTGATTTTGAAAGTAATAGAGAGACAGATAAAAGAGATTCAGAGGGGTCATAAGTGTAGGATCAAAACCGAGCCAGAGGTGTTGTTGATAATTTAAGCCCGCGGCAGAGGGAAATTGGAAAGGGCCGACAGGCCCCCCCCAATTTCCCGAGGCTGAGGGCTTACATTATCAAACAACACCGAGGGCGAGGTTTTGATCTAACTTATGAACCGAGATAAACCGTAGTTACAAAATAATTTCAATAATAAGTATAAAAATGGATTCATTGATTTTTACTGGTAGGGAATCACCATGAGCAAACGGAGAGCACATCCGCGCCCTGCACGTGCTTTGCGCTCGGTACCCAAGCCGAGAACGTGAAATGCATGCACTATCTGCCTCGTGAAGTTCACATGATTGTCACTGTGGAAAATACATCATTGTTCTCGTGGGCCTTTATAGCCGAGTTGTCAAAGGCGCCAGTTTAGTAAGCGAGTGGTGCAAAGTTCGAAACCAGCCATGCGAACATTATATTTGTGATTTGTCAAAAAATGTGATATTTTGTGATGGTATTTATTCGAAGAAGGACTTTGAAACAAAGTATTTCAAAACGTGTATAATCCCAATCAAAATAAATTTCCGATAAATTCTAGAGTAAGCCCCGAGCTTTCCTAGAGAATGCCCGGCAAAGAGGTTTATCCGGTAAAAGAAGAACCTAATAGAACAATAGAGTGACGTCACTGGAGGTTTATAATGATAGTTACAATTCTTTTTGTACTCAGTATCTGCACATTTTGAAAATTTGTTTTGTGTGTCACAGCGTGTGGCAACCAGAATTCAGGGGCCCCTTTCACAAAGCAACCTTTACTAAGGTTAACCCTAACTCCCATTCTTTAACATTGGGCTAAGATTACCTTAGTGACTTTGTGAAAGGGGGCCCTGGCCTTATAATGTTGAGTGTCAAGCAAGGCAGCAATAACTCCAAAATTATAACGTCTTTTAAGTTTGATGCGACCCGGAATTGAACCCTGATCTTCTGGATGACGAGCGGTAAGTTTGATGTAACCCGGATATTTAACCCCGATCTTCTGGATGACGAGCCGACACTCTACCAACTGAGCTATGTTCCAGGGTTGAAATTCCCCTTGGAGAATTTTATAAACAACCTGAAATAACAGATTTACCCTCCCAATTCCCCTATTTCAAAAGGAGAACCCCATGCCCTTTGAAAATGTCTGGATTGGCCCGTTTTTTCATAATACAGTAGAACATGGATATAACGAACTCGGATATAGCGAACAATCGGATATAGTGAACAAATTTTCAAGTCCCATCCCTATATAATATCAGTAAAATTGTATTCTTATAGCAAACACCGGATATAGCGAACTAAATTCTTTTGTCCCTTGGAGTTTGTTATATCCGTGTTCTACTGTACATATTTCTATCATCATACTAACTTCCTTGATATCTGTTGTTTGACCATTGCATAGTACTGCATCTCCTTCACGATTGTTATCAGGGTTTCAACCTTCTCATGTCGTTCTATCTTGTCCTCAATATTACAAACCTCCAGCATCTGAAAAGGGTAAGATTGTTGTTAACAAGCAAAAAGTGAGCGTGGCTCACTAATACCCCCGACCGTGCATCCCTGACTAACTGAATTATTTTTTACTTTCAATGTAGTCATCTCTTGCACAGCATTTGACCCCCAAAGAGGAATTGAGAAAAATGACTAATAAAAAAAATGGAACTTTGTGAAAAAAAATACACACAAAAAACCCTTATCACTTTTAGTTTTGATTTGGCACTGGACCGCTCCTAGTAGGGAAGAAGACACATGCAAAATGTGAAAAGACAGGTGAAAAGTTTTTCCCGTAATAGGTTGGACAAATCTGATATTGGAAAATGACTACCGGTATGTTCAAAATATTGAAATTTGTAAAAACTTGAAATATCAATGAAATTTGTTGCAAATTTGCACCGAACCCCTCCTAGTAGGGTAGAAGACATGGGCAAAATTTGAAATCAAGCGGATGAATAGTTTTCCCGTAATAGGTCGGACAAATCTGATATTGGAAAATGACTAAGTTCAAAACATGGAAATACGTAAAAAATTCAAATATTAACGAAATTTGCTGTAACTTCGCACTGCACCCCTCCTAGTAGGGTAGAAGACATGTGCAAAATTTGAAATAAATCGGATAAATAGTTTTCCCGTAATAGGTCGGACAAAAAATGTCCTCGGACAGACAGACACACACACACACACACACACACGGAATCGTTGGTATTACTAGATACCCCGGACCGTTGGTCGGGGGTATAATAACACCATGTTTCATGGTCAAAGATGCAAGAATGTGACATTGAAATAATATTCATTTGTATAAGGCATAGGATTTCTGAAGCAGGGCGTTTAATTCATTTTAATCACTGGTTTATTTTTGCCTTGCACTGGTTTTCTTTAGCTTTGCACTGGTTCCTTAAGCCTTGCGCTGGATTATTTAAGCCTTACACTGGATAAATTGGGCCTTGCGTTGGTTTGCTTAAGCCTTGCGCTTGGTATACTGAGCCTGTTGCTGGTTTACTTAAGCCTTGTTTCAGAAGCTGTAACTTTAGATCACATCGAGAGCAATTCCATATAACTTTTATGAAAAGACATGGTGAGGCCTTGTCTGCAGACAGGAGGCAGGGGCAGAACTGTTTGAAATTCATTATTAAGCGACAGAATGCATGCAAAAAAAATCTGAAAAAGGTTGCAATCAGCAGAGGAATAATTGGTATTCCATTTGCCTCATGTGCATAAATATTTGCCCTGCAAAAACTCAAAAATGAGTCAATAACCATGGCCATGGTTATATAGACATACCGGTCTAATATTTGGCATCTTCTTGAACTTGGTGAGGATGATGACAAAAGCTGGAAGTGTGAACTCCTTCTCTCCAGAATCTGGGGACAGTTCCTTCTCTACACGGTGAACTCTGATTGGCCAGCCCCTGAGATTGAACAAAGCAAATCAATATAATTCACAAATAGATGCTTTTGGTTGGAATAAAACGCAAGTATTTTATTTAAATTCATCTCGTCCTTCGGACTACCAGTCATTGCACTTTACTAGCCCAGCATCTTTTGCACTAGCCATTGGTTATGGGGCTAGTGCTAATTTCAAACCCTGTAAGTCTGATTAAAATTGACCATGCTCTTAGGAATATGGTTGTAAAAATACTGACTATCAGGGTTCAAACTCAAACCAGCCAGTATTTCCTCTCTGTCACGATCCTTTGTCACATGTTTCTGACCAAAGCTCGAAAAATACAATGGAAAGGCACTGGTAAAAGCTTTTTAGTATCAGAAGCTAAGGGCAGTTAACTTCAGTGTACCATTTACTAGAAGTTATCGTCGCTAAACACTATTTCAAACTTATTCTAATACTCAGACTGTAGTGAACAACAATTTTACATTAACAAAATCTTTTAAAAAGGTCTGAAGTGAACTTTCCATCTCTCCTTTCTAATATCTAATAAAATGATTGTTTTTGAGAATAATTATTTTTCAGAGACTGAATATACAGTAATTTCTCTATCAATTCAACATCTCCAATAATTCAACCACATTATATTTTTCTGAGGTCACAATTTCAATTCACTTCTAAAATTTCTACCATGTGCCAAAAGTTGATGCTTTTATGATATTAACAATTTCCGAAATCATATTTTGATTATGACAACATTGTCATATAATATGTGGTCATCTAAAAACTATGTTCTTATATTATACATGTACTTGATATTTACCTAATATTTGACCTTAGAGCCAAATGAGCCACCAAAAGTGAAGAAAAGTTCAACCATAGGCCTTTTCTGAAAATCTTTTGAAATTTTTAGGCTTGAATTAATAGAGAAATAGAGAAAGTGTACTCACATCTCATTGAAGTGGTTAAAGACCTTCTTGACTATGTGTTCCTGAAGCAGAGATATACAGACGTAGCGACCTCCAACCCTCAACACACGAGATAATTCCCCGAACATCTTGTCTACAGTTGTGACCACTTCTTCGCTCGAGTCCACCATCAACGCATCTAGTGTCCCTTTGTCGATTGCAACGGAAAACTCTCCATCAGCAAAACTTGTCTGGAATAAAGATGAAAAATGTTGTCATTTGAATTTGCGATTTTATGAATGATATATCACATTCAGTGTATTTCTAAAAAGCTTATTAAAAATCAAATCCTTTATTTGTCCAGTGAACATTTTGTCATAACATTAATCCTCAATTTCTGGAAACGTAATCTTTTAAATGATATAAATAAATTCAGTTACTTTAACGATAGCAAATCATTTGTTGATAATATCATATGTATTCATGTATTCAATAGTTATTATTGTGCCTCTACCTGTGTTACGTCCATTCGAAGGAAGGCCATATTCGGCCTTGTTTTATGATTCTTCTCCGTCATCTGACGAATGACGATGTCGCTGATGTCGATGTTGACCATGTTGCCGTACCCAACGTCATACATATCTTCACTCAGCTTGGAGTTGCCGCAGCCAACCATCAGAATCTTGTCTTGCGTTTTGACATATTTACCCAGAATTCCACAGAGCTCTGGATATTCACCATACCTGAAAGAATTCATAATTGGTTAATGAAAAAATGACATTGAATTTAAAGTTTTGAAGTACAATCTAGACAAAGTTACCACTTTTAAAGATGGCATTACACATGACACACTATCTAAACTAAATTAATATATATATATATGCAATAGAGAAACTGAGGTAATTATAACTCATTGGAAATAAAAATTGCATTAACTTACAGTCAGAAGTATATTCTCTCAAGATTTCATTCCAATTATAACATATGTACAAAAACTGAAACAATATTGTCCCCATAACAAATGTCTACAGCCTATTTTTGGGTCACTAAAATAAACATTTTTATGTACAAATCTTAGGTCATATGAGGAAATATGCACCCATTTTAACATTCTATTGACTTATCTTTCTATATTATTGACTTTCAATAAATGATGTACAAAGTTACATAGAACAATTAAAAGATATTTCTTTTAGAAATATAAACACATGTAATAAAACTTGATAAATTCTATGTAAACAAAGACTACAAAACATGACCAGATGTCATATATAAGAGAAAACACGTTTCACATTACCATTCAAAGGCTTTAGACCCTCTCTTCGTATAGAATTTGTCCCAGTAATCTTCTGAAACGAATTCTGTGTGACTTCTCGGTAATAAATCCATCTTTGAACAGCAATACTGTCAAAAGAAATGTAAAACACTCCCAAAATTGCTGGGCAAATATTAAGTTAAGTTTTGATTAACTCCATACGCAGGGCATATTAATAATAATTGTTGTGTTTTTATAGGCAAGAAGTCTCTAATGAACATAAAAACACGTTTTTATATGTCATTATCAATATTATACGGCCACAAATCGCACATTTGCCTCGCCTTTGCTAAGAGTACACGTGCATAAAACACCACAACGTAAACAATTTAGAGTTACTTCCCTTTGACAGTAACTCTTCTTCCTGACATATTGTTAGACTTCCACCAGTCTTGATTTTCGTTTTATGTCAATGTCAGGAAGCTCAGATTTTCATAGATTTTTTTCTAGTTAAACTTTTAAGAAATAAAGTTTCAATTAATTAATAATCCTAGACTTATTCATTTTCATTAAATTGGAAGGTTAATGAAATGGTTTGGACGATATCCATAATGAGGGCTATTAAAGTCTATTGAAAGTTAATTCTAACGTAACTTCAGATTTATTGTTTAATATAAGTAGGCCCTAACGAAAGGAAACATTTCAACGTGTTTATTACAGACGAAAATGAAATAAAGTAGGCTTATTCTGGCAGTAATGCTAGTAAAATTCTTATTACATTTTTAATTTGGGTTTCTTGTAATAACGATCGAAACATCTGAACATCACTGCCCCTCTACTGTAGTCTAGGCCTAGATCAATTTGATTTTCGATATTCAATATTCCATTTTGAACTATTTTGCATCTTATATATTCAAAGGAATAATTAAAGAGAAAAAAATCTTGTATTCATGAACATTAATTGTTATGCCTTAAATGATATACAATTCCTCTGTAGTTTGACCAGGTCATTTATACACAAAAAAGGAGGCCTATTTTATCATGATAAGAGGTTAGCCAGGCGTTGAAATGTCTGTCTCTTTTTCTCCCTCTCCCCCCCCCCCCCCCCCAAAAAAAGTACAAAAGGTATACAAGTTCAAATCCGTTTTATCTCCGTCACGGTTTAATTTGTTTATCAAAACACTTCTGCTCACTTAAGACAAGTATAAAGCCATTAATTGCCATCAACATTTACCGGATGTGTTCATTTGGCAATCTTTTTGAATATTTGAAAGACTCTTAAATTTGTAATATTGAAGGTTCATACTGCTATGAACACTTCATCGTCCAACGCAAAGCCTTAACCGCCAGTTTTCGAACTGTCATATATGCAGTTTTATGCCTTGCTGCCGACCCTTGATTCTTCTGTGCTGATATCAGCGGCCCCTACAGGCGATTGTCAGCAACCTCCAGTTACTTTCTGATTGGACTATTGCTTTCTCTCATTGTAAGCTAGAGAGCAAGCACAGGAAACTCAAGGGCACAGGAACCCGATTGTAAATAAAATGTAGGTAAAACGTGGGTAAGAAAGACCCGTCCCCTCTAAGTAATACTAGGCCTATTACTTAGAGGGGACGGGTCTTTCTTACACACCTTTTACCTCCATTTTATTTACAATATCGGGTTCCCGTGCTCAAGGGTCTGCAGCAAGATGTGAAAATAACACTTATGTGTTACGAGATCCTATTCCTAAGAGTTCTTTCGCGGCTTTGATTGTCAAGTACAGTTTTTAATAAAATCCACGTGGAAAAGCCTTTTCAACGTCGCGTCCGAGGCACATATATAGTGGGCCTGAAAAGTACATTGCTCGACCCTGCGACCCTGAGGGAAATGGCATTTTGTTTTTGTCCGTATTTTTATTAATAATATTCCAGTTCTTTGGTAAAAATGCAAAGAAAACGTAACAAATACTGTTTCAATTTTAACACTTTGAATATTCATCTTTATCCTGTCAGTTCTCCTGGTACAATAAGATGGCAAATAATAGGTAGATGTTAGGCAATTACATTTTATTTTTGCAATATAAACTCAAGTCCAAAAGAAACGATACCATACAAGTCCCAAAATAACTCAATCCACTGCAAGATTAATAAGACTAAAACATAGTAATATCATTTCTTGAGTAGTCAACTTACGTCTATGCAAAATTTGGAAACATTATCTATTCATGTTTGCGAGAAACATGCATTTGAAAAAATCATCGATCTGGAATCTCCTTAACTAGGCGAGATAGCAGAGAGAAATTTGACACTTTCGCTTGTTTTAAAACGTTCTAGTGCAGTGACGCGTCAACGAATTTATGTCAAATAAAGTGTATTATATCAACAACATTATTTTCTGACATAAATTCAATACTTTATAAATTTTAAAGTGAAATGACAAAAGTTCTGTTCATAAAACAATTTGAAATTTCGATTTATGCACTCCATGTACATTTGAAAAGACACAAAATCAAAAGTATCTTTTCCTGAAGAATGAAAATGTGCATACTTTCTTACAAGATATATGCCTGTTAGACACACTTAAATTCGACTCTGTCAGGTTATAGAATTTTGTTTCGGACGACTTTGAAAACTTGGTATCGTTTCTTTTGGACATGAGTTTATGATTGTTCTTATTTGACGCCCATAAGCACATTTTCGAGCATTTCCGTAGTACTTCATATTTTCATTTATATCTATTGTGTATTCATGTGGTATTAAACTCAACTTTGTTCATTCTGTGCACAGATATTTTCGAAATGTCGTTGAACGTATTACAACGAACCAAGAATTTTCATAGTGAGCTATAAAAATCCTTGAACGAACCAATATTCAAAAGTTTACCCTATTCTAATGAAAAAAACCAAAAACATCCAAAAGGATTTAAAATACACTTCCTTAGAGGGGCAGTAGCACGTTTTATTGAAAATTTTATCTTTCAAGTATTCCACTGATAATTGTACGTTAATGCCAAATGTATTATTTTGATAGTTTCAAAGGTCTCATTACACAAACCAATCATCCATAGTCAGAGAACAAATTATAAAGATTCACATAAAGTCCATTGGCGGCTATTTTTGTGTGAACACCTTTAATTTATTTGTGTAAGAAAAAGGAATCGCATGGCTTAACGTAACATTATATATTTGATCTATTACTGCTTCATTTTGTTTATATACATTGTCTTTCGATTAGAACCTTTTATTTTTTTTAACATCATCTTATGTTCCCCCTAAAACGTGCTACTGCCCCTTTAAACCGAAACGCCGAAAAGACAACAAAGCAAACGAATGAAAAAAAACCCTCCCAGAGTCTCTCTCTCACACACAAACATCCACACATCCACATGCATGCACCCACCCATCCACACGCATGTACCCACCCACCAACACACACACACACACAACAACCCACACACACGCACACACGCACGCACACGCACATTCAGAGAGAACCGGAATCAAAGAAGAAAACATTGATAATAAAGGGGTTAATGCTTAGGGCACACTATTCATATTCAAACAAACGTATGAATTTACACATGTTTATTGTCTCCATCAGGTAACAAGCTCCATGATTTACAGTAGCAATTATTTTCCCTTAATTATCACACCCGTTTTAATTTAACTACAACCCGCATCAGGACCCGTATCGTTCCGTTTTAAAATGCAAATTTAACATTTTTTACGAGCAGAAAACATACCCTTTGGCCTTTGTCATTTAAAAATTTGACATTTATGGCCCCAGAAATGACATCTCATAAATATACAATGCCCGAAATGGTTGATGCCAGTACTTGATTTTTCATATCGTTTTTTTCCCTTTCCCTTCTCTCTTTATTAAAAGTAACTTTTTGTTTGGTCCTATAAACGAGAACATAGAGGATTAACTTTAAATACAAGATTCGAGAAGATTCGTTGAAGATTCGAGAATTTAACGGTAAAAAGGCGATTTAGGTACTGTGGGTTTGGATACATTTGTACATGATTTGGAGGGGTGTGTTTGTGTATACATTGTATTGGGCTATGTGTCTGTATTGCTTAATGTATGTATGTCTATAAAAGAGTATTTGAGGTGTATACAGGATGTATATGCAGTATAATATTTACTTCATCTGTTTTAAATTTAATGTACTGTAAAGGGACAGTAGTACGTTTAGGAGGAATATAGGGTGATGTCAGGAAAATGAAAGTTAATAGTTCCAATTGAAAGACAATGTTTTCAAACTAAATGGAGCAGTAATAATTCAAATATATAACGTATATTGATGAATCTGGTTACCTCTAAATTGATATGGAAAACTGAGTATGAAATGGCGAATTCGGTTATTGTTGAACAAACTTTGAAATGGCGATTCTTCCGACATGAAGGGGTTATTGTATTTTATGTGAGATTTAAGCATGTGTATATTTTTTCATGTTCATACGTTGCAGGCTACCTCCAAACGTATACCTAATGGTTTATCATCCTCAGTAACACTGTTGGTTTTCATGCGTGGTACCGCCCTGTGTTGAAAAAATGATTTATTCGCTATATAAGCGCACTATCATTTGGAACATTGCAAGCTGGCAACTATCACCCAAGGAGGATTTTCTACCTATTGAACCATTAATACATGTATGTACATTTCTAATAAACTCACTATGCAGTATGTATGCAATGGATACGAAACCATGCTCAAATATAGATATTTCTGCTGTTACCTTCGGAAAAATAACTATCCATCGTACAAGTTTACCTGCAGTAGCACGTTTTAGGGGGAATATAAGGTGATGTCAGGAAAATGACGATAAATGGTTCCAATTGAAAGACAATGTACTTCAACTAAACGGAGCAGTGATAATTCAAATATATAACATAAAGTTTAGCCATGCGATTCCTTTTTCTTACACAAAAAGGTGAAAAAAGGTGTTCACACAAAATGGCCTCTAGTTGATTTTATGTGAATCTTCATACTTTGTCCTCTGACTATGGATGATTGGCTTGTGTAATAAGATTTTTGACACTGTCAAAATAATAAACTTAGCATTAACTGACAATTATCAGTGAACATTTTAAGATATAAAATTATCAAAAAACGTGCTACTGCTCCTTTAAGGTGTCATTTCGACCCTCTGAGGCCCGGTGTTGTTTTTACAATAATTGTGAATGAATATTTTATTTAACAAAAATGTAACACATTACAGTGTTACAGAAATAAACTATTATTATTATTTAAAAACTAAATCTTATTTAGTGATGAGATAGATGAGGTACAAAAGAATATACACACATAAGTTATTTTCGATTTATTTAATATCTAATATGTACATCATGTACATTAGTAATCATCCCATGATCAACATCACCGTATTTTCAGCATTTTAAAAGATATTTGTCTTGTCTGGTTGATAGTTGATGGGATAAAATAAAAATTTAAATCAACATGTCCCCACCATGTGTGAAATCTTATAAACGTGTGAAGAAAAATGCTCATTTATTGATTTCAACATAATATATATTTTAAATGACATGAAACTTTTTTGTTTTATTTACAAAAAATTCTTTATATAAAAATAATAATAACCAATCTGAAGAGCTCTCATGCACTTGTGATTTTTTTTATGCGACGTCCAAAATTTAAAATAATTGCAATTGAAAATCATGTATATGACAAAATCAACTGAGACGTGTACTTTCTTGTACCTACGTGTATGAATATATATATATATACCCTTGATACTAATTAACCCCCTTCAACAATATAAGAAGAAATAATGTCATGGCATTATTCTTAAAACAGCAGAAAACAAAGTCTTCAGTTTCATGTTTCTCCAAATCATATTTCAGATCTATTAATTATTTATATATTTTTAAAGAATTTGAGGAGCTCAAACAGTTATTAAAGATAAAAAGAGCTGTCTTGGAAATGTTAATCAGACATTTTGTAAACGAATGCCTTCCTGTTTACTTATAATAACTTGTCAGCATATCAATTGTGAAATTGTATCTTTGCCCAAGGGTTATACATAAACAAAAGAGTTTTCATCAGCGATAATGAAATTATCAAAATACCTTAATACCTTCAGGCGTTAATTACACGTTTCTTCTATTTACTTATTTGAAGGTAATAGAGACTGTATTCGCGTTGGCTGAAGTTAATCAATTGATTAAAGTTAAAATGACATGGTATGAATTTTTAAAATATTTTTTGACGTTTATGAAATATTTCATATATATTGAAATATAAAATTTGAATTTTTTTGGTGACGAATTCAGTGACGTTTGTGATTACTCAAAAGATATTAATTTCAGATCTTGTATACAGAAAATGGTAATTGGCAGTTTCTGAAGGTTGATATCACAGTTCATTTCGCGCTAATCTAGTTTTTGACTATACGATATACTTTCTGATAAATTAATGTTAAAACCGTCTGTCATTTTAAGCCTGGAGCAAAATATAATTGAAATCTTAACCACTTTTGAAACTTTAATTTTTATAATTTGATTTCATGAATATGTGTATCAATTTCGAAGTGATTTTGGTATTATATTTCAGATGAAATATTTCTTATGAAGTGTTAACAAGGGATTGGCGGTTATATTTATTGTTATCGAAATGATGTTTTATCAGAATGAATCATTCATATAAATAAAAGATAGTTATAAGATTTTGTTGAATTTTAGCAAATGATAATTAAATATTGATTGGGAATTTATCAAAGAAATTAAGGTAACTCGTCAAACTTGAAAGTTGATTTAAATTAGTTGCTACTTGTGAAAGTGTTAAAAAAATTGATCATTACCATGCGGAAAATACAACAATTGGTACTTTGGTGTGGCTGAAATGATTCAAATTTGTAACGTCTTTGAGACATCATATAATTGTGAAAACGAAACCGATAACGATGAAATTTCACTGCATAAGTTAAGATTCAGTTTACGTTGACATATTCGTATGTCATACCTAGCAGATAGCTGTAACAAATTTGGCAGGTCATTGAAGTGACCAGGGGTCAAAATTTCGAAAACACTGATTTTTATTTTGCTCTACAAAATCCTTTATAAGTGACCAACAGCTTTAGATCTTGTTCATATGTTTTCCTTTGCCCTAAGGCAACATAACTGTGCTGATTCTTTTCCTACAAAGTTTACATAGATGATTTTAATCAAAATTTAAGAAAATCCGAATTTCACAAATATGACCCCATCTGTCTATCTAACAATGCCAAATATCGACATTCAGCACCAGTGACAAAACGATCCCGAAAAATAGTTTGGGAATGGTTATTTTACACATGAACAATTGATGATCTTCTGTAAGTGGTCCTGGAGTTATTTTATGAACGTCAAAACGAAACCCAAATTACATGATATTTGCACTAAGATCACAAGCAGGTGAACAAACTTTTGATATGCAGTTGTACAATAAACAACATCTGTCCGGCCTATACAGGCCTATGAAACACATACAATCTACAAAGCCAATATAATGTTAAATTGAAAGTACTTTTAATTATGCAATATGAGGCAAAAACATGTGACACGCAATTTCCTTCTCTTTGGAGTAAGTGACACTAAGTAAGCTAATGGGTAAACTAGAGCATCATTTTCAATAATAATTTAATGCTAAGGGGAAGCATTGGGGATGAATATGCTGATGTATAGAGATAGCGAGCGTGATAATTTAATGAAGTGCGCTTTTAACTAGTGATATGTTAGCTGGTTGAAAATATTATTATTTCTTTGGCTTTTTGACAATAATTTCCTCATCACAAGTCTATATCTTAAAAAGTTTTGAATACATTATCAAAAACGTTACTTTGAAAATGAAAAGAGATGTAAACAGAGATTATTAAAAATAGTTTCTATAACGAAACAGTCGCGTAGATTTACAATTTCCTTCAATTTCCTACCATACTATAGACTGTCAAAAGCAAAGCGCTATAATGCAAGTCATCAAATGCTTGAACAAAAAAACCAACTTAATTTCATACATACAACAAATTAATGTTGTAGACCGTAAATAAAGAATTAATCGTTGATACTACCAACTTACCAATGGCTTAGAATACTTGTAGTTTCAGTAACACATATATTTTGCTAAAATAACATAATTTATGAATATTCACATCATAAGCATTTACACTGTTTATACATGTTTTAGAAAGAGCGATGCCAGTGTTTGGTAATGATGTATAGCGTGCGTGGAGTTTATAAACTGTTTTGATTTGTACGTATACATAACATGTCTGGTTCGGAGACAATCTGGCTCCTTACAGGGAGACTAAACAGTTTCCACTTAATTTTTCAAATATATTTGAGAATTTTATCAAAAAGATGTGGCTTTTGATATAGATGTACCAGATACAAGTCTTAAAGACAGGCTTTTGTTGAGAATAACACGAAGGAGTTTATATGAATTAAAAAATATATCGATTTAATCGAAATAGATAAAACACTGCATGCATGTTAAGATTTAACAGAGCATTTTTTAATTTTGAAAATTTATTATTGTCTTAAAGAATAACACTGTTTGAATGGACCATATACTTGCGGTAGGATTACATACATATCAACATAAGTAAAGAATGGCTCAAAAGTCCCACATAAGGAAAACGTACAAGGTACGAATATATGCCACATTATTATTATACAAAATCTCACTTGCATTTTCTAGTGCATATGCAAGTCCAAGATTTGGTTTGAAGTAAAATCAGTTAACATTTTATTTTCTTGCACAAATGCAGTTTTATAAAGATACTCTATGTAAACAAATAATGGGTTGGTGTACAAAAGGAATAAAAATTGTTTAATTCTTACATGAAATTTTTCAACATTTCAAATTCTGTCATTAACAAATAAAGCAAACATTGCACATCAAGATTCCGATTATTTTTAAAGATAAGGAAACTATTTTCATGTCTCAGGGAACACTTATTTACCATTTCAATATCGGCCGTAAACCACAACTTTAATCAACCACAGCATGGCGCGGATTTCAATCTTTTTATTTAAACCGCCGTTGTATTGGACACTATAATAACCAAACACTAAAGTTCACCAAACATGTTCATAATTAAAATTGTTCCTCCACGATAAATTTTACTATTTCAACAAATGGATTTTTTTCACTCCCCAACCCATTTTCATCTTATTGCAGTGTTAGATACCTCTGCTGATGGCCAGCCAGACAGACAGACAGACAGATGTTTTGATAAAGTCTCACCTCATAAATTTACAATAAAATAGCAAATAAATATATACAGTTAAAACAATGAGCCTCCCGTGCAGGGTAATGAGAGACTGGTTGTAAAAATAAATACACTCTATTAGCTGAAACCATATACCAAATGGGAGTATAAAGAAAATACAAATATTTTTGAAATAAGATATTTACATATAAAGGTAAACATATGATATGACATACATAAATGTAAATTGCCTGGGACCATAAACCAAATGGGAATATAAAGAATTTTTTTTTTTTGAAGATAAGATATTTACATATACATATAAAGGTAAACATATGATATGATATATATAAATGTAAATGGCCTGGGTATAATGTGACGTCTAAGGTATGAAAAATAAACAGTATTTCAGTTGGTCAAAAATGAACATTCGAGGGTATTTTGGGAGCGAGGCTCACTTTTTTGTTCGTTATTTTGATATCATCACATAGAAAACAATAGAGATAATAATATATTTCGTTTGTTCGTTGGACCAACGTTTCATCTCGTTTATCTACACAAGACTCTAATTGATTGGTTGTTGAAACACCAATAAAACTTACAAAGC
Organism: Steromphala cineraria; assembly: GCA_916613615.1. Classification (NCBI taxonomy): domain Eukaryota; kingdom Metazoa; phylum Mollusca; class Gastropoda; order Trochida; family Trochidae; genus Steromphala; species Steromphala cineraria. The sequence continues at coordinate 24,303,027 of OU744735.1, read as the reverse complement.
AATTCCCTTATCTGGTTTCCCGATTCTGGACCATAAAGACTGCCATTACCAAAGCAATAGACATTTCAATGGCCTTTCGTCAAAGTCCAAGACTTGAAACTCGATTCCAATTTCTTTGAATGTCTACCTTTACATAGCCAATTAAGCCGAGTAAAAGAGACACGTATAACAGACCCAATAATGTTAATGTATGTGAAAATGTTTGCAATCCTCCAATGAAAATGGAAACTTCAGTTACATTCCAGATTTAACCAATGATAACTTAAACGTATAATGCCAAACTTTGATGGACCGTTGATGTTAGACAAATCAGAATTCAGAAGTAGATTAACTGTTAGGAGAGTTAGAAGAAATCAAATAAATATAATAGATATGATATTTATTGAATATATTTAAGATTTTTGATTTTTTACATTAAATATACATTATGAGTCTAAAAGATTTTCCCATTTTTTTTAAATATTTATAAATATCATCAAATATATTGGCTGTCTCATATTTAAAAGAATTTCAATAATCATTCCTGATAACATACGATAATCATTTATATCCTGCTAGCATTATTAGATTTTAAAGGGGCAGTAGCACGTTTTAGGGGGAATATAAGGTGATGTCAGGAAAATGAAAATTAATGGTTTCATTTGAAGACAATGTATTTAAACTAAATGAAGCAGTAATAACTTCTAATATATAATCTAAAGTTGAGCCATGCGATTCCCTTTTCCTCCGCAAAATAAATTCAAGATGTTCACACAAAATGGCCGCCAATGGATTTTATGTGAATCTTCATAATATGGATGATTGGCTTGTGTAATGATATGTTTGACACTGTCAAAATAATACATTTAGCATTAACTTGTAATTATCAGTGAAATATTTTAAATATAAAATTATCAAAAAACGTGCCACTGCCCTTTTAAATGATGAATGCAATTTTAACTTATTCACTTTATCAAGATAGTAAAAGTTTTGATTTTATTATGAAATTTATAGATGTCAAATGTTCATGCCAGATTATATGATATTTGAAAATGTGTTTATTTGAATGTAAATCTGTGAAATAAGTAAACGTATGTATTTAGTAAAACCTATAGGAAAAACTAGTAAATTCTATATCATTTAGTAGTGACACGTTATTACTAACACGTTATTAAATACACTTATTTAATGAAATTGAAGACCAGTTTTAGAACATATTTACTCAACACAAATACATAACATATTATAAAATTCTATTATATATTATTTTTCATGTCTCTTGGAAATACCTAAAAGATGATCAAATACATATATGGTATGTAATCATTTCCACTTAAAGGGGCAGTAGCACGTTTTTTGATAATTTTATGTTTTAAATTTTTCACTGATAATAGTAAGTGAATGCTAAATATATCATTTTGACAGTGTCAAAAATCTCATTACACAAGCCAATCATCCATAGTCAGAGGACAAAGTATGAAGATTAACATAAAATTCATTGGCGGCCATTTTGTGTGAACACCTTTAATTAATTTTTTGTAAGAAAAATGAATCCCATGGCCGAACTTTCCGTTATATATTCGAATTATTACTGCTCCATTTAGTTTATATACATTGTCTTTCAATCGAAACCATTAACTTTCATGTTCCTGACATCACCTTATATTCCTCCAAAAACGTGCTACTGTCCCTTTCATTTACATATTCATGTTATCTATATTTAGTGACAAGGAAATTTGTTGTCTATTGCCATGGACCATTGTCCAGTAATGTCTTTTAAAACCATTGCAAATCTCAAAACAAAGTATGGATGTCTTCTCTCATTTCCTTCCTTTAGTGGCATTGCAGACGTTGACGCAAGGATCGGTGTTTGACATCGACATAAGTATCTATGTTGCAACGTCGCCTACATAAGAATAAAGAAGTTGTTTATCCTTCATATACTTGTCATCTTTTTTACTTTGTTTAAAGAAATGTTTCGAACTAAATATTGTTAGCCTTCACTGTTTACCAGCAATCGATTTCAGCATTATAAAGACGAATAGATGAAATAATATAACCAAAATTGACATAATGGAGGCTAAAACACATATTAAAGCATGTTAAAGAAACCCACTAGAAACTTGTGCTACAAATGTATCTCCTACTAAAACACCTTTTATTCCAAATCCGTTTTTAAGTTTTTCAAGCTATGCCTATCACATTCCCTAGCTCAAATGAAAAAGGTGTTCAAAATAGCCGTCTGAAGATTTCGCTTGAAAAGTGACACAATTATCTGAACTAGTAACGCTATGTTAACCCTCTGGAGAGATTTTGCACTAAACATCATGTTATTTTGAAAATATAAGCAAAAAAGAAATATTAGTACAAAGAGTCCTATGCTGCCTTTAATGATAAAATAAAGGTCTGGTTATTCAGAAGCAATTCGATGTCTTTTAAAAAATAAAATTAAGCAAAGTGGGAATCTTGGGGATTGTAAATTTCTGGTTTTAAACAAGGAATTACATTCCAATTTCCAAGTATAGTTATGTAATTGAGATGATTTGCATTTTTTCATTCCAGTGTTTTCGATTTAATTTTATGATCTTACACGTTTGATTGAAACAAAATCCTGTATAGTTTCTTCAATGTATTTCGAACAACAAAATTTCCAAATGACATTTTTGTTGTTGTGAAAAAAAGGCATTCCGGAGAATATACATTCTCTTCATCAGACCCGTTGATTTAAACAAAAAACAGTTTGTTATGCAAAAAATGTCATCAGAACGTCGAATTATAACACACAAAAAACCAGTTTGTAATTCAAATCTTCAAATTTCTAAATGCTTTTCAAAGACTTGTTTAAAATGATTGTTATTTTGGATATTCAAATCTATTTCTTAGTGAAGAATAATATACAAAAATGTTTGAGAAAACTTTTTATGGACATTTCTTAGATATTTCGTTTGGTCATCCATAATAAAGGTTATGTACATATACAGCCTCATAAATTAAAGCTACTTTACGACAATAAATTGCTTCAAAGGATTTAACTTGATATTTACAACATTTAGATTTATGTTCAATTGATTTAAAATTAATGAACGATATTCTGAAACTCGTAGCAGAGCTTTTGTTGAATCCATTAAAAACTCTCTTTAAAAAAACTTCTTTTGTTTTTACGCGTACATCTGAAACATATATGTTTTACGAGATCGTTATTTTCTCCATTTCACATCGAAAGAAGATTTTTATGTGTCATTTCGCGTGAATTCAATGGGGACGAGTTACTTTATTTTCATGTGATTAAACAAAACAACCGTTAGTATCATATTCTTACGCTAGGCTAGACATTTTATTACTGTTGAAAGCGTGCTCAAGATATTGACATTTGCAGGATAAGATATGTGGAAAATTCTGCTACTTGAAGTGCGCTTAAAGGTCAAATGTCATGCGCATTGCACTGTTAAACTCATATTTAATGAAGATCATAAACATTAAAATCTGTCTAATAATTGTATAACATTTCATTATTACCTTATTTGAACATAATAACTGGGCGTTTAGAAAAATGACCATTTAAAGGATTTCTTTGAAATTGATGCCATCATTATGGTTTTTAATATCAGAGACATTTAGAGAACAATAACGCCGTATGTCATGTGAAACCAGAAGTGTGTTTATTTCTGAAACTCGATAACTCTGTTCATGTGATATTACGTTATGCTTTTATAATACCATAACAATGTCGTAAAAGAGAATGCACATATAATTATAAGTGAAATATTAATAACCTTTAAAAGTTATTGTCTTCCATCACAAATAGAAACTTACGTAATTCCTGGCAATCAGATTATATGTGTATAGTTGAGTACAAATAATGTTTACCTTTAAAGGGACAGTAGCACGTTTAGGGGGAATATACATGTAAGCTGATGTCAGAAAAATTAAAATTAATGGTTCCAATTAAAAGACAATGTATTTAAACTAAGTGGAGCAGTAACAATTCAAATATATAACGCAAAGTTTAGCCATGCAATTCCTTTTTATTTCACAAAATGAAATAAAGGTGTTCACACAAAATGGCCGCCAATGGATTTTATGTGAATCTTCATACTTTGTCCTCTGACAATGGATTATTTGCTTGTGTAATGAGATTTTTGACACTGTCAAAATGATACATTTAGCATTAACTTACCATTATCAGTGAACTTTTTAAAATAAAAAATTATCAAAAAACGTGCTACTGACCCTTTAAAATGCAAAAGCAAAACAACCATAGGGACTGAAATGTAAATTCCCCAAAAAATAAATAGGTTTTAAAATTTGAAAAAGGTTTCAAAAGCAACCAATTCTTTAAATAATTTCAAAAGGAAAATGAATGACATCACGTTGAAACCTTTTCGTAACAAATATTCAAAATGCTAACTAAAATTCGTTTATAAGAAAATAGAAGCTTCATTAAATAACGATTATAATTACATTTTCTTGTAATCCTGTAGTCTAAATGATTAAAAAACAGAGCCATGGGCTCTGTAGCTCATCAGACTTTTGATTAAAATATGTTTTGACCCCTGTGACCCAATTTGGGGTCATGGTGTCACGAAATCTACAATTCAGAATCCCCATTTGCCAAGGAGTCTACACACAACTTTTCAGCTCTCTAGACATTTTGGAACTGGAGAAGAAGATGAAAACAGGCTTTTGAGATTTTGACCCCTGTGACCCCATTTGGGGTCAAGGGGTCACCAAAACTAATATTTAGAATCGGTATTGGCTAAGGAGTCTACACAAAACTTTTCAGCTCTCTAGACCTTTTGGAACTGGAGAAGAAGATGGAAATAGGCTTTTATGGTGTTGACCCCTGTGACCCAATTTGGGGTCATGGGGTCACGAAATCTACAATTCAGAATCCCCATTTGCCAAGGAGTCTACAGACAACTTTTCAGCTCTCTAGACATTTTGGAACTGGAGGAGAAGATGGAAATAGGCTTTTAAGATTTTGACCCCTGTGACCCCATTTGGGGTCAAGGGGTCACCAAAACTAATATTTAGAATCGGTATTGTCCGAGGAGTCTACACACAACTTTTCAGCTCTCTAGACCTTTTGGAACTGGAGGCGAAGATGAAAGTAGGTTTTTAAGGTTTTGACCTCTGTGACCCCATTTGGGGTCATGAGGTCACGAAATCTACAATTTAGAATCCCCATTGGCAAGGAGTCTACACACAACTTTTCAGCTCACTAGAAATTCTGGAACTGGAGAAGAAGATGAAAATAGGCTTTTAAGGTTTTGACCCCTGTGACCCCATTTGGGGTCATGGGGTCACGAAATCTACAATTTAGAATCCCATTGGCCAAGGAGTATACACACAACTTTTCAGCTCTCTAGACCTTTTGGAACTGGAGAAGAAGATGAAAATAGGTTTATAAGGTTTTGACCCCTGTGACCCCATTTGGGGTCATGGGGTCACGAAATCTACAATTTAGAATCCCTATTGGCCAAGGAGTCTGCACATCAAATTTCAGCTCTCAAGAGTCATTGGTTTCGGAGAAGAAGATGAAAATGTGAAAAGTTTACGGATGGACGGATGGACGGACGGATGGACGGATGGACGGACGGACGGACGCCGGACGCCATGCCATAAGCCCATCGGGTCTTTCAGACCTGATGAGCTAAAAATCAACTAAAAAAGTTCGATTAAATTTTAAGTATATATTGAGTTTAACGTGCTAGTAAAACATTGAGAACAATACCAACTAATCATTTAATTGATGCAAATTCTTTTCACATAAGTCGTTTCAAATACGTCACATATATGTCTTATTTTCACTTTAAAGGGGCAGAAGCACGTTTTTAGGGGGAATATAAGGTGATGTCAAGAAAATGAAAATTAATGTTTCCAATTGAAAGAAAATGTATCTAAACTAAATGAAGCAGTGATAAATCAAATATGTAATGTCAAGTTTAGCCATGCGATTCCTTTATCTTACACAAAATGGATTAAAGGTGTTCACACAAAATGGCCGCCAATGGATTTTATGTGAATCTTCATACTTTGTCCTCTGACTGGATGAATGATTTGTGTTATGAGATTTTTTACACTGTGAAAATAATACATTTAGCATTAACGTACAAATATCAGTGAACATTTTAAAAAATAAAATTATCCAAAAACGTGCAACTGCCCTTTTAATGGAACTCAACTAAAGGACAACGTATGCATTAAAAATCCGACCTTAAATATCTGCTTCTTCTTTTCATATTGCATTCGAAATAACATATGGCATTTTTTACATAAATCAAATCTTTTTAAAAAATCTGTTAAACTATAACATATTGTGGTCGTATTTCTAAATGTATATAACAAATATGTATTTACAGAATTTTTTAACAATCAAAATACCAGTAAAGGATACAAATTTTATATGAGTCAAACATTCATTTTTGTGTGATTTTCTCAAACAATTGTGTGAATGCCACTCAAACAGCTAATTTTATTCACTGTAACGAAATAAATTAATGTACATACATACAGTGTTAAACAAATTTTAGAAATTTTGAAAATGATTTAATCTTTCTGTCCCTTTATACATAAGGGTGTAACTTTAAGCTCACTCTTGACTTGTTTTGTGAGGTAGAAGTAATGTTAATGTTGAGAGAGTGACATTTAACCATTAGAAACATTTCTCCCTCTTAAAGGGGAAGTAGCACATTTTTGACAATTTTATATTTTAAATTTTTCACTGAAAATTGTACGTTAATGCTAGTTGTATTATTGTGATAGTATAAAAAATCTCATAACACAAATCAATCATCCATAATCAGAGGACAAAGTATGAGGATTCACATAAAATCCATTTTTTGTGAACACCTTTAATTCGTTTGTTGTAAGAAAAGGGAATCGCGTGGCTAAACTTTGTATTATATATTTGAATTATTACTGCTTCATTTAGTCTATATACATTGTCTTTCAATTGGAACCATTAAGTTTGATTTTCAGACATCACCTTATATTCCCCCTAAAACGTGCTACTGTCCCTTTAAAGCGAGATAAAAGTCATTATTTAATATACTCTCCTCGATAGTTAACAATATGCCCGATTATCCTAATCTGTCTAATTCCGACAATCCTTACACAGAGTAAAGACAGAGTTATCGCTGCCCAAACCTGTACTGTAACTCACCACCAGGTGGCTAACCCTACGTCATCATTGCTTTTCTGTCGGCCATCAAGGACACTTGTGTTTTTGTTAGCTCTAGTTTTCCGACTGCTTTTGTGTTTAATAAACCTTTTCTTGTGTTTCTCTTCCCTGTTACAGGGTTAGGGGGTTAACTATTTCTTGCGAAGTAGTTAGTGCCTCTTTCCATGTATTTGTTGCCGTTTTTTTTTTCAGCAGTTGACTTCGTCAGCTGTTGTTGATTTCGGCTGGCCCGGGTTGCACGTGGGTTTCGTGCCGGGTCGCCTGGCTGCTACGCTTGGCTGGTTTGGAGGTAGACCTCTCGTCTACCGTCTCTGGCTTGCACTTCAGTGTGGCCTGTTGAACGTCTGCCGCCTGCCGCGTCAGGCGCCCTACCGCCTCCCTTGCGCTTAGAGTGGACGTGCGCTTGGACGTCCCCTCGCTCGCGCTTCCCAGGCGCTTGGATGTGCTCTTGCTGGCGCTTGGATTGGCGTGCGCTTGTGTCGCGTGTCTCTCGCTCTTCAACTCTCTATGAGAAGCGCCTGAGCGGAGAGGTGACTAATACGTGGCGCTAGATGTGCGTCTGACGCTCAGGTTCGCGGGAGAGAAGCTGAGGCGCGTCAGGCGCTATCTCTCTTCGTGTCCACTTTGATTGGGTAGTGGGTGAGGCGTTCATGAGGCGCTCTCCCCGCTTCTCTGATCTTGACTTGCGTGGGATGCTTCAGATGCTGTCTTGCTAGTGGCGAGGCGCTCCAGGCGCCCTCCCCGCTTGCTTGATGGGGGTTTGTCTCCCGTTGATTAATTCGAACCTTGACTCGAGGCAGGTTTGGTTTGGTTTCTTTTCCTCTCCTGTTCTTCAGGTTCTTACTGACTCTGGGTCGTGGCGCTCCATGCTTCCTTCCCTCTCACTTCGTGCGTCACTGGCTCACGAGTGGGTCAAGACGCTTTAGGCGCTCTCTCCTCTCGATTGCACCCTCGCGCGCGTGTCTCCCGCTCTTAACTCAGGAGAGGTTCCCGCTATGGGAAGCGCCTGAGCGGAGAGGTGACTGATGCGTGGCGCTAGGTGCGCGCCCCTCGCGCTTGTGTCTCGCTCTTAACTGAGTGGCTGTTTGATTGGACGTGCGCTTGCTAGTGCTCGTGTCTCTTGCTCTTAACTCAGGGGAGCTTCCCTCTAGGGGTAGCGCCTGAGTGGAGAGGTGATTGACGCGTGTGTCTACTAGTGAGTAGCCGTTTGATTGGACGTGCGATCGCTAGTGCTCGTGTCTCTCGCTCTTAACTCAGGGGAGCTTCCCTCTAGGGGAAGCGCCTGAGTGGAGAGGTGATTGGCGCGTGTGTCTACTAGTGAGTAGCCGTTTGATTGGACGTGCGATCGCTAGTGCTCGTGTCTCTCGCTCTTAACTCAGGGGAGCTTCCCTCTAGGGGAAGCGCCTGAGTGGAGAGGTGATTGGCGCGTGTGTCTACTAGACAGTAGCCGTTTGATTGGACGTGCGATCGCTAGTGCTCGTGTCTCTCGCTCTTAACTCAGGGGAGCTTCCCTCTAGGGGAAGCGCCTGAGTGGAGAGGTGATTGACGCGTGTGTCTACTAGTGAGTAGCCGTTTGATTGGACGTGCAATCGCTAGTGCTCGTGTCTCTCGCTCTTTACTCAGGGGAGCTTCCCTCTAGGGGAAGCGCCTGAGTGGAGAGATGATTGATGCGTGTGTCTACTAGTGAGTAGCCGTTTGATTGGACGTGTGATCGCTAGTGCTCGTGTCTCTCGCTCTTAACTCAGGGGAGCTTCCCTCTAGGGGTAGCGCCTGAGTGGAGAGGTGATTGGCGCGTGTGTCTACTAGTGAGTAGCCGTTTGATTGGACGTGCACTTGTACACTTGGTAGTACTCATTTCGCTCCCTCTTAACTCAGGGGAGCTTCCCTCTAGGGGTAGCGCCTGAGTGGAGAGGTGATTGGCGCGTGTGTCTACTAGTGAGTAGCCGTTTGATTGGACGTGCGATTGCTAGTACTCGTGTCGCTCGCTCTTAACTCAGGGGAGCTTCCCTCAAGGGGTAGCGCCTGAGTGGAGAGGTGATTGATGCGTGTGTCTACTAGTGAGTAGCCGTTTGATTGGACGTGTGATCGCTAGTGCTCGTGTCTCTCGCTCTTAACTCAGGGGAGCTTCCCTCTAGGGGTAGCGCCTGAGTGGAGGTGATTGGCAGATGTGTCTACTAGTGAGTAGCCGTTTGATTGGACGTGTGATCGCTAGTGCTCGTGTCTCTCGCTCTTAACTCAGGGGAGCTTCCCTCTAGGGGTAGCGCCTGAGTGGAGAGGTGATTGGCGCGTGTGTCTACTAGTGAGTAGCCGTTTGATTGGACGTGCACTTGTACACTTGGTAGTACTCATGTCGCTCGCTCTTAACTCAGGGGAGCTTCCCTCTAGGGGTAGCGCCTGAGTGGAGAGGTGATTGGCGCGTGTGTCTACTAGTGAGTAGCCGTTTGATTGGACGTGCGATTGCTAGTGCTCGTGTCTCTCGCTCTTAACTCAGGGGAGCTTCCCTCTAGGGGAAGCGCCTGAGTGGAGAGGTGATTGACGCGTGTGTCTACTAGTGAGTAGCCGTTTGATTGGACGTGCACTTGTGCACTTGGTAGTACTCGTAGGCGTCCAATCAATCACTTCCTCTGGGGGAAGCGCCTGATTGGATAGGCGATTGACGTGTGTGTCTACTAATTAGTAGCCGTTTGAATGGACGTGCGATCGCGAGTGCTCGTGTCTCTCGCTCTTAGCTCAGGGAACTTCCCTCTAGAGGCAGCGCTGACACCGGGATCTCACTCACCGGTATTCGTAAGTCCTACCTCATGCATGGTGTCGCTGGATTGGCGACTTCTCAGCGGTCTTCCACATGCAAACTATACGCTTTTCAATGGGTATGTCCGTCCTTCGTAATTAGGATCCCGGGTTGGTCTCCATCCTTTAGGGGCTCATTTGAATGAACAGGTATGGGATCTAGCTGTGGTACTTAATCTCCTCAACCTGAGTACCATGAACCGCTGACGGACACAGCGCTGCTGCGTCTCTCCTTTTAATCCGCCTTCTTGGTGGCTATGTGGTCAGCGTTGAGCAGGTTGACTCGCCATTCGCCCCTGCTAAAAGGCCTGGCAACGTATAGGGGACGGTACTTGTTTTCACTGTAAGTTGTTTTCACAACTGACAAGTTGTTCTCACGTGTCAATTAACAGGACTCAATGACAAGCGTTACCAGCTGATTGTTCAATCAACTTGAAGTGGGAGCGAGGGGGTTATCAGTTAGCTTCACTTTAGAGTGAGCGTGAGGATTATCACTTAGCTTAACGAGTCGTGTGGAAGACAGTACTAATTGGTTGTGAGCATCCTCAGACCTTGCTTTTCGTTTTCGGATAACTGAATCAATTCCCTGTGCAAATATACAGACATGGTTTGGGGAAAAACGGCGTCTGGGCACGGGAGCACGAGTTCCGGGTACGTTCTTTACACTAGCATGCACTCTAAAATCGGCCGGATAGCGCGGAGTCCGGGTATCCGAGGTTCGACTGTATATCCGAGTTGCACACGCTGCAAGCCGATTTGCTCAGGTTTGAGGTGAGAATAGGAGGTTCAACGATTTTGGGGCTTGCGCCAGTTCTCATCTGCGAGAACCAAAGCGCCGACGAACGCGGGAGGACCTTCACACTGCCGCCAATCTTCCCGTCCACGAGCAGGGTCGTCTCCCTTGTCCGTTGCGGGCTCTGCGTATCTATATGTTCTCCATGCGGACCCCTGTGTTTTGATGTGAGGGACGGAGGTTCAGCCTCTCTGGGGCTGGCGGCTGAGTTTATCTGTAAGGTACTAACCGCAGACGAGAGGGGTAGAACTTTCTCGTTACCGTCCATTTCTAGAAGTGTTGATCCGACAGACAGGAGAATTGTCTCCTCTGCCCAGTACGGGCACTACGGATCTACCCCGAGAGAACCCGGACAGTGCGTCAAGGGAGGAGGAGACTTTTCATCCCTCATTCTCAGGCCAGTGTTTGGGAGATAGACAAAAGACATCTGAGCATCTACCTCCGCTCTGCGGGGTTAGATGCGTAATAGGTTGCGGATCTCGCTCCCTCGTGCATGCGAGGTCTAATCCGCACGAGATCAGGGCTATCTCGGCGACGATGGCCCTCCACAGCAACTTTGCGGTGGCGGACATCATGGCTGACTGTTTCTGGAAGTCAGACTCGGTGTTCGCCAACCACTACCTTCGGGACTTCTCGGGGTTTCGGTCTGTTGTCTTTCCATTCTAGCTGGCGACCTTGATTGCGGACCCCCTCGCTTAGCGAGGTTGGGTCAGGGTAATCACTCTGGCGTTCGGGGTTTCCCCGTCGGGGGTCACTCCGGGTGTCGTCTTATTGGTCCCCAGCTCTCTTCTGTTAAGACAGAGTTATATCGCTTTAACCGTCTCGTACCCACCTCCGTCTGTGGGATTCGGGCATATTGTTAACTATCGAGGAGAGTATATTAAATAATAGTATGTTTTTGTTTAAACATCATTATTTATACTCACCGTCGATAGTTAACAATCGTTAGCTCCCACCCGGCCTCCCCTCTGTACGATCGGCGTTCTCTGCCCGTCAGAAGAAGCAATGATGACGTAGGGTTAGCCACCTGGTGGTGAGTTACAGTACAGGTTTGGGCAGCGATAACTCTGTCTTTACTCTGTGTAAGGATTGTCGGAATTAGACAGATTAGGATAATCGGGCATATTGTTAACTATCGACGGTGAGTATAAATAATGATGTTTAAACAAAAACATACTATTTGCTACACTGGAGAACATTAGCGCTAAGGCATAAAATGTTTTTTTTCTGTTCAGCTATTGAGTTAAGCTTACCTTAGGTTTTATGAAATGTGGATCGGACTTATAGGTATAGGTGCTTGAGATTTTGATATTTGGAAAACATTTTTTAGTTGAGTTTGTGTATACTTTTTATATTGGCTAGTTGTTTTAGCTTATTTACAATATATTTCATAAAATAAACAAGAAAAAACATAATTTATAAATAAACATATGGTTGAATTATCAAAATGATTGATATATAACAAACGTACATTTCTTAAATTAAGTTTTGAAAAACAGATACTTGATTTACAATTGCCGTGAATGTAATTAATCTATATACTATATTTTTATCACTAAAATATTTTTTTTTATATGTTTATATCACAGGAACCCGATATCGTAAATATAATGTAGGTAAATTACTCAATTATATAGAGGGGTGGGCCTTACTTATCTACGTTTTACCTACATTTTATTTACGATATCGGGTTCCTGTGGTTTATATGCATCTTTGAATATCACACATTATGAAAGATAATCATGAAAATAATTATACGAAAATATATTTATGAAAATCGGATAAATTAGAAAACAGTTTTTAAAATGGAATGGAGCCTAAGCACATATAATTATATATAACATATCTAACTTATTATTTATCATAATGATAACATACCGCAGTGGATATACTCTTCACTACAATATTTTTTGAATAATTTACTAGATTATTTCTTTTAGTGAAATTGTGAAACTGATAAATACTCAATATGTACAATCCTCCTAGTTCCCTTAAAGATTTTATATACATGTATGGATAGTTTTTACTTATAAATATATGATAATAAACATATCACTGATACTGACGAATGCATTGATCTTTATTACTTTGACATGTCTTAAATAAAAAAAAATCTAAAAATATTAAATTTAAAATTATTTAACAGCATACCGAAAATAAATAATAATTACACATGACATATTTGTAAAACTCATTGATCATAATAATATATAAACATATCATCGACGTCTGATATTAATCACACCATATCTAAAAATAAATCTCGTGTTTGTACACACGATAGAACGTTTATAAACGTGGTGCGATGTTTCGTATGTTCACCTGTGTATTATTAGGCTAATTTTGGACGCTCAGGTATGTGTTGAAATATTAACACCTGTGTTTACACATGTCGTACAGGTGTAAATTGATAAACATAATCATGTGTAACCAAGGGAACAAGGTATGATGATGTTTATTTTGGCTAGATCGCTACCATTCGTACACCTTTGAACGAGTAATTGGAGGGATGATGGTACATATACGGGGGGTGATTTGCTATTCCCAGAGTTTGGGGATACGATTTTATTAATTCGATTAGCAAAGAACTAACGACAAAATAAGTGAATTTAATGAACGATATCTTTATTCATTTATTCTCATTAGAACTTTATTATCGTTGAAATTAAACCAAAATTTTAACCCCAAAAAATGAAATCCTTATATTAAGTTTTCATTGTTGTTAATCTGCCATGATCTACACGTGATAAAAACAAAACAAAATCATATTTTGGAATGTTTCTAAGATTAGGTTTACAGCCATGAAATAAGGGAAATGATTAGGTTTGTTAAAACACACTTATGCTTTCAAATTTAAAAAAATTAAAACACATTTAAATCAGATCAGATCAGGTTCGATTATTCATTTTCAAACTATTTAAATGTCGAATAATAAGAAATATATGGCATATCATGTGTATCACAGTCACAATACTTGTATATAACAATCACATTTTAATACCACATAATTGTATTGATTGATATGAATGTGTTTGTGTTTCCTGAACATCGTGAATTTGTACCTGGAAATTATTACAACCATTACTAATAACAAATTGAATATGTTTATTGAATTGAATTTACATTTATTCATATCATGAGCGGTTCACAAACACATATATGAGTAGAAAGAGTTGTATGATTAAATATTAGGTGTTCAATCTAAATTCTTGTAAGAAGCGTTTATCCTTTAATTAACCAATCTCTCCCTTTCCCTTCTTTCTCTCCCTCTCCCCCCTCTCTCTACCACGCTATCTCCCCCTCCCCCTACCTCCCCCCTTCGCTCTCCCGATTATCTCTCTCTTACTCTCTTCCTTCTCTCTCTCCCTCTCTCTCACCCCACCCTAACTCCCTCTTCCCTCTCTCATCTCTCTCTCCCTCTCTCCATTTTCTCCTTCTTCCCTCTATCTCCCCCTCTTTCCCTCCCACCCTCTCTCTCTCTCCCTCTCCCTCCCTTTTTCTCCTTCCCTTTATCCCTCTCTCGTTCCCCCTCTCTCTCCCTCCCTCTCTCTCGTTCTCTCTTTCTTACCTCCCCTCTGTCTATTTCTCACTCCCCCTCCCTCCCCTCCGCCCTCTCTCTCCCCTTCCCTCTCTCCCTCCCTCCCACTCTCTTGTGCTCTCTCTTCCCTTCTCCTCTCTCTCTCTCTCTAGCTCTCTCTCCCTCCCTCCTTTACACTTCTCCCTCCCTCTCTCTCAATTGTTGTACACATGTACACATGTGCGCCCACAATTGTACTCGCTACTTTTCATTCCAAGGGAAATAATCCGTACAGCTCTCATAAAAGTCATGCTCATTTCTTTTGTACCGTCACATCATTCCCACCATAACCTTTTTTTTACTTATTCCAATAAACTTCACGTAGGTTAGCACATTGCTTTATCCATGCTCCTTAAAAAATGACAGAACAAACATTTTGTAAAAAACTGTCTTCTTGGCTATCATTCGTGTTATTTGTTAATATATGTTTGACGTCAATCATTGAATTCTAAAATATGTCCTTTTAATTTTCCTGTGATTGCCTTATCTGTTTAGCAGAGACAGGTGAAATTAAAGGGAAAGTTAAACCTTCTTTGGAAATCTTTACGATGATTTTCAAATGGAATTTTTTTGTTTTTTCATTATAATTTTTTTCCCATTCCAAACTATTTTGGTGAAAAGTGAAAACATTTCCCCACTTGTTGACACAATGGAATTTGAGCAATACCTCCAGAACTCAACTGTCCCCGGGTTCTGCCAAAATTGCTCCAATTGAACCTCATTTCATCGGTTGATTAGTTATTGCGACATGAGGCACTTGTCGTGAAAGGATTAAGGGTATTGAAGGAGCTTCGCAGATGTGGATCGCTGATGACCCACACTATTATTTCATTATTTCAAAATAGAAAGGTGTGCCACGCCATGCCAAATTAACCAAAGTATGACACAATTATCGAAATGATACGAAATAAAAATCAAATTATTCGTTTTAATGAAAACTTTGCGCCGATCTCCCCTAATTACCATCAGCAAATTTTGGATGAATGATTTTTAAAAGAAAACCGAAAAATAAATGTGAAAAGAAGTGAAAATTACAATCGTCGGTTTGAACGATCTCTTTATTTATTCTCATTCTCATAATGTATTGTTTCATTCAGAAATCAAATGTATGTATCATAAACTATTTATTATTCCATGTCATAATCGACAATCTTCATATGTTACCGAAACAGAATTCGAAAAAAATAATTTCAGAATCCATTTACTGAAAATATGAGCTTAATCTCATTGGAATCCATGGGAACAAAATATCTTAATATCTAACGATTGTATCATCCCAATATTTTCATATTTAACAGAGATCATTGTACCAATGCAAGGTCCAATCTATGTATATCTGAAGAATCGCCAGACTGAAAACGAAATAACGGAAAAGCTTTTCTTTGATGTACCGTTTGTTTAGAAATGTAAACTTACAAAAATAAACATGATTATATTTTAGCCGACTATTAGTGCCAAAGCACAGTAGCAAAGAATTAGACCTAAACAACGGAAAACTACGCTGGTGGCATCTGTTTCCGAAACGCCAATATTTCGGCGTTCAAGATTATGTTTATTGTGAGTTAATTAGAACCCAGGAGCTTAGAATAACAAATATCGTAGGCTCATATCGCTTGATTTATTACTGTTTGGGGCAAATTATTTTTTGTAGCTCTCTTCTCATCTCATTTATATTTTAGGTTCATTTGTACTTTGGAATTATGATTATTATTATTATTATTTAATATTTTATAAGATGCAAATGTCTTTTTCTCTGTTAAGCCGAAGTATTGAGTGACAGGACTCATTTTTCAGTAATATATAATTGTACTTTCGAATTTGGAAACCTTATTTGATATCGTTATTTTTTTCTTTTACAAGCTGTATTTTCAGTTAGGATTTTTGAATGTCCTGATATTTCATAATTTCAAAAACCTCATCAAAGTTGCCATAAAACCGGAGAGCGGTGTGCAATTAACAAAATCTGAACTTGATTTTCGAAATATGTATTACAGTTGAGGAGCATGCAGGCGAAAGTTTAATTTTTTTAATTTTATTCAAATATTCCCAAATAATAGAATCCATATATAGTAATCTTCAGGGGATCAAACATCACGCTAGACTACGCGATCATGTTCCGTAGTCGTAAAGGAAATTTTCGAGCAAAAACTACTGGCGGCCATTTTTATGTGAACACCTTTAGTGAATGGATTCATGTAGTTTAAAAGGGCAGTAGCACGTTTTTTGATAACTTTATATTTCAAAATTTTCACTGATAATAGGATATAATATGAAGATTCACCTAAAATCCATGGGCGGCCATTTTGTGTGAACACCTTTTATTCATTTTGGGTAAGGAAAAGGAATCACATGGCTATTTGAAATAGACCTGCTTCATTTAGTTTAAATGCATTGTCTTTCAATTGGAACCATAAATTTTCATTTTCCTGACATCACCTTATATTCCCCCTAAAAACGTGCTACTGCCCCTTTAACAAAAAATGGTTCGTCCGTCTTTTAATTGATACTTTTGATTTAAAACCACTTTTGAAATGATAACATGTGTTTTTGTTTTCTAGAGATCTCTCGTTTTACATAAAATAACTAGTCTTACACTCAGACTAAAATTTATAACATTTTTACATTTACAAACCCTCTAGAAAAGCAAGTCTAGATCTGTAGTGATTCTTTTTTTCCAGAGACTGAATATAAGTCTAATAAAAAACGTGCTTCTGTCCCTTTAACTTCGTATTTTCAAATAACTCTGAACATGATGACTAAGCGAAAATTTATATATCTGTGAACAACACATTTGTAATATTGTAACTAATACACAATCTAATAACTAAAACATTAGAAAATGACATTATATGACGCAGATTGTCTTTTCAATCGATGAAGTGTTTTTTAAAGAGAATACCATTGCTTCAAAAACACATTTATATTCTCTATCATGAGATATTTATCGCATATCAATTATTTTAATCAACTTGATGCAATGAAACTAATCAATTAGCACACGGCTGATTATATCAGTTGATTGATTTTATTTTTAATCAACTTAGATATAATTTTAATAACGTTTTTGAAAGTGCTTATTTCTAGATAATGAGATTTCGAAAGTGGTCATTTTGTTTTGGAAATCAAATTACATTAATTATTTTTTACTGAAAAATAATTAGAAATGATCACATGATAATGTTAGAAAAAAATGATGTACATTTCTTGAATGTTGATATCTTTTTGTACAGTTCTGAAGTTGTAACCTTTCCAATTCATCTGCTAATAGAAGATGTGGTAGTAGTAGTAGAAGTAGTAGCCTAGTAGAGGTAGTAGTAAAAAGTAGTAGTTGTATTTGTAATAGCAGGGGAAAAAAAGGGGAGCCGCAGTGGTAGCAGCAACGGCAGTAGTAGCATTAGCAGCAGTAAAAGTAAAAATAGTAGTAGCAGCAGCAGTTGTAGTAACAGTATAGTAGTAGAAGGAGAAGCAGAAGTAGTTTTAGTAGTAGTAGTAGTAATAGTAGTAGTAGCAACAGTAGTAATAGTAGTTTTAGTAGCAACAATAGTAATAGTAGTAGTAGCATCAGCAGCATCAGAAGTAGTAATAGAAACAGTAAACAGCAGCAGAACTAGTAGTAGTAGTAATGGTAGTAGTAGAAGAAAACTGACCAGCAAAAAAAACTTAACACCTAATTTAGTTTCGATTTAACAACGATTTGAAATATATATGACGCATTTGATTATGGAATCATCAACATTAATCATATCTACAATATTTCATATGAATTGATCGTTGATTGATTCATTTTTTGTTAAGATATCTTTGTTTAAAGAAGACCGGGGTAAAAAATGAAATTTACACCAACATGACCCCTACCATGTTAAAAAGGGTGTAAATGAGTGGAAAACAAGGTTTGTTTTGTAATTTTTTGGTAAAATATAGCTTATATATCGATGGACATTTGTTGTTCATTAAAATTAATTTTCCACAAAAAAAAAAATTAAAAATTTCAATTTCCCCCCAAAAAAATCACGCGTCTAGAAGTATTCTTTGATTGATAACTAAAGGCCTGTTCTTTTCTGTTTTAGCGTACGACGTCTAAAACTTAAAATATTTGTAATTGAAGATTATGTATATGATGAAAGCAACTAATGTGTTAGGTTTCTTTTGCCTGTCAGTTTAGAAGTAGTAGTAGCAGCATCAGTAGTAGTAGTAGCAGCATCAGTAGTAGTAGTAGCAGCAGTAGCAGTAGCAGTAGCAGTAGAAGTAGTAGCAGAGGCAGTAATAAAAGTAGTAGTAGAAGCAGCAGGAGTGGTGGTTCTTGAAATTGTCGTACTTGTCATTGTTTAAGACATAGACCATTGCAAAATTGATAACTTAATAATATACAGTCTTAAAAATGTAAAAACTGTCTACCAAGTTGCCACTATGTGCAAGAAATGTTTACATGGTCTTCCCTACAAATATACCTATATCAAGTACCATAAATTACTAGTAAAATGTTAAAACGCAATATATTATGGCCTCAACACCTGCCTTTACGACATTATACGTCTGTCTTATTGTGCAGCTGTTGAGCTTTATTTAACTACATATATATCTCAAATATATAATAAAAGTCAAAGTTGCCATGTTTAAACCAGCAAAGGTTATCATTTACACAACTTTGCTTTTACTGAGACACGAGTTTCATGTGTGTTGACAGAACGAGATTGATAATGAGAATGAGATTGAGAATGACATCGTGTTTCCGTTTCATGTAAATTGTGAAATTTGGACAAAATGAATTGATATGAGCAAGTTGAAAAGGTATGCTTTTGTTAAAACATTTTCTTCTAATTTATTGTAGTACATTTTTTAAAATTTGTTTTTGTTACCGAAATAAATATTTAAGATTTAAGATTAAATATTCAACACAGTTTAATATAAACGTATGGCTCCTTTTAACGTTAGCATAAAAAACATCTTGTTTTGAATGTGTTTGTATTAGCCTCTAGGCTAAACATGTAGCAGCGGTGGTCTATTTCGACGAATTACTAACATGATTATTATATTATTGAAAAAGACAGTCATTCATGTAAATCCACTTATATCAAGCCATGTTGTGATATAAACCACAACACAGAATACATGATTATCGGTGGCAATAAAATCAACGAAAGTCGACATGTGTCAAAAAAATGTACTCGAATTACTTCTCTGTAAGATAATGCGGTGAGACAGGCGAAGTATCGGTTCTGGAAAACCCGTGTATATTTCCTCATGCGTCACGCATGCATTTCTCGTGTTTTCTCTGCCTCTCTGCCGTGTTTTATCCTGCGAGCTTCACGCTTCTCTTGTACGTTTCATGCTGCAAGTTTAGCTCGGACTTCCCGTGACTTGGTAAACTTCTATATTCCCTCGACACCTCTCTTGGCGTTGAAGCTCGTGCATTTTGTCTTTGCACGCACAGCACGAATATCTCGTGCTTTTTGCATTTGTGGCTTTTATGTCAAGGTGTATGAAGCAAGTCTTTTAGTTGTTTAGATACTATTGAAAAAACCCGAAAACATTCAAGTTTTTTAATTTAAGGCTATTTTCAGAACCTAATAATAATTTATTTGACATTTAGTTGTAGTAATACACAAAAGCGTTTAATCACCTAACATGCATAAAAAGGATTCGACTGATTTTAATCAACTTATCGTACAAACACGAAAAGTGAAAAAATAATCAAATCATTCAGTTTTTTTCTCCGTTTGAAACCTTTCCTGAAGGAAACAAATATGATACAAATTTATGGGTGGTAATAATCCAGATGTCTCGCCTATACCTTTAATTTGTGTCATTTTAAACTCGGCAACATCTATACTTTGATGGAAATGTTATCCGTTTTTGATTTACGAATCTGATGTTGAATGTTTTGATTGATTAACTAGTCGAAATCGAGGAGTTTAATTTTGCAATGAAATGACATTTAAACAGTGTCAACTTGCTTGTTGACAATTGAGGGAAAATAATATATTCGATTAAAATCAGATTTTCTTACATGGCTAAGAAGAACACATATACATACTATAAAGTGTCTTGAAATACACATCCTTATCAGCTTGACGTAAACAACATGGGAACAAATGTGTAAATAACACATCTTGACACATTTACATATTGAAACAGATATGATCGTTTTAACACCTCTGGTTTGTACGAACCCGTGATCATCAGATGACAGTCAGATACTCTACCAATTCAACCAAGTGGATTTACCAATAGAGGCGATCTCACAATAAATAACGCGCGAAACTTGCAACTATACACTGATGAACAAAATAAAGTTTACACCACAGTCTTGATTTTTCATTAATGCGTTATCAATATAAGGCATGTGACGCATTTGATTTTCACATGGTGACAGTAACTCATGTTATCATTATGTTTGATATAGGTAGGGGTAAAAATAAAAATTCTTGAAAGCGGCGATAAACCCCAAATCACATCACCAAAATAAATAAGTATAACACCATAGGTGTTAAGACGTGTGGAGAATAAGTTGCATTTGTTGATTTTAACAAGGAACATATCTTCTGTGTCTAAAAACAGTTATATCACTAAAATGAATTTGTAAAAGCTTTTTTTGTCAAGGTTTAAAAAACAAACACTCTATTCCGCCTCTTCCGTCATTACGTTGCAAGATGAACCGTGATTCGTCACTAAACCAGCATTCTCTCCCCCACAGAGGAAGCACAGTCGTATCTGTGCAAGCCTCTGATCTTATTAGCCACATCCCTGGGTTCCGGTAGATTGCCCAAACTCCAAGAGTTGCAATACAAGATAATCTCCCTTATTAGCAGCCAATGAAACACGTCTTGGACACATTTTTTGTGAGCATCCTTAACGGTCGTATATAATATGAAAATATCATGCCTTTATATGGATCTATGTATATTTGATATGTAAATATTTTTCATTAAAACTGTGAGGGAAAAATTCAGAAGATGATATAATGTTTTATAACTGTGTAAATGATTATTTATTTCTGATAAATTATATGTTACTTATCAACCTCAAAAACAAATGAGAAGGTAAGAAGCGCCTTTTTTAAAAGGTAGAGTTATCTCCCGTGGATGTTAAATTCGTTTTGCCGAAGCATACGGAACTGAGCGAGGTGTTGCGAATGATCACTTTTGAACAGGCGTCGCTGATTGCACAACTAACTTGGATTGCCTCCAATCAGACTTCTACCTTTCTATCCTATGTATAAGGTTCATAACAACAGAGGCTTGCTCGGATACGACTGAGCTGCCTCTGTGGGGAGAGAATGCAAAACCACGTGCGCCTTCACTTTCTCAGAGTCCACACTGACACGCTGTTGCACCACCTGAGCAGTCGACGCAGATGAAGGAGACGTAGCACAGGTTCGACAACTGGTCTTCTTGCATGTACACCGGTTTCTCCCAGACAGTTCCTGATTGTGTGAGCTGACACTCTCCTCAAACCTGTAGCAGTTTCAGTATGTATGGCTTGCCGATTAAGAATGAGGTGGATCCGGATGTACGGATCTTGGACTGGCGTCGTAATTCATGGTCGACCACTTCTCGGGCAACCTTGCGTCGAATTGGATTTTTTGTCATAGCTACACTGTCGGGATATCATTGTCTACTTTGCAATGACAAATCACTAAATAAAATCCAGTTCCACACGGATTTTTTTCACTCCAACTAAACTGCCGTTTCCATGATTTGCACGTGAATTGGCTTTCATGCGGATCACTATGGACATTTCATGCTTTCTGAAAGATAAATCAATAAAGTACTCTTATGCGTAAAAATGCATCTGTTGTGTCCATTAAATGCATGCATGGTTTGAGTTCGTTATATATAATAATTTAAAAAAATTAAAAACAATACCATTATTCAAACGAGTCACTTACGTCTGAAGACAGGGTTGCGTTTATGTACTTTTATGAAAAGTAGAAGACATTTAATGAATATCAATTATAAAACTTCGAAAGAAAATATGTTTATGTTGATTTATTTTAGTGAAACTAGACTGAAATACAAATCCTTATTTAACAATAAAACAAATAGGTCAGGTTTGGTATTAGATAAGCACAATAAAAGTAAACAAAATGCAGTATTTCTAACCTAAAATAGCACAGTCGAGGTATAAAACTCCATTACACACTATGATATCATGAAAAATGCATATGTGACTGCTAAATCGAATCGAAAGAATGAAAATAGAGACACGATTCGACTTAGTGCCATTATCGCTTTTAGCATAGATCGTGGTAACCTAACACTTTACCATTGAAAACTTTTACCATTTTTCTGCCTGTGACACGACAAAACATTTCTGTGGGTTATTTTTCACCCCGGCTCTAGAAGCTTTTTGAATCAGCGAATCCAAACACGTCAAAAATCTCATCACATTAGTAAAGCGATATTATTTCATATAAATATGGCTGCACTAATGTCTTCCAACGAACTGAATGCATTAGCCATATAGATACGGCCACGATAACCTAATTGTAAAGTGAAAATGCATTACACTCATGAAATTACGAAATAAAACCCTTTCCAATTTCTAAAAAGCCTCTAAAACGATCCGCCGATGCTTGGAACCATGTCAGAATCGCTTTCAATGTTGTTAAAAAGTTTGGACACCACATCATATTAAACCGGAGTACGAAATGCGTAATTGTAAAAACCTATTAAGGATTGGCGGAGGCAATCTATTTAATCACCAGTTAGGCGGGATATAGTCTCCCATGGGCGAAATAGAGTTCGACAATTAGGCTGATAGGGTTGCTAACCATAATATTATTGTTCCATCAAAGACGAGATAAAAAAGCATCATTTTCAGTGGTCCGCTTAGCAAAGATTCAATCCATGCTCGTTTCTTGTGATCCGTGTTTTTGCATCACCCAAATGGGTCGATGTACATAGTTTCATTTACTTGAAAACTTTTTCGTTTATTTTCGATCAATTTTGTTAATTTGCCTAATTACTCTTCAGTGCGTTATCATGGGAGGTCCTTTCTTTAATTGGATGGCTTCCTAGTGATAACACACTTTAGAAATAAGGAGGAAATCGAAAAGAGGAATTGAGAAAGTTGAAACACGAAACACAATGTCGGAGTTAATTACACGATGTTGGAGCTTTTGAAAAAGTTTTAATGAATTTGAGGATTAGCCTAGTTGATGCAAATGGAACGGCGTTTAGTGAATTGACGGGCTTCTGTCAATTTCATTTGATAGAAAATTGCCCCAACTTTGAGAGAACGAAAACTAGAAATCCTTCGTATGCTTCGTGAAGCACGCTTGCAAGCCAAAGTCAACTCATGTTTATGAAGGATGTAAAAACGCACACTAGACTCTGAACATATTTCTCGTTCTGAATTGAAAGAAGATTTTGAGTGAAAAAGAAGTCCCATCTATTTGAAAACTATTGAAAAGATGTTCAAAAGTTTTCACCAAAATGGTACTTCGCATTCAGAACTTAACATCCAAAATTAGCTTTATATAATGATTAAATTTGAAATGCCCGGAAATGCAAGTCCGTTGAAGCAATGTCAAAAATGATCTCATGCTTAACTAATCAAAATTACACAACATGTTACTTACTTTCTAGAAGTTACTAACTTCATAATGACTATCGTCGTTATAGAAAGTAAGATAAATATGTTGGATACGCTTTTTAAACGTACATAATGCTACCTACATATATAAGTAATATGTCACTAAGCGCTTTGAGCATGCAATGTCCATGGATATATCGGTATATAAATGGACTATTATCATGATTATTTTAATCGTGGAAATATTAAGGACGAAATGAATTCTAGGAACACATCAGAACACATAAGAACACATTAGAATACATCAGAACACATCAGAACACATCAGAACATATCAGAACACATCAGAACACATCAGAACACATCTGACATGCAAGGTGTCTTGTTGTGATCTTCTCATTGATTCACACATCCTGATTATCTGGCAAGTTCGTGTGTATGATTTCAACAGTTCAGTGAAGAGTTACTTCCCCCTACTCAATATAACGTCGATTTAACAAGATCCAAGAAATCATCCATGCATCGTTTTAGAAGTTTCTTGAGTTTTGCCTTTTGAGAAGTTGAGAGTTTCTTTAAAAATATACCTCGGTGAAAAGTGAATATTTGCACCAAAGAAATATGCCTGAGGACGCGTCAGAGAACTTTAAACAGTTCTGTTTGCATTTACTAATATCGTTTTGGAATTACGTAACCAAGGCACGCTTTACGTTAAACGTGTTCTAGAACATAGTTGCAACGTCAAGAAATAAGTGAGCAGTAAGCTTGGTAGATTGATTTAAAGGGACAGTCCTATTGGGGGATTTTTGTGGAAACGAAATTCAAGAGGAAACGGTGATGCATTTTTTTCGATAAATTGTTTAACTTCGAACAACTACAATGTCAACCTCACTAACATATTAGGAAATAAGTGTTAAATAATCATGTAATAATCATATTTAGATATAAACAGGGAAGTATTCTTAATACCCGATAGGACTGTCCATTTAAGGTGTCCTTAAAACCGTAGTTACATCGTTAAGAAATATGCAATCAGTTAGGTTGGTAGCTGGATTTAAGGCCGGTCCATAAATGGCCTATAAGCACCTGTCCGAAGAAATAGATGGTCGATATTAGGGTTAGGCCTACGCTTTTGCCCTAAATGACACACATGCTCTCGCTCCGAAGACATGACTTATTGCCAAGTTATTTCCCTTTGTTCACATCTGTCCCTGTATGTTCCTTGAGCCCATGCCCAAAACATGTTTATATTTACGCTTTTTAGATGGTCTATCTCAACCCTTTGAAGTAAAATATCCATAATTCATTAAGAATCTTCATCAACATCCCTCCCCATCTTTATCTAACCTCCCACATACGAAGCTGAAACAACACAAAGTTTTCAATATCGTTGGTAGGCCCTTCAAATCGATCAATAGCGAAGCATCTATCTCAGCAATGTGCTGTCAAAGCTGCCATTTGAAGAGAAGTTCTTAGCATGATCTGTTATGTTGGATGCACACAGTGAGTTTATGTAGAGAATAAATCATTAGTAAAGGATTTTGTCATTTTCTTTGAAAAATGTCGGTGCATATCCCATATGTTAAAGGGGCAGTAGCACGTTTTTTGATAATTTTATATTTCAATGTTTTCACTGATAATGGTAAGTTAATGCTAAATGTATTATTTTGAGAGTGTCCAAAATCTCATTACACAAGCCAGTCATCCATAGTCAGAGGACATTTCGTGTAAGAAAAAGGAATCGCATGGCTAAACTTTATGTTATATATTTGAATTATTAATGCTCCGTTTAGTTGAAATACACTGTCTTTCAATTGGAACCATTTATTTTCATTTTCCTGACATCACCTTATTCCCCCCCCCCCCCCCCCCTAAAACGTGCTACTGCCCCTTTGAAGTCAGGTAAACTTGTACGGTGGATAGTTATTTTTCGAAGGTAACATAGAAAATGTCTTTAGTTGAGCAGGTATTCGTACCCATTGCATATTATTAGTTACACGGCGTTTTGACAGGGTGTACGGGAATGTAAGACCCTTGTACATTCTGTATTTTCCTGAGGCGGAGCCGAAGGAAATGCAGAATGTACAAGGGTCTTACAGTCCCGTACACCCTGTCAAAACGCCGTGTAACGAATTTATTACCCTTAAGATCTTTTATTTCAACACAGTTTACTCATTTTGACCGAAATAAGTCTTAACTAGACTGCGGTCCAAGCTCAGCACATTGTGAACATCAAGAGTCGCGGTACGGAGCTAACGGCAGTTATATAAAGGGAGATAACTCTGTGACTAAATATATCCGAATTAAATGAAATAATTAAAGAGAAACATGTGTTCATATTGAATGAATGTAATAAGACAATGGATATTAACAATGACATAACATTAGAATCTCTCAATTGATGTTGGTCATTGTAAATTTTGATTCTGAAATTGTCAGTCGAGCGGCCGTTTTACTTCCGCATTCCAGCTGAGCTCAAGGTCATCCGTATGACCCGTTTGGTATGTCACGTGACAAATTTGACGGGGTGTACACTTCGTACACCCTGCCAAATCCGACTACACGGGTATGTATGCTTTGGCTATTGACCAATCAGAATTCGAGAAATTTATCTTAAGGGTAATAATATACTTATTAGGAATGTACATATTAATAGTTCAAAAGGAAAGGAAATCATCATGGTATTCGGTGTTTATCCAATGAACTATATTGTTGAGAGGGAGGGGGAGTATAGTGGGCAAACTGACCGAGGTTCGGACACCACCCGAAGTCGCCCGAACTTCGGACACTTTTGATTAGAAGCTGACGCAGTTATACGTGAAAAAACTACATGTCATTTGTTTCAAAATGTTTCTTTGCAATCTGTCTTGATATATATTTCTCTTAAAAAAACATTTTATTATCATACCTATTTCCCAACTTACTTTTTCGGACAGGGGCAATAAACCGGTTCATGGAGGAAAATGGCAGGAAAGGAAAATCTTTTATTGTGTGATAGTTCCCAGTTTGCCATGTTCCAAATGATAGTGCGCTTATATAGCGAATAAACCATTTTTTCAACACAGGGAGGTACCACGCATGAAAACCAGCAGTGTTACTGAGGATGATAAACCATTATTTGTACGGAGAAATGTAGAAATAAAATACAATAACCCCTTCATGTCGGAAGAATCGCCATTTCAAAGTTTGTTCAACAATTTCCGAATTCGCCATTTCATATTCCGTTTTCCATATCAATTTAGAGATAACCAGATTCATCAATAGCACGATCACAAAAACTTGCTATGCTCGCTTTATAAGACTCATTAAACCTTTATACTTCAATAAAACCTTTTGAAATTATGCAACTATTTACATTGATTGCAATTGCTAACTATTTCAAAAGTTAACGCATATAAGATCTTCAGTTATAAATATCTTAACCAGTTGGCCGTAAATTTTCTGGCAATCATTTTGCCATTGCGTTTTCGATTATATCGTTAATAACTTAAAGGAATATTCCAATGAAAAATGAAAAAGAGCCTTTAAAAACAATGTGTATCGATAAATCCTTCAACTTTGGCCAATAATTTTTAGTTTAATCACCAAATCTGCAATAAAAATTCAAAGTTGGGAAAAATCAAGTTTACCGGCATTGATGGGGGACGCCATATTGCTATCTCGAACGGTAAACGAGAGCGAGAAACAACGGGAATATGACGTCAAGACACACCACGAAATTAGGAGACGCCGTTAGATTCAATGGTGGGCGGTGACGGCCCGTCAAATATGAGACTGTAACAACCGTCACGACTTCAGTAAAGACATGCTGGGTCCAGAATATTCTACTTCTATGATGCCCAAAGCAATAAATAAATATTTCTGACCAGCAGACTGCTGCAAAACTTCAGTACAGTTTGGAAAACATTTCCCATGTGCGGACGTCACAAGGTTTGAACACTGACCACTGTCATTTTTTTAGAATTTTTATAAGTTATAGACACCATGCATAAGGTTGAAATAAAGTGTTAAATGACTTTGCTTAAATAAGTGCATTTAAAAAAAAAACTAAACGTAACATAGAATAATTATTTATTGATTATATCACTCGAAAAAAAGACCTTGTATTGACATGATCTTGTTGAAGCGAATCCTAAAAAGCGAATCCGCGATGATGGTGGTATGGTTCGTAATCAAAATGAAATTGTTTATATCAATCAAAACACGTTTGATAAATTTGAAAGATGGCATTTTCTATGTTGGCATTGACTTCTCGTTTTTATTACATAAATCTTGGCTTGTTTGAGGATGAAAATATTTTTCTATTTATTTAGTTGTCGCCGATACGAAACCAATTTTGATTACGAATCACTGAGGCGCACATGCTGTATGAAATATTTATCGGAATGATTGTTAATGATTCCTTATTATGTTCACATATCATACCATGTTGATTATTTTCCAAAGGTATTTCTGCTAAAGTTAACAATACGTAACGAAATAAAAATGGAATTATAAGATATCATTAGTATACTAAAACAATCAGGAAGGAATGGTGTTTGGAATAATATTAAAGATCTATCAACTCATCAGCAAGTAATACAAAATATTATACTCACAAAGTTTCTTTATATCATCGAGTGTTTTTTTTGTCTAAGTTGCTATGATGTAGCTGAATAATCCATATTTGTTTGGAGTTTTCTCATTATTATATCTTTTAGTAAATAAAATTATTTAACTTACAACTATGATTTTTTATATTCACAGAAGGATATGATTTTAATGATAACAATGCACAAATTATCACAACGTATGTCTCTTAATTAAACCTTCAAATTATTTTACAAAATACTAGATTTACGTTATTTATGCATGTTTTACATTGAATATTCCCTTTTATATTTATTTTTAAATAATACAATGATTCTAACACGTTCATAACAAAAAATGTTTTTCCCTTTTCAAACTGACTAGAGGGTTTTTGAAAATCCACAGATTGAATGTGAAAGAGTGCCAAGTTTTTAAAGAAAACCTATCGTAGTAACTCTGTGAAAATAAAATATTAAAAAATATAATTTCTTATTTTTGGAAAGATATAAAAAAAAGATATGCAAAGGTCTTAGTGATTGATAATAGGCCTATGTATATAACAGATAAATCATTGATATGCACGTTTGATGTATCAAAATTCAAGGAAACGTTTTCTACTTTGAAAGTGTAAATTTTATATAAAAAGGAGTAGTTATAGAGTACGTCAACATCTTTCAGGTAAACATACCATGTTTTAATCAGAAAAATATACAAAGAACACGACAAGATATAATTCTCTTGATCGTTTTTAAAAACATTTATTTATTTATTTATTTTCTGTGTTTTTTTTATATAATTCATATCGTTAATAATACTAGACAAACCCGCATATTAGTCGTAGTTGCTTGTTGAATGATCTATCCGACGACTGGGTCGTTCTGTAGGCACAATGATGTTTTACGTTAACACAGTGCGCAGCGCACACATTCAGCAGTTCTAGTCAAATCATGGAAACTCCACTGCACAAAGATGTACGGAGTTTATAATGTAAGCTCCTTGCATCGATTCTTTGTGGTGTGTCGATGACGTCACATTTTCAAATAAAATGGCGACCACCGTCATCGCTCAAAGACGAAGGTTTAAAATTCTGTAAATACTTATCTCGTTGACAGAAAAATTTAATAATTTGTGAGAATGTCTTTTATAACTCAAACTTTGGCTAGAATTAAGTTGAAATCGTACTGGAATATTCCTTTAAACTTTGACATATTTTCATAAGTAAAACTTTATAGTCGAGTAATCACATCTCTTGTACGAAAAATAGAACTTAATGCTTTTCCTTGTAATGAAAACTATTCGTTCATGGAAAAACTTTTCTCACTTCGGAAAAGGGTCCCCCAAATTTGAAGACACTTTGGCCTCGGGCTAATAAATATCCTCGCCGTCTCAATTACGATTAATTGCAATTTCACCGATTGGTGAATAATTACTCGTTTTGGAGGCGCCACTCGACGTCATCAATTGAAGCTTTTGAAGCAATGTTTCCAGTGCAATTCGATTGTTTAAAAGGAAATCGAAGGGCGAGAATGAAGGGAGAATTTTTCATAATTGGGCATATCAATACTACAGATAATGAGAAGCAAAGCTGTTATTAGCGAGGTTAGCAATCAAAGAGTGTGTGTGAAAAGATGCGTCGAGTTGCCGTCATGAAAGCCTTGGTACCCAATCGAGGATAGGTACACATACCCTAATTATACACCATTTTGGCTTGATTAGATTAAACATACTTTGATAAGCCCCCATTAGACGTCCGTCGAGCTTATTACTGCGAAATTGTTAATGGAAGAAAGGAATCAAAAACATTCATCAGCGTGGATTCAACTCCTTTCCAAGATGGCTGCCGTTATCGTCTGCCCGAAATGGCGACTGATTGATAAAACCTTCATTAACCTATACAGCTTTTTCGAGAAAATCTCCTCTAAATCTTTTCCCGAGCTCATTATTTTGCTTTCAAAATTAAGATGTTTCAAAAAACGTACTTCAAAAAAGAAAATTAAATTCACGATTTCGAAATGTTCCGATTGCGGTAACGAGCTGATACGATCTTGTCTGAATGCGCCCTGATTCCAAATTGACGCGAATGCCAATTTAGCGTCAAGTTTTTTGCATCCAATTTTAGAGAAATGATTTCATATACTGGTCTCTCTTCAACGCTCTACTGTCAGTCGCTCAAAATATTCGTTTTAACATTTGCTTTTCATCGAAACACTTGCATTTTGAGTGGTCTTTTATTAAAACCTGGAAATCCTCTTAATTAGCCTCATTTGTAAAAATGATAAAATTTTGTATTTGATATGTGAAATTTCTGACAAATATTCATCAAATTACAACGCGAAAGGCTGGAAATTTAAAGTTTAGTAATTTATTTTTAAGTTACATACTTGGAGTGCAAGTCATTTTTAGATCAAATATATATGTATATATTTAACTAAATAACGAGTTTAGTTTAGTCATATGAAAAAAGTTAGAAGTTAGCAAATTTTAATTCTATTTCTTTTGATTTAAAATGATTTCAAGATATAGCGACTCGAACCTCCACCCATCTAAAAAATACCTAATTGTTAATGATTATTCTGTCGATGTAGATATTTGTTAAATATTCATAAATATTCATATATAATTGCGCCAAAAAAAATGTTGGGTTAAAATATGTGAAGAAAATATATAACGGAATTACTGATTGAGACAGCGAGGATTAAATAGATGATCAACTTCTTGATTTTCAATGTCATCATTGTTGATGTTCAACTGCTTGTTTTTCATGATTGAGAAAATAAAGAAGTCGTTAAAATCTATCTTTCTGCTTTCTCAACCTTCTAAAATGCCTTCCAGACGGTAAATCGAACTTGTTCGGTCGATGGGTTTCCTCTCCACTAGGTGCGATGGCAGCCCCGTAGTTCGCATGTGACGTGCGTTCAACAAACCAATCAAAAATTGTCCAGCAAAAGCCCTCAGTATCAGTAGCTAGGGGCAAGTAACTTATGTAAACCATGCTTTCAATATGATCACTGTTTACGGTCTCATACGATACGCGCGATGATGTGGTTGGTTCGCTAACGACTAGTTTTCTTCTGCACTTAACTTGTACCACATGCGACCTACGGGGCTGTTGTCAGACCTTGCTATTTGTGTAAAGGATTCGTATCAATAGAATACAGACTTTTTAGAAAGAATTTATTTCTTAAACAGACGCAGCTTATTTGAAAAAACTAAAACAATTTTTTATTTTGTATCAGTGTTTACTCTCCGATATCCTTCAGTTCTCTTGTAATGCAAGTTTTTAAAATTCTCAACCATGGTTTATTTGAGAGCCAGAAGGGCATAAGGATATGTCTTTATTTCTTCTTTAACATTTACACTTTTTTACCATGAAAAGTTTGTTGAGTAAAACTATCAACGCAAATTGCCACATTTTTATCCGAACATTTCGAGTAATTATTGATAAAAGGTTCATTTCATTTCCAGACTCTTTTTTTACAACTCACTTGAAATATTGAAGTGTTTATGACTTTCAGTTCAGATTTAGAAATCATTATCTTCATTATCCTAATGAGAAAAATATATTACTTCACTAGTACATGCATTTGATACCATTAACTTGGCTGTAGTTGGTTCTCTTCTCTGCATCGCTAATTTCAAGGCAGTCAAGTTCAGCAACGTTGAGCGTGGCTTAAATACTGGTGGGGGATTAACTTGGCTGAAGTTGGTTCTGTTCTCTTAACGCCTAGCATAAGTCAAACAGGGTGGCTTGAATACTTGATTAGGATCCTTTGTATACGTGTTAATAAATTAATTAAAGAATTTATATAAAAAAAGGGTTGGCTCTTTGTCACATACTGACATCATTTACAGACCCTAGACTTTAAAGGGGTAGTAGCACGTTTTTAGGGGGAAAATAAGGTGATGTTAGGAATTTTCAAAAAAATGGTTCCAATTAAAAGACATGTATTTAAACTAAATGAAGCAGTAATAAAGTAAAAATATAATGTAAAGTCAGCCATGCGATTTCTTTTTCTTGCACAAAAAATTAAAGGTGTTCACACAAAAATGGCCGCCAATGGACTTTATGTGAATCGTTATGATTTGTTCCCTGACCATAGGTGATTGGTTTGTGTAAGGAGATTTTTGACCCTATCAAAATAATACATGTAGCATTAACGTACAGTTATCAGTGAAAAATTGAAATATAATTTTTTTCAAAAAACGAACTACTGCCCCTTTAAGAGAGTATCTAAGGTGTTCCTCTTGTTAATAGTGAGGTGTTCGTAATTGACCAGGCATAATATTTCAGGCACTATATAAATGGACAATCCGTGATTTGAATGAGAATATTGTGATGTAAAACTGTTGATGGTCAAACCCTATGTGATTTAAGATTATTGAATATGTGTTGCTGAAATTATTACCATATAGAAAGGCCAGTTTGAATTCAATTGATATCATTCCTAAGCTATTCTCTATATTGGTAATCTCTGTATTAGCAATCAGATAAACACGGCTTAATACAAAATCACACAATAAAGTCCACTTTTGTACTTCCATATTCTTCGGCACAGAACACTGATTATTGACAGATTTAAACTACGTTTTTTAGTCTTGAAAACAAATCTTCACCCTTACACACCTTCAAGCCACAATCTCGATCGCCATGGCAACGAGGTATCGGAAGTCTCCTAATCAGCGCGAAGGGTAAATGAAAAACATGGATCGGGTAATTAAAAAACACGAATCGGGCACCGGAGAGGTCCAATTATTCTCATTACGATTCTATTAGCTTCCTCCACAAAATCAGTCCAGACATCGGCGTTAGAAATTTCAACCCCAGGGTACAAGGAAAAGGTTTTGGGGGCAATTGTTGATAATTTGCCTACTCTGTTAAATAACACATTTTCCTCATCACCCACAAGCCCCTAAAGTTGGCCCTGAATGTAAATCTTCTCGTTAATGTTTTATATTTTTTTTGCAGTCTTTTTCGTTTTAGGTGTGGGTTAAGTTTTGAAAAACTTTTCAAGTGAGAAATTTACCTTGAAAATCTCAAAGGTCATTTTACGGATGAGATTTTGAAAAAGGGGTGTTTTATTACGTGAAAAAATGTGAGGTTAATTCAACTTTTGAATTTAAGAAAAAATAGAACTATTATGAGGTCACCTTTGTGATCTATTACCGTACTTTCGCTAATAATCATTGAATCTCTGAAAATTCAAGTGTTTAAAATATTCGTAAGCGCTGGACATGCCCCGACTATAAAAGAAACCAGCTTTTGATTGAAGTAAGTGTAAGGTTTCGAATAACCAGAGAATATGTCACTTGTTTACTTCTGATGTAAAAACAATCAATGAATTAATTTTCTTTTAAAACATTTTTCGCAATGCTCAAGTTGCTTAAAGGTCCATGATTGTAAATTACAATCTTAGCTTCATCTAATCAATGGGACTGTTTTTAACGATATTTCCATTCAACTCCCATAAGGTGAAATGAGGTGAAATGGGTTTTATGCCGCTTTCAAGAGCATTATTCTTATATTGCGCCTGCTCATATCATTGCAGGGAGAAATCCTGCAACACCATTGTGGCTATACATTGCGGTGAAACCTACGAGCATCGAAGTCCCATAAGCGCTGGGTCTACCAGATTCCATAGTTCACAAGAACCCCGTCCCCAGGTCATTGCGTTTTATATATCGCTGCTTTGATGTCGCATTTAAATGAGAAAATTTGCCCGAATGTAGATTAAGATCATTAAGATCTTTATGCCAATCTTCTTTGTAAAAGATGCCGGGTTATTTATGCCAAAAGCCCCAAAACTGAAACCTGCAAGCTTCCTTTGTATCGTATTATTTCTATAGACAACGAATCATAATTGGACAAATTCATAATGGAACTGTCACTGCTACCAAGAAGGGAACCACTGCAGTTAATTCATGCAGTTTACCGAACAAACAGTTTGTAAATATGACGTTTTTTGTTCAAATATACTGTGACGTCACAAAATATAGAGTACGGGTACTCATGTACGTTATATTACGCAAATATTGCATTTGCACTATGATTGATGGCATTATTTATGATCTTATTGCATATTTAAAAGAATGACAAAAGTTGATATTGGTATGTAAAAGGTAACATTACAACACATTCTGTTATTTGTTTTACATCAGATTATCTGTAACCGAGAAACTCCTAAAATATCCTGTTATCTATATAAATCCAGCTGATAGCTGGTAATAACTGAATGTACATGGCATTTACGGTTTGATCAAAGAGAAATTTATCTGATTCAATGATATGTACATCATCGTTCAGTATCATTGTCACCATTTGTGTTGCCAATGAAAGTTTTAAAGGGACAGTCCTATCGGGTATATTTTGTGGAAATAAAATTTTCTTCTGTGCATTTCTTAATCAAGTGGTCAAATATCAATCAACAAAAATGTAACCCCAGTAACATATTTCAACGTGGTTGTGTAATAATCATGAGCTATTAGCATTATATGCATAAACGGGAAATGTCTCCTCGTTTCCACAATAAACACCCGATAGGACTGTCTCTTTAAAAAGAAACCGGAACCAAAAATCAGGTTTTACTTCTCATCCAATCAAAATAGGTAATAACGATATCAGGTGTGCCTTTAGCACCAATCAGATCGATCCTCTCTTAACAATCACCTTTGGGAAATTATCCTACAATCAGGTCCCGCCAATCAGTGCATAGGGACGATAATGGAACTAATTGTTTTCGTCTTGGAGGAATCTATTTGGAGTCAGACTCTGGTGAACGTGAGGGCTTCGGTCCGTCTTCAAGAAGGGATTTAAGCTGACAGGCTAATCTCTGAATGTTGAGGCTATCAAGTCCGGATATAGGCACATTTGCATATTCTGTACTTTTCCGGATTTTTACTTGACCTCCACATCTGTCAGTTTAAGATTGGCGTGTAAATGAAATGTTTTATCACGCCTATCAAAAAATGAGGGCAGGTTATTGATAGGACTGTTTTATTTATGATTTTACTTCAAAAGGAAAGGCTGGCTCCTATTACTTTTTAAAGGGGCAGTAGCACGTTTTTTGAGAATTTTATATTTCAAATTTGTCACTGATAATTGTTAGTTAATGTTAAATGTATTATTTTGACAGTGTCAAAAATCTCATTACACAAATCAATCATCCATAGTCAGAGGACAAAACATGAAGATTCACATAAAATCCATTGGAGGCCATTTTTGTGAATTGTTTGTGTTAATTCATTTTGTGTAAGAAAAAGGAATCGCATGGCTAAACTTTACGTTATACATGTATATTTGAATCATTACTGCTCCATTTAGTTTAAATACATTGTCTTTCAATTAGAACCATTAATTTTCATTTTCCTGACATCACCTTATATTCTCCCTAAAACGTGCTACTGCCCCTTTAAACCCGAACGGATATTTTATGTTCGTAAAGAAACTCAAACGGCGTTGACAAACATTTGTTTCTTTCTTTAAAAATGATAAAGAACATGGAATTAACATTGGTTCTAGTTCTCATTTCAGGAAATCATCCTGATAAGGAATGATTTCGCCACTTACCTTTTCACATTTAGGTTTCGAATGCGTGATTAGTATTTAGGATAAAATTTGGTAATAATTTTGCTCTCAATACTTATGTTTAAAAAAAAAAGATATTTACCACTTTATTTTTGGTAAACAACCAAACGAAAGAAGGGTTTATTCACTTTTAACAACAAACAATATCAAGCTTTTTTACAAACTATCGTTAGTACTATACCATATTCGTTACCGATTTACACTTGTAAACCTCTGACGATATTGTGATAATATTTACATGCGACAATTATCCTATTACAAGGTAGTGCTGTTGATATTGAGGAAATACCTTTACACTGTACTGTTGGTCTCGGGACATATTTACCTATAAATTTGTTTGTCTCCGTCTGTCTATTCTGACGTTTAATCTCTGAGATATAAGCTACCTAAACGTTTTAAAGGGGCAGTAGCACGTTTTTTGATAATTTTATATTTTAAAATTTTCACTGATAATTGTAAGTTTATACAAAATGTATTTTTGATAGTGTCAAAAATCTCATTACACAAGCCAACCATCCATAGTCAGAGGACAAAGTATGAAGATTCACATAAAATCCATTGGCGGCCATTTTGTGTGAACACCTTTAATTCATTTTTTGTAAGAAAAAGGAATTGCATGGCTAAAATGAACGTTTTATATTTGAATTATTACTGCTCCATTAGGTTTAAATACATTTTCTTTCAATTGTAACCATTAATTTTCATTTTCCTGACATAACCTTTTGTTCCCCCTTAAACGTGCTACTGCCCCTTTAAAGAACATAATAGTCTGACTTCATCTCTCGTTTACGTTCAAATTGCAAGGTTTAATGTAACATCGGCAATTCTAATAATACAACAAAACATCTTTATTTCACACACACGCACACAAGTCTAAGTTTAATGGGTGAATTGGCGATGATAAGATTAGGGATTTGTGTCACTGTTTAATGAAGGAGAAAATGAAATAAACTAATTAATGTTCTTTTGTAAGTAATTGTGATGTAATGTCCCCTCCATTATTGAATATTTCGTAAAAAGGGATTATTTTAAATGCAGCATTACTACATTTAGATCATGTTTACTAACTTTTAAGTGTCTTAAATCATCATCTGTTATTTGTTGTTTGTGAACAATTACTCTATTTTGCAAATTATTTGTTTGTCCAATGTATGTTAGACCACACTTTTCACAAGAAATTATTTAAATGACATTTTTTATTTACATGACATGTTGCTTTTGACATGAAAGTCTATATCATTCTAAAAAGTTGTTGTTGAGCCTTCCTTTAGATACGGTTGCGTTGTTACTTGGATACACTGAAGACTAATTAAGACTGCTGTTTTGCTCCAAGCATACATTCACTGAGGAAGCTTCGAATCAAGAAGCAGAAATATGCATATTGGAAAAAACGATAAAGTTATGATTATGCAAGTTGATTTACATCTTCTCTGTATTTTTGGATACTTCATATATGCTTTTCCACGATTGATACTTTTTACATTTTCATACATATACAAATATGTATTCATACAAATACAAATATATTTCCATGTATGGCATCCTTTCACAAAGAAATTATGCTTCGAATGGTAGATAATGATATGAACTTTTATGTACATTTAAAGATCATATAAGTTGATATTACAGCAGCTGTCAGATAAAAATCAACATCATTAAACCATCAAAAACATCGCAATCTGTTAAACATGTATTTACTTAAAAGCCTATGTTTACAATAAACATGCTCATTTAATACAGGATGCCAAGCGTTTAGTGCAAACATGATTGATAATGATGTTAAATTACTATTAAATTGAATTTGTTGATAAGTTTCGTTTAATTTTACACTAATTAAACTACGCTCCTAATTGAAAGTTCGTGTTTGTAGGTAGTAAGTATGCCTGATTAGTTTTTAATGAGATTTTTTTCGAATTTAATTGATGTCAGATTTTTAACAAACCTAACAGTATCTGATAATTTCTTTCGTGAAATATTTTACTGGCACAACGTTTTTAGTTTGTCATATGGTGCATGTTTCTTCGATAATGAGTGATAGAGTGAGTTAGTGCTTAACGCCGCTTGGGCAATATTTCAGCAATTTTATACTTAGACTGAAATTTCTACTACTGACTGTGTAATCCGCTTAAGTATAATCTTTCTTTTAGGACAAGAAACGATAAATGCCCTCTTTTTATTATGTAATTTCTAGTTGAATACAAGAAATAGCGGAAACAATATTCATCATAAGATCGAAGATCATTCATTTGACTCATTCCAAGAGCCGGTTTATATCAAAATCTAAATACCTTTCTTAACTTACAAGCTGAAGAGCGTTTTGTCTGTAAGACAGCTAAGTTGACAGAGACAAGGATTCGGAACTGGAATGGAAATGGATGGACGTCAAGCTAGACAGTGACAAGCGGTATATAATACCGCCTCCATCATTACCGTAAACCTAATTACTCTATCTCCGTCCAACGGCTTTACATTCTGGGAGGCATATTATTCAAATCTGTTCCGAATTCACAAGTAACTTTGTTAAGGAAGGATCATGTCGTATGGTGATGGTCAAACATCAAAGCATTTTCATATTTCATTGGACATGTGTTTTCCATCATGGCGGCAAATTGACGTTCACTGTGACATCTAGCGGATGACGTAATTTACATTTACATGTCATTCATTTTGATGAAATTCACTTACGTTACAGGAATAGATGGCCCTTTGAATATGGACACCACGTTAAAGATGTATCCTCTGGCTCGTTACTGGTTTCTGTGATGGCTTCAATGTTAGCAGCGAAACCAATGAAGTATGTTGTCAGATATGGTGAGCTCAAAATTCGCTCAAATATATATCTTGTTCCATGAGTAAGAATGTACCTATATATGCTCTGAGAATACCAGTGTCAATATAAATTTATACATCACCCTGTTCAAGAGTATATATGTTATATAAATATTTTGTCCAGTTCCAAAATCAATGCAGTTTCCTTCGACCAGGAAGCCTGGTTTTATATATAATGTTACATTTACAAATGATTAAAATTTTGGCAAATGATGTGGTCACAATAATCAACTCCATCGATACAGTGATTACAAACACATTTGTGAAATTAAGATTTAACAACATTCCGGTTGTCAATGAAACATGTATTTGTATATAATATAAAAATGTCCGTGGTTACGATTCAAGAGTCGACGGGTAGAAGCCAGACCAAATTTGAGTCCTTCTAAAACCTGCTTCCTATCTCTTACTATGCCTTTCTTTCCGTCTTTTCCCTCAACCTGTCGATCCCTTTCTCCCTGATCTGTCTACTCTCTTTTGGATGGCAACATCCACGTGTTTAATAACTGAAATATTGTTCAAAACACGTTAAACACCATCTCACTCACTCACTCACGATTCAAGATCCAAGATTCTTCGTTTTCTCCATTATATCGCCAGAGGTATAATAGTACAGTACATGCAGTTGGAGAACACGCACTGCAGTACCATTTTAAACTGCAATATTGGCATATACCTACCTGCAATAGCATGTTTTTTGAAAATTTTATATTTTAAATTTTTCATTTACGATAAAGCTAAATGTATTATTTTGAAAGTGTCAAAAATCTCCTCACACAAACCAATAAACCATAGTCAGAGAACAAGTAATAAAGATTCGCATAAAATTGACATTATATATTTGATTTATTAGTGGTTTATTAGTTTAATACATTGTCTTTCAACCTGACATCACCTCATATCCCCCTAAAAACGTGCTGCTGCTCCTTTAAAGCGATCTTTTGAAACTTGTCCCATTCAGAAAGTAAAGGTGTATTTTTTATATTAGTATTGTAAGATAAAAAAAAGGCCTTTTGAGCAAAATGACAAAGGTAGACTCCTCCATTTCTTTCAGTTTATTCACTTAATTGTCAAAACAACGAAGGTTAAGTTGTAACAGGGGGCTTTCAATTAACATAGTAACATATATTGAAACTCTTTGGTTGTAGAGAAAATTTTTATCAAGAGGAACAATATGTAACATTTTGTGGCGATGTTCGTTCTCCACCACAACATCGCTTTTCTACAATAAAGAAGTTGACTATCCATAGAACATGTTCGCCTTCACTATACCAGCTACCAAATGGCCCTCGAAGCAATCCCTTGGCTCAAGTACGGAGGCAATAAACCTACCACAGCGACATCTGGCGGATGACATGCATTTACATCCCGCCGCCATCTTTGATCGGATGTCCAAAAACGAAGCAATTTTCTTTTGTCTCCATTGGCTCGTCAATGACAAACAGCATCATTGGGAGTCATTTAGATGAGTGATCCTAATCGCTTCTCAAGCCGTGTTTGTTCAAATTAGTACCCCGGTCACATGTGTGGCGTGGACTATCTAAATCCCACTTTATAATTATCTCAAGTCCTTCTTTGCCAATTCGTCTGATTTCCAATTAATAGGAGATTGAGGATCTTGTGTCGAGACTTCTAGAAAAATTGACCAAGCAAAATGTCAGTGAGATGTATTTTCACCGAGAAAATAAAGATATTTGTCAAGGCGTTGTCCAAGATTCTTTGACTTAAATGGGTTTCTTTTACAACTTGACGCAACATTGATTATGTATATTTTTAATCATGCATTCAATAATGTCATATCAATCGGTATATGAAATCGATATTTCTCATTTTATAAAAAATGCAATTAATACCATTCATATAAATTAACAATACACTGTACTCGGGTGCGTCCAACGTTACCTTTCGTTAACGTCTGATTTTTTGGGCGTCTACTTTATTGGAGGGAACCTCGTAAAGACTTTATAAACTTGATGATACAAAATAGAAGTTATCGTTATGATGTTCTTGCATTCAATAACGAAAACGTACGCGTTGACAGACTAAAATTTGCAATATATGGCAAACAAATAGAGAAAACTTACTTATCATACTGATACATGATGATGAATAACGCATTTGAAACATGTAAGTAAATGTAGCTGTTAAACGGGCAGTAGCACGTTTTTTGAAATTTGTATATTTTCAATTTTACACTGATAATTGTTCGTTAAAAGGGCAGTAGTACGTTTTTAGGGGGAATATAAGGTGATGTCGGGAAAAGGAAAATTAATGGTACCAATTGAAAGACAATGTATTTAACAATAAATTGAGCAGTACTAACTCAAATATATAACGTAAAGTTTAGCTATGCGATTCCTTTTTCTTAACAAAATGAATTAAAGGTGTTCACAAAAAAATGGCCGCCCATGGATTTTGTGTGAATCTTCATACTTTGTCATCTGACTATGGATGAAAGGCTTTTGTAATGAGATTTTTGACACTGTCAAAATAATATATTCAACATCAACTTACAATTATCAGTGAAAAATTTAAAAAACCAAATTATCAAAAAACGTGCTACTGCCCCTTTAATGCTAAATGTATTATTTTGATAGTGTCAAAAATCTCTCGTTATTTATGAAATTTTTAAAAACGTACTTCTGCCCCTTTAAGTGGCTATCCTTCCTTCCTTTGGAATACATGTACGTTACTTACTGATGATGTTGAGATGAATTCAAACCAAATCAATATTACAATGTCATGATATTTTTCTGCATTCAAAGTATTTCCTTTCTCATTACAAAACTTAATCAAACGAAACATATTAAAAAAGAAAGCTTAAAAATAAAGTAATATGCATGCTCTTTGATTCAAGAAACTAATCATGCCTATTTGAATAGATTTCAATTGACTGTATTAACAAAATTTAATCTTATTCAAAACATTAGATTATCATTTTACATTGCTTAGATGATTAATTTAAAGTTTTGGTTAAATGATAGAGTTTTATCAATAAATCTAATATCTATGAAGATGATGAAAAGACGACTTAATCAGATGTATTTACTATTTTCAATTAGACATTTGAATTTAAATTTGAATTTAAAGAGTCTCCTGATTAATTGTTAGTGTTGAAATGATATTAAATTGTTTTGCATGATAACAGTTTTTATGTTATCATACAAACTATATGTTTCTTCAACTGAATGCACTCGCGATGATGCCAAGGCTTGTAAATCTTCAAAATACTATATCCCTCACACGGTGCTGGCTGAATGTACAACTGTTATTGTTGAATCTTATCGTTCATATTTATTTTAACATATGTCTTTAAAGGGGCAGTAGCACGTTTGTTCATAATTTTATATTTCAAAATTTTCACTGATAATTGTATGTTATTGCTTAATATATTATTTTGATTGTGTAATAAATTTCATAACACAAGCCAATCAGCCATAGGCAGAGGACAAAGTATGAAGATTCACATAAAATCCATTGGCCGCCATTTTTTTTTGGAACACCTTTAATTCATTTTCTGCAAGAAAAAGGTACCGCATGGCTAAACTTTACATTGTATATTTGAATTATTACTGCTCCTTTTAGTTTAAATGCATTGTCTTTCAATTGGAACCATTAATTTTAATTTTCCTGACATCACCTTATATTCCCCCTAAAAACGTGCTACTGCCCCTTTAAAGAGCTTTCTCATATGTTTCTGTTCTTTTAAAAATTTGAAAAGCATATATCCCTTTATTTTCATTGGATACGAACCAACATATTAAAAAAAAATCCATTGTTTTCGTCATAATTATGTCACTATTTTTCATCAGGAGCATCAGTATGGACATGTTTCCTTTTCTCTTGGGTAAGTATCTTGAACGTTTGAGCATCATTAAATGTAATGGCGTCTTACAAAAAGAGGTAGTTTACGAGAAAAATACCTTTTAAATATTAGCTGTCATAATGTTTATGAAATGATATATGTCAACTTTTGATATTTGCTTTTTTGTAAAATGGGTTATTACTTATATTCATTTAATGCATTGATATACACGACCGCTTAAGTAGTTTAACAGAAATATTTTTTTATTATTCGATATCACATGTCATAACTGTCAAAGCATATTTTCTCTGCTGCAATCTGGTTTTATAAGAAACATAAGACCAACGAGTGTATTTTAAGTACACATATGCAAAGAAGAAACGATTTCTTGTTATAAACAGAAAGAAATTTTCTCAGAGGAATTGTTTGTTAGACTTATTGTCATCATAAATGGCATATATTTTGACGTATTTCTCTTAAAAGATTTCTTTTCAACAATTCTTTGAGTGCATATGCAAAGCAAATGATTGACAAAAAGTTTGTTAAAAAGAAGATAACTCAAATCAGACATTTTGTTTATTATATGTATTTGTTTCATTATCTCATTCTTTTTCCATGTTGGTTTTCCAGAACATTTAGATTCATGGGGGGCAACGGATGTATAAACATGCATGAAAAACAGTTGTTTGTTTTAACAAGAAATAATTTGCCAAGACAGACTCTGCAAAGCTAAATAGCTTCTACAAGCTTGGCATACGAACGTACTGTTTTCCCTGGCGGAGTGATAAGAATCTAACGCCAGTTCACCTCATTAAGGCGTTTGCGGAAGGATACAATCTCTAACATGTATAAAACATAAGAAAATGGCCAATTTACTGGCGGAGCATTTTGTTGTAACAACTGGTGGATGCATTGTGTGATTTTGCGATAATAGAAGTATGTTTATTTTCCAGCCCCCATTAGCAGTTCTTGGCAATGGTATTTCGTTTGTTTTGCGATACAGATTTTCGATCTTTAGCCCCTAATCTAAACATGAGGGTCGTTTGAACGCTATCATATGACAAATTGGTGTTCCTTTTTATCCCAATTGTCAAATACTGCGTACAATGATTGGTTCTCGATAAACACAGGTTTAGTTTTTGCATCTTTTGTAATCGTGATTGTGTGCTTTATTAAAACAAAGTTTTTAATAAGGGTATTACGATTGATTGTTAAATGAAGCGATATGACATAATTTAGTAATATGCTTATCATTTGTTCGAATATAGCATAGCAACCTTAAAATGTTAAATATCAGTAAATTGTTAAATTTGAAATTAAAATTACAATGATTATTTTCCGTACGCTTAGTTTCTTATTCTTGTTTTAGACATACACTCAAGAGCAAAAGAAACGATACAAATTTTAAGAGGGTTTTGAGTTTAGTCAAATGTGATAACAAATTCCTGTAATAGGAACATGAGTTGTGAAGAAGTACTCACAATTTCATTCATCAGAGTATGATACTTTCATCTGTATGACTGTTCAAATACACTTGGCTTCCAAGAACAGCCTTTTCAATATCTTTTTAGCCAGGATATGTTCAAAGAACGTTTTACAATGTTTAATAGAAGAATCATAAAGTAGAG
Organism: Steromphala cineraria; assembly: GCA_916613615.1. Lineage (NCBI taxonomy): Eukaryota > Metazoa > Mollusca > Gastropoda > Trochida > Trochidae > Steromphala > Steromphala cineraria. The sequence continues at coordinate 24,258,758 of OU744735.1, read as the reverse complement.
AAATTTTATAATATAAGATGTTATCAATATAAATATAGATTAGATAAAATAAATAAAGCAAGATTTTAAAACAACATTTTTTTGAAAATCGTGTTTTTCAAATACGTGAACAAATATTGTTTTAAAATTCATTACTTAGTTTAAATGAATGCTGGAGAAATGAAGTTACCATGTTTCCGTCGTATCTATCAATCGTGGCTTAAACTATCCTACATGTTGTTATGGTATCGTTTCTTTTGCTCCTGAGTGATTTGCCCTTCTAATTTTATATAACGATGTTCAAGACAACATATTATGATCATTTTATGACATTCAGTTTAATATGAGTTAAAACGCTATATTTGTTACACGACATATACACATCTTCTTTGATGGGCATTCTAGAAGTTGCGATGATGAAGAAGATGAAGGCAATATTATGGATATACAACTTCTTTATTCAGGTTTGCGACGTTTCGACATAGATACTAATGTCGTTATCAAGCGATAACGACATTAGTATCTATGTCGAAACGTCGCAAACCTGAATAAAGAAGTTGTATATCCATAATATTGCCTTCATCTTCGACATATACACAGTAATAGTGAAATATGATAATTCATGGTAATAGATATGCTGAGTTAACACCAACAGAGGGACGTGTCAGATATAGATACATAAGTTACATAATGTGAAACTGACAAAGACGAACGCAGCAAAGAAACAACGAGGCATTGCAGAGACACTAGACAGAATATAACTCTCACTTGACGGATTTTTACAAATGTTTTCAAACAAATCAGGCCAAACAAACGAAACTGCCCTAATGCGCAGAAAAACGTGTAAAAGTCAACATTAAACGTGAAAACGGCAACATATATATCTATTAGCATAGCTCAGAGATGAGTGTTCTTTTAATAAGCAAATGCATTGCGTTAAATGTTCACGATTTCATAACTGCATTAAAATACTTTTATAACACACAGACTGAGAAAATGTAAACACATATTAAGGTATAATTCACTGTACAACAGCTGAACAAAATTGTGTTACTTTTCCTGCAGAATAAGTACAAATATCATGCAATTAGGTTTTCACTTACAATTCAACTTATACAATCATTTTTGAAGAAACAAGTGGAATTTTGTTGAGATTAAGAACAATCATATACCCATCACATGCTTTTATGTAAAAGTCAAAGTATCACTTTGAAGGTTTCATTTTGAAACATCTGAAACAAATGAATCAAATGATTTCAAAATAAGTACATGTATGTATTGTGGCCGAAAACTGTAATTACTATGTTCTGCTAATGAAGTTACATTTGTAACGAAAGAAGAATATGTAATAAATGTACAAATGTACCCTTCAGCTATTGTTTGATGTTTAAAAGAAAGATTAGAATCAAAATAAGTATTATGGTGACCGAAAACCGTAATTACTATGTATTGCTAATGAAGTTACATTTGTAACGAAAGAAGAATATGTAATAAATGTAAAAATGTAACCTTCAACCATTGTTTAATGTTTAAAAAAATACGATCCTATATTTGTCGTAATATGTTTTTAATATTTTAAAAAAAATTACGGCAAAGGTTATTAATATATTTCGTACTTTTTTCTGTACAAGATAATGAGATACGCGGGCGGATATTTCAATCTTATTGGACACACAACCGGGCACGACGATATTGAAACCAAAACAAATGAATCTAAATAACACGTCCCATTAAAACGCCAGTTCGTAACGGCTGGATGACCAAAACGCTGTAATCAAGAGCAACCGATAGCTGAATTCTGTGTAATTGAAAATTTCTAATCAAATTGAAGGATTCTTGATGAATCAGACAATTCCGTATGTAATTATTATTCGGGGAATTCCTTTCTAATCCCTAATCCTGTTCCAGGGACATGTGTCAGAAATCTCATGACCATTATTCCCATTTAGAGGTATCAAATTTCAGCTGCAATTGAAGCTGGCCCAGTTTGCCCGATTGCTTTATATCATCAAGGCTTGCGACTGAAGACACACGGAGCTATGTTTGGCTCCAGTTTGTAACAGATGCGGCCAAGGGAGCGGAATCATTCTTGCTATCTAAGCCCTTATTAAGATGTGTAATCATTGTATTCCCCTCAACGAAGGATTGTAATTAGGTAATGCGAAAGCATCTCAACGATTGTCCAATTATTCAGACTGATATTGTGAGCGATCGCCCTTTGCTAAACCCCCAATCTTTTCCTTTACGCTGCACCGAACGGCGGACGCGCTAAATGTGTTAACGGGCACAAAACAAGACAGACTTTAGATTCAAACGCGCCAAAGAAAGATGTAAATTTCAATTGGCACGGTGTTATTGGTTAATGTCTGAGGGCAGGCGCGCTTTAGATGAGGTCGAAGAAGGAATGGGATTTACAAACATCAATTTTCTAATATCGGGATATTCTCGGTCCACCATTTTCCGTGTCAATTATCCTAATAAGCTTGTTCAATCGGCAATTCTCTTTTCAATCGATGGTAACAGTATTACAAGGGCCACCACTTGAGACACGCTGAATTACATGTAACGCTAGGAGAAGGGGTTTCTGCTATGATCGGATCCGAGCAGACGACACAGCCCACAAGAGATTCATAGGAGGAAAATAGACGGGCTTCGAGGTCTGATTCGGGTTCGAGAGAGTGTTCTGTGATTAGATTAACAAGATTCCATCACGCTGGATTTGTGCAGACTTTCAATACCCCCTCTGCTTATTTGTGGAAGCAGTTCTTCCTTCAAAGCTTTCTCTTCTGCCTGCGTCTCCCATTCAATATGATTTCCCTTCCATCGAAGCTTATTACTGAAATAGATTCCAAGTTAAAGGAAGGGTTAAGATGTCACGAGGGTTATTATTTGTGTTTTCTATCATAGTGGTATTGACAGTTACTGCTAAGTGATGAGGTCGGAGGTCACGGCTCAGATTCAAGATGGCTGCCACTCGATGTAATTGTGTCGTCTGCTTGCACCAATTGTGACGTCTGCTTAGACCAGTCGTGTCGTCGTCTTCTGATATCGTCCGTGTCGGTTTTCGGCAATTGAGACGCTCATGAAAGCAAGTTAAACAAACTACGGACAAATTGAAGAGTTGAGTATCATTGCTTTCTAGCAATAAATGTAATAGTTTCGGCCATAATGACATTATTACATTGCTTAACATGAACGTAGCATTATTGAGAACATGTTCAACTACTACTGATATCTATGTTCTCGACACATTCAATAAAAGATAAAATTAAGAAAGCAATGTAATTTCGTGTTATTATGAAATGTTATTGCAAGGGTGATTTTGCCTCTAAAAAATACTTTTACCTACAAAAAATATAAGTTGACAAAGTTGGTAAAAGTGTCATTTTAAAGGGAAGTAGCACGCTTTTAGAAGGAGTATTAGTTGATGCAAAGAAAATTTCAAAAAATTGTTTTAATTGAAAGACAATATATTTAAACTAAATGAAGCAGTAATAAATCACATATATTGTATAAAATTCAGCCATGCGATTCCTTTTTCATACACTAAATGAATTAGAAGTGTTCACACAAAAACGGCTGCTAATGGACTTTATGTGAATCTATATAATTTGTTCTATGACTATGATTGATTGGTATGTGTAATGATATTTTCGAGACTATCCAAATAATACATTACCGTCCAATTTTCAGTGAAAATTGAAAATATAAATTTAAAAACAAATTTGATACCGCCCTTTTAAAATTGGAACGTTTGGTTGCAATACACAGGACTTTTTGACATAGAGAGTTCATTTGTCATACTAACAATGTCTTAACTATTCTACAGGGAAAAACAAATCTCTTTCAAATGTATTTTAAACTTAAAGTGTCATGATTTCTGTTGACTTGAATGATGAATTGAAAGAAAAAAGAATGCATTACATAACATCTATAAATAAAACGTGCCACTAGCATTACATGACCACTGTTTCCCTCGATTGTATTGATTAAATAATTGATTAATTAATTGATTAATTAATTATGCACTTACTATCTTGTCAATGTTTTAAGGCAAATAAGAAAAGTTCCAATTTAAAAAAAAATTAAATAACTCTGAATGGGACAAATATTTAATGATCATTATTATTCATAAAAAATGTATGCAATAACATTTTCTTTGAATTAGGGCACATGAAAAAGACACAGTTTACGTGACATACAGATCATCATTAACTCATACTTGTATATTTCCACAGAACTAATGACTGACAAGGAGATACTTACATCGTGAATCTTCGTAATTCTTTCGTCAAATTATTTCTTCAGCATTGTTGTTTTTCTTCTACTAAGACGTGATCTTTCTTTTTGGCACGTTCGACTATTTGAAGTGGAGATTTTGTCTGAAACGAATACGGTCATTTAATATACAGTAGAATAATTGAGACAACGTATTGTTCTCGCTGGTTTGGATAAAGAGGATGATGATGGTGATGACGATGATGTTGATGATGATGGTGATGGTGATGATGATGATGATGATGATGATGATGATGAAGTTGACGTTCACTTTGATTGAGATAATGAAAATGAGGTCTGCTTTGATTATGATGGTGACGACATTTATGATGATGATGATGATGATGATAATAATGATAATTATGATATGATGATGATGTTGACGTTTATTTTGATTGAGATAATGAAAGTGGGGTCTGCTTTGATTATGATAACGATGGCGGCACTTATAATTAGTATGATGATGATGATAATGAAGTTGACGTTCATCTTGATTGAGATTATGAAAGTGAGGTCTGCTTTGATTATGATGGTGACGACATTTATGATGATGATGATGATGATAATAATGATAATTATGGTATGTAGATGATGTTGACATTCATTTTGATTGAGATAATGAAAGTGAGGTCTGCTTTGATTATGACGGTGACGACAATTATGATGATGATGCCGATGGTGACGACAATGATTATGATGATGACGACGACGATGAAGATGTCGACAATGACGATGATGATGATGACGATGATGATGATGATGATGATGATGATCATAACGATGGTGTTGATTATGATATGATGTTGATGACGTTAATATTAATTTGGATAATTGAAATTAGATCGGCTTCAATTATGATGGTGACGACATTATTGATGAGAACGACGACAATGATAGTGAAGATGATTATGATGATGATAATATCGTCGTTTATTTTGATAGTGATACCGAAGAGGATTTGATTGTGATAATGATTGTAACGATATTGACGATGACATAGACAACACTTGATGATGATGATGATGACGACGACGACGACGATGGAGTTAATGATGATTATGTTGACGTTTATTTTCATGGGAAAAATGAAGTTGAGGTCGGCTTCGATTACGATGGTTACGACAATGATGATGATGATGCTGATGATGATGATGATGACGACGACAATGATTATTATGGTGGCAACGGTGATGATGTCGACGTTTAGTTTGATGACGTCGATAATGATAATGATGGTTTGGATTGCTAAATGAACAATAATGTCAAAAATAAGTTCTTTAACTCAAAATAAAAATATTATTATAAATGCATACAATCAAACAAAATGATCATCACTAATAATTGAATTCTCTCATAAAATCATCAATCATTTTTATCCAACAAATCAAATAAAAAACTGCAATACAACTTTATCTCAGAATCAACCATTCCAAAATCCAATTATTTCTATCTCTACCAAATTTATCAACGTTTGCAGTAATTTGTAGATCTAAACAAGAGAGAGAAGCAATCTCGATCAAACAGTTTCCTTTAATGAGTTATGTCTTATCATTTCTAACTAATAAAGCCATTTTGGTGGCAGCCGCGTACTTCTGAAATCGTTTTTTACTGACTACAATATCTTAGGCATCATTAAGGTATAATTAATACGATTTGGGCTTATCTGCTTCCTTAAGCTTGGGGCTTCAGCTTTCGCAAACGTGGCGTAGAACAAATTATTCCCAACTTCTGAAATTCTCCCCATTTCTTTGAGATTCCCCGATTGCGTAAGCGCCCTATTAAATCTATTTTCACAATAATTTTCTGGCCTTCAAGACCGGCGGGGCTGGATCATTAACCATGGAGAAGCCGCAAAATAGCTGGTTTCTCTAATCATATGTGAGGTATAAACTAACCCCCGGTTGCGAAACGTGAAGACTACGGATTTGAGGTTTGGGTAACGTGTTATTTGGTGGAAGATTTTGCAATTCCTTGCTTCAGAATATCTGCACACATATCGGGTTTCTTCAGGTTCGCTTATTTTACAGTTAATGCTATCTTTTAGGGCCTCTGTTCAGTTCAAATTAAAGAATTCATTTATTTTCCCATGTTTCCCGGCTTAAATGCCATTTTTGGCTTCTCTTTGTATAACTGTGTTAATGGAATCCGATGATTCTTGTCCTAGTCATTATTGTGTTATTTCACTGTCCTTGTTTTGGATCGGGTTTAATTTGATTTCTGTAAATTAAGCATAGACTCCTACGGTCCCTTAGTTTTTTTAATCTTTTTTCAAACATAATTGGCACATCAGCAGAAAATGGTGCTAAGTTATCATGTAAAATAACAAATGTTTGGCAAAGATAAGGATATTCGTTAAATTCTTAACCCATTTAAAAGGGACAGCTTAAGTTTATGAAATCTAACTTCATGTATTTTGGAATGTTTTAAATTGATTATATGCCATCCCACTTGACTCAAAACGGTATTGTGGTGTGGTGGCTTGTGTGCTTCGCCGACCCTTGGAATTATGCCAGATGGAGCTCACATGCTCCTGGTAGGGTCACCCAAGCTTTAATGGTCAATTGGTAGAAACCAGACCAAACTTCGTGTCGTTCTAAAACCTGCTTTCTATCCCTCTTTTTCGTCTGTTGACTCATGTTGTCGAACCTCTTTCTCTCCGATCTTCTCTCATTTAGATGGCAACATCCACATCTTTAATAAAATCTTTGAAAAAAATTGCTGATTGTATGTTAAACCCCAACTCACTCACTCACCGTTTATATGATTTCTTTCCTATTTCTGACTCTGACTAAAGGCCTATCTGATTGGCTAATGAAAGACGGTGATGCAACTAAGGGCAGGTAATTTGTGAAGATTACGGCCTAATCCGTCGAATTTTCAAAATTGGACTGTACCTATCCGTCGAATAACGCTTGACTGATTTTGTACCGATCGGTCGAATCTTGGCGAGCATGAGACCCTGGGAGAATCTAAGTTAATTAATGAAGGGGTGTACAGGTTGTTTACAAGCATAACGATTGATCACTTGAAATGAAGTAAGTTGCTTACATGATAAAGTCTTATTTCATCGACGGACATATTACCGAGTAAAACCCCTTTCTGTTTATCTAAATTTAATACTTTGATGAAGGGTACAAGTTAAATGTTTAATTGATCCTTTGTGTCCCTATTCAAATACATGTATGACCTATGCATCACTTTCAACAATCCTTTTACTTATACTTTGGCATTACTTCCATTTTTTACCACTTTCTAACTTCCAAAAATTGTATGATGTCCACGATCTTCTTTATTTCTTTGTGCACAGTGGAGGTCATAGGCCCAGACTACATTTCAGATTCATAGAGCGATATATGTATAAAATCACAAGATAATCAATAAGTTAATTTACATAAAAAAAACAATATTATTGACAAGTGACGTGTACCATTCTTCTTCATAAGTCTAGCATAAATTCTGACAATAATTTATGATATTTATTAAAATTTTGCTGTTGTTCCCAAATATAGCTAAATCGAAAGTGTAGAGAAAATTTTATACAATTCTTTATATCTTTACTCATTATATACAACATCGCATCATTCTAACTTCAAGTGATCAAAATAAATGAATGAGAGTCCAAACACCCCCTTTGCCTTATTTTGGAACGTTCCAACGTTATGTAAGCCAATCAACAACTAAAATCACAGTACCGATCCGTCGAATGGATTTTTCTATTCTAAAACTAGAAATTCGACGAATCGGTATGCGACCTTTGTGAATCGCATTGAGCCCATATTGGTTCCAGAGGTTAGTGGAGATATTATCGGAACGTAAACTCTGGATTATCGAGAATGACCTAGGCTTAGCCTCGCAAATCAATCTTTAACCATTAAACGATTAAGAGATGTTCACACTAAAATGTCTTCATGTAGATTTAGCTAAATACACAAGTTTCTTCGACTTTTTAAAAAAGATTGTTCAGAGCCGAACTTAGAGGTATCTCATTCAATCTTCCACTACGGATGAACGGTATGGGTAATGAAAATTTTGCTTATACCAAACGGGGACAATTTAAAGAAATGAAATTGTTAAGCACAAGCTTGAAACAACAAATTTGCATACTCAAAATTAGGGTTTCATGTGTTAACCAACACATGGTGCCATTGATATCATTGCAAAAACTATATAAACTGAGTGAGTGAGTTGGGGTTTAGGATCGCTTGTACCATTAGCGCCGTATATAGACTTATCGGAACTAATATTCAACAAGGAATATATATCTTCGTTGTTGTTAGTTCAAATAAATTATATAAATACTGTATTTTCGTTACAAGATGTATAGAGAACTTTCGCAAATTATCAGCGCAGTTTATGGACATAGCCAGTTAGGCATTCATCAGAACACCCCGTGTAACGGCATGTAACCTTAAAGATTACCTTCCAAATACGGCGTTTGTATTTTTGATGTGATGTCTACAATTTGGGAGGATACCTACATGTTTTTTACATAAACTTGCAGCATAATGATTTGTATCATTTATTACTGTCGGCATAATGATAAATATATTTTGTATCAATAGGAAGTCAAATGGGCGAATATGTGCAAATAGATATGCAATTGTGCCTTTAAGAATGCAAATGCAAGGTAATCCACAATAGAACTTCTGTAACGTTATAAAAAAACTCTTTAAATACCCATTGTATTTTCTGTATGGCTAAATTGAGCATCGCCCTAAATTTAATATATTTTATAAAAAGTTAAATTAATACCAACTAATTTGAAACGTTGAAACAAAACCCTAGAATAAACTGGTCCCAAATTAATAGCTTTCTGTAGACGCTGCAGCCATTTAAGAAACCATAACGTAATTATCGAAAATAATGACAATAACCGAAGCAAGAATAAAGACGCTATACATTTACTCTCTATCATTGTACTGTCATTAATAAAGGACTTGGTGTGTGGTTTTAATCAAATGCTTCTTTAGAAACAAAGGTTTATAACGTTGACATGCCAACCGATGTCAAGTTCACAATTCCAGCAAGTCGAGACCAGCTCTTGTCAAACGGTTTGACAGCTTGTACATTTCAGGTGGTATCAATATCGTTTTAAAGGGAGATAATTACCCCCTTTCATCCCAGGGGAGGACCGCTAAAAATAATGAGTTGGAGGCAATTTGCTAATTAGGTACGGAGCTATGGTGAAATACACGCGTTTCGTGAAAGAAATTGCGCTGAAGTATAAATTCTTTGGAAGAAGGTTATTTGAAAAAGGGAGTTTAAAAGACGAATATCATTATTTGAAGAAATAGGATTATTGAGATATCTCTTAAACTTGCAATTATGCCTTTAGTTAAAACATCAGAGTTTGAAGACCCTTTGGTGGTTCAAGTTTTTTTATAGAATAGAAAATAACGAGTTCGGTTCAGGTGGTAAAAGGAAATTAATATACGACTCAGCAATACATAGCATGTGCGTAAACATGTGACCGAGCAATAGTTAAATGGTTCCATTACTCTGGTATATGAACGTTTTTGTATCTATATGGCTTCTACAATACTCAAAGAAATATCCATCGAATATCTATGAAAAATAAAGTTTAGTTTTTATAAGAACAGAAATACCATAATTGACCACGAAGTTGAAAAAAATCTGACAAATGTATCCCAGAATGTCAAAAATATGATAAAGTCATGTAGGTTCTCAGAAGCCGTAATCATACGTCGAATTTTCATGATAACTTTTTAAAAAACCTATAAAACATCATCAACTTGAAACTGTCATGCAGGTTGCTTTGGACAAGTTTCATAAATAACGTTTGAATGATCGACACGTGTGATTGTCCGGTTTTGGATCACAATGGTTACTATTGCCACTATACAGTTTCGATTAGCTTGAAAAGGGATACTTTCAGAAACAGTTAGTACTTCTTTATCAAATTATAAATGACATTAAGTTTGGCATATGTGATACCAACAACTCACGGAGTGGTTCTATAAGTGACTCTGTAGCTGACGGCTTGTTATTCGGGATTATGTTTACCATGTATATTGTCAGCCAATGAGAGGTCGTAAAGCAAGGATGTTGTGGCGAACGTCATCGACCTCACAGTCCTCTCGTCCGGCGGATGCCGTTTTTGCTAGATACAAGTCATTTCATTGGCGGTTTGTACAGTTCACTCCCTTCAAACCGACATCCCTCTGATCCGATAATTCATCATCGATATTAAAACATATATAATATCCCTATTATCCGACATCCCTGTATTCCGAATTAACTATGCAATTTTACTCCATCTATGTCAGTCTGTTTGTCAGCCTCTCTTATATTGAATATAGTAGTTTATGATGCATTTGTAGAGATGCATCAAATCAAAATGAATGAAGTTATAGCATTTACATTTTACACCAACACGTGAGCTGTGAAATTTGATTTTTTTTTCGTGTTATCTTTTCATTTACATCATTTGGTGCAGCAAAATAAGACTTGCTTCATGACTCGCTTGAATGAAAAAAGAGCTTTTGATAATGTCTAGATCCTGATTCAGTGTCTATTTTTTCTTGTTACATATCAAGGTATGGTAGTACCTACGCGGGTTTGATGCTTTATTCGAACCATTTGAACCCTTCGTTTCATTCAGAGTCCACTATTGACCTTCTCTTCCACTTCAAAAGGACGAAGATGTTTCTTCCCATTTTTTCAGACCCAGCAATATTTCACATAAGGTGTCATTTAAAATGTTGTTACCTGTGGTAAACTTATGTCAAATGATTCTTCATTTGTCAAATAGTTATATTAACCTTGACTTTGATTATTCAACCAGCATAATTCATAATCCACTTTAACTCATATCTAAGTTGAGAATAATTTTTTCAAAAATACATCTTGAAAGTTTAAATAAACTTTGTAACGTTCACATTAATTAGAAATGTAAAGCATGTCTTTTGAAATTTTCTCGAATATTAACACTTTTTGGCTGTTGTTCTTGCTTTTCATCACTGTTGTTTTCCATGTCAGTATGAATTATATCCGTTCTCAATGTTTCTCTTAAAAATTAGAAAAGAAATATTAGAAAAAGCATGCGATTTTCATTAGAAACTAGAAACTTTCATTCAAAATCTAACGCAAGAAACCATATATATACAACCGTTGGAAATCAAAACTATTAACTATTACCGGTATAAAAGAAATATTAATTTCCTCTGTAAGAAAAAAATCCTTATTTTCTTTACTTCCGATTACAGAATTGAAGTATTTTACATAAAAACCGCAAGAAACCATATCGATATATATATAATATATATATGTATATCAAACTATCTACAAATGCCTGTATAAAAGAAATATCAGCTTCTTTAATTCTATCCCAAAGGAAACAAATGTAGGCTATATACCTTTGCACAATTAAAGGGTATACCTTGGTTCATTATGACGACTTTGAAATCTTCCGCTAGAGGGCGCTAGCTTTGCTCTACACAAAATACCTTTTCTCCTTACCAGGAAAGCAACACAAGACATATTTGTCTTCATCATAACACCCCCTTCGACATATGCTCTAATTAGCCGTTATTTTGACAAAGTTTTTGTTCTCGGTGGCGGAGTCATGATTTATACGAGGACACCGTGCGAAGGCAATTAGCCGCCATTTTGAAAAATGTCAGACCCTAACGAGCAGCGACACCTAGCGGGAAAACGTTTTTCTCTCTTGGCTAATGATCGTAGTCTTATACTAATATGCTCAATTAGTATTGTAACGCACATGTCTCATATGGACATGATATATTTTTTTTTTAATTTAAAAATGATTGTAACGAAATTAGTGTTAAGATAGATAATGATCATCTACCCATTGGTGAATTATGCCTCGTCTGAATTACTTATGTTTCCTTATATCTTAATAATATTTTTTCTTGATGGTCATCAGGGAAATGATTATAATCAAAATTGAAGTATTGCCTTGTTACCAGTCTATATTTAGTTGTTTGTGTAACTGTTCGTATAATGAGAGGACAGTAACTATGGAAATATGGCATCCTGGAGTTTTTCTTACGATGGAGGTGTCTAAGCAACTAAATCTGACGAAACACAACGATTGTCAGAAATAATAACGATATCACACCAAGGGATTCATGCATTTAATATCTGGTTCCATAAAACAACGTCATTCTGAAAACATATAGGAACGTATATTAAAATGATGAATAACATTTTTCAACAAAAATAAGCAATTTATATAGAAAAAGAAGAAAAGAGGTTAATTAATCTTGGTATCGATTCTTGATATATTTGAAATAACATTTCGAAACAATGAAAAAGGAAGTTAATTATAGGACAAACAAGGGCGAAACTTCTATAGTACTTTTGTATCGAAAGTAAGTAATAAGGAATGAAGGCTACACCAATATTTTTAACAAGTATGTATCTATACTTCAATAAGACATATACTTTCTCACATATATAAACTAACGGGCAAAAGAAACGCTGGTAACATAAATGGCATGATGTTTTATTCCATGTAACATAAATATGAATGAAAGAAAGTGGCAAAGTTTCCTTAGAAGTCGACTATATTATATTTGCCTTGTTTGAATCATTTTCTGTTCATGACTTTGCATGGCGCCTTTCCAAACGCGTGTCAAAAAATCACCAATTTGCTATCTCCTTAACTAAGCGAGATAGGAGAGCGAAATCGGTCATTTTTGCATATTTGTAGACGTTATATAACGAAAACACGTCAGTGCATACATGTCAAAGTGGATGTTTTTCATTAACAACATCTCAAATAACCTTCTCATATACATATCCAAAATTCAAATTTAATTTCAAAATATTTATTACAAAAAAAGTACTTGAAAACAGCGATTTTCGCACCCTAACAGTGTTTAGACAACCTAAGTACAAAAAACGTCATGCAATCATGGCTGAAATTATGAGAGATAATTCTCAAAATACTCTTTTATGAAACACATTCGACATTGCAATTACACGACATGCATTATTTGTTTATGCTTCGTTTGAAAAATACCCAGCGTTTCTTTTGCCAAAGGGTTTATAACGTATCGGGTCCTTTTGTACAGCCGATTTAGTCATATCGGCAATGAGCGATATTGTCACATAACTATGACCTCTGTTATCAACTCATTTAGTCAGACCGCCGTTCATGGGCAATAATTTAACAAATGTATGACGCATCTAAACAGCTGATCTAGTCATATCGCATTTTATGAGTTTTTGTTTACAATATAACAAATCACGGCAGGTAATAAAATTTTCATTACAATTCAGGGCACAACATGTCTCTATATAAAACTGATTGAGTCATTTGACATTCTTAAGTGTTAAAATTTCGTAAAAATGGTATGGCGTCCTATATACCAATTCCCTTATATATGTCTCTGTAACAATTGTATGACGTCATTGACACAACGGTTTTGTCGTAATGCATTTCTTCAATGGCACTGTAATAATGGTATTAATATCGACATTCCTGAGTAAGAGGTAACAAGGGTAATACTTCCAATACTCCGAGGCTCCTTTTTGTATTTGATAAAATAGTTGTTTTGAGAACTATCATTTCTCAGAGACTGCATATCTCAATTCCTAAATGACACTGTACGATGGTATGCTGCCCTTGATTAACTGATTTTGTCATATCGCCATACTCGTGTGTGACTTTATAACTGGTATGATGCTCCTTCTTTATCTGATGCTGACAGCAGAGTCCTTTGAAGGAATATCAGAACCACTGATTAAGATATATCCCAATTCCTAAATGACACTGTACGATGGTATGTTGCCCTTGATTAAACTGATCTTGCCATATCGCCATATATACTCGTGTGTGACGTTATAAACGGTATGATGTCCCTACTTATAGCTGATGCTAAAACCAGAGTCGCGTACCTTTGAAGGAATATCAGAACGATTAACAAATCTATGGAAAAGATAAACAAAGGCACTCTTTAGAATCGTGCATCTTGCAAGGTCGCGGAAAAACATTTGATAAATAACCAAAAAAGGGAGATTCTAAGTGAGTGATTGAGAGAGTGAGTTGGTGTTTGACGTGTTTTGAACAATATTTCAGTTATTAAACACGTGGATGTTGCCATCCAAAAGAGAGAAAGGGACCAAAAGGATGAGGGAAAAGATGGAATGAAAAGCATAGTGAGAGATAGAAAGCAGGTTTAAGAAGGACTCACATTTGGTCTGGCTTCTACCCGTCTACCTGTCCAGCTTGGGTGACCCTACCAGGAGCATGGAAGCTCCAGCTGGCATAGCTCTCGGGGTCGCAGAAGCACACAAACCACCACACCACGATTAGGTAATGACTACAGTGGTGGGGAGATTCTAAACACACAACGACCGGTAGATGCCTTTGAATGCAACACTAGAAACATTTCAAACCAGTCTATCGTATGTACAGAACACAGATAGAATTGACTCACATTTTCAGAAGCACATAAGTGTTACCACTTCACGGGAATGATTTGATAAATGATCAATGAGTGACTTAGTTATTGTTTTACCCCGCTTCGGCAATATTTCAGCCATTCGCGGCGTGGATGATCAAAAGAATTAATACAAATATATATTCAAAAACACCATCAGAGCCAGATACCCATACATGCATGCAGCAACCGTTTAACAAATCAAATATGGATCTAATTCACAACTTCACAAACACCCATCTTTTAAGTCTCAAGTCGATGAATGACCAAACAAATGGATTTCAGAACACGTAACTTAGCAATGACCCCGCGAGTGTCAAGACTGAAACATAAAGGTTAACAATGTTCAGAAGTGACATTGTCGATCTGAAAGGTTAGAGACTTAAAAAATCTTTTACATTCAACGTTCCATTTCTCACAACCTGTCAATGTTATTACTCTATGATAACTACGAACGAACGGTTCAAAGGCTTGTCCGTAATTAGTCACTCACACAAGGTCATCGAGACTTCAGTCTTCAGTTGACTCATTAGGATTTATTAATATAATCGGGATCCTTTTCTGAAATCTGAGACGCAGAGGGAGATACATTTTTATGAATTTGTTGGTTTTTAAAGTAAAAAATCTTTTAAAATGTTAGAAAGTGACATGGTTATATGTAAGATAAGGAAAATTTCATTAGTGCATAAAATGCCTCTTGAAATTACATAGTTATGTTGTATGAACAATATCACACCATAAGCCTTAAAAGGTACCATCTGTAGCAGCAAACGAAGTTAATTTTTCAAAGGAGAGACATCAATTTTCAAATCGGCATTCTCATCCCATACATCTTGGCGTGATTTCATTATAGACAAATATTTCCGAGTGCAATCTATAACCCGACGTGCTACTAATTAGCAGGAATTTCTCTTATTAGGAACCATCGCACCATGGGAGCTAAAATTGAGGTTTTTCATTTCTCTTTTTACTCTTTGTATGTTTACTTATGGAATTATGCCGGTTCATATCAGTAGGGTACCTCCATATTTTCTTACTCCCAGTGGAATTAATACGCCCGTAATGAGCGATTCGGCTCGGTGACAGTTTATCTTTCCGCGCTCAAATTAGTCCGCAGAGAAACCTGTACAAGCGCGGCCCTCATTACTGCATTGTTAGTCGAGTTGAAGCTTCGGGACCAGCTGTCTGCAGCTCGTTATAATGAGGTCTTTGTGGAAGTTGCAAGAAAAATAAACTGAGTAAGCTTCGTTATTGCACTAACGAGCAACGGTAGTCAGCAAACGCGTGTAATTAGGGTCCATTATTCGGAAAACAAGTTCAGTTCTCTTACAGGCGCTTCGATATTACTATGCCTTATTACGTGGCGCTTATTCGACCCTTCCAGTCTCCCTGCACAAGAGTGTTAGAATAAATAACATGGCAGGGGGAATTCGAAACTTTTTCAAACGTCAATCGCCTTTAATTTGGGCCCTATTCAACACCTAATTGGGCTCTTTCCAGTTCGGAAGTCGATCCGTATATACTTGGATGTCACCTCGTTTCCTGACATTCTCCTCTTGGACTTCTTTCATGGGGTTTCTGCAATTAAAATGTTACGTCAGAATTATCGATGGCAGATATTAATAAAATTCTGAAAATTTGACAGATTAAAAAATGTTGCTGATTGCTATTCATTAGTCTTCATGTCAAGAATTTGAATTCTTCTGTGTAAAGTGCATTTATTGCATTGCCTATCTCAACAGCGGTTCTTTTAAACCATATCACCACAGATCAGTTAAAATAATCGCCTTCAATTGGTTGTGTTAACACTTTCGAGAATAAGAAACAACGTTAAATTATATATATATACTGAACATCAAAAGAAACGCAAATTATACTTTTATAGAAGTTTGTATTAACGTAATTCAAATTGAAACCATTATTGTTATCTTTCGTATCCATCAACACGAAACCTCATGACAACGCAGAAGTATTTGCGAACGTGAGTAATTGGTATGGACTGCCTTTGCAAGGAATGAATGAGATTGGAGACTTTGGCCCTTTTGACTTTTTGACTTATTTCTTCGACCCTTTGTTCCTCGGCCCTTTTGACAATCCCCCGTTCATAGCGTCTATTAGGATCTCACGTCACACCTGAAGAATGGTTACTTCGAGCTTTGGATTTGGAAGTGACTCATTCAAACGTCTCTGCACTTCATCCCACAAGTGTTCAAAAGGATTGGGATCTTGAATGAGAAGCCGGCCAGGGCATGGTTATGGTGTTGTGCTCTTACAAGAAAGCTTGTGTTGATCTGGCGGGTTGACAAATCTTACTCTGTTGAAAGTGACAGTTGTCTTGCAGGAGCGGAAGACTTTTTGACAATATTGGCATTGTTACTTACGTTGATGAGCGAGTAATTCACGAGGAGGGGTTTAAAGGCAGCATATTCAGACATTTTATGCTGTATAAACAGTCCGTGTAATGCGTGCTTATCGGTCCCACACTGGCTTCAATGTTGATGTGTTGAGCGCTGTGGATAAAAAGTTCTCGTCCCTTTGATTAGGATAGGGTTATATTGAAACACGACCATTGCAATGTAACCAGCTATCAATTTTAAGAACCATTCTCTACATTACATTAGTTTCGCGTTTCTTTTGGTGTTCAGTGTACTTTGTTTATACCGATAAGGTATTTTTTTTATTGTTCATATGATATTTTCCAGATCTGTCCCCCAACGTTGCCACTATCATTTTGTCTTCCTGATTTAGTAACTATTCAGCTAGTCAGAAGAGAAAATTACACTGGAGCACTGACGATCCAGCATGTGAGTAATAATGAAGTGTTTCGTTTATGGTATAGGTAACAGAAGAGACCACCTCCATAGGGATTCGAACCCGGGTCCTCCAGGTTGAGAGTTCTAGACTACCTGTTCGGCCAAAGAGACATCCCTCTAGCCGAAGCCAGTAGGAATGCTTATATCTCACCCTGTCACATACATCCTCAACAAAGTGACTCGACCTCGAGTCAAGCAATTTGAAGGTATCAGCACCTCAGTTCGTGTTGTGAACACAAAGGAGTTGCCCAGGTCTACCGTTGGGCGCCAAATATAACAGAAGTGATTTTTAGACCACCTTCACCGAGATTCGAACCCGGGACCTCCGGGTTGAGAGTCCTACACTCTGCCTGTTCGGCCAAAGAGATATCCCTCTAGCCGAAACCAGTAGAAATCCTTATATCTCACCCTGCCACATACACCCCCTCCACAAAGTGACTCGTCCTCGAGTCAAACCATTTGGAGTTATCAGCACCCCAGTTCGTGTTGTGAACACAAGGGAGTTGCCATGGGCCCAAATGTAACAGAAGTGTTTTTTAGACCACCTCCACCGGGATTCGAAACCGGGATCTCCGGGTGAGACTCCTACACTACCTGTTCGGCCAAAGAGATATCCATCTAGCTGAAGACAGTAGGAATGCTTATATCTCACCCTGTGACATACATCCTCCACTAAGTGACTCGTCATCGAGTCAAGCCATTTAGAGTTATCAGCACCTCAGTTCGTGCTGTGAACACTATGGAGTTGCCCTGGGCACGTTGGGCGCCAACTGTAACAGAACTGATTTTGAGACCACCTCCATCGGGATTCGAACCCGGGACCTCCGGGTTGAGAGTCCTACACTCTACCTGTTCAGCCAAAGAGACTTCCCTCTAGCCGATGTAGGAATGCTTATATCTTACCCTGTCACATATAGGCAATCTCAAATTTTGAAAACAAGCTTATCAATACAATAACGTTGTGGGCTTTACTCTGCAGTGATGCTTAGTTCAGTGATAACATCACATCAGTCAAAATATGTGATGAGCAACAATAAAATAATAGATATTTACTTGTCAGTAGAGTGCGCCCCTTTGAAAGCGCAACACAGTGGTTACTCAATAAAAACATTTCAAAACTTTGGGTTGTTTATCTTCTTGGTCGATATAAAACGACTAGACAGAAAAATAATTTGGCTATTTTGTCAATTTATTTAGATTTAGGATTAAGATGGAAAATACAAGACACGTATGAAATATCTATTCATCTTTCTTTTGCTGATGTAGCGATCTTGTCTTAAAACAATAAGAATCTACATTGAAATCTTCTTATATGTACACGACGGGTTTTAAAATGATACGATCAAAAGAAGTTCGTAGCTCTAATGAAAAAAATGGATACGGCCATATTGTCTTTTGCGTATGATTTAGTAATATTATTTAAAACATAAATAATTGTTTTGCTTCAATGATGTTAATTCATTTGCTTTCAAATGTTAGATTTTTTTTAAATTTAAAAAAAAAAGAAGATAATTGTTTACTCTATCACGATGCCTTCAAATTTCATTAAGTGCAACCTTTACGCCTTTTAATTCTTTTATTCTTTATTTTACATGATATCCTTTGCTAACATGTCTAAAAGACCAAAAGAAGTGTTGGATTGAAACGATACAACTTGAATGAACTAAAATTAGAATGAATGAAAAGCTTGATACAAGATTTTTATAATTGCCGTTCGATTGCCGTACATCTTCTACTATTCGTAGTAGCACGAAGACCACATGGAAATGTATCACCTTTCCGTACCCGTAACTGATCGGAAGTATAAGAGCGATTTAAAACATGTAAAGCACGTGGCAATGTACAACCAAAACAATTTTCAAAAGTAAAAGATCGAGCAATGCCTATTCCACGTAAAGCACGTGGAAATCTACAACTTCATGGGCTTCGAGGCAAAAAAAACCCAAAAAGGCAAAAGCAAGAGCATTTTATAATCATATGAACCCCATTTACAATGCACAAGCGTAACCGATATCATTTTAGCGAAAATCATGAATATTCCTTTGTCCACAGTCCGAAAACAGTATTCATTTTAAAACTATTCCTTTATTTACGTTGTTTACATTGCGAATTTGTAAAACATCATCAGTATAATTGTCATGGGATTACGCATAAAATTATTAACATTTATAAAATCTGTAAATCTTTATGAATATTCTTTTGATGAAACAAATATACAATATAGCACGTAAAGAGTCCGAAACTCCAATTATGAAATTAATTGCTCTTTGAAATGATACAATTTGTTTTAAGCAACGTCTGGCCAATTAAATGTTCACTGGCCAAATTGGAAAACTGCTATTACCGACATAGTTGTAGGCAAGATTTACAATGTCAGAAGATTATTTGTCTAGACGCATAATTAGACATGCACCTTTGTGTAAAATCAGATAACAGAAAGTTTTCAAGGGAAATCAAGTATTTTATTATATTTTCTTTATATATAGTTTTGTTTATGTCAATATGAAGTCACCTTCATAACATAGTTAAGTATATCTTAATACAATTAAGCAAGGTTCATAATCAACCACACGGAAAATATAACGTATATATACTGATTGTGATCCTATTGCCTATTTTGAACTTGATAAAATACTTTTTGAATTGTTTCCGTTAACTTGTCTTGTCTGTTTTTCAGTGAGGAAAGAAAAGGAACGTTCATCCATTGTTGCGCTACTTGTTAAAGCCCCATTGTCATATATACTTGCAAGTGGTTCGTCATGAAATTTAGCTATTGAAAAAAGAAATACACCACTCAGTAGAAAAATCTTTCGTCGAAAGTTTGATATCATATTAACTTGTTTTAATCAACAATAAAATACCTAATTCGACATCCAAAGTACAGAATCCTCTGCAAAAGTGCCACAGCTTTTAACGAACCCGCTATCGGTGACATCATCATTATGTGTGTAGGTTTTACACCGCGACTCAGTAACAGCAATTGCGTCCGATGGGCATCAACTTGAGCGGCAATTAGTGCCTGATTCGGAGAAAAAAGAAAAGAAAATCTATTCGTGCCCGATAAAGACGACTTTCAGGCGTAAATGTAGGAACCGGAAATTGTGAGATGGCCACACTTGATTCGCCTTCATGTCGACATGGCGGGGCTTACGTTTCGGTCATTTTGGTAAACTGTCTCCTATATAATGAATTTTTGTCCCATCTTCTCGTGGTTGGTCGCAAAATATTGCTAAAAATACCAAGAATACAGAAAAAATGTTGCAGTTTGAATATGGTTCTTTAACATTATTTTGGATGAGCGAAACAAATAATAATCCAATAACATGACGTTCTCTCTAACCAACAATATGAAGATTACACGAAAACCTTTTAACTTAAGAAAACCCAAGTCCATGCCGATCTTAAATTATGGTCCCTAAATTGCAACAACGGAATCTGACTGCACCAAACGATAATGGAGGTTGTCCATCAGATTACACACAGGACAACGTCAAAAGATTAGAGTTCTAATTGGACCGATAACAAATTTGTCGTTGCTTATTATCTTGGCATAAATCTTGATAAGTGTCACTCGCTACTGTACTTATCATCAAGTCAAGTGTAAAACACAATTATAACTTCTCCCATCTTATCAACAAAACCAAATCGCTCGTGTGTCTTGGAAATTCAGATTATCAATATGGCGGAAGCCCATCAATTTTCGTGCTAACGTTTACAGAAGAGAAATCAACTTTTCTCCAGTATCAAAGAATATCTGAATTAAGCCACGTCTGAAGCATAGTATCGCCGCTTTTTATCTAATTTGTATGAAAGCAGTAATTAACGAAAATGATAGATTTGGGAATCATTTAGATTAATGTCTAGGATAACTGATGCGACTTGAATAATATTAGTAGTGGTGCGACTGCTAGTATCATGCTGTTGTGACAACTACTCTTAATTGAAGTTGCAAACGTGGTCATGCGCCGATTTATTTCTCACAAATGCATCTTTTTGCCATCACTCAACATTAAGATAATTTTGTTAGCAATTGGTTTTAATTTTGGATGAAAGATTGCTGCTTAATAAACTAATGGATGCTTGCCCTTCTCTTGATGCCGATTTCGTTTTTGATAATGTTTGAGATGAGTTATTGACAATTTATAAACCCTTTTTCTGTATATGACATTAAGCTTGAATGATATTTATGACAATCGATATGATTGCACAAATTCATAAGTTCATATTACAAGTTGAATGAAGTTTAAGGTTTCTTTCTCATTAGATGTTGATTTCCCCCCTAGGTTTTCACCCTTTTATATTTCGATAATTCTCTTCATACTGAAAAAGCGTAAAAGCTTGACTTTCTCCATCCCAAACCGGTAATATTTACTTCTTTAATGCAATGACGGGTGTCATCGGTTGGTAGAGACATGTTTTACATAAACTAACGAGCAAAAGAAAGTATAACACTCACTTGTTTTCCATTAATTCAATATTTTAAAGAAATAAGATGCATTTGATTATGGAAGCAGACAATAACACCTTTCGGCTGTAGTTTGAATGGCTTTATTGGTGACTGTTTTATATTTTCACTTAAATGTCATCATTTAAAGTAGACTAGGGTAAGAAATGAAATTTACACCAACATGACCCCTACCATGTTCAAAATGTTGTAAATGTGTGCATGACGATGAACATTTATTGATTTTCACACAGAGTATGTGTTATATGTCGATGAAAAGTTGTGTATTGTCAAAATAAATTTAGGGAAATTTTAATATTGAATTTTAAATTTTTTTTTTTAAATTTAAAAAACCGCGTAGAGGTATTCTTTTATTTATTTAATGTTTTGGACTAATTTTCCAAACAAGTCATTTTTGGAAAACGACGTCAAAAACTCGAGATATCTGACTTTGAAAATTTTACATATGATAAATACAACTGAGTGTTATACTTTCTTTTGCTCGTGAGTTTAGGATATAACAACTGACAGTGTGCGGTTTATTTTATTCTTTCAAATCATAAAGTTAGTTGACGTCATTCTGAACCTTCTCAACCTTTCAAAAATGAAAAAAAAATCACCCAAGGGATGCCACTCATTTTTCTAAAGATAAACCATTCTTTCAAAATTCCTGGAATTGCCACTGTGAAATCAAGGTTATTAGTTTTTGTAACAATTCATTTTTAGTAATACTTTACATGATACATTAAGAACTTTTATAACACCAACAAATATCAAGGTGATCGTTAATTAACAAAATAACCATATTGTTGATTCTAGTTGACGTTCATCTTAATTAAAGTGACACAGAGTATCTTTCTTAAACTTAAAAAGCTACAAAATATCTAATATGCTGATTGAAGTTCATATCACATCACTGGACTTGCAAATATATCCATGTATGCACAATATCTCCTAAATGCTTGATTTTATGGAAAAATCAAGAAAACATCTCAAATACGTTTAATATTCGAAATTATGCATCCAATTAATCTACCTATTAGTAACAATACCTAATAAATACTATCAAAATCGAATATATCTTCCTGTCAGCTTATGACAAGGTTTCAAAATTACGTTTGGCGAATTTGCGCGCGCCACTCGAGCCGAATTGTCCGATTTTCGATCCCGACTTTGAATGGCCGTATCTTCGCTCTAATGTACTGATTGACCTTTAACTTGTTATTTTCAGTAACAGTTAGTGGTTCCCGATGTAATAACATCGATTTGAAAATTTGACATATGTGATCCTATCAACATACTCTGTGTCTCTTTAAGGTTGCTTTGTGAAAAGATCCCTTGGAAAAGTAAAGCTTTCATAATTTAAGTAAGGATTAATAAACATATAAAACAAACTGTACTTCCTATACACCGTGATCTCTTGATAGCGGACAGTGTCGGATTAGATAGACGGGTTTTTTTTGACAAGAATACAAAGAAGTTGTCCTTTTCGGGAAAAGGTTCGGATTAGAGGGATGTCGCTATATGGAATAAATTTCTCAAAACGGATCGTTTTAGAAGTTGCATTAACAACATAACATGTATCAATTTCAATTGTGCAATCTCTATAATACAAATGTTTTGATTCCAATATTATAAGATCTGTCTTCTAAAGTGTTTTCACAGAAAACCCTTTTAATGCATAATTTTATATTGAATATTTTTCAAACCAGCGATCAAACACTACATTGACAGTACCCTATCAGTTCACTTCACTTTACAAAATGGATCTTAATCTTCAAAGTTGTTTTAGGTGACCAAAGCACTGAATTTATCGTTTCATAAACTTTTTATTCATTTAGATTTTCAATATGTCACATAGCGACGGAACAATGGTTTGGATTCAAAACAAAAAGAGAAAATTACATTTGTAAAATGTTTCAACTCATTTGGCATTAAATGTAAACATTTGTTTAAATCTTTGACATCAAACATTTCTTCATCACACGTCAATGATGCATTCATCATCTATTTGACTGGACGTTTGTTCGATGAGGCGTTATCGGTTGCATAGCGATAGTTTACCAGTCATGCAATCACTTTGATACCGTAGGCCGATTATTTGATAAAGATAAGTGATGTTTTTTTTCCTTACAAGGGACTTTAATAGATTTTATTCTACATGTATATTTTCATAAATAAAAAGTTCATAAAATATTTCAGATGTTTTAATTCATCTTTTCGGGACCATTACTAAGTCTAAGAGGTCTTAAAAGGAGCAATAGCACGCTTTTTGAAAATTTCCTATTTTATTTTTTTCACTGATAATGGTACGTTAATGCTAAATGTATAATTTTGATAATGTCAACAAATCTCGTTACACAAACCAATCATTTATAATCAGAGAACAAATTATTAAGTATCACATAAAGTCCATTTGCCGCCATTTTTGTGTGAACACCTCTTATTCATTTTGTTTACGAAAAAGGAATCGCATGGCTGAACTTTACATTATATATATAATTTAGTACTGCTTCATTTACTTTAAAGACATTGTCTTTCAATTGGAACCATTAATTATCATTTTCTTGACATCACCGTATATTCCCCCCAAAAACGTGCTGCTGCCCCTTTAAAGACATTGAAATTGTTTGACTGACGTTCCTCCATATATTGTTCGTTGTATAAATACCATCTACATTTATCATTTGTAATGTTTTCATTGACCATGCGTAATTCGGAATATGTTACGTCTTGTAATTGTATCGTCACTTACAGGGTATTTGCAACCAATTTACTTTTCTTATTGGCGTTATATCGAGATGGGATACGAATCTGTTAATTTTTGAATCACGAGCTATGGTGAGATTTTCCCCCAAAACATGTCACAGTTCGCTAAATTCTTATTTTTACTCAAGTCAAAAAGTTCAGGTTTTCTGTTATGCCTACTGTAAGGTCACCAGGAACAGTTTTACGTGATCAAAGCCGGCGAAATATTGTGCTGCAAGAACGTTCTCAAGCCAAAAGTAGCTCGTGCCCATGTGCTCATATGACCCATATTTTCTTGAAGACGAAATATATCATTGTTCATAATATCAGATGTTTGATATATCCGTACTTTTCTTGTCTAGTATTTGATAAGTACATTCATTGTTCTATCATTTGTTGTGGACATAAACATTTCTATATACACTGCTATACTTCCCTCCTATCCATATGCTTAAAATTGTTCATATATCCATACTTTAATTATAAGTCTATAAGTCTTAGTTAAGTCTAGTATATAATCAGTATTTTCATTGTGTTCTCACAACATTTCTTTATAAACTTCTATATTTTCCTCTTGCCAATATGCTTGAAAACGGTATAAGGATATTTACAGATATTCGCTGTTCTGTAAATAAAGAAGTTTGATATTCATAAAATCGTGCACTTTGTAAAACAAAAGATTGCAAAATACCCCATAAATTTATTCTTACTCGTGAATCAATATCAAAATAATTTCGGATTCCGAAAGTTTACCACATAAGCATACAAAATGTTTCCCACTACGGGTCGACGATGCCTGATCCCATCAAAGAATTCGTTTCGTTTTAATTGGCTATTAAATTGGGAACATAATTACAAGTCCCTGTCATTATTTTAATGATGTATTTACTTAAAACAGGGAATCAACTTGAGTCATAATATGACCCCATCTTCTACTAACAAACACAAGGCCGGTGTCACTTTAACTGCCCCTAATTATGACCTTAGGGATGTGCTAGGGTATAATGTCCTAGGGGGTCATAATATTCCGGCCCCGGGGTGCATTTTGGGAAAGCACCGGTTGCGGTAATGACGCCAGATCGCAGCATGGTTGGGAATAACGAACCCTGGGTAAATAATCGAATACACACTTGAAGGTAATCGCATGTAAATTATGGAGATTTCATTTTTAAAATCAATTTTGATGTAATGGCAAATAATAGTAAACTAGCGGGACACTGTTTTGATTGGTCACGTGACCATCCTCTGATGTTTGACATTGCCAGGAAATGTGGTTTCACGTTTCGGCTGTTACTGGATCTGAAGTTTGACATCAAACATTATTAAGCGAAACATAGCAAAATTTTCATTCAATAAAGCGATAATATAAGAGTTCCTTGTTTGTTGTTTATCCTTTATTAGAATTCTTTAACATCGTGTTAACTAAATTAATGCCTTTTGGATAGTAATCATTTAACTTTAAACTTATCAAAGTGCAAAGTGAAGGATTTCAGAAAAAAATGCGTTTCTGTATGTTTTTTATTCAAACTATCTCTTGCAATTTATTATATATAAGAATGAAGTTGTTAGCCTCTCGGTTTTCAAACAAAAACTGAACTGACCCCTTGTTACACCTTGTCCAAACAAGTCGAAAACAAAACTTATAAATAATAATGTTAAGGCTTTAGGATAAGCTAAGTTTTCATCGCAGCACGTCTTTAAACGTATCATCTGAACATTTGAACACAGTTCTCGGAAAGCAACTCAATCCTCGGGGTCTTTTACACATCATAATTTGCTTGATTTGTTAGTATCTACTTCATCTCAATGATTTAAAAGGAGAGTAGCACGTTTTTTGTAATTTTATATTTTTCCTTTTTTTACTGATAAATATACGTTCAAAATAAATGTATTATTTTGATAATGTCAAAAATCTCCTTATACAAGTCAATGACAAATACTCAGAGGACAAGTTATAAAGATTTACATAAAGTCCATAGGCTGCCATTTTTGTGTGAACACCTTTAATTCATTTTGAGTAAGAAAAAGGAATCACACGGTTGATCTTTACATTATATATTTGTTTATTTCTGCTTCATTTAGTTCAAATACATTGTCTTTCAATTGGAACCATTAATTATCATTTTCTTGACATCACCATATATTCCCCCTAAAAACGTGCTACTGCCCCTTTAAGATATAATTGTATTGCTTCACTACGCTAGCTTTTAGGTCTCTCCAGCTCAATCCAACATGTCGGGCGATAACATGTACTTATATCTCACTGGTTATAATGCCAAACTAGCTATAGTGCCAATACCTTTTGGAACAAGAGTTGGTCTGCTCTTGCTATCATGCCAATGAAATCACACTATTTAGGATATTGTTTTAACTAATGAAGGTTAATTGGCATGGCTCAAATCAATTCCAACTGGATGCTTGTTGTATAGGTGAATAGGCATGAACTATACTTAAAGGGACAGTCCTATCGGCGTATGTTTGTGGAAACGAAATTTACTTGAACGCTCTTCTTTATCAAGTTGTCAAATATATATCAACACTTTTGAAACTTCAAACAACCTGTTTCAACTTCGTTGTGTTAAAATCATGTTCAAAGAGCATGATATACATTAACTGAAATATCCGCTTGAATTTCGCTTCCACAATAAATAACACGATAGGACTGTCCCTTTAAGTGATTTTATCCTGTCTAAAATTGATCGAAAAAACTCTTTTCTCTCTTAAGTGGCTTGAAAAGATAATTATTTAGAAAAAGGCATACATATAAACGTGGAGATGACTTGTTATCTTTGTAGCCAAAATGTTTCTAAACGCCCTACCTGGATGCAATGCCAAACTGGTTATAGTGCCATATTTTCTCTTTGACAAATGGTGGCATTATAAGGTTTTACTGTATATTATTCTCGCCGAGTGTCTCTTTTAACTGCAAAAAGATCATCAAATTGTTGGCTAGGCTATAGTGTCAACCTGAAATCTTCCAATTTCCCTCTATATATCGTTTCAAAATACCAAAAAGTTGTTTTTCTTATTCAAATAAAATATCTGTTTTTACACATGTATTCCGCTGCATCCAAAAAGTCCTTTCACCTGCTGTGTAATAAAGTCACTTATTCTAATCTTTTGAGTGGGATGATTACAATTTTCATTCCAAAACTACTTTTATACTAATCTCGTTTCAGGTAAAATTTATATTACTCATAAGACAACCCCCCTTTTTGAGTAAAATTTTTCTTGACATTAAACCTCATTAATATTTGAAATTTTGCTTTTTTCGTGACGAATAAAGCTTGTTTGAAATTCACTGAAATAGTCTGTTAAAAAGTGAAAATGGCAAATTAACAGGTAACAATAGATTTGTAAAGTTCAAAGATTGAAGGCAAAAGTATAAAAAAAAACTATCATTAAAAAATGAGTACTTAAGTTTCAAAATTTAATTCGCTTGAACAACGACTCTCTTTCAAATAAAAACATCATTCAGGACAAATAAAAACTGAAAGTGTAGATTCAAAAAGTCATAAAAAAACCTCATTGTATCCAATCAACGACATTTTAAAAGCAAGTCTTCACAAAAACAAGTTAAGGCTACTAAATAGTTTCGAATTACCTTTACATGTACATAAAGCATTATTTTTATTACTTGAAATTGGTTGGTTCGTTTATATTATTTGAAAAGCAATGTGCTTGTTATATACTTCTTAATATATATTACGGATTATTTCATTCAAACAACACAAATCTAACATTCGATGTCAAATTTCATACCAGCTAAACTCTTTCATCTAACACTGTCAGTTTTACCTTCTTCTCATTCATGTGATCAGTTGTGGAGTATATATATATGGTGATGATGATGATGATGATGATGATGAAGACGACAACGACGACGATAATGATCATGATGATGATAATGACGACGACGATGATAATGATGGTGATGATGATGACGACGATGATTATGATGGTGATGATAATGACGACGACGACGACGATGATAGTGAAGATGATGATGACGACAATAATGATCATGATGATGATAATGACGACGACGATGATGATAGTGAAGATGATGATAATGATGGTGATGATAATGACGCCGACGACGACGACGATGATGATAGTGAAGATGATAATGATGGTGATGATAATGACGACGACTACGATGATAGTGAAGATGATGATGACGACAATAATGATGATGATGATGATAATGACGACGACGACGATGATAATGATGACTGTAGTGACGATGACAATGATGATGATGGTGAAGATGATGATGATGATGATGATGATGATGTAGATGTATCCGTAGATGAAACTACACATACCCTTATATCAATCAGGCCGAGGCATCGTTTCACTGACGGCTGGTTACTCAACGCATCTGGTTACATCTACATCATTTTGCAGCCCATATATCGCCGTGCGAGGATTGATATCAGGGAATGTGTAGGAGTCACGCGGAAGATTTATTATTTATACTGACTTCTTATCAAGTTTCTTATTTCATCACTTGGAGTTTATACTTATTAATTGTGATATCATTAGATTGCACCACGATTTGAATATATATTGAATCATAAACAATATTTATGGTTACTAAAGCATACAGTTGGTCACTTGTGGTTCGTATTTAGAAGAGTTAACAAGTCATTTTTTATCTAGTATAGATGTCATACAACTTCATGTAATAATTCAAGGTTAAAACAGTCTAAGTAAACCTAGCTTCAATATTATCCGTTTCACTCCTATACTGAGTCTAGAAAGCCCTAGTAGAGGGTCGCGTCAACCGACCTTTCTGCGACCTATGACCCTTCAACGTTATACGTGTTTAGGCAGACTATTGTGGCTTGGTAAGATGAGTTCTGATTGGTCAATTCGATACGTGGGCTGACGCGACCCTCTACTAGGACTTTCTAGACTCAGTATATGAGTGAAACGGATGATATTGAGGCTAGGTTTACTTAGACTGTGTTAAAAACACTTAGATCCCTTTAGAAAATTATTCGTAGTTTATCTTTCAAAAACAGGATCAAGGTATCCTATATTTAGATATTGAATGAATTCATGAAACAGTATCCATAACATATCTATAACATTATTATATTAGATATCCTATCTTCAAAGTTTCTTATTTCGCCTTTAACAAGGTAATTTTGTTCATATTTACTCTCTTATGTCATAGTTTTAAGTAACAATATCCAATTTCAACGTTCTAAAAGGATTTCAAGTCAATATATTAATATTTTATAAAGGTTAAGCTGCACGTTAAGATGTTTATTGTAGGAACATAAATGCATGTTTATTGTTGTGCCATATTACACTATTGTTATGCAGATGATAAGGATCGAATACAATATAAATAAACCCCATTGTAAATTGTTGTACAATACTAAATAAAACCATGTTAAGCAATTGATATTTTTAAACCTTAAATATAGTATAGTCGGTCATGTATAGAACACCATGTTAAATTTGACGTTTTTAAAATTAAAATTTGTTCAAACAAAACATACAAATGCACGTTCTGTCATTTTTGATATTTTGATTGTATATATGATACATATAATATGCTTAATGATAATGCTTTCTGAATAGTAATTACTTTTTAAATATCCATTACCTTTCTGAATATTAGTTTTACCTTTTCTTTCTGAATAATTATCTACTATAAGAACGGTCGTTCTCTTTTAAAATATCCATTTACCTTCAAAATTCTCATATACGTTCTGTGTCTTAAAATCTTAAAATATTTTTTCACTTTATCAAAACAATTTCACAATATCCATATAGCTCGCGAATAAGTTTACTTTAGATATGTTAATTAACTTGTATTATGTACATTTATTGATACACTAACCTTCTGAATTACCATTTTCCTTGAGAAATATATTTATGACTTCGAATATGTTACACTGCATTGGTAATACATTATTTTTTTATAACCAAAGATACTTCATTCTATCGAGAATATATAAACAAAGTAAGGAAATGTCTTTTAATGCAATGTATCAAGTAAAATGACTGGTTGTTAAATCTAATGGACGATTGAATAGGAGATGAGTGAGAGAAATAAACGTATTTATTGATGTCAACATCAATTTAACATTTCAGAGCATCCTGTTAGAAAATGTTAAGACCTATAAGGAAACTATTTCTTTGGCCTTTAGTTTTGAAATACAATCGCCATATCTTTAACTCCTCGTTCTGTCGTCTCTAGTTTCCTTTCATTATGCCTTGACTCTTCTTTTCCTTTTTTATCCCTATTTAGTAATTTCCTCATTCATTTTATCTTTCCACTCACTTTCTTCTCCAATCTTTCATTTCTCTTCTTAAGCTCGAGCTCTTTTCCCAATCTAACGTTGTTTTCTCGATCCCTCTCGATTTCTCTTCTCTTCTTTCTTCTCGTTTGCTTTTTGCGCTCTCCTTTTTTCCAATTTTCGCTCTCTCAATTTCTTTCTTTCTCTTTTAACCCGTTCTTTTTCTCTGACTTTTCTTGAGTCTCCTTCTTTATTTCTCTTTTAACTCTCCCTTATCTCTTACTTTTCTTCTCTCTTTTATTCGTTCATGTTCTTTTAACTCGCTCTTTTTCTCTGACTTGTCCTTCTCTCATTTTATTTTCGATTTCCCCTTTTCTTTTCCTCTGACTTCTATTATGCTCTTATTCTTACTTTCTTTCCCACTCTCTTCTTTTCTTTCTCTCTTTCTCGTTAAATTCGCTCTATTTCTCTGACTTTTTCTTCTCTGATTTTTTATTTTCTTTTTCCCTTTCCCGTTTCGCCAACATAATCATAAGACTCTTTTTCCCAATACTCTCATTTCCTCCCTTCTTTTCTTCATCCCATGTTTTTGCTGTCCTTTTCTCTCACTTTCTTATTCTTTCTCTTTCCAATTTGCTTTATTCGTTCCTTCTCTTTCTCTCTCCTCTTTATATACCCTCTTTGGCTCTATCTCTCGAAAACTAACTAGTGACATTTGAAAGCAATCAAAATAACTGTCAAACAAATGTTATTCTAAATCAAGCACTTATATTCGGTTTGGTAATGGTTAGTTAATATTTAAACTACAATATGGAAGTATAATATACAAAGTTATTGCATTTTAACATCCACAGTACATATGACATTACACAAACAAATGTCAGATATCAGTTTATTGCAGTTAAACTATGAAATGGTCCTTTCCAACAATTATAAAGTTTTGAAATAGGAGGATTGTAACTAATATAAAATGTTATCTCATAATAAAATTATGGGCATCGAATTATAAGTAGACACTTAGAAGCACATCAAAGATAAAACAACATTTTATGCAACGAAACATATGACAACAAAACTTCATAACAAATAGAACTCTTTTATATTCGAATTCGGGCTGCAAATTGCAAAACATATATATTTACATTTCATGCAGAAACAAGCTGCAGAAACGATATGATAAAAAACGAAAGGCACAGATTAAAGATAACTATCAAGGTTGAAACTGGTTTTTGAATAAAGACATTCAAATTACATCAGATTAAATTATTTTAAACTTCTGAGTATATAGTTCATAACTGAGATACACATTACTTAAGTGAAAACATGTTGGAAATATAATTTGAAAGTTTCAAGATAACAAACCGAAATGAAATAGGGAAACAAGCAAAGACAAAGAAGACGATGATGATGATGATGATGATGATGATGATGATGTTGTTGTCGATGTTGATGGTAAAAACATGTTGGAAATATAATTTGAAAGTTTCAAGATAACAAACCGAAATGAAATAGGGAAACAAACAAAGACAAAGAAGACGATGATGATGATGATGATGATGATGATGATGATGATGATGACGATGTTGATGGTAAAATTGATGCGCCGACGTATATAATATTGACGAAAACATTAAAGAAGATGTTTATGACAACTTACCTCTTACTACATTGAGTGAGATGAAAAGCTATTGACTAAATCAAGTCCAAATGATGGTGATCACAGCGATTATATAGACTTTCAGATGTATAGGTAACTGATGATGATAATGTTGTTGTTGTTGTTAATAATAATAATGATAGTGGTGATAATCAAAATGGTGTTTGTGGTGATGATGGTGATGGTGGTGGTTGTTGTAGTGGTGGTGATGATGATGATGATGGTGGTGGTGGTGGTGATGATGATGATGATTGTGGTGGTGGTGATGATGATGTTGTCGATGATAATGATGATGATGATGATGACGATGATGGTGATGATGGTGGTAGTGGCGACGACGACGACGACGATGATGATGATGATGGTGATGACGGTGACGATGATGGTGGTGATAATGATGATGATGATGATGATGATGATGATGATGTCGGCGCATATATCAAATTGCAAGGATTATAGATAAGAAATGCACTCAGAACATTTACAATATTTTAGTGCCATCAAAAAACAAACACCATCATCACCATAATATTTTGGAGGGTCGAGACAAAACATCACTATCAATGTTTTAGTGAAACAATGAAATAAAGCCTACAGTCCATTCAGCTTAATAGTTTACAGAATCAGAGACTCTAAACAATGTTCAGCGACTTGATGATATTTACAAACATAAAATGATGAGATGCATAAAATCAACATAAAGTATGTTGTTTACAACAGCCAACAATACACTGGAATGAGGAATGCCACTGTTTTGTATACAACTTCCTTCATTTTGTACACATATATCCAGAAATAGACTATGTTTGCGTTTATAAAGAATACTGTTGCTTACAATACTCCCGTATACCAACTACAATACAGTTCTTTTATGTGCATAGCTTTGAGTAAAATAAGGTTTTGTCATGTCATCCTGTTCTATTGTGCCTTACTGACTGTATTATATTATATTATATTATATTATATTATATTATATTATATTATATTGTATTGTATTGTATTGTATTGTGTTGTGTTGTGTTGTGTTGTGTTGTGTTGTGTTGTGTTGTGTTGTGTTGTGTTGTGTTGTGTCATGTCATGTTATGTTGTTACATTACATTACATTATATTATATTATATTATATTATATTCTATTATATTATATTACATTACATTACATTACATTACATTACATTACATTACATTACATTACATTACATGTATGTATGTATGTATGTATGTATGTATGTATGTATGTATGTATGTATGTATGTATGTATGTATGCATGCATGCATGTATGTATGTATGTATTAATTATTTATTCATTCATTCATTCATTCATTTATTTATTGTTTTTGATTGTTAATTTAAAGTAGTAACTCAAAATTATTGATAAAAGGCAAAATGTAATGCCACCAGAGATTTGTTCTTACTCATACCTGACGTACAAGACATTGGTATCTCGGCCGCTGTGAATTGTCTTGTGTAAATCAATAGAAACAGATCCCGATGTCAGACTAAATGAAGCGCCTTACAATCACTATGCATAGCTTTAAAGTTACACACTGAAGAAGACAAGAACAAGAAGAACAGACTTGTATTCGATATTTCAATATCTATTTAACTGTTGAATATGGATTAATTTTCTCGTAATCAATTTTTTCCATTGAAAGATTAATATATATAAAAATTTCATATTTCAAAATTAATTTTGGGAATTGGGATTTTAGTCCCATGTCGAAGATCAATATGATGAACATAATTTGCTTGATTTCCAATTTCATCTAACAGCGCTTTGATAATAGCACGAACGTCCATGAGCTGTTCTTTATGCCTCATGAAAATTAAGAATATTCCATCAAGGAAGTAATAGACCATATATTCATAATGCAATTTCGGAGAGTAATATTTTTATATTATTAATAGTTTCGCTATCCCAGTTTCATATATATTGTATTAAAACAGGAACGTTGCCATTCCCGACATCAAATAGAAGATAAGGCATTACAATAGCAAACTTATAATAGACCTATTATAAAGGATAGCGCTAGCGATCGCTTAAGAGATTATGAACAAAATTACCAATAAAGGCCCAACTAATCAAAAATTGTGAGCCCCGGATATTAACTAGCTTTCATACCGTTCCCCGTTACCAATTGACAATATAATTGAATCTTGCTCGTGCTATATGGAGTTTTAATCAATCAGGCGGCATTACAAAATCTAATTAGAAAGGTTGCATGATCAAATCCTACAATTATTTTATTAAACCCGATCCAGACAGCAATAGACAGATGCGAGTTTAGATTGCATCCCAGGACAAACTTAGATTCACTTTCGCTAACGTTACCAAGCCGGCAATAAAACTTGGGAAAATATCCGTGCGCCGTGATTAAAGACAAGCATCCCAATCAAGAGCGCCCATAAAGGGTATATTGGATTGATGACCTGTACCGTAATCGAGGCTTCTCCGGTCGCGCTGGTCACGTGAATCGGCGCACGAGATTTTCGTTCAGGTTGTCCCTTTGTATCAATTCCTTCATTTGAGAAACCGAGGCTATTGCCTAATACTTACCCAAAATGAAATAAAGCAGACAAGTTAATGAGACCGAACGTTGATTGAAAACACTTGTTAAAAACAACTCGTACTTAATTGATTGCCTTCGAGACAGTTATTTGAATTACACACTCGCGGTCGGCTCTTATTACATTATTGCATGGATTTTCTACTAATCAAGAGCGGCCTCTCCCGGCAACTAGTGTCCAAGATAGGGCAGCGCCAATATATCCTTGATTATACCACTTCAAATGTAATGGAAGGCTTGCAATTTTGGGCAGCAATGTTTAATGCCGGCTATTTCATGTCCGGGCAATATTAAAGCTTGGTAATTGCGATCGATCTTCCTTTCATGCCGAGGACTTGGTAATTAGCGTGGTTTGTTTATTCTTCATTTCGTGCGAGCTCGCTTATCCGACGGGCCATGTGCTTTCATTTCCCAGCGTTAATGAGGTCCGCAACCTGACACCCCTACTTGGCGAAGTGGACCAGCCCGCCGAGTCATTATCGGCGCTTTCTGAACGGCGATTCGCCGACTCGATATCATTAGAAGGTCCATTCATTGCATAGTCGTTGTGCTGTTCGTTAATGAGCTAACCCCAATGCGATATGACAAGTTGAATTACTGAAGTTGTAATGCCACAACGGACACGCCGTGTGTTAAAGATCGCCAGTTATACAGTGTCTCTCCGTGTAGAAGGGTCGCAAGGCGAGGCTGCGATGTACTGACTACGTTTTTGGATACAGCTGAACAGCAAGTTTACAAGTGATCACATCCGCGATCAGAGGCTTGCCGACCTAGGATACAACCCGGGATACTATCGGAAATAGCTCGTCAGACGCTTTTACACTGACTGTCACTAACAAATCGTATCACTGGTGTCTATCTCACAAGCCATGGATCCGACAGTGTCGGCTTACAGCGCTATGACAAACGGTAAGTGTGTTCTCTTACATAGGCTCATGTTTTCCCTGTAACGAGTCATGTTTTGCCCTGTAAAGCACAAACGTTACAAAGACCCCCTTTCCCCCTAACCTTTTGCGAATGACAGCACGCGCTGGGCACAATGACTAGACGTTTGATTTCGCGGCAATACTACCAGCGATTTATAATGTTTTGACAGGTCAATAGTCCGGGAATGACAAAGAAACAAGCACGAATTCGGCAAACCCAGTTGTCACACGTTGTCGATTTCGCCTTGTCAATTTCGTCTGTGCACGGGAAATGTGTGACACCCGATGTAGGCAAGATTTCGTATAATCACGAGGGATCTAACCAGTGTATAAAATGTGTACAATAGCTAATAGTTTGCCCACGGCGCTCAGGGCGATTCGACCATGTGGCTTTCCATGTTTTGGTTGTTCGCTGTGAGCTCGTTCGTTATTGACGCGGAGACTTAGGCGGGCTTGCAGAAAATGCTCTGCAGTTCATGTGTGAATCATTTGCGATGATTTAAGCAAATTTCTCCCCAGTTGGTCAATACCCAGGCAAACTACAAGGGGAAGTAGGTCGCTACCGAATTGCTTTGTTTATAGGCAGGGAAAATAAAGATAACAAATGAGATATGGACATCCTTCATACGTCATCGTTCGGCATTTATTGAAGTTGAATTAATATTATACATTTTTTTTTCCAATTTTGAATATATTAAATGTACATTTTATAATTGACATCGATTTCATCCATATATTTCATTAATATCGACATCGACTTGCAGGCGACATGTCACATTTGTAACACGATATTACATCCTTACCGAAGAACATACAATATTTATTGACTTCATACAAAACTAGGTTATGTAAGCTAGAATATATATTTCACTGCATTAACCATAACGCTATGAAAACAGTTTTTTTTACAAGTAGACCTCTTATTCCAAATAACGATATTAAGTGCTTATTAAGATATAAAGTTTTCTCACATTATAAAAGAATGATTTGATCTATAAATGATAACAAAACAGACTTTTGACAGAAAATGTTTTTATTGACAAGTAATGGAAATTAGGATTTTTAATGTTTTATATCCAATATGACAAGATAAGAATGGTACTGGAATGTGCTTAACGTTGTCTATAACAAGTTTGTTTAATGTGTTAATATGCTATATCTATCAAATTGCCATATACAAATGATTTCCACCTACTTTGCTAAAAACAACAATAACAGTGTTTAAGAATGTACCAAATAAACCTTCTAATATTGTAAAATGCTTTATGATGTCAATGCCAACCTTACCCGTGCATATGGCAACAAATTCTTTTTCTATATGATGTATTTTGTTGTGAGACATTGTCAACCTAACGTGCCACAAAGGAATGGGCTAAATCAACCATTCAGTATCCACGATGAATGCCTCCGAAACACTTGTCATTCAGTATCATGTACGAATGCTTACAAAACCTCATTCGGTATTTAAGAATACTCACAAAACACATGTCATTCACTATCTCGTACCAATAGTCACAAAATACCATGTCTTTCGGTATTTAAAAGAATGCTCACAGAAACCTTGTCATTTGGTATCTTGTTAGAATGCTTAGAGAACACATTGTAATTCACTATATCAAAAGAATGCACACCAAACACGTTGTCAT
Source organism: Steromphala cineraria (assembly GCA_916613615.1). Classification (NCBI taxonomy): domain Eukaryota; kingdom Metazoa; phylum Mollusca; class Gastropoda; order Trochida; family Trochidae; genus Steromphala; species Steromphala cineraria. Next base: position 24,221,012 of record OU744735.1, on the reverse strand, counting down.
TCAGTAATATGTAAGAATACCTGCAAAAAATGTTGTTATCCAAACCATGTCATATCCTATATTAAAAGTATGCATACCAAACACGTTGTCATTCAGTAATATGTAAGAATACCTGCAAAAAATGTTGGTATCCAAACCATAACGTTGTCATTTCTTATATTAACAGTATGCATACCAAACACGTTGTTATCCAATCTATTAGATGATTGATCCCAATGGAGTGCCATTCACGAATGAGATTTGCCAAAACATTGTCAAACCTCCAACCACATCACATTCTTAATAGAGTGCATGATCCTTTTGGGTATCAAACCTACTTATAACCAACGTATTCTTCCCTGTTAGGTAGCCATCCAATGTAACAAAAATTCTATCACGTTGTCATCCAGTATCATATAAAAAGCTTCCAAAAATGTTGTCAACCTTAACACTAACATGTCTTGATTAGCGATTGCAGGTGTTGTTGAAAACGACATGCAGGAATCAAATCAATTCCACCGATCCTCCGCCTGTTACCGCGTATCATATGATAGCTTCCGCCTTTGACCGACGAATCACACTGTCAACTGTATATTATCTCATCTTAAACGGTCTTGAGATAAATCACTATTCATCAATATTAAATGTACTTTCTAATACAACATGACACAGCCAACGCTTATTACATGTGTATGCATCTTACCTGCATCAAGGTGCATTCTGACGTGCTTTGGTAAGGCCAATGGTAGGCACCAATGGTTATGACTTACAGCCTGTAATTCTAATAGCAATATGTCCCTATAAGATAATGCCAACTCTTTAGGTAGATATATCTCTTGGACACATTCCGAACTCTCGTGTACATTTCACCTTATCACGCCGAAATGACAAATACATTTACATCTTTGAGTCATCACTGATTCCAATATTCGAAATAAGTATTTTTTGGTGAACACGTAAGAAAATGCATTTATTTCTTAGAAACATCCAAGACACAGAACGTATGGTCCTCGTGTATGCTAATACACTTTACACGGTATCACCTCAGCTTAAGGCAAATGAATCGTACTTTCCTTTAACGCCAAAGCCATACTCCAACATCCCCAGTAATTGCCTGTTTCATCTTCTTGGTAATTACGATTAGTCACGACCCTGCCCAATTTTCTTCCATAACCCTATAATGGTGCCCTGGAAAAAATCTGCCTTCGGGTCGGAGGTTTTTGAGTTCATATCCAGACTCGTTGATTAGCTTCCCAACAGCTGTATGGTTGAATAAGAAACACAAAAGCAATTGTACCTGGCGAACATTGGGGAGAGCCTAATGGCCGAGACCGTTTCCAAGATTTGGCGAGAAAAGAACCAAGATCGTGGTTGGAGAGCAATTGGGTTTCCGTTTTTCTTTAGATGCTTTTGAGGCACTTGCTTTGCGTCGATATTGATGCAATTGGGTATATTGGTATTTTCAATTCTTACTTGGAATCCAGGTTTTCTTGTAAGGGTTGTCTGTATGTATATTGAAGGTTTTGGTTTATCCATGGAATTGAGATTTTCTTATGGTCGTGTGTGTGTGTATGAAGGTATTCGGTTTATCGAAAATAAGGTTTATGCATAGAATTCAGTTTTTAGGGTTGTCTATATGTTGATTGAATGTATTCGGGTTATCGAATTTTTTTGTCATCCATGGAAATCAGAGTTTTTTTGTAAGGGTTGTCAATATCTTCATTGGAGGTTTTCGGTTTATCCATGGAATTCAGAGTTTCTTGTAAGGGTTGTCTATATGTACATTGAAGGTTTTCGGTTTATCGACAATCGGGTTTACCCATAGAATTCTGTTTTTAAGGTCATCTATATGTTCATAGGTAGTTTTCAGTTTAACAAAAATCGGGTTAATCTTTGAATTCAGAGTTTCAGAGGATGTCTATATGTACATTGAAGGGTTTGAGTTTATCGCAAATTAGGTTTAGATTTTTCTGTGGATGCAACGATTTTATCCAGATTGAAATTGAGTCTACGTGTTTTTTGCTTTACATGCAGTACTGCAGTTCCTTATAATCGATGTAAGGTCTCTCTGTTTACCTAGGAATGTCTGTATACAGTGAAGAGGATTTGCTTTACAATGTTATCGCTATAGAAAGGTATTTGTATTTCGGTTCTTTGGACGATTTCTGTGGAAACCGTTTCTCTTTGGTACTTCTTTGGCGTCGTTGGAATTTGTTTACTAATGATTGTCTACTTGGAATTTAAAGTTTTTAGGCCCTGGTAGTAGAAGTCGCTACTAAAAGAACCAACTCAAATATCTTGTTGTTTAATGTAATTGGGATCATCATGCATGTTTATACTCGCTGTTCATAATTCCAACAAATGGCCAAGCAACGAACGACAAAAAAACAACGATTCTCTATCAAATAATGTTCTCTCCGTTTGCAATCAAATGCTACGGAAGAATTCTCTTGCATTATACCTTAATTTTTCACCAGTTGGGATTTATGTTTACCACACAATAACAAGATGGCCTGTTTATTGCTTCTGTCCATAACAGTATAATTGAGAACATATTGATGCGAATAATTTTTAAAAATAAAATTGAATTGTCAACATATAAAGGTTGTAGTTCTTTTTCTCTGTTGATTAGGTAATCTTTTCATTCTTCGCCATCTTAATCATTCTAGATAAGTATCTATATCATTCATTATATACGATTTTTAAAACTTTTAATTTTCTTTCTTTATCATCTTTATTAATTCTCTTTCCCCACTCTTCGACTCTCCATCAATTGTTCCAATTTCTTATGTTTGTTCATTGACATTAAAACCTCCAAATGTATCTTAATCAAATCAAGAAGATTATCGTGATCAGTTTTTCATTAGTAACATATTCCAATTCAATTTGAAGACACTTCACAAAATAAATTGGATCCTAATTGGATCGCTTCAGCAAGAGGTAGATAAATTCGATTGAAAATGTTTTGCGGTACATATGAATATAAATTGGGAGAATACAAGTAGAGAAAGAAACAGAATTGGGAGCTTTGCTTTAATTTGATTCGCTTTGGTCACGTTAATAGGATAAACTCATCTCTCGATGAAGCAATTAGGCCTCTGGTCTCTAAAAGGTATCTACTTTGACAATCGGAAGCACATTCGGAAGGGACTTGTTCAACTTATGCATCTCGAACTTTTAGTGCCTCTTTAAGACTGCTTGTTATGTCAGTTTCGTTAGATATAGTTTTTGAAAAGTAATAAATTGTCATATCTGTTGGATTTATCTAAGAGTTCACTTTGAATGAAATATTACATTTCTGAAGGACTTTGATGCTTACTCGATGTAGATGTAAAGGTCTTTGATATATTGTTATTTGCATTATTTCCTATTGCCATATGCCTTATAATTAATATTCGTGATAAATTTTGTAGCCAATATTATATTACCATAAAGTGCCATGATAATACATGCAATACATGTTCCATCAAAATGAAGGCTTGTCACTCAAGAAATCGGACATGTTGACACTTGAAATATACATAAGTAAGAATTAATTACAAGCAAATTGAAACTATTTCGTAATTCAATCTGCAATTGACATGACGCGTGCCAGATTGTTGTAGATTTCGTGACGTTGTCTATAACACCTAGAATATTAATTCCTCTATACAGTGATAAACATATCCATTTAGGCAATGTCATAAACACCACCTGTGCGCTGTAAACCATTGCAAATTACATGTAAGAGATTGGAAATGGCGTTGTTATGACATATATCGGCTTTCTCAATATGTATTTGGTATTCGTTTTTAATATGTTAGTGATACCTAAAACGTATTGAAGCATTTTTTAAATTTATGTACTATTAATAATGAAAGTTCGTGTAAATGATGTATGTAATATGCGTATTTTTATATATTTGCATATATATATACATTTTACAGAATGAGGTTTCGTTCAGATACATGTATACTATTCTGTTTTCCAGACCATAAAGCAAAAAATTACAGAAGCCTTCTTAAGTCTAGAAAAGGTTGGCAAGTCTTGATGCCTCAGCTTAAGGATTTAAGTATTGTTCAGGGCTCCTTTTATTCTATTTAATATCAAAAATATAAATATTAAAATTAGTCATGAATTCCATTGTCAGGGACTATTTGTTAGTCTACATGCATACTTACATATTGATTTATATGTTGATGTCAGAGGTCAGAGACTGACACATATTGACGTGACAGCGATACATAGAGACAACGACGTGATTGCACAGACAGAAAACAAAAAATGGAAGACACGTGAGGAATTTAAGACAGACACATCCTTAAAAGACACTTGGGTAACACCTTTTGCTATAAACAGAAAATGGAAGACACGTGGGTAATTTAAGACACAGACACATCCTTAAAAGACACTTTGGTGACACCTTAATTACATAAACAGTAAATGGAACACACGTGAATAGTTTAGACAAAGACACATCATTAAAATACCCTTTCATGACACATTAATGCCCACAGACACATACAGACACAGACGGATAATTAGATGACTCATGAATGCATTAAGACACATCCACATGCACAATTGTTTGAGATACAAATTGGTGTCACTAGATACATGAACAGACACACATTTTGAAAAAATAACATTAATGTCGGACACACCATGTAATGATGCAATCAGACACATCCGAACACACAGACACATCTTGAAAATAAACATTGATACATATCCACATACACATTCTAACATTTATGTCATCATAGACACATCCGATATTACCAGAGAAGACACATGCATACCATTAAATATACCCAGAAGACACATTGTTTAATTAAAAAATGTCATCAAATTCACCAACAAAATGCCTTAGCAGACAAATGGACATCCTTTAACACACTCACAAACATACCTGTTCAACAGCAGATACTAGTAGTAAAACACAGACAGACAGACACGGCCAGCGACATGTCTGCAAATCTTCGGTGGCGTATCTGGTCACGGAAATTCCGGAACGTCATTACGACAACCGTGTGAGGACGAAATTGATGACTGGATCTGGAAAGTTGTTAGGCAAACATGATCACCTAATCAACTGGCTTACTCTTTCGAATGGCGTCGCCGGGAGTAATCCCGAATGAAAATCCGCCATCAGCCAAATTCCTTCGTTCTGTCTTGCCGCAATTTATCGCCATTGTTAATCATTGATTTTCAAACATCTTTGATTTTCGACTATTCAGCACCGGCGGTTCTTTTAACTGTAGTGAAGGGTAGCTTAGTAAAGAACTCTTTTTAGGGACTAAATGTTAGTTTTCATACCTGTGAAATTGTAATAAATAGATGTTCAACCTTTGTATAAGTACTTTACATAATGAATTGTATAGGCATTTCTTTAGTATTGTCGTTTTTTTATGCCCCCGAATCGGAGATTCCGGGGGTATATTGTTTTTCACCTGTCCGTCTGTCCGTCCGTCCGTCCGTCTGTCCGTCTGTCCGTTTGTCCACAAAAACTTTAACCTTGGTCATAACTTTTGATTGGTCGGAGCTAGGTCTTTGATACTTGACATATGCATCCGGGGGCATTCGTGTTTCACAAACACATCTTGTTAATAACATGATGAATATAATTATTATTGGAAAATATAATGAGCATCAAGTCGACATAGGAGGTTTGTAATCAAGTGTATTACTTGAATTGATAACTATTTTTTTTTTCTATAACTATTTCATTTTCCTCATGTTTTTTAGATTACAATGTGTCATTTTTCAATTAGGTCACAGAAATATCATTGATAACATCGTTTGGAATCGGGAAAACAAAGTTGGGTCGATTACATATCTTTCTCTTTTTTCCATTTACATTAGAATTTTGCACTATTTTGTGTTTCGGAATCATCTACAGTGCCAAGAGGCCTCCAGAGACGCATTAAAATTTCTCTGACATAATTGGTTATTTAGACGAGAAATGGCATCGCCGTTCAGTCATAATGAATCTTCATCCAGATAGCACGAACCAATTGCTTTTGGGTAAAAACATTTGAGAAAACATATTCCATTTTCTTTTTCTTGGCGCTCATTAAATGAAGTTCGTGGAGTTTCTATTAGAGGTTTCATTTGGTGATATGCTTTCGTCTCGTGTTTTATCTAATTATTTTATTTTCAATTTTCAATATGAAGTTGCTTTACTTTTAAATAATTCTATTATAAATTCTTAAAACAACGGCACTTGCATATGACAGGTAGGTAGGTATAGATCTAAAAGTATTAATTTGTATTAAGATACTCTTTATCCAACTGGTTGGTAGTTGTACTGACTTAATTGTCAAGCTTGTCGAAAATAAAAGGAGTATTCTCAAAATAAAAAAAGGAAAAAATTGTTATAATAGGATCTAATCCTTATTCCTCTTAATAAGGTAAAGTTTTTCTTTGAATAAAAAAGAGTTTAGAATAGATTTTCGACCTTATTTTATAGTTCTTTAAACTTCATTGTGGAGTTTTTCGTTATTGTCAAAACCTTTTTAGGATTTTCACTCGACGCTACTTTAACGTATAGCCTCCTCAATTATTCGAGATACGATATAGTTTTATACATAAAAAGCGGTTTCAGGAGGTTGCAAACGTCGACCTCAAGAGAAGAGTTGTTAACATTTGTGAAAGAAAGAATCCAATCCTTGCATTCTTGCATTTAAAGTTGGAAATGTCTGCATCCTTGCAAGAAGACGTCAAATGTCTACATCCTTGCTCGAAAGAAGATGTAAAATATCTACATCCTTGCTCGAAACAAGATGTAAAATGTCTACATCCTTGCTCGAAAGAAGATGTAAAATATCTACATCCTTGCTCGAAACAAGATGTAAAATGTCTACATCCTTGCTAGATAGATGTAGAGTGTCTACATCTTTGCTAGGGTGATGTGAATGTCTGCATCCTTGCTTAAAAGATGCCAATGTCTGCTTCCTTGCTAAATTCGAAACGTCAATTTCTGCATCCTTGCTAGAAAGATGATGTGAATGTCTGCATCCTTGCTTAAAAGATGCCAATGTATTCTTGCCAGAAACAAGATGCTTAAGTTTATATATTTGTTAGAAAGAAGATGTCAGTGTCTGCATCCCTTCTAGAAAGTAAATGTGAATCCTTAGACAGCATTCCTGCTTTGCCTTACCAATTATAAAATATAGATGTGGCATTCTTGCAAAGAATTACTTTTAAAGTTCATCGTACACAGAAGATGTGCGATCACTATGACTCTGTGTCGTCAATATGAACTGTGTACTGAAGACGTTAAACAGTCTATAGATTGCTTATTTTGTATGAGGAAAAGAAAGATGAAAAGTCAAATGCTTGGGTTTTGTTTTCAATTTTATGTGATGTTAGGATGTTGCCGTAATAAATCTCTCCCCTTCGCCCCTTTCTTCCTTTCCTCTTTAACTCCTACCCCCTCCCTCCCAGCACTATTAACCCCACACCTAGCTATGCAACTTTTCTTCATTTGGCACGTCGGTCAGTGATGCAAATTGGCAGAAGTCATTATAGGGTGATTAATTTTACCTGACCACCTAACAAAGTCCATTGCAAGTCGCCAGCTGTTTACCTATCATTCACACTATGATCTATGTCGCCTGGCGGTCTCGAATAATTAGCAGCGCGTCGTTTTCTAACACTCTTGTAAATGGTCGTCGGGCGAATAGTATCGTATTGTGTTGGATCAATTAACTTCTCCTGGGGCTATGGCGTTTAATTTTCACACTCGTATCTGACATAATAGATGTAAAAGTCAAGTAATGGTTGTATCTCCAATCGTCTGTAGGAGATTGCAGTGATACGAGGGTTAATTAAATATTTAATGCGACCTTAGATATTCTTTGTAGATTGCAAGTGTTGCAAGCCCGCTCAATTGTGCAATGTTTGATTGTTTTGTGCGATTTCTTGCAAATTGTTGCTCCTTTGTCGTAGATCGTTTCATTTGATTGTTCCAGTGAGCAGTGTCGGGTTGTCTTAGTGCTAAAGTACTTTTATTCGCCCTCAGGTCAGACAAATCCTGATTAAATTAATTTGAAAATAAAAATCGTCTATGTAAAGCGAAACACTATATCAAAAACGAAGTCATCTAATTGGTATCATAAAGTTGAATTGTACAATTCGGACCAGAATTATGTCCGATGTTATAAAGATGTTGCAATTAATTTCTCTGCAATTTTTATTTTTAACCGATTTTCAAAATGTTAAATATCTTAGAAGTGCAAAAAAGTGAAGTTAATTCTGGTTTAAGACATGTACGTTAAATTGAAAAATAATAACAATAATTTGTGTTGAGTATATTCAGGACAAACTAAAATATCACTCGCGTTCCCCTTAATTCAAAAATACCCAGTATGTGCTTTACTGAAGCAGAATTAAATATGAAGTAAAAATGACACTCTGGCTTAACTTACAGAAGCCATACGATGAAGTAATTTCGGTTCTGTCGTTAGGAAAATAGCATCCCAGTATATTCCTTTGAGGCTGTTGTAGTTCTTATGCCTCCGTGTACCTCTATGTTAAACATCTGCGTATTAAATAAACTTCTTTAGTACAGGGTCATCATTTTCCTATGATTTATCAATTATCTTACACGGAATAATTTCGTTTGCCACTGTCTCGGCCTGTCACGCATACTGCAATGGCCTGTCAAAGTAGGGGAGATATTTGCCTCGTTTCAATCTAATTCCATAATTGGGGTGCTTGAAACGCATATTTTCATTCCCTCACTGCATAAAGCAAATTAGCAACATAGGTAATAATCGAATCGATCAAAACAAACTGTCATTTTGGGCAGATTTGAGAGATGTTTACTTTTATATAAAGTTTTTGAGAGTTTTTTGCAAATAATATGGAAAATCAATTAAGATAATGCTTTGACTGCCTTTTATTAGTTCTTGAGTTCGAATCTCTTCAGAAAACTGTTTCTATGCAATCAAGTTGTGTCTGATGTGTCACTGAAATCATTATCTGCCACCAATCTTTGCTTGTTCCACCTAAGGCTTACAGGTTTCATCGCATTACACTGCTATAGTAACATTGATCTCATCTAATCTTTTGAAAGATAAAAAGATGTCTTAGTCTCCTGAAATAAAATAATACATCTTTTCTAACCAAGATATTTTTGTATTTGGTAACGGGTTTTACTAAACGACATAACATCACCATACAGTCACAAAAATGAAATCGGAAATCTTTACTCGGTATTCAAAGTTTTAAGAATACTTCTGTTTCCCTTAAGACGAAATGCGTTCCTTTAAACGTCAAGCAGTATTGGGTAAAACTAAAACTCTAAAAGACGAATATTGTCTACAAACGAAATGAGAGTACTGGATGTACGGCCAATATTAGGAACCTCGACAATATATCCAAGTGGAGGAATAACTGTCTGAACTAGACTATTTATCATCGTAAGAGCATGAAGCAATACTCCTCCGTGATAAAAACGATTCCAATATCTGAGATGTCTTAATAAACCCAACTATTAGAGAGCCAGAATCGAAGCTTCCTTCCAAAAGATCAGCGTTTGTCAACAAACTCCCCATTTCGGATATTTACCAATCCGTGTTTCAGTAAATACCGGTCACCCTGTACTAGCCGACACAAAACTAAATCCTAAACTACACACGTTTTAAGGTCGCAGCCGAATTTCTTTTCTCGGCAGCACAACGACATTTTAGTCCAATTTTTTCGTCTCCGGTCTAAGTTATTATTCAAAATGACTACCGTCTTTAATAATTCGGTTTGATATTTTTTTAGTATCAGGGACACGAGAAAGTACTCTTCTTGATTTGAAAAGCATGGGACCGAAATCGAAGTTAAAACACGGTGTTATTGATATTCCTAGTTATTCCTATTCATCAATATTTCATAATAGGAAAGTCGATTCTCGGATAATAAGAGAAAACACTTTCCTAATGACAACTGTAAGGATTCTGTCATTTGTCAGCGGGCACTCTCACTGTGTGTTTTTGTTTGATTGGCTTAAGTAGCAACATCACTCAGTCGCCATCAAGTGCCACTATCTCATCGAGCCGAGAGCTTTAACTTTTAGCGGCTCTCAACTAATGTTCTCTGATGAATTATCTCCCCTTAGAGGGGCAAACAACGCATTTGCATCTCGCGCTTGCTAATGGGTGCTGTCGCGCAAATGTGTTTATGCGCCATTTTAATAATGAATAGACATTGCTTGCGCAAACATACGAAACTGTTTGCCGCAATCAAATCGCCAAGATTGCTAATGTATTTTCGCGGAATGTTTTTGTTGTATATTGTACCAGGCGAAATAAAACTGAGCATCATTGTTTTGTTAGAATAGGAAAGATAAAAGGTTGATGGAAACCACTCTTTGTTGCTGATAATTGCTGTTTTCGGTGGCACTTGAAATCGCAATCTTCCATACAGTAAGCTAATGTTGACACAATGTTCAATGTTGAATTTGCAATAACCGTGCTTGCCTTTCCAATAACCAAGTTGTAGATGGTTTTACGATTGACTCTCGTGACTTCGTTATGGAATGTTTATCCAGAAAATTTAAAGTGAATGATGTTATTACGACAAGAATTTTGCTATCTCCCTCGATATTAAAACCTTTTCAATTATTTTCATACTCAAAATGAAAACTAGCTGTGATTTGAATTAAAATCAATTCATTCATATTATTACAACATTGGTTGTTATCAAAATGTAAATAAAGTTCCCATTGTTCACAGCACCTGGCATAAGCGATCGGATATTGCATGATAAAAGAATGAATTTTAAAATTTCGATTTGAGTTGTATCGCCGTGAAAACTCTGACAACAAATCAAATAACCAGTCAATAAGTTTGTAGAATAATTCTGTACCTGATTTACAACATCCTTTACATGTTACATTTTACATTTCCAATGCCTCCACTGATGTGCAAGTTAAAATCTAACCAATTCTCAATACTGCTACCGAATTTCTCCACTAACCCAACGGGCCTAAGGTGAAAGAAGCTGAAGAAAAAGCCCTTGTATACTATCAAGACCATTATCCTTGTTTGTTCCAGGGGCAATCGTAACGTCATGTCGTTGATATCAGGACGACGTTGTTATGCAGTTAAAACCTTTTAAGGACGACTAAACACATGTAACGCAAGTGGCAATCACCAACGAGCTGCCGGCATTAGCGTTCATTTATGTTGGGCATAAAAGTAGGGGCCTTAAGATAACCCATTAGGAATGCCATAGTCCACTTATCAATGATACAGCTATGGATAAATAAGCAAGAAACGTGAGTGGGGTTTGCATTTATTCAATCTACTCGCCTCTCAAATAACTTTGTTGCTCCGTACCATGTTTAAGTGGGTGAATTGACGTTAACCTTACAATTCTGAGGGAAAATTGGCTCGGCACGCATAGCGGCCTTCGGTTGTAGGAGGGTTAAGGATTTCCAGACATAGTGAGTTCTTTGATATTCGATCTTCCCGTAAAGGTTTTCTTTTAACATGGCAAACATACCATGTTTTACTATCCTTGATGATTAATGTTAACAAGAGATTCATTGACCTTATCCAAATTGTCAACACTGTGTTAAAGATTTAAAGCAAAAGCTTTATAATCTATAAAACTGAATTTTAAAAGAAGAAGTTCATTTAAGTTTGTCGACGAAGTTATGACTGTGTAATAAATAATGGGATACTATTCTCCATGTTTTCATTCCCAACACTATTAGACACAATTTGTAGTTTCAAACATTATTTTCTCTGCTGGTGTCAGTGCTTCAAGTCTTTGATATTTAAAAATGATGAATACCGGTAATGTTACACTCCTACAGATAATGTAACCACAGCCGTTAAATCTATGATGTTTAAAATTGACACAAACACAATCTTTCACTCATACAGATGAAGTATTAATTGTAACCCCTCCAGCGTTTTTAACTTTATATTTTTCAAAATTGATATAGACTCGGAATCAACGTTTCATGCATACAGTTCTATATAAACTTTAACCCTTCCGCCGCCGCAGTGTCACTTAGCGGCCGCATTTAAGCCTCTCTCAGCGAGCGCTGATCCAATATGTCTGTATAGGAACAACACGTTGGAGATCATAGCTTCCCAATTTCCTCTCACTAATGTACTCTCTGAAGCTTTCCATGTACATCATCGTCATATAATTGAGGAAACGCAACTAAGATCACAACAAGAGCCTCAAAAGCGCCTTCCTTACATTTGTGTTATTTCCAAATGTAATTATCATGCCGTTCCATTAGAACTTATCACATCTGCGAGAGTACACGGTCTTCGATGACATGGACGGTCCATCTCGATAATTAGGACGCACTGATAATAAAGTTAAATCAAGATGCAAGAAGGTTGCCGGATATGACGTAACGTCTTTGCATTGGTCAACGCTGTTTTGATGGTCGACAAGGCATTTATTATAAGTGTCCATTGTATTAGTCGTAAGCCAATCTGATTACTTAAAAGGAGTCGACTAAGTATCATTTAGCTTGGTAAACTAAAGGCAAGGGAGTTCCATCTTTAAGTATCTAAAAGCAATTACACCTTCTGTCATTATCGTGACCGTGTGACCGTGTGGTTTTCTCACCGACCTAACTAATTGATATGATTTTTTTGGCTTTTTTTGTTTAAATTATTATGGTACTTTAATGTTTTCGACAAACTCAAGCTAAAGTGTACAAGTATAATGTATTTATATTATATTATATGTATTTATAATGTTTTTTTAATTTATATGGTGTCTCATAAGCATATATAATTATGTAGGCTGGACTATGCTTTTTTACTTTTCTGTTATATTTTATGTTATGTAATGTATACTTGCAAAGTGTGACACTTTAATAAACTAATTTTCTTCTTCTTTCTTCTTCTATAATCCAGCTATATGTTAGACAGACGTTAAGGCAGATCTTCAACTAGATAAGAATCTTAATGTTAGGCAAGTGTAGATGATGTGAATGCATTTTTCATTCCAAAGACAAACCGTAGTCTAATCGTATCAATTTCAACATAAAAGTAAAATCGCTTATTGATGCCGAGCAAACGATATCTTAAATAAAACCTACAGTTCTATATCTACAAGTACAAATTAATGTCTCCTTCCAACGTTCTTCTGGTGAAGTTGTCAAATGTTTTGAACTTTTTATTCTAAAATTAAAGAAATAGTTCATGACACTGTCACTTTCTTTTGACATCTTAGACGTTTCGGCTATATAATGAAATTAAGTGCTTACTCCGTTTTCAATGTCTGAAATGGTTTTTGAGCGCAACTGTATTCCGAATTCCTTGTAGGCAGCTAAAAGAACCAGTTCTTATCAATTAATTACGTATGAATATCTTGGTCTCCAATGAATCTATTTTAGCATTGTTAATAATCTTATTATAAGACCGATTTCTTGTATTGACATTTATTAGTTATTTACCTTCATTATTTAATAATTCAGAGGAATTTAGTTTTCCTTTGAGACGTCGTGTCAAGGCCGTATCTATTTAAGTTTCACTTTTGTAGCATTGGTAATAATTCAAGTTTAGAAATCAAGACGACGAAACCTCAGAGCATTCCTTAAATTTACCCATTATGAATAGAAACTTTGACATGGAATCGCCCACATTTGACCCCAAATAGGTTAACTTCAGTGTAATGAGAAGGGCCTTGTAAATGAGGGATTTTATTGGTTCTTTAGCGTTCCTCCATATGTCCCCCATCTTTTACCAGCGTTCGAAGGTCCCCCTTTTGCATCTGGAAGTACCGAACATATGGATTCCATTTCCGAGAAAACCCCATTTGCCTGTGTTTTTGTGAAGTCGGGGAACTTAATCACTTATAAACATTCTGCTAATGGCCCAGTGGGCTGCGACAAGGATCTTGCTTCTTTCCCTGTCTTTTGTCAACATTGCTGTTTAATGACGTCATTAACTTTGCCGAAATGGTTGACTCGCAATCTCAGAGTATGCTAACAGATGTGTCTAATGTTGAATACACAAGGTATCTTATGTTTCAAGTGGCGGTTTGTAAAAGCGGTGTCTGACCTCTTAATTGCGGTACGGCTCTTACCGTATGTTTGAATCGAGAAACGAGACATCTTTTATTCATTTCCATGTTTTTAGAGGCTTTTGAGGAAAATGTTTTAGTTTCTTCTTTCATGGTTGTTCTTTTGACTCTTTTTAAAATCCCCTTTTTAAATTTGGCATACGATTTTTGAAAATGTTGCTATTCTTTGAATATTTTCAATTTCATGAATGAATAACTTATTTATATATTTGTTTTTACTTCCACAAGATATAAAGATTTCATCTTGAGGTGTTGATTTCAAACTGAATTTTGTATTTATTCATTTAAGGCAGGTTTAATAGTTCACGCACGTGAAGTAGTTTTGAAAAATCAATTTTCTCCGAAATTGATGTCTTTAAGATGTCTACTTTCAAGTTCTTTGTTAATTATGTTTTGATTGCCTCGAATTGAGCCCATTGTCCGAACTGTTTTCCCAAAGTGTCAACATAACCTTGACCGTTGGTGGGCACTGGTCTTATTAGCATACATACGTTGACCAGTGTCCGAAAGAATTGGTTCCGCCCATGCAATTTCTTTATGGGTGGAGCAAGGGTGTATATCATTGTGTCCAGTCTACCCCATACTGACCGGAGTCCAGTGACAATTGACCAACGGCCAATCCATCCCCAATTCCCCTCCATCTTCCAAGTTCACCATTAAGGCAGCTAATTACTTCGAGTGTTCCTTCTCGCTCCAATCTCATTCCGATTTTTCTTCCAATCCACTTTTTGATTGTACCTATTGTAAAGCCTCAATGTCGTTTTAGCTCCCTTTGTCCCTGTGAAAATCTCATCTTTTAGACAAGCGCCACGAGACTCTTTCATGTAGCCGTTTCCGCAATTTCGAGGAAATTAATTGATTTGGAATCCGGATGGCCGCCATGTTTGTAGATCTTCCTATGTCAAATAAAAGACGTTGCTTGTCGATGAAACTTAACGCGATGTTTTTCAGTGACTATCACACCTCGGTATAATCCCGTTCCTTCCAATCAGATATGTAGATGTATCTATTTTCAAAGCAAATGACCTGTTTTTCTCAACTAGTCAGGTTGAGAAGTAGGTATTTCACAGTTTGCGCTGCAAGTGTATACGATATATATATATATATATACTGTTTTGTCATCCTTATTTAGCATACACCAACGAAATCGGCACACTTTATAAGACATATATATCTGTGTCTGTGTTTTATAAAGTGTGCTGATGGTGTATGCTGGATAAGGATGACCAAAAAGTTCTATTGACAGTTAGCGCCTAGCCTGTGAGTGTCATATCACTTTTCTCTGTAACATGCTATGTTTTAATAAAGACGGTCATGTTCCCATTCTAACACGTCAAATCACCTCTTAGGGAAAAGGTTCAACAAATTTATTTATGAGCATTGTTGAGCTCATTCGAGTCGGAATTTGGACCAAACTTGGATAACATCTCATCATACATAATGAAATTCCTTATATCTTCAGATTCACACAATAAACGTGTAGTCATCCCACTCTGGATATTTTTACATTGTATCATGGTTTAGAGGCTTTCCAATTTGTTCCCATGTATATGCCAGGTTTTACTACGACCGAATATCCTCAATATTTAACCCCATCTATGTCATGTTGTCAATAACTTTATTTAGCTAATGCACAGATATGGATATTAACTCTCTCTGGGCCGCGGGCCGCTGCGAGCGCCGATCGATCAATGCACTCAACTCCTATTTGTCTCATATCATTTGTGTTTACTTAAGGGTTAATCTAAACCATTTATCAAATTAACCTCTCGCGTTATTGACTGCCGATGGAGGTTCATCTCGTGGGCCGCGGAGCCGATGCGAGAGTTGATGAGAAACCGCGAGACTGCGCCCTCAGCGATCACAAGCTGTTCTCTTCAGGAACGGTAACTCGATGTCAACAAGACTCCTCAAATCTATTCTATTATGATTCAAGATGATCGAATTATTCTGTTATCACTTTGGTCCTTAAAAACTGCGTTATACGCCTTCAATTGTTTGATGGGGAATTAAACGTTTACGACATGGTATGATCTATATTCAATAGGTTCTGGTGGATATTAAACAACGAAGATTGTTTAAGAATGATAGAATAAGTTTTCGTTTCATATCCAGTCTTCATAATTTTTTCAAGATAATGTATATCACGTCAAGATTTAAATGTACATAACAGCATTGTTAAAAGCTAAGAACTATACATTACATCATCAATACAGGTTATGCAAACCGTCTTCTCAATGCCTTGTCAAATACTAAAAATATTGCGGCAGATGAAAGAAGATTTAGCAGACATCTTCAAAATATTAAAAACGTGCTTGTCTGGGAACATTTATAATTTAATAAAAGGTACACAAAAAGACAAATTACACATAAGAAATATGACATTAGGAACATGACGCATAATAAGAAAATGGCAAATAATAAGAAAAAGTATATTTTCCTTTCTTCGATGACTCGAGCTAATTAATATCATATATAATTGATCACCCGTTCTTCGCCATGTTACAGTCTATGGTGTAGATCTTAGATCAGAGAGCAACGTCGTCTGAGGTGTAAGGTTCCCGCTGATTTAAGTGAGATTGGCGTAATGAAAAAGGTCAATATTATGTAGCCTTCTTTTTAATGTCTCGTGGTTTGATATACATATTGACATTTCTCTTTCTGTTGACAGGAAGTCAAGACAATCAGATGGCAATGAACGGAAGTCTGGTATCCCAGGCAACGAATACACCGCCGGGTGCCGGCGGTCCAAACGGAAGTGGCGGTCCAGTGAAGGCTTGTGGTGGCTGTGGTGCCAGAATTGTGGACAGATTTCTCTTACATGCATTGGACAGATATTGGCACACTGGGTGTCTTAAGTGTTCTTGTTGCCAGGCGCAACTCGGAGAAATCGGAACTTCCTGTTTTACAAAAGCTGGCATGATTCTTTGTCGGAACGATTACATTCGGTAAGTTAATGTTTTGATATTTTTGTCATCATCTGTCGATGAACTTTGTAAATGAACACTTTCAGGTTCCATTAAAAAGCATGACACTTTGACGTTGCGGAATTTCTTCCTGCAATGTCGACCTTAGTGTCACCTCTCGGCGATCATCTGTGGTTGAAAATTTCAAGTGAACATTTTCAGGTTTCATTGCAAAACTGTGGACATTGACTTTGCGGGATTTCTTCCTGCCAAACCGACTTGAGTTTGATATCCCAGATGGCCTATACGGTGCCGATGGCGGTTTTCAGGTTTTATTGCAGAACTATTGACAATAGTGCCCGGGGCTTTCCTCCTGTTTTGAAAATAAGTTAAAGGACAAGTCTGATTATTGATGTTTTACCTATCCAATTGCATTTTACAATATTCCCGAAAGTGACACCGGTTCAGTTGGTTCAACATTATTTTTTCAAGGCTTTATGTTGTGGTATTTCTAGTTTTTAAAAAATTCAAGCCATCTAAATTCAAGAACTTACGCCGAGGTTGCTTCAAAATATACACATTATTTTGACACGTTGACTCAATACCTTCAATAGTCGGGGATACTTTGGTCAGCGACCAGAAGTCGATCACGTGATCTATAAGCTTAACTGGAGTAGGTGTTTATAGCAAACAACATTTTCAAAGGCATGGCAACGTTTAAGTAATGACCGTCATCAAATTGACGCCATCTTTGTAATCATCTTATCAGTCTACATCAAACGGTACTAATGGAGGTTTCGTAACAGCAAACACTCGCGCCGTCCTTAAAATTCTAAAACCCTTTCAGCGTATAACCTGCAAACTTTCTCCAAAGAGGAACTGCAAGGAAAGTAAAGCCCTTCATCTCTTCCCCATTGACTGTTTAAAAACGGCTTTGATAAAGTTTCACCTAACTCTTATATTGGTTGCTCCTCGTAAGAGCGTATGCGCAAAAAGCACCTCGGGCATGAAATTAAGTAAATAAGGAACCCAGTCCATGGCAACTCGCTTCGAAGAAACCCAAATAAATTTGAAAGCTTTTGCGGTCTTTCGAGAGCCCCCGTAACCCTACTCATTAAGGTTAAATTTCATCTTTAGATTCGCTTTGCTCTGCGAGGGGTCGCCGTCTATTCATGATAGCCAAGATCGGCACTCCTCGACTCCAGTCAATGCTTGCAAATGAGTAAAGGTTCTTTAGGAAACGTGAATTATTTTCCATTCATGCAGCTTAGTCTCCATCGTAATTATAATCCTTGTGTATTGTGGACGCCGCCTGAACAAGGGCTAAATTGGAAGATCCGGGTACCCAAGACATGAACTTCCGACAGCGCGTCTTCATAATTCCAACCTACTGCGATCAAACTAGACTAATTTCTATTGCAATCATATACTCGTTACAGCGACGAATTCGTTCGCTTAATGACCTTAATACGAACTGTTTATGAGTTGGGTCGAGTGAGGAGTTTGTGTACATGACTGAGTTTAAGTCAAGTTCATGTCAAATTTCCAACCAGTCCTCATTAGGATATATGGAATGATTTTGTTTGATCGATTTTTTTCTATTTACCCACGTAGTTGCTTATGGTATTTCACTTTAAAACAGTAAAATTATTGACGAGTTTTTATCATTAATATTTGATTAAAGTTCAGTTTATGTTTAGTTTTCAATTATTACTAGGTCCGATTAAACAAAGGTTACTTTGAATCATAAGCGCAATACAACGGAATAATTGACCAAACGATTCAAATAAAACATAAATAAATCTTTGTATTGACAAAAATAGACTGAGACTCCTCAATTGTATCCTTTCCCACTCCCATATGAACAGGAACCCCGGGAAAGACTAGGAACAAGATAGCAAATTACTCAATTGTTACGTGTGCCAGAAAACAAAGCCAAAACATAAGTGCTTTAAGCTCCATGGTGCCAACAAAAAATGAACCGAACTCAGACAACAATTGCCAAATGAGAGACTTCTGTTAGAACTAGGTCTTAGACAGGGAGACTCAAGGCTGTAGCCTTTCTTATTTACAATTATCGAAAGATCGAGTTCTGATGGTTTTTGGTGAATGACAAGATAAAGGCTTGTTCAAATGAAATGTTTAAACAATTGCCATAAGGACTAGTTTTGGTAGAATTATGGGTAAGACAAAGAGACGTGCTACTATGTTCGTTATTCATGACAATTGTCGAATGAGTTGTGTTAGGTGTAGGTGTAAGACAGTAGTTCCTATACCCGTTTTTTAACAATTGACGAAGGAAAGTGATTATGTTACGTTAAGGTGAGAGACATGGAAAAGGCTTTTAGTTCTATGCCTTTTTTTAAATGGAAGGGAATAGTTAAGATATATTTAGGTGTAAAACGTGCATTCTTATTTCTACACCCGTTGCATTTAATTACTGTCGAATTAACAAGGAGACTTTCTATCTATCCATTCTCTCAAAATAATTGCCGAAATAACTAATTGTGATGTAATGAGATGCAAGAAAACGCTTTGCTCATGATAGCCGCTAGTTATTGTGAGCAATTTTAACAGTTGTGGTATAGTTATGTGTAAGACAATGCTCTGCTTCTTTTCCCGTTCTGTTTAGAAGAATGACGTAAAATCTTTTGTCCTAGTCTAAGCCCCCTGAAACTTTCATTTCCAATTACGAAGGCAATTTGATGACGTCACGTTCTAATTGAAACATGACTCATGAATCAGGGGAGATAATTAATTTTTCTTGAACAATGTTTACGTTGCATAGCCTACCCCCGATTCATTGCAATTTTGCTCAATTTCGCCCCGATTAATTTACGATGGCTGTGTCCCCATTCAATTGCTTGTAATATTTGTAATGGGATTGCAGTCTTCTACGGTAGCAGATTATAATTACAAGGAGCTGAAGGAACCGGAACAGATTGCAACTCTGAGTCAATACCATTGGAAATTAAGATTTTTAATTATGTTTTTTTTTCGTAATAGACTTTGAAGCTTTTATCACTTTGATAGATTTACGATGGAAATCAATTTCACAGCAATGGTAACATCATATTGTAAGTTAATTTATCTTTTGCATAAATTCTGATTACCAAAGTCTGAGCGTTGTTAATGCAAAATGATTGTTAGAGTTAATTTCAATGCAAACTGTTAATACATAATTCAGTACAAAGGGGTTATTTTGCGACTGAGTGCTTTACATTTGCTTATTGTAATGACAAAATTGCTCAGACAAAAAGTAATTTCAGGACATATCCCTCTTATATCTCGTAATTATAAATCGTCAGCTGGATCGTCGCTGGATGTATTTTCTATTTAATGATCTCTCCAAAAGCTGCAAAAGTTGGGCTTAATCACATTACGTCAAATGCACTCATTAAGTAAGGAATGTCAGCTGCGATGATTAAAACTAACTTTCTTTCGTCCTGCTCGCTAATAGAGTATACAATTACACCAACTAATGGGACGTGCTCTTCACCGTATGCTTACAGAGGGCCACAAAGGGTGCAATTGATAGATGAAGAGCGAGGGGAGGGGGAGGGGGAGAGAGGGTTTGTACTGGTATCTGAGATGGGTGGAGGGATTGAGACGTATTTGAGGGACATAGAGACATATTCAGTCTCTGTGAGCGATTCTATAATACTATTAGTGATAATGACTGAGATGTGTGTGAGTTTCAGGGTGTGTGTGTGAAAGAATGTTTGTTGGAGGCGATGGATGTGTGTGAGAGATGTGTGAGAGAGAGACAGAAAGAGACAGCTGTGTGTGAGAGATGTGTGAGAGAGAGACAGAAAGACACAGCTGTGTGTGAGAGATGTGTGAGAGAGAGAGAGACAGAAAGACACAGTTGTGTGTGAGAGAGACAGAAAGACACAGCTGTATGTGAGAGATGTGTGTAAAAGAAATGAGAGTGTCAGATACACAGGGATCTGTGTGAGAGAGACATGTATGTGAGAGATATATGTGAGACATACACAGAGGTGAGAGCAAGGTGTAAGAAAGACAGAGTTGTGTGTATCAGAAAGAGCGTGGGAGAAAAAATATCACAAAGTATTTTTGAGAGATAATGGGACAGACAGAAAAGACACTGTGGTAGACTTGATACCGGTATCCTTGTGCCTTGTTTTTGGTCTGTCAAAAAGTCCTAGGATTCGAAACACGCTTCTTATGTCACTTAACGAAAGGCCTCTGTTTTTTTAGTTGTTTCGAGGCAGCAACGTATGTTTTCAATAAGCGGGGTTGTTAGGTTTGTTCTTCGTGGGAACAAATATGGCCAACTGTTGTATACCTCTGTCAATCAAATTTCTTCGGGTAATATCTCACTTATGTGTTAAAATGTTGCTCTCTGCGTACACCTCCATTCGGTAGCCTGAAAACAGAAACCTGCAGTGTCAAATGTATGTTAACGTCCATTAACTACCGGGAACGCGACTCTCCGGTCATTATAGGATCATCAAGACTCCCAATAGTCTGCGAAAAAATGTCATAACAATGGAGTGGCTCTATCAACACTCTTCCGCTCTGGTTGATAAATATGTAACAATTTCATTATAGGGCGGCTGCGATTTCCTCGCTTGAGTTCCTCGGCTTCAATAAGAGATGTTGAGGGTTTATGAGCATATATTAAATGACGACACTTTATCCATATACTTATCATTTGACCGTCGATGACACTGGCTGAATTCATGCGTGTCTGATTTATGGTTTGTGCCAGCTAATAATTGAACGCTTCTGGGTTTTTGAGAATAATGAATTCGATCTGTCGTCTTGAGAAAAATTGTCACCAGATTGGATTTCATGCTCGGTATTAGCTTAAATCGTTCTGCGTCGAATTTACTAATTTGATTGAATTAGAAGACGATATTTTTTCCTCAAAGACAATTGCCGTTGAGAGATCCCATTACTCATTGTCACACCGTGGTAATTCGAACTGGTATCTGTAATCAGGGATATTCGCCGTGTACGTTGTCTCTTGTATCTGTCCAATTGGATCTGGTATCCAAATTTTCGAGAAAGATTCAACGTGTTCAGATATAATTTTAGTAGTTGTGACCCTTTTCGTATTTCATTTCTTTTATGCATACTTGACATATAACATTGGGGATTATTTACCCATTGGTCATTATGTCCGTTGTAGTTCGCATATTCTGTTTGAGTATATAAATTCCTGATGAAGTATCATTACATTTTGCCATGGATCCATTCATATACCGGGTACGAGTTTGGAAAGGGTATGTGTCAACTTGCATAGGTACAGTATTGCGTATAGGCCCAAGTAAATATTTTTTAAAGGTGACTGACATCTTGTCAGTATTGAGTATCCTGTTCTTATGATTCAAAAACGTTACGTTTTGTTCTTAGTATCCATATAGTCTGTTAGTAGAGTTATTTCAAAGTGACAATTACTTTACATATTGGAGCTTGTAAAATGTTGGGGATCAGTTACCATATCTCTCGCACTTGTGTATCCATTCAAAAGCGTCCATGTAACCATGTATCCATTCCCAAGTATCCGTGTATCCATTCCAAAGTATCCATGTATCCATCCCATTAGCGCAAACCACTTTGCACTCTATGTGTAGGTCATGTGTAGACTATTCAAGTATACCTTTCTGAATATCCAATAACTGTTTAATTTGTATTTCTTTGATATCGCTCGGATCGATTACAGATTCTAATTATCGATACATCGTACGATTAGAGAATCGGCCTAAGGGACACCGGTGTACGGTTTACTTGTTATGGATCAAAAGTTACTTGTTTCCGCGTTCGTAAGGACTCTAATATAGAGGATTTTGAAATACAACCACGCTTGTAAGATTGAATAAACGTTAACAAGATGGGGAGGATGGGTACACGAAGAAGCTCGGCCAAATTGGATGACATTCTTCCTTTGATTATGCCATTGTTCTGGCCGGACTATTTCTCGGGGGATAAGACGTAGTGATACACCGGTTAAAACGGGCACACCGATGGTCTATTACCATCGAGTAATTGACAGCTTCTAAAATTACACGACATTGAAACGAGAAAATAAGCTTGCCAGGTTCGGTGTCGCGTTGTGGAAACTCGACCACTCTGCAAATTACATTCAAGACATTGTCAATAAATTGAAAGCTTACGTTTAAATTGAAACGGTGTCAAGCGGCTCGAGTCGGCAATTACCATGTGTGTCTTCGGTAATTCGCCGACCAGGTGAAGCAGTCGCAAAGAGCCTCTGGCTAATTGGCCTCGCTTTCACTAGTAACACTTGCCATATATTTGGACACAAATTTGTCCGTTGGCATCCGTAGAGTTAACAATGAATTTTCGCTGTGTTGCTTTATGGTGTGTACTTTTTCTATCATGTGTATTAGGATGACTTAAACTATCTAAGAAGTACGAGTAACATTTCTGCTCACTCGCGAATGGCCAACACTTAAAAATGATTTTGAAATCTGTTACATCAATGTTGTTGAAACTCTATCGCTGTTCTCAGTTATCGGGATGGTTGTTCTAAATCATATTTTTTCTCTAGTCCATTTACTTAAAGCGCAGTCTACTTTGTCTAGTCTGTTTGATATATGACCCGAGATATCTTTTATCAAATTAAGAGCCCTTTGCCTTAGCTGCTAATTTGAAATTTGATTTGATTTTCCAAATTCCATTTCTAGCTTTCACAAAGCAACTTTTTCTTTAAGCTAGACTTAGTTACCATTTTTCCTATTGTGACCCAAAGTTAATATTATATACTTGACAATTCATAAATTTGTTTATATTTTTGAAGACTCGTGTATGTATATAAGAGACATTTGACATTTACTGAATATTTAACATAAATTTGATTAATTTGAATATCAGAAGCCTCAATATGAGCATTTCTTGTTCATAAAAGAAAGCGTCTTGAATCAGAAATTGTTTTGACTTTAAAGATGAAAGGTCTATTGCCATGACTCATTGCAGTTTTTACCTTAAATGATTACAAGTTTGGATTATTTTTTCATTGGGAAATGAAAGCCCCGAGTCTGAACGAAATTAATTTTGCATTATTTGACACCTGAAGCAGGTATCAACTTTCGGTAGGCTATGGTGACAAGTAGTTTTTGTGGATTTTATAATTTGTTTTTTTTAACCAAAATTAAATTTTAAATATTTGATTTTTTTCAACCAACACAGGATACCGTATCTGCTCTTAGTTGCACGATGGTTGTACATATGAAGCTACACTCACGGTTTATGTTTATGTTTGATAACAATGGACCAAACTCATATATGAATAAAAAGAACTTTGACCTTTTGATCTACAAATCATTAAGACCATTTGATGGATATAACTACTATATATGCAAGTTCAGTTTAAAATTTTAATGAATATGTTACTAAATTGTAATTTGGATCGTAGACTTGAATAAAATGTAGGTAAGTGATATATCAATAAGAAATTTTAAATAGAATGTACATATTTCATAAGTAGTATATGTTAAAACGAAAGAAACGCTACATCCTTATTCATATTCGAATGAAAAGGGTTAATTTTATATACATATCTTTCAAATTATTCAATTAGAATAAGTCCTCCATTACAGCTGAACCTTGCTTTGATTACGAACATCAATTTACAAACTCTTTCATCTAACCAAAACCTTTTAAGACATTACAACTTTTGAGTTCTGTTTGTCCCTTGTCTGACAATCGAAGAATCACAGGTCGCATATATCATTAAGCTTCCTCCTAAACTAGTCTGCTAACTCCGCTGCGCAAAATCGTAATGCGTCTGTACTGGAAACAAGGGTTATCGTCCATCAAACCAATAGACAATATTCATTTACACTGTACTGGTGTGTGTCCGTTTTAGTAGAGACGGCGCCCAGTCTGCTTAACATGATTTCATGACCTTTCTTTTCTTTGAACTGCTAATGTTAAAAGTCTTTGCCGACTGGTTACCGAGCGCTGCGACGCAATCGTAAACATTTATCTAATCTGCGCCCTTCGTTTTCCCAGTTTTGTAATTAGCGTAAGAAAAATATTTTTTTGTGTAAACAGCGAGACATAACTTTAAATTCGTCTTAAGGTTTTCGGTGCAATTTTTTAAAATGGGCGTTCTACTGTGCGTTTATTGTTCATTTATGCTTGGTGTCTTATATCTTTAAGTCTCCGCGCAGTAATTTTTCCCATGTATTAACTAGGTAAACACAAACTATCTTATTTCACATCGTCGTCGACTTTGGTTCAATTCATCTCTTTGGCCACCCAATCTCCCCTTGTAAACTTCATAAAAACGATCTCAGGAGGAAATAACCAGTTACAAATGCAGCTGACATATATCCTAATCATAAAGACCCAGTTCCCTTGGGCAGTGTTCGCTTCATGCGCAGAACATATGTAAACCAAACAAGTCTGTTCGGTTCCAAGTGGCTGTTTGAATAGACAATTTGCGGAACTACAAAATGACATTGTGTCCCCAAATACAGCAGACCACTCGCTGCCGCTCTGGGTTAATGAATCAATGAAAGACCGTGCCACAATGGCAGTTTATGCGGCGTACAATTGACGATGAAAGTTTATGATTGTTTGCGGAAGAGTTTCCTCGCTGGAGAACGAGTGTGGAATCAATGGGGCAAACTTCATTACCGCATTGGGGCAGGCTGAATGAAACAGGACGGACTATAGCCCATGTGTTCTCGGCAGTCAAACAGACTAGATTCCCGCGTAAACATGGGAGAAGCAGACGATATTAGGTCAATAAAATCTTGATAGGGTTTCATTGTACGAGGGTCGTCTGTCATCAGACCAGTGATCGCCATATGTCAGAGGACCCGGATGACAGCTTGAAGATTATCGTTGATTCTCGTCAACTCTCGTTGCAAATTCTTCCAGGTTATGGACCGCTAATGGCTGAAATATTGCCAAAGCGGAGTAAAACAATAACTCACTCACTCCAGGTTATGGCAAGTGAAAAGATGTACGCGTCCTTATTTGCAGGAAAATGGAGAAATTGTAATCCATTGAGTTCTGCCTTAGATGTCGTATTGACTTTTCTGTTCTCGCCGATTTCGCCTGAGAGATTCCCGCCAAAATATGGCAGAAAAAAAATCGATTCGAAGTCAATAAGAATCTGATAAGATCGTTTATAGGAAAATGGTTTGTCGTCAGAAGAGCGGTCGTCATATGTCATCGGTCCCAGGATGACCGCTTAAAGACTCACGCAAATTCTCGTGGCGACGAGACTTGGGTGAACGAATTCATCTTCCGGTATCGATCGAAGAGTTCAATGCGTGTCAAAATGCGGTCTGGGAGTTTAAACGAAGGGCGATCACTCATTGAGTTACCCTGGCCCAGTTTGGGATCTACTGACAGATTTAATTAGTTAAAATACAATGAATTGAAGTCTGTAAGTGTAGTGACCTTGTAGCAAACTACTTCCATTTTGTTTTCCTCTTTGGATATGAAAACTGGACTTAATGAGAACCAATAAAATGCCTCTGAACATTTTATTTCACAATATTACTGCGAGTCTGGTTCTTTGACGTGATGTTATAAGAATTCAAACTCATGCATACAAAAATCAGTTTGATTAAATGTGTCAATTTCGTTAATATACCTCACTAGCACTGCTTTATCACAGAATAAAAAGTTTACGCCAATAGGTAGTCTTAGATTTGGACAGTTTAAGGAATATCCCTCAGCAGGGTCCTCTAATGATTTGAAAGTCAGTTGACCAAATACTTAGGAATGTACTGAAAGGTCAGAGAACCAAATACCAAGATTCGTTTAACTCAAACCTTAGGACACGCAATGCTTAACATTGTCAGTTTCACAGTTAACTAATAAATCAATATAATGAATGTATATGAATTATCAAAAATAAAAAAGTTTGAAAGTCGTGTATGGAAAAAAATATGCATTTCCTTCCTTGCGTTTCAAAACAAGCCTGTGTGCAAAGTTAAGTGGCACCAAACGTCAACTCAAATCTCGCAGTTTCTCGTGTGAGGTCTCTTATTGACGAGATAGATCGAATCTTCGTGTACAGGGGGTCCAGAAATGCTTTTCCCTGATTACCGGAAATGGCATACCCGTGTTTAAGCGTGTTCCCTCCTATTTTAAGGAGAACAAATCTTGAAGCCGCCATCTTAATTTCCCGGAAAACATGGCGGCCGTTTTGCCATGTTCCATTCATATATATGACAGATCCCGAATGGCGAACCCATGTAAGGCCAATGTTGTTCTTTTTGTGACTACATTCATAACTGGCGTGATCTACGGACTTGAAAGGTCAATATTTCTCTGCAGAAGTAATGGAGAAAATGTGTAATCGTAATGATTGTCGGAAGCGAGAAAATGCGTTCAATATGTTCGCTTCCTGTGTCAAGATGGCCGCCATTTTACAATTACCATCGCCAATTTAAGTCGCCGAATCTTTCAATATTAATGATTTACCTCCCTTTATCAACCTCCCTAAACTCTCCGAGAACATGAGAAAGCTTTATTCGTGCATATGTCATGTATAGGGTTGCCAGCTTTTAGTCGTATAAACAATAGAGGCATTACCGGTTTTTCGATTTCACTTTTTATCATATACTGCAATGTATATATAAATCGAAAGTACTTCTGAAAATATGATTCACCGATAGGCTATCTATGATTAACGAATAATCGAAATTAAGTCTGCTTTGGAACAAAAGAAATAATATTTATGTTGGTACTGTAAATTGTAGAAAAACATCAAAACAATTCATGGAAACATACCAACAGACAGTATTTTGTGAAATATAGTATACAAATCATGATATGTTTGTTTTTCCTGAATTCACAAAATATAGAAATATATAAAGTTTCAAATGTTCAAGCTGCTAAGCCTTTAGATTAAATTAACGAAATCCACACCTGATTATGTTTGAAAAATATCTTCTTATGAATTTAACATTTTTATCAAACTTACGTTTGTTTTGATTAATATTTAGCTTCGGGTTAAGGACTCTTAACCAACCTCCGGTTAAAACATTATCTTCAGAAAGATATTAAAAAATATCCTTTACTTTTTAAAATATTTACAGCTTCTCAAGATCTCGTCATTTTCTTGCTTTTTATTTCGAAATAAATTCCGGTAAATCTTCATTTTGCTCTTGAATTAACTTCAGACTATGCCCTGTTTTAAACAAAACCTTAAGTTAACATGAGTGAATGTTTTGAGAGGCACATATGATACGGACTCATCTGTTTAAGTTAAGACCCTGAACGTTAAGTGAGTTTAAACTAAATTTGTCGAATCTCGCATATCGCCTTTTTCACACTGCTATATAGCAAATTCGTGTTCTGATATGGCGTTAGACAAGGAGGCGTTTTTTGCCCTTCTCTCTTAGAAATAATCGAAGGGATTGGTGTTTTCTTCTTATCAAAGTTGCTGCAAAGCCTAGCCATAAGCTATAAGCCGACGAGAAGCTTTTTACGAGTCAAAAAACGTGTTCCGTAGCTTTAAGAAACACGGAAAGAAGCAAAAATACCTTTATGCAACTTATTAACAGAAGATGCCTATAAAAAGGCGTCCTCTGTGAATTATGATAAAACCGTATCTTTTGCTTGTAAAAAACTTTTTCCATATCCTGAGAAAGCCATGAAAAGAAGCGAAACTACTTGTCCACAACGTATTAACACGAGGTGTGGTAAGTAGTTTCTCTACAAGTACTATACGTACTCATCTAAAACGGTTCATAGAACACGAAACCTGTTTCCTATAATCGACTTTATTTTCTTTGATGTTGGCCCTTTCATAATATGTTTTGAAATTCTAACGGTAGGATCAAATGTGGAATAGATCTATCATGTAAAAACAAGTAAATCTACTTTACTTTAAAGATAATCACATGGTTATCCCAAAAAGCAATTAGCGCGATCAAAGTTTTTTTACTTTAACTCTCTCCATGCCAACTAACCATATGTGTTACAGAATTGATTCCGTTAGAGTTGATTTGAGTTTACTTATGTCACTGGACAACCTTTGTAATGTCAAACATGTCGCGCATGACGACAAACCCTAATTAAAAATCACCACAAACCCTAATTAAAAAAGATATTTATACATTATTGACGATGAATTGTTGACAAACAATTATAACACTATTCATACTCATATTCATCCCAACCGGTAGCAGCCGTCAATTTAACAATTCGCACAGCAAGGGAGGTAACTCAGGCTGTTAGAAATCAAGGAATTAACCTGATATTTGAAGGCTTAAGAAGCGAGCTACGGAATGTTGGGCTAATTAACAAGCTACGACGAACAGGTTGCGATTGATCGGAGTTAATTAGAACGATCTGAAATTCACACAGCCTGGCCGTGATTCAGGTGGGAATGATCTCGTTCGGTAACGCGAGATCTCGGACCTATCATGAAATCTAACTAGTGGCGAGGAACATGTGTTTGCGGGAGAAGCCCCTCATTTCGTTCTCGGGAAGGCAAAAATCCCCCGATATTTGTTCCGAAGATCGCATGTACTGGAGGAAGCAATTTGGAAAGATGCGAACTCCCCCGTGAGGTAATTAGTCCCCCTTAACCGTAGTTGATCAAAACGACGCCCAGGGTTGTTCCAAAATAGTTTCCTGATAATTCCTCAAAATGATTTTCTCCTCCTTTAATGTGGTTGATCAAAACTAAAAATAGCCAGGGTTGTTAAAAAATATTATGTGTTCCGCTAATAGGATGTGATAAAGCCTTGAACGAAATATAGTCCTATTGTAGAATTGTTTATTCCAGATGCTTTACCCTCATTAAGAATAAAGATTCTTACTTTCTCTTCACTCTTATGGTCGAGATTCTCGTGCCATTAGCACTTAGTTAAGTAAATATCATCAAATGAAATCATTTCTTCCCTCTTCTGTTGTACCAGACAATTAAGTATGATCCTCTACTGCTTGAATATTTCAAATGTGACCACACGATAGTGACAACTAAAAAAGACCTTGCATTAAGCAGAATTGTAGTCGCAGTGAAAAGGAAAAATTTAACATCTCCAGGCATGTGATAAGGTAAATACGATCTGCTGTATCGTATCCAGGCATGTTATACGGTAAATACGATCTGCTGTATCGTCTGCTCGGCACGTGGAACGAGTCGTCTGCTTTGAAAACCGCGGGAAAAGGACGCTTGCGATTTGGAGTTGATATAGGTGATAAATCGGACCTCTTTACCCAGATTCGATCGAGGGCATCAATTCTTAAAGCTGCGAGCTCACAAGATCAAACGTTGGAGGATCTCGTATCTGAACAGATGGGAGGTTATTGGCACGGGCTCTCCTCAGTTCAACAATAGTGCTTTGTGGATCGACTCCCCCGCCAGGTGCTTTGCGGGCTTCATTGTTCAATTGGGGATATCTAGCCCCGGCGTGAGGTGATAGTAAGATTACCCTCGTATTTACTGCTTTACCCTGGCCGGCAACTGTTGATACTCTCTTAGAGAAATCCTTTGATTTGTAGACCTTTAAACCGAGGGATTTAGATCTGTGACTGTTTCAAGTACCTTGTACGACAATAGGTGTTGGTGTTTTGATTTGGCAATTTCAGATCTTTTTAAGACCTCAGATATATCATTCAAAATTAGAATTGTGTTCTGAAAATTATGCATGTGCTTTAACATCAATACGCGAAATCTGAATACTTGAATCATAACAAGTCAAATGAAGAAAACTTTACATAAAACACCTGTTCGAGATTTCAAGCTCTGACAGTATCTTCCAAATGCATCCGAGCGGAACCGATGTGTTCCGATTAGCCGGGTGGCTGTCTACCCAGTTCGAGATACAAGGTCGGCAGCTGGTGATTGAATGCTTCGTCGACGTTTATGGGATCTTTTCATCGGCATGAATTTTTTTTTCAAACCGATATTCGCTGTTGAAGGGTACTGAGGGACGGGCGGGAGGTTTACAAAGCACTTCAGAGATTTGATGATGGAAATGGAAGGGTATAAACTTTCCAGACCGCCATTAAACAGCGTCAACGAATTTAGGTTTCAAATTTTTGCAAGAGCGATCCCACAATTCGAGTCGTTTATGAGCATGACCTTTCATCAACAAGTCCCTATGCACAAAGACGCTTCGTTTTCAAAAAATGGTTTAGAAGTACTAAGATCATATTTAGGAATTTGCACAGTAATGCCGAAAAGCTTTCATATTGTGAAGCATTATGAAAACTTTCCTTGACTTAAATAACTTGCTAAATCTCAAAATCCTAAATATTGTACTTAAAAGGCTAAGCTTACAAGTAACTTCAGTTTTGCTGATACCACTTTAAGAAGAAAACGTTCTTGTATTCTAGTACCTTTACTTTCCTGTTTATCAAGGGTCTTTCTTATTTCAAAATGGACCCGTTAAACCGCTTCATTAAATATGCTTGACATTTATCATAGTTTCTGTTGAGGGTGATTTATTTATGGTTTTGAAGTATACAATATATCGGCGGAGGGATTCGGATATTAGGAACCTTGAGTCTATGAGGGATTTAAAAGCTTATTTCGAGGTGAATTAATGAATTCCTGGCGTAATATCGGACCGACATATTATCTCGTATTTTCAATGTTTGCACCATTCGATACTTCGAATCCCGCGTGCTTCCTTATCACTTTATTGCCAATAACACCAGGGTTAATAACATTTTATAACCCGGTAATAAGTCATTGTGTTTATAATGTTGGCTTAACCAATAAAACGAGGCACACGGCAACTCAATGGGTGTAATATAATCAGAAATTGTAGACGTTACACCTCAGTGCGTTTTGATATGATAATGTCATTGTGCACAGCGTTTATGAAAAATGAATATGAAATATGAAGTCATTCCGCCATTATTATTTTATTATCATCTGCTTGTTTAATTTGCAGTAACGTGTCAACTTTATCTACTTTTTGTAGACATTAATTCGTAAAACGTTTGCATTTTGCATCTGTGATTGAACTATCTATACGTGAATCTATAATCAATTATGTTGGTCGACATGGTGTATTTTTATATGTAGATTATTTTTAAGGTATTTCGATTGGTAAGATAAAATGAAATTAACTTGAATATTATAATATGCATACTGAATGTCTCATAAGGCCTCTACGTATATGAAGTGGTGCGGGGTTTGAATTGGAAGTGCTATACGGGGTTTTAGTTGTGATAGGTTGTGGTGGTACGGGATTTAAAGAGGTTGTGGTGGTACGGGGTTTAAAGTGGTACTGCTACGGGGTTTGAGGTGGTAAAGGATTGAAGTGGTACGGGGTTTAAGGTGGTAGTGCTACGGGGTTTGAGGTGTGATAGGATTAAAGTGGTACGGGGTTTAAGGTGGTAGTGCTACGGGGTTTGAGGTGTGATAGGATTAAAGTGGTACGGGGTTTAAGGTGGTAGTGCTACGGGGTTTGAGGTGGTAATGGAATTGAAGTGCTACGTTGTTTTGAAGTGGGACGTTGTTTTAGTAGGATTGAAGTGGTACGAGGTTTGAGGTGGTGATAGGTTTGAAGTGGTACGTTGTTTGAAGTGGTGATAGGATTGTGGGTGGTACGTACGTTGTTTCAAGTGGTGATAGGATTGTGGGTGGTACGTTGTTTCAAGTGGTGATAGGATTGTGGGTGGTACGTTGTTTCAAGTGGTGATAGGATTGTGGGTGGTACGGGGTTTGAGGTGTTGTTTTGATTGCAATGGAACGGTTTGGGGTGGTACGGGGCTTGAGGTGGTACGGGGTGGAAGTGGTACGTTCTTTGAGGTGGTATACTGACGTTAAGTGGTACAGAATTGAAGTGTTACGGGTTTTGGGTGAGGTTTGAGTCATGCGTGGAAGGTGATTTCTACATGCAACTGGATTTTGATACAGTGCTCAAATGATGATACAGTTTTTACAGATTCTCCACATAAGTGACTGATTCCAGTATGTGCTCACAGGCTTCATTCACCAACATAGCTACAATGTCATAGCTCGCATTCAATCATTATCATACTCGGGATCGTCTCTTTAAACCAACAACCACGGCACCCAAAGAATCGGCTGTCATAACGCGATAGGAACAGCGTAATTGCAAGTTATTGCTCTGCTATATTTGGCCAGTGTTATGGAAACAATGAAATTGCCTTCTCGTAAGTCAGAGAATTATCATCATGTTCCCGTTTAATATAGAGCGACGGCGCAGTCCCGACCAATAGGATTACGACGATTTACGAGCGGTCCACATTTCCTCGGACTTATCATCGTTATTTTGTTTGACAACCAAAGATAGGAAATTAATCTCGGGGCGAACAGACGGGAAGGGGGAACAAAAACGCGTGATTTGTAGCTTTATTTAAAGCAGGGGTAAAATTTGACGTGTCCCTCGGTTTTTAATCGGAACTTAGTTTGCACAGGTTTGGTTGCTTATCTAGCATACCAAGATACTGGCGAAGGCAGCTGTTCCGTAGATTAATTATATTCACGAGCCGCGAGAACAAATATATTACCAAAAGTGAGAAATGGATTAATATCATCGCCGCTGGTTGATTTATACGGCAATTTTGAAATTGCATTTCTCTCGCCGGGTCGCTTATTAAAAACTGCGGGTTTGAAAGAGAGGCCCAGGTACCCTCTTGATTTGATAGGGGTACGGCACTACGGCCTACGTTTCCAAACAACACCGGCTCGTGACGGAATATGCAGGATGCATGGCGCTACTCTATCGGTGAAATCGGCTTCAATTATTTGTTCGCTTTGAAAGAGGCAGCAAAAGCCATGCATTCGTCTTGTCACTCAGTAGTAATATTTCTCATATAAATTGGGATTTCATTAATTACCCCGGCTCCGGTGTTTGTTTCGCTTGCCTAATAAGCCCAAATGAATCAAGTTGATTTTTCCAATACCAAGCCCCGATAGAGAGATACCAAGTAATAAATGTGCCAAGTTTGGAAAATTTGGCCAACAAAGGATATTAAAGCGTGCACAAATAAAGCACACAGACTACGCCATCGGTGTATTTATTTTAATTAAATTTTCTTATTTATAAAGGAGGCTTTTCTGCTCTGCTACGGATTCGAGGGCGTCAAATTGCGAAGAATTATTGCGATTTCGACCGCGAGGTTTTCTATCCCCCAAACCACTTGATCTAAATGGATCTAAACAAGTCCGACCATCGTCTCTCATCAAATAAAACATATTAAACGGTAGGGGGAAAGTGGATATTTCGGGGGAACATTGACCGAACCCCCATTCCATTGCCATACTCTGAATGGGTACAGCAAAGATGACCAACCTCTTGAAAATTGCATTGCGTCAAAATGCTTTTTAGTATTGAATTTGCAAGGGTCGAGGGAAAAGGAAAACGTTTTGAAGATTCGCTTTGAGACTGTATGCGTGTAAACGAAATTAATTGAATTTAATCTCCGGTTTTACTGGTCTCGCGTGAACTTCGTGCAGTCGTGTTTGACCCATGTTAGAAGCGATAGTTGGAGTTCAGATTAAATCATTATTGGTTTGAGCCATATTTTTAAATCAAATACGGAACATAAAGGCAACAATATATCACAAAGGAGTTTGCATTCAAATCATAAAATAGATTTGTTTATTTTCATAGACGATCTTTTACCTTAACCTAATTGAAATGATTCTTTGTCTCCAGATTCAATTTTAGTCGAACACTACTCCAAAATATGTAGAGGGGCCTGTCAAAATATCTTTGTAAATATTTCTTCCATTAAAAGGAATGGGTTTCTGACAAAACGTTAACAAGAAACACTTATCATGCCAATGTCATATGTTTATGCAATAATATTGTTGAAATGTGCTTTGGTGAATGCTTCTGAAACGCTACTGCATTCCTAACTGATTTGTGCCTCCTGTATATGAACGGTTGTAAACTGCATCAGACTCGTAGCAATAAAAAGTTTACAAAAATGTGTGCATTTGTAATATATGTATTGGAAAAATATATATTTCAAATTCAATCATTGAATAAATATATGATAATTTATCATATATTATAAAACACATTTTTGTTTAGTATGTAAACGATCTAAACTTATGATTGTGTTCATTCAACTATCATGTGTCATTTCGATGCATGGCTAAGACACAGAAGATCGCAGGTGAATTATGTATAAAACTGCAGCGCATTATGGCCTAAGATAAACGAGGGAGTACAAAAGCACAGGCAATTGAGCAACTAAATAAATCATTTCATTTTAGCCATGGAAGCGGTCAATTAGATCTTCGCGTCTTCAAACGCTTTCTTATCAAGGGTTTGTTATTTAAAGAAGCAATTTACGGTGACACCCGATCGCACAGCGAACATTACGTAGGAGATTTTAAAAGCCTTTGATAATCAAAAGTAACCATTTTGAAGGGAAAGCTCGGGGCAAAACTAATTTAATTTTTGTAAAAAAGCCTTGAAATTCGTTAAAATTGAATTTTCGCGGGTCTATAAAATTGTTTAGAATGAAATGAACTTTGTTGCTTTATTTGTAACTTCAGGGCTTGCTCTAGATCCGTCTAAGTCTGTGTGATTTGAAAATGGATTATCCTTTGAGATAGAGTTTCGGAAGTTTCTATTTTAATGTATCTTTTGGGATTAAACAATTTGGGAAAGTGATTGGTAATGATTTCAATGTCAATGCATGATTTCAAATGTCATTGGCAATTTGATATGGGTAGCACTTGTTGATTTTAAGCATATTGGGTCCTTTTTCACTATCACGTGAAATGACATGGAGGAGAGCCTGCAAACTTGTAGAAACATGTAATATATATGACCCTTCCTGGATAATCATATGAATTTCGTTAGTGGCAAGCATTGGGAACTCAAGTACTAAGAATAATATGTTGGTAGGAATGTGTAGAGTCTGTCTTTCTTCAATCACCTCGAATATGGCTTGATCGAGTGTCAACTCAGATTGTTGTGTTTACGTCTTTTTAGAAACAAGAAATGCTTAACTCAATCTTTCAGAATGTCATTGTATTTTAATATAGACTCAGATTAGTAAATTCCATGCCGAAATCTAAAATATATGGCATGGTGTTAATATACTCCATTTAAGTGTTTAATGAAAGTAATTGGTTAACAAACCAACACTTTTTTCTGAATATGCCAAAGTTCAAAATGTTGATAAGTGGTGAATATATGATTAATTGCACGATATGTTTAACATCCCCAAGTTATTTACAGGTTCTATTGGAGCTAAAAATAAATCTACCCTTCCTCAAGGCGTTGTTTATTAAATGCAAATCAGTATTCCCCTTAATATGAATCATTTTCTTGATCCAAGTATACAAGTCGATAAAAATGGCGCTTTTCGATTGGCAAAGGATAATTGAATTTTCTTTTTAACTCAATTTTGTGTGAAATAGAATTGAAATTGAATATCTCGTCTTTGTTCTGTTTACGAGCAAGGTGATTGCATAGTCAGACGATGACTTCACCGTGTGGTATGTTGCAAACACCCAGACTGTTTTGTAAATATGATTTTAATAGGCTATTACTTCTGTCTTCTGGCACGGGGATTTATCTATGCGAGGTATTCTTTGGTAATGAGGGTTTAGAGACCCACGTATTTCATATTCGGAGTTAAAAAAAGGATTTGGTATTTTTCGTCTCTACGTTAAAGGCACTTGTTGATAAATAACTCCTTTGCATTTTACCTGTAGACGATTTATGTTGGCCTCACGTTGAATAAAGTCAATGATTACCAACAATTTTCCCAACTTGGCGTCTTTTCGATATTGGTTCGGTTTGAATTCAAATCGTACAGCTGCTTATGTTTGGCTTGTTCCATCCAATACTCGCAGGTTTCATTGCGTTTCATAGTCAGTTGTGTCCCAGGTTTTCCTCCAATTATTAGACTAGGCGGCAATATATGTGATTCTTGAAGGTACCGCTCAGCTCAACTAGCACCAGA
Source organism: Steromphala cineraria (assembly GCA_916613615.1). Taxonomy (NCBI): domain Eukaryota; kingdom Metazoa; phylum Mollusca; class Gastropoda; order Trochida; family Trochidae; genus Steromphala; species Steromphala cineraria. The sequence goes on along the minus strand of OU744735.1, from coordinate 24,184,209 downwards.
ATACCAATAACGAAAATACCCCGAACCAAGTCTTTTTAATTATGCAAGTCTATGTATTCATTCTTTTGAAGAAGTTCCAAGGCTTTTTCATTTTAGATAATAGTCAACCTGAAAAGGTCAACTTTTTATCTTCAGGGGCTTTGTAAGGCTGTATTCTCGCTTTATCGACCGGCGGAGCTCTCTCTGTACAGGACACTTCGCCGTGAAAATAACTTGTCCGTATAAAGCATTATTTGATTAACTAACTGCCGTGTATATTAACATCTGTATCAATCGACTGTAATGTTTTGGCAAACAAATATGGGAACAATGACATACAACAGTCATCTTTTGCAATATTGATGCAATATTTTATAGACTGGCTTTTTTCTCGCCGAGCGGCGCTATCGCCGCAGTCGGGATCTCACGTCACCTCGCGAGGCGAGGCGACCCATTACGAAATGAAATGCTTTATAGCTATCGCATCCCAGAAGATGCCAATTACAAACATTGAAGTCGCGGAACCTGCTAATGGAATGGGGAAAAACGTCGAGTCGATCTCGGTAAGAGCGATATTGCCCTTATCCCCCTTTTGTCCGGATTGTAAGACTGGTTTCATCACTACGCTGCGCTTGCTACAGGTCGCGTTTGCGCCTTATTGAGTCAAAACCATTTTGAAACGGACTTCATGAGAGTGTCTCTGAATGATAAAAAAATTGATTACAATGACATTGTAATGTGTAAAGGGCATTTACTCAAATTGTTAAATGTTTTCAAATCTGTATAAATCGACGCAATCAAAATCTGCGTTCAAAATTACTACAGTAAATTTATTGACAAGTGCCTCCTGGTTTGCAAATTGTAAGTAATGTCACGAAGGTTCCATTTTCCTCAAGACGTTTTTCTGGATTTCCTCCAAGTGATTTGTCGTTATACAGAATGCCAAATAACCAGTGTTGAGTCTAGAGCATTAGATTTACCTCCTACTGACCCACGAGACCCATTCTACTTCATCCTAATATACCAGGTATGACCATCAGCCGATTCTTATAAACCAGGTAGTATGTAGGTTGCATAGATTGTGAAAATCTTCGAAAATCAATTAACTCCTATATGAACTCACTGTGGAAATAACCAAGACATAAACACCTGTACAATCCGATACCTTTGACATAAAAATCTCGTAAGACCTGGAAAGACCTTTGGCCCCGGGGCATGCATCTCGATATCCGATGTGATTCCTAAATGTAATGTTATCCGTAATTCTAGGAATCGATCGGCAAACAATTACGCCGACTCGTGGCCCTACCCCGATATTTCCTCGCCCTCTCCCCTCGCCCGCTTCAATTAACTGCTACCTACTCGATACAGGAGCAATCTGCGCGTTACTGATCCCCCCAAAGAGGAACGGGGAAATCAGACTGCTTCGAGAGATGGGGTAGAGGCTGCCGACTTCAAAGCCACAGCAACTAATTTGGACCTTCCTTCGACCAAGCTGCCATTCTCCAAAGCAAATATTCGATGCGTTTGGATATTCCGGAGCTGTTTTCAACTCATTAGAGGAGCAATTAGAGCTCCTAACAACGCGGCTCGGTCGCCTCAATTTGTGTAGCGATTACCTTTGCTTGTTGTAAGGGCTTCACTCGCTTCTAATTATCTGTAATGAAGGGCGAGAGCGGGAACACGCTGATTATCTGTTGATAAGAGGGATTCTAGTTGGCTCTGACGCCTAATTGCCTGTGTCGCACCGACTTCTGCCTCAAATACATGTACTACTACACTTCCAGGTCGCAAAAACATGGTCGCATAGTTACGGCGGAACCAGTCTTGAAGCTGACTTGGTTCCTGTCTGTACTTTCTTTTGTTAGGTGATTGCGTCACGTGGTTTCAAGAGGTCGTTGTCAGTTGTCGCCCCTCCTACCTAAAAACTGAGCTCCTGTTAATGACCAGTGTCATGTGATTACTCAAACTGGTTATTCTCTCTCGTTACGTGTATTCAATGTCTGTCTGCTCGAGATCTCATGGTGTCTTGTATAACTCGCTGCTGGTACACGTTTTATCCTATCGCTTAAACGCCGTTTATGGCTGAAATATTGCCCAAGCCACGTCAAAAAATAACTCACTCACTCACCTATCGGTTAACCAGTGAGCATGTCATTCATGAATTTCATTGGTTGAATTATCTGTCACCATTAGTCTTGAAGATACATGCCATTCAGACAGTGAAAGAACTTTGATATCGTTAAATTTGGGACTAGACTATCTGCAATAGTATTTAGGCAAATGATTGTATTATGGGCCTGTGGACTTTTACTGAATAAATCTGTCTGTCTGTCTGTCTGTCTGTCTGTCTGCAATAGTACCACTTCTTGTAGTTATTGGGCAAAGTCCCTTGTGGGATTCGAACCCACACTCCAGAGTCATGCAAGCAACACTGCCAGCACTTGCGTACCAGCACTCACCCATCACGACTTTCATCCGCCGTGCGCTATGATTCAGTTTTCTCAAAGCAATATTGGAACGTGTATGATCGCTTTTGCAGCCAGTTTGGGTCATGGCAGGCTCATAGTTAAGGATTTTTCGTCTAAAACGATACGTCATTCAAAAGACTACTTTAAGTTGGGTTTTAGATGAATTTTGCCGTATCTTAAGTGTTTCCAATGGACAGTGAGTGGAAAAAAACAATCTTTTCAATAACAATTTGGTAGATTGGGTCTACGGCTGATTTCCCATCTTCAACGGATCACCATTAGGATAATTGCGGAAGCGTTAAGTTGAATTGAAACGCTGTGACAACGCAGCTTTATTGATTTCGGCGTTCAAATTATATTAATTTCAGAAGATGGACTCGCAAGCCAGATGCCTTAATGAATTAACAGACGTCTAAAAACCTAACCACTTTTAATATGTTATAAAATGGGAAGTAACGACTTTAGTGGAAAGAAGTCGATTTTCGTAATCATTTCGTTAATTTGGACCAAGCCGCTTTCGCACAGGTCCCCAACGGTTGTCTTAGTATAATTAGAAAATTGTCTCGCCGAATTATTCACGGCGAATGGTCTTGAAATAAAATGCTTCACGTTTGCTATCAGTTCAAATCAGATAAGCAGGCCGAGCTCCTGCCTTTATAAACTTTCCAATTCCATTCCATTTCCTTAATTCGTTTGATCACTGAGCGAGTTGTCTATATGCGAAGTAAACTTTCAATTTATGTTCTTTTCTTAATTGCGTTGACAGCATTCAATAACATCATTTCCTTTCTGCGGCCCCCGAAACCTGCCTCCATTTTCTTTCCATTTCGTTAATTGCATTCACCGGGTAACATGGCAGACGGACCGGACTAGGGTTTTACAACAGACACGCTGCGCCGAAGATTAAAGTTTCAATTCGTTCATTATTTTGATGTCCTTTCCGTGCAGAAATCAGATATGAAAATATAGATAATGTTTTGCTGTTTGAAAAGTGACTTGCTGTGCGGAAAATTAACATTTTTTCTCAACATGGCTTCCTATTAAAAGTCCAACATTCCCTATAGTTTTTTGACATGACCGCCTATTAAAAGTGTAACTCTCGCAATCGTTTTTTCGCCAAGTCGCTACGACTTCTGAATCTAAAACCGTGCCCTTAATTAACGCCAGCCCCTCATGCTGTCGACGTTTTGGCGTCTTCGCCACTCGGCAAACGCTTGCATTGTTTCCCCTTGGTAAGAACTCTTTTGTATGGCGCAATCGGAGGTGTAATGAGGTCAGGCGAGGGTGTAATGATTTTTAACTGGCACCTGTTTAAGATGGCGACAGTAATTTCTGCGCTTGACGGCTAAACATCCTGTTTCATTCCACAATGACCGCAAATAATTAACAACTGTTTCGGTAATTGGGTCCACGACGGACACTGAAGTGGTCAAAGATTTTCTTTTGAAGTGTTTCTATTCGAGTTACCACCCACTAGTTCTAACACCATTATAGCCCATCGGAGCTTGGTGCCGTCTGTAAGGGGAACAAGGATCCATTGTCACCTGTGATCTAGATATACTAGCGAAAACGTTTACTTTGAATGTAGAATGTATGACACATTACATTTGATATGAACGTTACCATTTTGAAACTCAATTCCCTTAATAATGCTGGCTTTATTTTCTTGCCCCTTTAAAACAAAGGACCCCTTATCACTATTTTGTTTATATCTGTCATAATGCAGTATGCATATGAAATATGGTTTTATGTTAAAGTATCCATGTCAGTAACATTGAACGTTGGTTTTATGTAAATTTCCATGTAACTCACATTTCACGTACAAGTCTTCAAGACAACATGCTATACATGTACAATGAAAGTGCACTGTCATACCAATACCTTTTACATTATCACATTAAAGGCTTAACAAAATTGCAACTCTAATTCTTCATCGTAAATGATTAAAGGACTTTCTATCCGTTGTTTTGGTGCGCATGTAAAAATACTTAGCTAACACCAGATGGAATTAGATACTATCATAGAATCCGAGATGAAGTGATGAAATTACTTCTTTCTGTCGTTAGCATCTTTTTGGATATTTGTTCTCTCTGAGTAGCTACTTATGATAAAAATGCAAAGAATATTCTCAAGTGCCCCGAGAAAGGATTTAGTGTTCTCATTAGGAGTCATATTCTTACTGGGAAATTTTGAAATGTTGCTGGTGGTGAAATGTACATGACCCCTTTATCGATTCGTCCCCTTTAAATGAAATATGTAAAATATCAGTAATGAATCATATTCATCTTTATAGTAATCTATAAAATGTATTTTTCCTACTGTTAATAATTTGTAGTGCTTCAATTGAGTTTTCATATTCTTACAAAACATTTGGAGAAATATTTCTTATGAAGTGTACATTATATGATACGATCAACTTGTTAAAAAAATCATATTTCATTTTAATGCCAGGTTCGATAATGAAATGAATGATCAGGTCACGTTGTCAACATTATCAAATTAAGCCAGCATTACAAATTAAATTAATTGCTTCAAGCAGAAAAGTATCATTTGTAGCCCATAGAAAGCAAAGACAGTCAGTAAAGTGAAATGTACGCAGGGCATGAAGTTTCGCCAAATATGTCAAAACATTGTAAATTATCGTACCTTATAACACGGCCCTGGCTGTTTTACCATTTTAATGGTAATTCGTTCATTATGCTGACAATAAAGCTGTTGAAGTCATGACATTTAATTGAAATGACCATGAGCGAAACGTAACTAAGGAAACATTTTAGAGCAAAACTAAGAGAATATGGGTAGTTTGTGTTAAGTATAAGAAACAAACATGTAGAAAATCGGCTTCTGGGCATGATTTAAAACATTTGTTTGATTATTTGAAAACATGGAAACAATTTTTTTGTTAAAGAGTTTAAACGACAATCATTCATATATTATGGTTTTGCACGTATCAAGGTCAAACTAAATTACATGAAAGATACTTTGTCACTTTGATTTAAATATTTACACATGCTTATCATAATATTTCCTGTTAATCGTATATTGTTCAGAGTTTGTAGACCTAAAATTGCTACGTTCATTCGCTAGTTGGGTAAAGATTCTCTGTTAAGAGCCTAGATGACTAAGGCTCTAATTATTCAGTTTGACAGTCATAAACTAAATTTATATTCAAGATAGTATCATGCCAAAGATACATTAGACTAACTTTTAGTCTCAGAAGTATTTTTTTCAATATTGACAATATTTTTAAACAAATCATGTATCAACAAAATGGAGCCCAGAAGATGCTTTAAATTCAGACTATACTTTTCTAGACTTGGTTGGTCATCAGTTAAATATTTTTGCTTTAGGGTCTGGATGACAGACTCAAGATACCTTTACATCACCTAAATGTGTATGTAAACGGTTTGTTAATTTCAATTAAAAGGTGTTTTACCATCCAACACTAGTATAGTTACAGATGTAATTAGCATGTACATTTCTGTCAGTCATTCAGCGCGGAATTCTATTACGATATTAATATATATCTGCTTGTTGCGTACTTACTGTACGCCCAGTTTTAAATACATATGTGTTTGTACTTATATGAAGTCAATTAAACACGATTACATCAAACAGAACAACAGTTATAATTATGTTTTGCCAATTATTATTTTAATTGAAATACATTTCTTTATTAACAGCTTTCGATGTTCATCTGTCAATATGATTATGTGCTTACATTAATAATGATAGTTGCATTTATCATTATTATTATTAACTGTGATTAAGACTGTTATACTTAATGGTATATATCAATTGTATGAAGAATAAAACCAGGAATATAATTATAAACAGTGCATTTTGTCATATATTGTGGATGACGTGACCTTAAAATATAGATATTGAATATGTTCATGAATAAATTCAATTGCAGTTTTATGAGTTATTGTTATTTCGGAACATACTTAATACTTGTTTTTTTAGATAAGCAATATTTCCATATGTATCTGTCAAAATAAATGCATTTAACTTTATAGATGTATTTCATTATATAACGATATTTCATTATGAATAGAGCTTATGTATTAAAAAATAGACAGGTTTGTAGATACGAATATGTTATTTTGAATATTTCTGTTAATAAGGCTTTTGTTGTCATCACTATGAATATAAATAAGTCTGCCAATATTTATATATTGCACTATTTGGAAAAATATTTATATGTAAAACAATTTTTTTTAAAGTTAACAAGCATTGCATAATAATGAATAGAATTCGAGATAATGACAACTTTCCTGTTATGAATATATTTAAAAAAAACACATTTCACTTTAAATACGAATATTTATGAACGATTTAATATAAATTCATTCTATTAATTTCGAATGCGTCTTTTTAAAAACGCGCTTTAATATTGAAATTGGTTTCCAAATTAACACTCGTTTCACTGTATCGAATATAGCTTTATAAAGATTGAAATACACGTCATTTAATGAAACTATTCTCCTGCTACATACGATTGTTAAATTCGTTGAATAGACACCTAATTGGATATGTAATAAACAAGATGAATAAATCCTCACATAAATGCAACATACCATTATTGTTATATCTGTAGATTTATATGTCATTCTTTATTAGAAATGGAATGTAATTATATTTTGTTATTCTACACCTACACCAATTCACATGTTTATTTATCTATCAGACAAGGTGTTTAAGTGGAATTAGCACGCTTTGGCCTGCTACCTGTAATCCGAACTACCTAAGCTATTACCGAGGACGAGCCGGGGCGATTTTTCCACGTGTTGGTAAATTACCTGTAATTAAGTGTCTTTCAAGTTCGGTCTCGCCGTCCATAACTACTAATACAGTAATATGGTTGAACGCAAATAATGCGATTTCAATTAACTCTTTCTATTGAAGGCGCAATGAAGCTTGGGAATGTCTGATAGGCGGCCATTGTTGCACCTTTTGCCAGGTTAATATCCTATATGTACCGTTGCCAGCTTTGAGTCTTACGGGAGGCTTGCAAATTACACTTGTAATTGAGCCGGGAATTAGTTATGACGTCACAGCGGGCCTGCCTAAAGATGAAATGGATACTTCGTCTGAAAATCAAGGCATCTTCTTCCTTATTCATCAAAACCGGAAATTAGTAAGCTGCAATCTTCACAATACGTGCTTATCGTACGTGACCGCTTAAAAGAGCTACTAATCAAAGACGGCGCATGTAAGAAGACGTTAAACTGGTTCTCTAAAGCCGCTGCCATGCGTTGCGCTGCGCCCGTTAATTGGCTGGCGAGCATATGTGAATATGGTTATCGGCTCTCATTAACCCGAACTGGGGCCCTTCATTATCACCTCCAACAATGGTCGCAACACCTTCTTGAGCTCTTTCGATTCGGAGATTTGAAACTCTCACTCTCAGCTCTCTAAATTAGGAGGTATGAAAGGACGTGGCGGAAAAAACACCCTAGGTCTGTAAACACGACTGGGTTTTTTGTTTGGATTTAGCACAGATGCAGCCTTGACCTACCAATCTTGCCGAGAAATAAAGTGTACCTTAATCGATCCCTAAGAACACTCGGGGCAATTTATAACGCCGCTCCCCCTCCCCCCATTTCTACCACCTGTGGCCATCGTTATCTTTTATGCAATAAGCCTGCAATTATTCTCTCCAATGTATAGCGGTCCACTGTTATTGGTTTTGCATTAGTAGATTACATTTGTTGATTAGGTTTTACTGTTTGATAAAGAGTGCTATGTAATGGGAGTTGCCATGTTTATTATTAATATGTATAAGTGAAAATGGCATTTGATTGCTGCTCGTTATGTGTTCTGCATATTAAGCAAGGAATGGCAATAATTCGGGAATAGTTGTGAAGGTGATGCTGGAGTGTTGAAAGTGATGTTGTATGCGTAGTGGTGGTGATACATGTATGTATGAAATAATGGAGAGTATATTCGGATGTAGTGTTGATAAGCATTGGGGAATTATGATGATAATGGTATAGTGCTGCTAATATTGATGATGATGATGATGATGATGATGATGATGACGACGATGATTGTCGTGAATGATGTTGGGTTACTGGTGATTAAAAATGTTCGATGATTTAATGGAAATTATGCTGCTGATGATGATGATGGTATGAAAGAGATCTAGAGAATATTCGGGTGTAATGATGATAAAGTTTTGGTGCTTCAAATATTGATGACAATTTTTGTGAAGGATGATGAGATACTGGTGATAAAAAATGTTTGTGGTGGTGGTGGTGGTGATGATGATGATGATGATGATGATGATGATTTTGATGATTGTAATTCCGGTGAGGCTGGTGATAAAAAATATGTATGGGACAAGTGTTGCCATCACATGTTGTAATGTAAAGGATGATGATTGTTGTGTTGAGATGTTGACGATTGTGATATTGATATAGATACTGGTGTAGGTGACAGTTGTATAGATGAAGATGGTCAGTGTGAAGAAGACTCTTGTATAGTATTGAATATTGGTGAGGTGATTGTAGCAGATGATGATTATGATACTGATGAAGGTGTTGCCAGGTAACGTTGATGATAGTGATTGCGGCGAGGAAGGGAGTTTGGGTTCAGATGAACTGCTTCTGGCGATGTCATCAGTAATAGCCATGTTTTTTACTAGCGTTAACATTTCCATGAATATATTCATAACTTTGGAACAAAACCTGACATTTTTCAACCTCAATACCCCTTTACAGCACATTTTGTACTGCCATTCTAAAGCCCTCACAACAATAAAAATCATTTAGGTCGTAACTCGCGATAGGTTTTATGATGTTTATTTTTGACTGAAATAACACAATTGATTTCCCAACATCATAATGATGAAGGAGCGAGTCCAAAATTACCCGGGCCTTGCCAGGCCGCCATTGTCAATACTGGAAGTGGATGCTAAGGCCGTTATGGAGGAACAAGATGTTGCCGGTAATTGATTGTAGTAATTTCGTATTTTTCCCATGTCGATATTACGATCACGAGCCGCCTCACACACTCATTATGTCATTAAGCCCTGCACGTGTTGCAGACGGTAATTTAAGACTCCATCAATCATAACGTCACCTGAAACATAGGCAGATATCGAGTCTGCCAGAAGATGTCATACGTCGCAATCATTCTTTCAGCATATCGACGTTCGTCACACGTTGTTAGGAATACCGGATGTGACGTCACTGAGTTTATTGAAAATGAGGACTAGGGTTAATGTGGAAAGTGATTTTGGATTTCCGAGATTTACAATTTGTATTGTTTGAACTAAACGGAGGACTAAATGTTACATGTGATGAGATTTTGTTATCAGAATGGTCGACTCGAACAGGTTTCATCGTTATTGTTGCTGAACATCGTTGCAGGTTTTCCTTCTCACTCATGCAAGTGTAGCAGGAATGAAAATCCAATATTTCCTATGCGGGATTCGAACCCGGGACCTCCGGGTTGAGAGTCCTACGCTCTACCTGTTCGGCCAAAGAGATATCCCTCCAGCCGAAGCCAGTAGGAAGTAGTAGACCTCACCCTGTCACATTCACCCCCTCCACGAAGTGACTCGTCCTCGAGTCAAACATTCGGGAGATATGCCTATGAAGGATTTACATACCAATATGGATTTACAAACCTATAAAGGACTTAAAGGTGATGTGACATTAAGGAATAGTCCCGCCCCACGTTGGGCGCCAATTGTAGCAGGAATGAAAATCCAATATTTCCCATGCGGGATTCGAACCCGGGACCTCCGGGTTGAGAGTCCTACGCTCTACCTGTTCGGCCAAAGAGATATCCCTCCAGCCGAAGCCAGTAGGAAGTAGTAGACCTCACCCTGTCACACAAGCATTTCCTTTCTGCAAGGTTAAAATACCATGACAGTACTCATCGTTTGGTAACATCGATCCAATCAGCGCTAGTACGTTTCTACCTTTACATAAATCCAATGGCGTTGTAGGATTTATGATTGCAATATATCAACTACGAACATTATTGTAATATATCCTCGAAATTTGAAATAAACTCGACTCATCTCAACACGCTACAGCAGGTTACACCTTTATACACCTACGTCTACATCTTGGGTTTGATTGACAGTTTACTTCGAAAAAGACGTGGTTGTCGACGAACTTTTGTCTTAGAAGCCAACAAAGTATTGTTTGCTTTGTTTCATGAAGTGCACTGCTGATAGCTATCAACATCTAAACAAATCATTTTTAATCTATCACCAAAGCCCTGCTATTTTCGCAGCGTCAACTCTGCTCCGAACAGACACTGTTGCGGTCAAAATAAAACTTAATATCGTTCATGTCTGCAACCTTGGGCTATGGGGGTCGGGTATGTTTAATTTACGGAAGAGGAAATTGAACGAAACGAAATTCTCATTACCCAACGCCAGTTAAAGATGTAATGTTAAAACCCGGGGCATTCTTCTGACATGTAATATTCAATATTGAGGCGGGTTGCTATCAAATATAGTATTATTGCCGCTCTCAAATAAACCAAGGTTCTTTCAGCGACTTTCACGTCAATTATTAAGTCTCGCTGTGGCTGCGAGATCTCGCGTATATTTCATAACTCCTTTCATCGCGTGTGTTAAAGCGATGCCTACATGGACTTTTAATATCATAAGTGTAGTAAATCGTGTTATTACTCGTATTCTCTTGTCTGGTACTATAGGCGAATAACAGAATCAAAGGATCCTCAAACACGGAAAATTTAATTAGCGGGCCACGTTTTACCTGAAGTATATTTATGATGTTGAAGTAGATATTAAATAGATAAATTGGAAATTTCTTTTTATCAAATTTGAAATATATGCTATCTATTGTGTTCTTTCATGTAACAATACACCCAATATCAAATAACATTTTTCCATTATCCTTATTATGTTTGCACGTAGGCAAGACAGTTGTTCAGAAGATGTGAGATATGCTTTCAGGGCATTTAGTAAATGGGATGGACGTATATATGTATATATATATACACGATATTAAAATTGGCGTAGTGTGTCTTATTAGACTTGCCTATATAGCATAAGGTTTAATTGTTGAAACATATCCATTCTTCGTCATATGAGGATTCTTATATTGGTTTATGAAGATATGAGAATCATAAGAAATTATACGATTATATTATGTTATGTTGCTTTAAATCCTTTTAAATTACCACTGAAAGATACAACTTTAATTTGTTGTTGAAGTTTACTTATCGTTACATCTAGTGGTGCGAGTATCACAAATGTTAAATCAATTGACTATTAACATTGTCGGGTTGTGAAAAATATTTCAAAATGTAATTAATTCACTCTCCTTTAATGTTTTATAGAAATAGCCTCTAATATAGTATTGGACCTCGTTCATCAAGTTTAGATTCAACTAATACTCATGTGACATGTACACATGAGACCAAAACATAATATGTTGCATAGACAAACAATCAACTTAATTAAAATAAAAAGAAGTCTTCATTCGAAACGAACATTCGTTGAAATTAAGGGCATTTACCATGATTTTCAAGTATTTTGTATGTTACCATTAAAATATCCGAAGATCGTTACTGAAACCCCTTTGACAGTCACTTATTTGCAGTCACGTTGAGTACTCATTTTCAAATATCGGTAGAAAGCTCTCAAATCCTCATATCGGATATTGGCGTGAAGCCTTATAACTGTAATTTGTTTAAAATGATGATTAAAAAGATATCTTATACCATTTCACAATGAGATCCTTTTACATTAGGTATTTCGTATCGTTCATTGTGACCAAAGACGGCAGACACAAACCAAAGAAGAATGTTCATTTATTTTACAATAGGCGCAGTATGCTCTCAATAATAGTTTGCGCTCAGCCGTGAAAATAGATGTAGATTTGTTTTGTAACAATGTTGATCGACCATATATAGGGGAATGCCTAGTTAAACAGGTTTGTTTGATCTTAGTGCTGTAATATTATGCAAAGAAACGAGTCAAATTTCTAGTCATGCGTTTCATTTCGGTTTCTCGTGTTTCTTTGTTGAACTCTAAATTATATATTGACCGACGACTTCAAGTGAGGTTTGCTAACGATTTGAACTGAAGTTAGGGTCAACATGTTTTGAATTTGAAAAAAAGACAATTGAACCTGGCAAGAAAGATTCGATAAAAATGACAATCGAGTCTGGATATAAATCGACGAGCAGGCACTCGAAAGATAATAGACTGTAGGAGTCGGCACTATAACGATCGAGGGGACTCGAATAATAGCACTATCTTTACTTACCGAAGCGTGAAATACGTTCTTTGAGATGTTTTCTTACAGTGCCGTAATGTTCTTGCCTGCTACCGATGGATTGGCTAGGTTTGGAGTGCTTCTGAATAAGCCTTCAAACATTTGACTTTTGAAATTCCATGCAAGTGTTAAATTGTTTAGTAAATAAATGATATCAATGTTTGAAGTGTCATATGTTTTTTAATCAATATCTTCTTGGTAGTGATGAATATGTTGGTACTCAAGTTGTTTTTGTGTTCATTCTTCATGCAGTTGATCGTGGGAATTGCATAACTGCTATTGGTGGCATTTACTAGAACTTATTTTATTAATATCAAATATGGTAGTTTATGTTGATATATCGTCAGACATATCATTGTAGGCATCCATGTAGCCCTTGCTACATCTTCCAAATATAACTGACGTTAAATGACGCTGGTATGAATTCTATTAATGTATATGTAGATTATGTTTTGAATTGTTTCAATTTGGTATTACTTGACCCTCACCAATTTTAGATAAATTTGGGGTAGTTATTAATGTCAAATATGGTAGTTTATGTTGATATATGGTCAGACATATCATTGTAGGCATCCATGTAGCCCTTGCTACATCTTCCAAATATAACTGACGTTAAATGACGCTGGTATGAATTCTATTAATGTATATGTAGATTATGTTTTGAATTGTTTCAATTTGGTATTACTTGACCCTCACCAATTTTAGATAAATTTGGGGTAGTTATTAATGTCAAATATGGTAGTTTATGTTGATATATGGTCAGACACATCATTGTAGGCATCCATGTAGCCCTTGCTACATCTTCCAAATATAACTGACGTTAAATGACGCTGGTATGAATTCTATTAATGTATATGTAGATTATGTTTTGAATTGTTTCAATTTGGTATTACTTGACCCTCACCAATTTTAGATAAATTTGGGGTAGTTATTAATGTCAAATATGGTAGTTTATGTTGATATATCGTCAGACATATCATTGTAGGCATCCATGTAGCCCTTGCTACATCTTCCAAATATAACTGACGTTAAATGACGCTGGTATGAATTCTATTAATGTATATGTAGATTATGTTTTGAATTGTTTCAATTTGGTATTACTTGACCCTCACCAATTTTAGATAAATTTGGGGTAGTTATTAATGTCAAATATGGTAGTTTATGTTGATATATGGTCAGACATATCATTGTAGGCATCCATGTAGCCCTTGCTACATCTTCCAAATATAACTGACGTTAAATGACGCTGGTATGAATTCTATTAATGTATATGTAGATTATGTTTTGAATTGTTTCAATTTGGTATTACTTGACCCTCACCAATTTTAGATAAATTTGGGGTAGTTATTAATGTCAAATATGGTAGTTTATGTTGATATATGGTCAGACATATCATTGTAGGCATCCATTTAGCCCTTGCTACATCCTCCAAAGATAACAGACGTTAAATGATGCTGGTATGAATTCTATTAATGTATATGTAGATTATGTTTTGAATTGTTTCAATTTGGTATTACTTGACCCTCGCCAATTTTAGATAAATTTGATTTTTAAAATGTGATTATTTTTTATATCCCTTTATATGTTGACATCTTCAAATTTTAATTTAAAAAATGGTAATATTTATTAAAATATATTCTATTCATCTATCTTTGGACTATATTTTGAATTCTTTTAATTTGGTATAAACTTGACCCTTACCTATTCGACTTAAATTTGAATTTTAAATTTCAAAATTTTAAAATTTACATGTTGACAAATTTGTTTATGTTTACTTTTTTTTCTTCCAGGTTATTTGGTTCAGGCGGAACGTGCGCAGCCTGTACTCAGAACATTCCTGCCAACGAGTTAGTGATGCGCGTGCAAGGCAATGTGTACCACTTGAAATGTTTCACGTGCGTTTCGTGCCACGGGCAACTCGTGCCAGGTGATCGGTTCAGTATTGTCAATGGCAGCTTATTGTGTGAACAGGACTACCCCAAAGTGCTAAAAGGTCACGCCTCTCTACCAAATGCACGAACGGCACACAAGGTAAGAAGATTGTCAATTTCACTTGCTGCACGTGCTTTTCGTGATCTTTGATTTATAGCGTGTTCGCTTTTAGAGATTCTGCACAAGTCTCATGTGCACTTTTGTTTTTATTTCCGCGAGATTTGCACGTGAACCCTCTGGTTCGAACCCTTTTCTTTGATTTGGCTTTCAATGTACACCTTAAATAAAATAATCATTCTCCTTCATAAACCCATTTATACCAATCTTATGATAAAAAAACAATGTGTAATTTCTGATAGTAGTATACAAACTTTCAAATTTGAATATCATATTCATGAAGGGACATTTTGACCAACAAATAACCTACCGCATTCTGAACCTCAAAACAGATTTTAAGAAAACGATGCAAACAAAAAGAATATCTTTCAATTTATGAAATGTGTTTTCCCTGTAAACAAGAAAACCCAACTCCCCATCCAATTACTTGGGCCGGCCATTTTTGACGCTGGACATCCGGGGATTTTGAAGGAAGGGTCCATTATTAGAACGTTTCTGCCACAATTGAGCCAACGTAGAAATATACACTCGTTTTATGACAGCTACGTAGGGCATTGTCCACCAAGTTTATCTCTGTGTACCTAATTATATGAGCACATAGGCGATATTTGTTCAATGAGGATCACACCATGCTACCATGTTGGTTTTAATTTGAGATGGATGAAAGTATGTCAACCTTGTTTTTTCTCGAAGGAGATTGTATTTTGTTATTGGTAAAATATTGTTCTTTGTTTCGTTTGTGTTTGATGCTGTTTTCTGTATTCTGGTTTGAATGATTGATCGAAAGCGCAAAATTATTATTTAGATATTGATTATAAAAGGTTCATACATTCAATTTCAATTCCATAACATCTGCAGGTAAAACGTAATTGATTTAAGTTAATTGGAAGGTAAATTTAAAATATAAAAGTAAATGCTAAATTAGCAATATCGATATTATATATTTATATATTAATGAAACAACAGACTTCAATAGGTTGTCCATTTACCTTACATAAGTAAAATTGCGTAGAATGTTAAAAATGCGATGTAGAAGTACCAATTCGGGGGAAATTTTACTTGTCGATAATCTGAATATTTGGTAACCGAAAACGCAAAGCTATTATCGTTTATTCAGTTACACGCTAACACAGCAAATTAACGTTATCGAATTCTGTCCGCCTCGTCTATTGAATCGCATTGTTGGCTTTCTTAATAGCCAGTCCATCTGTGACTGTCACAGTTACTCGGCGAGAGAGTGGTTTATTTCAATGATAAATTGAAATTAGAATTCGATATTCGATGCGAACCTATTAACTGGTCAGTTTTCGGCATGTCGTTACCGCCACGCTGGATTTCGGCAGAACTAAAACTGGTTTCACGGCTCAAACGGATTGCGCTTGATGGAGACCCGTTGACGGGAAAGCCTCGTAATGTTAACTTGTTTAATTCTCCAAAATCCCTCCCCGAAATTGGATGAGATAGACTTCTGTCATTTGGCAAACCCAAGACGTATCGTCTCACCAAAGTCCATCATCAAATCCGCGAGTGCGGATCAGCTTAGATAATTCTATTTCGCAGTGCTTTGATCATTGTCGAGGTGGTTGGAACAGTAACCATTTCATTGTGTCCATCAGTCGCTTGTAGATGATGTCGATTTCACAGGCACGTGCAGCACGATCTTGGCACGAGAAGCTCGTGTGGGGCACATTTCTAGCGCCAACACGAAAGCTTAACTTGATCTTCGTCGAGAAATACAATCTTTCTGATCTTGCGTTGCATTATTTCGAGTGGTTTAACCGTTTGAAGTCGGTCTATACCTATTTGTATATGGAGATTTGATTGATTATTTTGACCTTTTTTTTTTAAAATTTGGTCAATAGTCTGTACGCTAATAAAGCAATTTGACAAGTTTGTCGATACAATTTAATTTTTTCCAAAACTTCATAAATGAAATATACCTCGGCCGCAGATAATTGCATTACATATTTTAAGATATGTATAATATACTTTCTAAAACTACTTTAATAAAACATTTCAAGATAATTGCCCTTTATAAAGTAGACGCATGTCCTGTCATAATTTGTAGAGGCAGTTGGTACAATGATATAGGATGTAGAATATTAAGGATTAAGTTGACCGTGTTATAATAATTATATAATGCTTTATACCGCGTAAAGCATGTAATGATCTGACTGTTGATAAAAGATATCGGCTTACGGATAATTTAGCTCCTTAATTAATTAAATGAATAATTAATCAGCAGACTTAATGCATAGCAAGCATGACAGAAACCTTTAGGAATTGGTTTAACTAATGAACTTTTGATATATGTCGATAATGAACGAATAATTGCGTTGATCAATCAATACGTCATTAACATGGCCTGACTTACTGTTAATTATACACAATGATACACAGAATTTAGAAGAAGACAAAGCTATTTTTGGGACTACTTAGACTTTCAAAGAGTCCCGAAATATGAAGACGTATGTTGTTAATTGATTTTTAAAAATTACGTCATTGATTTACAACAAACACGACTCAAGTAGTATTTCTCCATAGAAATTGTTACAAGCGGGTAACATTAAACGATCCACTAAAAATCAACAAATTGTTTTTCATTTACAAATTATTGCAACTCATATTGTCTTGACGTAGACTTAAGCTTCATCAGCGTATATCAATCCACAAAGCTCCTTCAATACCCTGGTGTCAATTAGGACAAAATGTGTCGTTCATTTACTGCGTTATCCGTGGCTTAGTTGACAATCTGATGGTTCCAACCAATGAAATGTAGTTAAGCGTGGAACCTGAACCTGAACCTGAACATGAACCTGAACCTCGTTTATCTGAACGTTTCGGTTACATTTGAAAATCTTCCGGACGTGATTCGTTCAGTTTTCTGAATCAAACGCATTTTAAGGAACGCATTTTGTTGTTCCTACATACAGAATATTAATGATTTAATGGAAAACAAAAATAGAAAATTATATATATTATCATGTTATAACGATCACACAGATACACGTACACATTCTGTACCGAACGTCTGTATTGATAGTAGAGTCGAGTCATTGACTGTTCATATACACAGCGATACGGGCATAATGCCTGATATATACTATAGGCGATCTTCGGATTCAATTGAGTTGAACATTAACTTTTAGCAACTCTGGTCTGAAAGGCATGACATGGTTTCCGGCGCCCGTTGGTAAACTTGGTGCATTTTCGACTTCTTCTCCATAAGCATAAGACCTATACAGATGAAACTTTGTGTACAGACTCCTTGACTAAGGAGGATTATAATTTATAGCTTTGGTGACACTGTGGCCCCTAATAAAGGCTATAGGGGCCACGCCCTTAAAACCTATGTTCATCTTCTTCTTCAGAAGCATTAGGCCCAGAAAGCTGAAACTTGTGTACATCCTCCTTAGATAGTTAATGAAATTGTTCATTTGGTGAGTCGGTGGTCCCTACAAAGGGGGGAACCACATTTGCCTAATCCTAAAACAAAATTGATATGAAGCTTGATGAGCTACAGAGCTAATGGCTCTATTTTTGCACTTTGCATTTTAAAACATTTCGCCTATGAATATTCAATCCACTTTCTTGGCAGACAGAAAGTGAATCGGTTCAAACCTGATCAACTCTATGTTGCCTTTGAAGTTTGAACCTAATTTACGAAATTTTCACGAAGTGAAATCCTGTAAAAATGAACATATTTTGTTCTTTTGAAACCAGGACTAAACGCATTATGGAGAACGCAAGAAAATTGCGTTACAACTTATATATTTGCGAAATTTCTCACATTAACAACAGACGATGAATGATTCATTGTTGCTAACAACGCCTTTTCAAAGAAGAAATGTGTCTATTGAATTCTTTCACACATTACACAATGCGTCAACAACGACCTCTTCGCGTTAAGTTGTCTGGCCTCTTTTAGCGGTTGGCAAGGTCAGATAACTCTTGACTTCCTGTCTTGTACGCATGTCTTATCAAAAGCGGAACATGTTGAATGGCAGACGACACCATGGCCTCTCGCTACAACGCAATGCGTTACAGAGCACGAAGCATCGTCTGCAAGCATTATTCGTCTTGTAGACGGGCCTAATCCGAGTAGGTAACTAATTAGGGTGACACCGTCGCGACCTCGACTCGCGATTGTCAATTGATCCTTTGGACCTTCTATCATTCGCTGACAGGGAACATGGTCTATGACAGGGCGTTAATTAACATCATGCTACTTAAAATGCCTTAATTGACTTGTAAAGTCGAAGCAGCAATCGTCCATATTGGGTATAGCCCTACTGTAATTAGCGTTGCATAATTGGCAGCAATAAACACTTTAATTTCCTAGGCTATTGAGCGAAAGTAATTTGGGTATATTGGCGATATGGGACCAAGGACTCTTACCTTAGCGACCTATTACCAATCATGGTTCCGTGTCGACTTATTGGATGGCGTCTGATTAGCTTCTAAATTAAAAACTTGGAAATTGCCAGCACACGTCTGTGCGGTGCCGTGGAAGGGAAGCCTGATTGCCGGACCTCTAGACGGCAAGTCCATTTGGCCGGTCTGTCTCAACCACGATGAAGAATGTCTTCACCTAAACTTGTCCAGAACTTCATTTCAGTCGAGTAGGTTAAGTGTCAATGAAGGAACGGCGTTGACCAAGATGTGTGGATTCCAATCTTAACCTGGCATTGATGAAGAACTGTTTCATTTTAAACTTGGTTCAATTCTATTTTGTGCTGGTGAGATTGGGTTCGCTATTCAAGATGGTCTTGGTTCGAATCTTTGAATTTGATTGATGGTTTCATATAAAAAGAAAGGTCTTGTTTAGATCTTGATTGGTGGAATTTCAACTCAATTTGTAATGGGTGTTAAGTTGATAGAATCTCACGATATGTGTATAGCAGCATTTCGTTGAATCTTTATGTGATCAGATTTATAATGCTTCTATGGTAATGTTTCGAACTTTTGTCAATGGAATATTGCGTTGTTGTGTGGCATTAATTTTATCCATTTTAATATGTTTTCGAATTTCTAGTTCATTTTGTCTAAAATGTCTGAAAATATGCCGCTGAAGCATGCCTTATAGATCAAACGTTTCTTTCGGGGTGGCTTTGTTTCAATTGTGCAATTGTTAGGAAATAGGAATTAATTTTAGGAAAAATTAGGAGAATTCCCAGTTTTATTCCTTGGTTTATAGCTAGAAATCGTGCTTTTTAATATTACGTTAAGATGCATACCAAACCATCCAATAATGGTTCTGTAAAGGACATTTGAACGAATATATTAGATATTACTTTAAATAACTTTCAGAGATGCAACCTCGACTTTATTGTTCAATCATTAAATTTGTTAATCGAGATTAATGCCCGTGAAATACATCTATAATCATTCACTCCCTTTTCGCATTTTTAGCTCATCAGGACTGAAAGCATATGGAGATTCTAATTTGTAACTTTGGTGACCCTGTGATCCCAAATCCCAAATAGGGTCACAGGGGTCACAACCTTAAATACCTATTTTCATCTTCTTCTCCAGTTCCAAAAGGAGTAGAGAGTTGAAAGTGATATGTGCAGACTCCTTGGTCAATGGGGATTCTTATTTGTAACTTTGGTGAACCTTGACCCCAAATAGGGTCACAGGGGTCACAATCATAAAAACCTATTTTCATCTTCTTCTCCAGTTCTAAAAGGACTAGAGAGTTGAAAGTGATATGTGCAGACTCCTTGGACAATGGGGATTCAAATTTGTAGATTTCGCGACCCCATGACCCCAAATAGGGTCACAGGGGTCACAACCTTAAAAACCAATTCTCAGCTTCTTCTCCAGTACTAAAAGGACTATAGAGTTGAAAACGATATGTGCAGACTCCTTGGCCAATGGGGATTCTAATTTGTAACTTTGTTGACCCTGTGACCCCAAATAGGGTCACAGGGGTCACAACCTTAAACAACTATTTTCATCTTCTTCTCAAATTCCAAAAGGTCTAGAGAGCTGAAATTATATGTGCAGACTCCTTGGCCAATGGGGATTCTAAATTGTAGATTTCGTGACCCCATGACCCCAAATAGGGTCACAGGGGTCACAACCTTAAACACTTATTTTCATCACCATCTTTAGCTCCTAAAGGTCTATTGAGCTGAAAGACTGCATGTAGACTCCCTGGCCAATTGGGATTCTAAACTGTAGGTTTTGTGACCCCATGACCCCAAATAGGGTCACAGGGGTCACAATCTTAAAAACCTATTTTTCTCCATTAGATGACAGTCTATGGCAAATTTATTTCTCCTTGGATATTTTAGTGTGGACTTCTTTCACTGTCTGATATTGGCGATCTAGAAAGTGTTGAATAATAATTCATTTGTTTTGTAATTTTTTTATAGGTTTTATTGCAATAGGTAACATCAGTTTCATTTTTAGCTCATCTTGCCTGTATGAAGCAAACTTGATATGATGCCTGATGAGCAACAGAGCCAATGGCTCTATTTTTGGGAGGGAAAATCGTATGAAAAAGTTATGGATCCAAAATTGCAATTTATATAAGATGTCGTGAAAAAGTCACAAAGCCTTGTGTTGTGGTAGTCCCACAAACACCTCTTTCAACTCCATTGTTCCGTAATTATTTCTTTCCGAAATCCTATTTGTTTCACAGTGGTATATCAGACATAAAGAATATTCTTGACATTCTAATTTCTATTTGATAAAGTGCTGTTTTGACCGAGCCACGACATAGACACGTATTACGACTTCGCTTATTTTGATGAAATATTAGTCTACACGAGGATTTGTACTTTATACACCAAATTAGGCAAAGTTATATAGTTTTTTTTTAAAATTTTGAAGTTAAATAGTATGAAATCAAATGAAATGAATGAAATGTTTCAAACTTATGTTTAAAATAGTTCATGAATCATGATATTTATGAAAACGTTTTTACATTCAATAAAACATAACCTAACTGTTGCAAGCCTACTCAAAGGATAGCTTTACGGTTTGATTGCTCAAACACAATTCGCAACCGATAAAAAAAGCTAGTTTACCTATTCTTTATTGTTAATCCAAGCCTTCCATACACCCCTGATTGCTGTAATACTAATGTTTTAGTTTTTAGTTTCCAAGGTCTTTATACACCTCCGATTGTTTTTGTACAGCTATACTATTATTTTAGTTCGGCGTTATATCAACTTCATTCAATTTGTAATCACATAAGTACTAAATATATATTCGTTGTTTGCAGGTTTGCTGACAGGGCGGAGTCCCCTCTCCCCCCTCGCTTCCCCCCAAGCGTCTGTCGAGGAGGGGACGACCCAAGAAGAAGCTCCCTGCCACCAACTGTGAAACATGCCCGCCATAGCCACTCTGTCAATATCGCCGAGACTCTCGCTAAACTCTCGTTTGTCGAACTTCCGTCTCAGCAAACAGAGAAACAATGTCAACCCGTCTGAGGACAGATCAACAAGTTGCTAAATATTTAAAGTGATGCCGATTCTTGACATTGCCGAGCTTTTTCCGGAAGCCCGTGTCGACGGACGGTGGTGGAATTCAGCGTGGCTGGCGAATCTAAAACGCAAACAAAACAATATTTAACAGTTTGGTTTCATGCCAGAAACAAAACGCTCTGACAACACCGTCGCTATGTGAACGATGCATGAACCATTAGAGCTCTATGTGCGATGTTTGCTCCGGACAAGAAAAGAAATGGCCTCCACTACGTGAACACGCGTAATGATGACGTCATGATTACGTCACTGAATCCTCTGACAACATTGCCTTTGTGTGAACGATGGGGGAAATGGAGGCCATTAGATCGAAGTTGACGTCTAAAGTTTTTTGGACAAAAAAAACAGGAAAGGAAATTTGCCTCAAAGCGTGACGTCATGATTACGTCATAAGATGAATGACGTGTTACAAGGACTGATATCAGTGGCATGACTGTACACATGTAAATACTACATATACGGACGTTTATTAACGTAACTCTGTGCTTTGGTCCAGTGAATGGAGAAACTCTGACATCTGCGAGGTTGCCATGGCAACTCCTGCTAGTCTAAACTGTGTGCTATAAGGTTCGCCAATTCATTCGCTGCACGTGCTCTTATAGATTGTTGCGTTCAAGGTAGATCCTCGGTCCTCTTATTTAAGTGCCTATACTTAATTTAATCTATTTATCAACACTCGGTGTCATCCGTAAACTTTAAATGGAAGGGAGGTGAACCATGACATGCCCTTGTAGGACACCCTTCTCCATGTATTAGCATATCATATTATCATACGTCATTATCAAATTCATGTACAAGTATCAAACTATTAAATTCATGTTTTCTATTTTGAAATGTGATTATTGAAGAAGGCGACTACACAAGAATAAAATATAACTTTTGGCGTAAATGCCTTACCATTAAGCTGAAATTGTAGCCATGATTTGAGTTTTGGTTGATGTAGTTATATATTTTCGTGCGTTTTGTATAGGTATATATAATTTGCAAATTTAACGTCGCTTGATGTTCGGTTTGAATATTATTTTGTTAACCTGTTGCTATTTAGTTACAATTAAAGTTACAACAAACATATGCTAAACAGGCTAAGGAAGCTTTGGACTAATGCTAAGGGATCTGGACTAAGTGATCGGTTGCCATTTATCAAATATGTTAAATTGTTTCCTTTGATTCCGAAGACGAGATTGAATATGACAATTGTTTGTATATTTGTTTTGGCAAAATATGAATTTCTCGGCTAAGTTTACATGTCACATTAAGTTCAACAATTGAAAATTGTCAGTAGCACCGTTTATTTGAGCGTTTAGGAAAAAATGTATTAATTTAAAAAAATTAAAACGTTAACTTGCAAAAGACATTTCTAAACGGTAAAGGGATAATTAATTATTATCTAATCGGAGGAAAGTAATTGAAGCATAGAGCAGACACAATGACATTTTGCAAGACAAAGAGTTTCGACATTTTCTGTTATGGTGATTAATTGATAAACGATTGCTTTGGACATCTGAGAACTTGAGGTTTTCAGTTAAGGATTACTTTTGAAAAAGTACGAAATTTCATGTGCGCAGTAATGTTTTGTTTTAACTGTTCTTCAAGAAAGTCCTTGTTGAAGGATCTGTTTGACGAAATATAAGATGTTTGATAGTGCTGAAACAATTCACCTTTGAGGACTGAAAGACTTTTGAAAAGAACTAAGAAATATGTAACGAAAGATGACATTTCATGTGCTTTCTTGTAGTATTTTTCAAACGATTGAAACATGACGATGTATGTTTTTGCAACCATGACGGTTATGCTGCTCCAAGTGCAGTGATTGGTTCAAAGGGGGAGACCCTCCCCCAAATGCCCGTATGTATATACAGTAAGATTGAGATATGTACGTATTCAGGCTATGGAGGCCCGTTGTCAATAAATGTACAGTGTTAATACATTAACCATGCCTTGCTCTTCTTTCTTCCTGTTCCTGGAGGCAGAGTTTGTCATAGTGCCTGCCCTCCTGTCAATGCCCTACTTCAGTTAGGGCTTGCTGGTGAAGAGGTCCTCAAGCCCGCCTGGCTTGTATGATTCTTGTGAGGAAACGAATCTTTCGAGGTTTAAAAGTTAAATGTTGAAATTGCTGCCAAGTTGCTCTGGATTCGACCATCATTAGAGCATACACAGGGGTTCGAATCTCGGAGTGGACAATATGATAAAAAATATAATTTAAAATCTGGACTTTTGCACACATTTATCGTTTTCATATATTGAGATATACCTACATTTCAAATTTGAACGAAATCGGTCAAGAAATAAAGATTTTAGTGTAATTCTCGATCAATTATATAAAAACGCAATATTTGTTATATTGTCAACTCCGAGGTTCGTGCCCCTGTGATCGTATATATGAAGTGGAGCGATTCATCGGTTCAGCGAGACAATAAAGCAATGCTACTGAGGCATAGACAGTTTTACAGAACAAAAAAAGTCCAAATTTAATTTTTTAAATCCAAAAAGTCGAGAAAGTTTAAAAATCAGTAGCCCATATGTGTCCCATATATGTTTCGCATAAAACGTCATAAAAAAATTACTAATATTTATTTACTTTAAAGTCGTTTGGACATCTAAGCTAAGTTAATGCCCTTCTTAAATTTGATGGATGAATTGAAATTGAATAACTTTTAGGTTGCAGGAGAGATTTGAATGTATAACATCTTAGAGTAGATGATGCAGAAATAGAAGGAAACAATTCTGAGTAAACATTTCTTAATCTCAGTTCAAATGTTCTCATAAAAATTGGATTATCTCCCAATGTCTTGCATTAACCAAGTACTGCCAAATCCAAAGCTAAAAAGAGTATATCTTACAAAAGAGACCCAGTTATTATACCATAATTCCTCATATTTACAGAACAACTAACAATGTCTTTGATGTTTTTTAACAATCTGATCAAAAATTTGATAACCATATTCATACATTTTCATTTTCCTAGTTCACCCAGTACAGCATTATCGGATGATGCAATTCTCACAACATATTCAAAGTATTTTCCTTATTTAGGTATAGAATATTTCAACACAATATAAAAGAATCGATAGAATTTTACATTAAAATATTTTAATATAAATCTTGATCAAGTACACAATATTTCAGCACCATATAACAGAATCGATAGAATTTCACAATCTATTATTTTGATATAGATATTTACATTCAAATTGGGAAATTTATACATAGATAGACAAACATACATAGACAGTTTTTATACATTGTATTACAACTTTGTCCAGTAAGTACTAAGAATACAGCATATTTAATAAATGAAACGTAATTATAATGGCTAACCCCATCGTAGCCGAAGGATATTTTGCGTTGTTACATTAAAATGACAAATGTCAAATATGACAAATTCTGAAGGATTGCATGCATTTAGTGTCTTTTTGAACTTTTTTTCAACTTTGAAATGATATGATTATACTTTAAGATAAAAGTTAGTCGTACATCTTAACTTAAAGTATATATATAAGTTATACTTTAAGAAGACCAGATCGTTGTTTAAAGGAGGTCTGAGTTCGAAGCTTTCTTGATTTGACCATCATGTTTTTTAAGGCCGTCATAAAGAGAAGAGGCAAACCAACGAAAGGGGAAAAACCCGGAAGTGACAATGAGAAAGCTGAATTCTAATAGACCCAATTTTCTTCTGTCCTCTACCATTTTACCTAGTCAGTATAGTTTTTAAAAAGGTCTTGCGTCAGGAAAAGGTTGTTCTCTGCTGGTCTCCTTCTTTCACCATTGAGTGTTCGCTAGCGCTCGCGGACATCCCAATGTACTGGATTTCCTGGAGGATTGGTCAAAAAGAATTATAAATTGTAAACTTGGAGACTTTGTTTCACATGTGCAACCTAGGTTACATCCTAAATTCTGTCGTCCATTCCCAATATAATGTGAAGGAGCATGAATAAATCAAAGGATACAGTACCTTTTGCCAATTTAAATTATTCGTTGTAGATTATGTGACTATGATAAGGCAACGCCCGAAAACAAATTTTACACTTCTTCAAAAGACTAAAAGCTTGCAACGTCTACACCAATACAGATTTAGTAACATTTTTAGGGCTATGATATTGGCTGTCGACAAGAAATCAGTCCTCCATCTACTTCCACATTTTCAACTTCTCCAGAACTGTTCAACCTCTGGAGCTGAAATCTGTTTGGAATGATTCCCCAAATGAGGGATGAAAATGTGCACACTTGTTACAGATCCCCTTCAAATATAGACGCGTCAGGATTTTGCCCTAAACATTTACATCTTCGTGTTTGAAAAATATTTTCAGAGGGACTTTTTCAGAATACCTACTGTGATATGCACTAGGTCCCAGTGGAGGGGAAACCTATCGAAATAACAAGTTCAATTATCGATAAAGTTAATATTCAAAAACTGTTATTCCTCAGAAACTAGACCATGTTTTATCAGTCTGTTGTTATATCAGACTCAAGTTTGTAATTATAAAATTTCAACACAATTGCAATTGATTTAACTGATCGTAGCGAAATATAATTTTGAGATCGGGATTTAATCTTGAAAGTAATGATTGTTAACATAATCCTTGATTTTTTAATCACATTTGACAATGTTTTATTTGCACTCGCATTTCTTAGGGCAATTTTAATCAAGTGTTTGTCACTTTTCGTTTCATTTTCGATATGAACTCCCTGGGCAAATTCGAATATAATACTAAATGTATAAATAATTTAAAATTCGCGTGATTGAAATTTTGATTTATATATCCAAAATTAAATGTGATTTCACTGTGATGTTTTTCAATAATATTCCATTACTTATTCAACAAAAGAAAAGTAAATCAAATTTGAAATTTAATATAAAATTTTCAAAATCAGAAAATACACATAAAAAAAAATCCCCGATGGCGTTTTAATAATACACATCATTGCATGATCCCATATCACATGTTGGAATTAAAAACGAAATTAAATTAGTTGCAATGAAACAAGCGAAATTTTTTGCTAAGCGATTCTTCCTCAAGCCTCAATTACCACTTTGTTCCTGTTGTCCTTTGAAGAACAATGATATGTCGAAAATTGGCTGAAATCACTTTTCACTTTTTCAAGTTACATTGGATGTAATTCAGTTTCTTATGAAGCCAAGTAAAGAAAGGAATTTGAAGTAAGTCAAATTAAGTTCGAACATTAACAGCATAAAAATTGAAAAGATGTCTTAAATAGTAGACATTTAAATCACTTTAATTCAACTTATTTGCATTAGCCTAAGGTACTTATAAATGTCCATTGAACAACTTTAGATATTCAAATGTTTAAGTTAATCAATCAAGTTTCTAAATATTCACGATATCTTGCTTACTTATTGTTATTATGCAAACATCTCATTTTAACATTAAAAAAAAACACAGAAAAATAGAATTATGCCCCATCAGATATAAATTTGAACTAGCGGATAAGTTTTATGCGTCACTCCAAGTCTCACTTGTCTGTTGTCATAAACAAGTAATGAAAGCTAACATTTTTCAGTGATTTGAATCGGATTTCAAATATTCCTCTTTCTCATTTACTTCTCTCTCTCTCTCTCTCCTTCTCCCTCTTAGAAATTATTTATTTCATTTTGCTTATAGTGTATATTCTTTCTTACTATTCTAACAATTCTTCCCTAGCATTCCGACCTTTTCTATCATAACCCTAGATTAACCTTCTTATTAATCCTTTCTTTCTCATTTATTTCATTGTTGCTTCTGTCTCTCTCTGTGTGTCTCTCTCTCTGTGTCTCTCTCTGTGTCTCTCTCTGTGTCTCTCTCTCTGTGTCTCTCTGTGTGTCTCTCTCTCTCTCTGTGTCTCTCTCTGTGTCTGTCTGTCTGTCTGTCTGTCTGTCTGTCTGTCTGTCTGTCTCTCTCTCTCTCTCTCTCTCTCTCTCTCTCTCTCTCTCTCTCTCTCTCTCTCTCTCTCTCTCTCTCTCTCTCTCTCTCTCTCTCTCTCTCTCTCTCTCTCTCTCTCTCTGTAACTGTCTGTCTGTCTCTCTCTCCTCTCTCTCTTTGAAGATGTCTGTCTGCCTCTCTGTGTGTCTCTCTGTAGCTGTCTGTTTGCCTATGTCTCTCTGACTCTCTGTCTGTCTGTCAGTCTGTTTCTCTCTATGTGTCTCTGTCTGTATGTATGTCTCTCTCTCTCCCTCTTCTCCCTTTTATTTCTTTACTTTTCCTCTACTACTATTCCTTATTTTGTTCGTTTCTTCCCATTTTCTTCTTTATCCTCTTTTCATGACATGTATTGTCTCTGTGTTAAAAAGTCATTTTTACAAACGATACCTTTCTTTTGGTCAAGTTCTTTAACAGGGCAAGTCCTTTAAATGTGACGATCATTGTAAGAAAAACTTAATCAGCTTTTTACAATGTAAATTACCCAATAACAAACACTATTTTGAATTTGTTTCTCTTTAAGGGCAGGCTTTGACAAGTTTACTAATGAACTGTTTAATCAATAGCAACGTAATGGAATTTTGCCAAAACAAATTTTACTTACCCTATTTCACATTTTTTTAAGGTGCTAACTGTTTTTAACGTTGACATTCTTTCCCGCAGTTGCCCGCTTTCTACGTTATCTTCCAAAACCCGCAGTTGGTTTGGTGATGTAACTCGGTGAAATAAGCGACACTTGAAAGGGAAATACTCTTTCAGGTTTGAAAAAACTATGATTAGAATGGAGAAAGCCGTCCCCGTTAATTGATTGTTGATTAAAAAGCCACAGGCCTACTTTACCAGTATAATTTAATTAGCAAAATTGCCATTTCAACTTTTGCAAATTACTTGCAGCTAATCAACATAGATAGCGCAGTTTGAATAGAACGTTTTCCTCAAAGTCCTTGTTGGGTTTCTTTGGTTGGAATCAACTCTCGTTTTTAACGAGAGGTCAGACATGGGCGAGATTACAAAGTGTTCAAAGGTGAAAGATGAACGTTTTTTTCGGTGTTTTTCAAACATCGTTTTGAGGGTGCAAGTATGCCGGTGAATTTAATATTTTGTCTTTATTTGGCGAGTAAATAAGCAATTTATATAAATAGATTTTCAAAAGTTTTAAGTCAACGTTAATTCAAATCAAACTGTCATTTGGTCCGTGACATTGTTATATTAGGGATCACACTATTTTCAAATCTACAAATTTGTTAAAAAAATGTCTGGGTTCAAACCCACCCTCAGAGTCAGGCAACCCATCAGCACTGTCTAGAACACCAGCTTCCTACACAACCACAATACCTCGACAAAATCTAGATCAAACAACATTATTTACATCATTTTACATCAGTAGCCCAATAAATGATGTAAATAAAAAAAGGTAATGAAACTGAGGGTGTGGGTTCGAATCCCCTAAGACGGATAATGTGATTCAAGATATATAACAATGTCACATTCGTTCATTATGTAACTGGCCTTTAAATCCTAATATATTTTTCTGTGTTATTTGTTGTAATAAATATTACATAAACGTAATCAAGCTTCCTTTAAAATTTATTTTGCGATATTTTCGTCAAATTATAATCACTGTAATCGATGTTCAAATGAAGGAATGAAACTAGATCGTCTAGATGCTTCGATCGACATTAGGTTCTTTGTTAGATTTTTAGTTAGTTTTATGCATATTCAGCCTAATTGTAACACTCGGTGTGAAGAAACATTAACAAATTCAGTATAAGGATCGATAATACTATTGAAAACGGCATTACCATATGAGTGAGTGAATGAGTTATTGTTATACGCCGCTTGGGCAATATTTCAGCAATTAGCAAAGTGGCAATATCATTTGAGTGAGTGAGTTATTGTTTTTCGCCGCTTGGGCAATATTTCAGCCATTAGCGATGTGGCAATATCATTTGAGTGAGTGAGTTATTGTTTTTCGCCGCTTGGGCAATATTTCAGCCATTAGCGATGTGGCAATATCATTTGAGTGAGTGAGTTATTGTTTTTCGCCGCTTGGGCAATATTTCAGCCATTAGCGATGTGGCAATATCATTTGAGTGAGTGAGTTATTGTTTTTCGCCGCTTGGGTAATATTTCAGCCATTAGCGACGTGGCAATACCATTTGAGTGAGTGAGTGAGTTATTGTTTTTCGCCGCTTGGGCAATATTTCAGCCATTAGCGATGTGGCAATATCATTTGAGTGAGTGAGTTATTGTTTTACGCCGCTTGGGTAATATTTCAGCCATTAGCGACGTGGCAATACCATTTGAGTGAGTGAGTTATTGTTTTACGCCGCTTGGGTAATATTTCAGCCATTAGCGATGTGGCAATATCATTTGAGTGAGTGAGTTATTGTTTTACGCCGCTTGGGTAATATTTCAGCCATTAGCGACGTGGCAATACCATTTGAGTGAGTGAGTGAGTGAGTTATTGTTTTAAGCCGCTTGGGTAATATTTCAGCCATTAGCGATGTGGCAATACCATTTGAGTGAGTGAGTGAGTGAGTTATTGTTTTACGCCGCTTGGGCAATATTTCAGCCATTAGCGACGTGGCAATACCATTTGAAAATTAAAACTTAAAATGTCTTTGATACATAGTTGATAAGTGTCATTAGCTTACGTTACCCACACGTTATAGAAACCTTGACAGACAGACAGACAGACAGACAGACAGATTCTTTTTTAGACCAATCGGTCAAAAAATACAATTTGGTAAATCAACAATTTCTCAGCATGGTGAACAGAATACATATTTTTAATGATAGTTAGTATACATAGCAAAGCCTAAGAAATGCTGTGGTTTAACATATTATTTGAATGACTTCAGTACAAGATACACATATTTCGCTAAATTAAAATTAACACTTTTACAATCACTATTTAGAAGTTCTTGGAATATAGAAGCCTTGACCAGTCGAGGAATAGGTGGATATCGTATAATGAGATGAAATCTACACGCGAAGAGCTTGTCTAGACAACCCTAAACCGGTTTGAGATTCACAGGCTCACAAACGCATTTGTAAATAAGAATTGATTCAACGTCATTTGTTTTGACAAATCCCGTATTCTAACTACCTAAATCTGTTTTCATCTATAAAATTTAGAATCACGATTGATTAGGTTAAGGTAGGACATTGAAAGAATGTATTTACATTCCCATTCCTAAACCCCAAAAGAAAGTGCACGTGCTTGGAACATTTATTTCGTGTCACGTGCTTGTTATCTGATTTTGCATGCTTAGAACTATCAGGTGTAAAATTCGCCCTCCAACTCACCAGTATAAGTAAACCTAGCCTCAATATTATCCCTTTCACTCCTTTTCTAAGTCTAGAAAGGCCTCGTAGAGGGTCTGCCAACTCACTAAATATTCATATTATTTTCCAATATGTTGGTGAAGGTAACATTGTGGTTGTTCAAGAATTTTTTTTTATAAGACTAGAATGCATCACTGCGCCCTCTTGAATCGAAATTCGTTTCCGCAAGCATAACCCAATAGGACTTCCCTTTTATTGTAATAGGAAATTTTGTCGGTCTAACACAGTTCTCATCCCAAATGGCATTTTATAAGATTAATACTTGTTTTCAATGATAATCTTAAAATGTCTAAGGTCATATATATTCCAATGTACATGCACACTAGTAACATGTTTATAAACTATCAAATTATCAACTCATAACTATCATTCTTTCTTTTTGGATAAGTTTCAAAAAGAACGTTCGACTGACTGACGCGCATCATTGCCTGTCGACTTTTAACCTTTCTAGTGCCACTATACAACGTCAGATAGATATAAAATGTCACTTTTCTGCAGCAGTCGATAACTCTTGACTAAATGACATTTTTTATGAAGTTTTACATATGTGACCCTTAACAACTCACGGAGTGGCTCTTTAAATGGATTTTGACATCTAAGGATTAAAGTTCCGCAGAGGACAGACTGTTAAGCATCTTGTCAACGATATCAAAATGAACCATTCGTGTTTCATTCTTTAAAACATAGGTAAAAAGAAAAATATGATATATGATATATAGATATGCCTGAAAAAAAATGTCTAGCCCTCAACAAGGAGTTTTTACCGTGAGTGACAATTGCATTGTTCTCGTTTATTAACTATAAATTAAAAAAAAGTTTATTAAACTCACCTGACAACTTTCACCTGTTATATAAAATTCACTTACGTTGGACGGTCCCATTATCATCCATCTTCCACGCTTGTTTGACTTAAGTACACCGGATATGGCAGTCTGGGTTCGGATCTCGTACCATGGATATTAGTCACGTAAAGTCATGACAATGGTGGTTCAATAACCATTTCCCTTCGACTAATAACGATTCGTCAAGAGGGGGATTCGATATTACATGATATGGCAATATAACACGCGTGAATGATTCATGTAAAGAATAAAGCGTATCATCATGGAAATTCGTATGAATATTATCGTGTTCTAATTTCCCCCAAGCAATTACTACGGAGCCATTCACTACGGGATAAGATACAATCGGATAACCGTCTCTGTTCTTGGTAACCTCGGTTTTGTCAAAATTACGTTTTGGATTTGCTGAAACGGAAACGGAAACGGATTTGGTATGGCGTCAGACAATTTAATTCTGTCTAGTCTAAACGGGTGAAATACTTTTTAAAATCTAATTTATATTTACCTTTGCCATCCGTGACAACAGCGTGATAATCGAATGAATAATAATAGCAATGGTTCGTTTATTTTGTCATGCTTACATGATATTAATGAATATCAGTATTGTGATTCACGAATGAGTAAAAATCTGATTACGTTCTACAATGTTCTGTTTCGTTTCATGTTGACAAGGTTTAATTTACTTACATGAAATAAAAGTGATATCAATGATTGTACATTTACGGTTGTTGATAGCAGTGACTGCTTGTTTAACATGAAAGTTAAGGACTAAATCATGTCGATTCCACGGTCTACTAGTTATGTAAATATCACAGATGATTAATCTGTCTTTGGTTATTTTGTTTACGTAACAAGCGTAAAATACGCCTGATGATATTATAATCAATAAGAAAACGAAAAAGCGTGTTTTACACGTTTTAGTTGATTTGATGATTGAAATGCACCAAGAAAACCTAAATTTGCCGATAAAATCCTTTTGACTGGGAGAAGTCACCCAACTGCAACTACCAAAACACGAGAAGCGCTTTCTGTTTAATGTATATCTATGTGGGAAATATTAGAAGCCGATGAGGCATATATATCACAGATGTGCTGTATTAATTGATCGTTAATTTTGGCAGGTTGTAAGTACATCAGATATGTCAATTTGACACTTGATACTCATATTTGCAAGTGTGAGATAGGGGAGAAATACGACTTAGTATGGTAAAGCTATTGGTCTCAGTGAGAAAATGATATAAATAGTGGTCTTAGTGGAAAAAAAGTATAGAAAATTGTCTTAGTGGTAAACTGATAAAGACATTGATTTTGAGGGGAATGAGATATTGGTCTTAGTAGGACAATGCTATAGATGGTGGGAAAATATATAGATATTGATTTTAGTAGGAAAATAGATAGATAGATAGATAGATAGATAGACAGACAGACAGACAGACAGACAGACAGACAGACAGACAGACAGACAGACAGACAGACAGACAGATAGATAGATAGATAGATAGAGAGAGAGATAGATATATAGATAGATAGATAGATAGATAGAGAGTTATATGGAGACATAGATAGATAGATAGATAGATAGATAGATAGATAGATAGATGGATAGATAGATAGATAGATAGATAGAGAGTTATATGGAGACATAGACAGATAAATAGATAGAGAGTTATATGGAGACATAGATAGATAGATAGATAGATAGATAGATAGATAGATAGATAGATAGATAGATAGATAGATAGATAGATAGATAGATAGATAGATAGATAGATAGATAGATTGACTGACAGATAGACGAACGGACAGACAGACAGACAGACGAGAAAGAGGGAGAGAGAGAGACAGATGGCGAGAGGTTAATACATGTCTGATACAATTACGGATAAAGAAGTAGTGGTCCACTTAAGAATAAAGGAATGCAAACACAACGACAGAAAACATCTGAGCAAGAACACATTGCTTATTCAGGATAAATCCCATGCCACATTATATATCACAATTACAAATTGTTAATTATATACCATAACATGTCAACATATAATTACCCCTTGTCATCATTTTATCTGCTGTATATTAATATTGTCTGTGTCCACACTTTATCAATCATCCATCTGCAGAAATCAATTAAGCCATTCATACAATAATTGCACCTTAGGCTATGTTCCACTCGATATGAGAAAGATAATTGATTAGCAAATTAAAACGATATGCAGATAAATATACTAATTAATTTCTTCACACTGCCTGTCACATAATTAATAATGTATCAATCAATAGTGGTCATAAAGTGAGACCAATTTCATTAACTCATTAGAAAGTCTACACTCGAACCTACTCTAATCTTCATAAAACCTGCACAACACAACCACTACAAAATATAACTGAGAATGACTTTACAGGTAAAGACACCCCTATATAACGGTCACTTGTATGAAACGGCCAATTGTTGTCGTTACTTTTGGTTGCCGTAATATGCAGGTTTAATGCGTGATAGGGATGCCTTCTTGACGGCTTTAGCACTAAACAGTGTCTATTTGAATCTCAGGGTAATGAAAGCCATTGAACGTAAGTGGAGTTTAAAGGAGCAGTAGCACGTTTAAGGGGGATGTCAGGACAATGAAAATAAATGGTACCTATTGAAAAACAATGTATTCAAACTAAATGAAACAGTATTAAATCAAACGTAAAAATTTAATGTTAAGTTCAGCCATGCGATTCTTTTTCTTACCCAAAATAGATTAAAGGTGTTCACACAAAAATGGTCGCCAGTGGACTCTATGTGAATCGTTATCATTTGTTTTCTTACTATGGATGATTGGTTTGTATAATGAGATTGTGGACACAATAAAAAAAATACATTTAGCATGAACGTAAAAGTATCACTAAAAATTGAAAATATGATATTTATTTATTCATAAAATCTTCAAAAATGTGCTACTGCCCCTTTAAA
The DNA here is from genome assembly GCA_916613615.1 of Steromphala cineraria. Taxonomy (NCBI): domain Eukaryota; kingdom Metazoa; phylum Mollusca; class Gastropoda; order Trochida; family Trochidae; genus Steromphala; species Steromphala cineraria. The sequence continues at coordinate 24,148,885 of OU744735.1, read as the reverse complement.
GAAGATCTTTTTGTTTATTTAAAGGGAGGGTAGGACACTGGTATATAGTGGAGATTAAATTATAGGCGTAAAATTTTGTTCCTTGCTGAGGAAAAATCAAATTTGAAATCACTGTTTTGTCTTTTGTTGTTTTATTGTAAATGGATAGTTAAATACATACACTCCTTGATAGATACACAATGATAGATTTGGACCACTGACGTCGGAGGGCGTCGACAAGCATGCATATAGAATCTATCAATCTGTCAATATAGATTATCATTCCAAACGCAAGGTTATGAAAAACCTTACATATTTTCATTATAATTATAACATTTATGATAATGGTTCATACTTTCTTGTGGTATTGCTACTTCCTCATTTCGGTTTTATGATGAAAATATATATAAAATCAACAGAAAACGAAAATATAAAACTGTTGTTATTTTGCTAAATTCCATCCGTTTATACGTATTTAGGACTTAAAGTTGCTGTGACGGGATGTACATGTTGTATCTTCATGATTATGAAAGAATAGTGAAAACGTTGCTCAAAGTAACGTTTCGAACCATGATCTTGGAGCCATAGGTCTTCCGGTCTTCTGGTCTTCCGTCACGCAACACCAAACTTATGAATATTAACAGGAAAGATTATGTAGGTATCCTTCTTTTTAAGGGACATTTAGAAGTTGTCAAAATGAATAAGGAAACGTTTGTCAAGTTCTTTGTTGCATGAATGCGACGTTTCGGTGTAAACTAACATCGATATTAGTTTATAATCAACAAAACATGCTTAAAGGGGCAGTAGCACATTTTGAAATTTTTGTATGCTACATTTTTGCTGAGAACTGTACGTTATAGCTAAATGTATTATTTTGATAGTGTCAAACAACTCATCACGCAAACCAATCATCAATTGTCAGAGAACAAATTATAAATATTCACATGGTGGCCATTTTTGTGAAAACACCTTAAATTCACTTGTGTAAGAAAAAGAAATCGTATAGCTGAACTTCACATAATATATTTATTTTTGTTACTTTGTTTGTTTAAATAAAGTGTCTTTCAATTAGTACCATTTACTTTCATTTTCCTGACATTAACTTACATTTCCCCCTAAAAAGTGCTAATGCCCCCTTTAAATGTTTTAGATAAGCATAACAATCAATTCAACATACGGCAATGTGACGTCTCACTTGTGTTTCACAAAAACACCACGTCATACCATCAACCAACGTGGTCCAGGAAATATGGAACTCTGTAATTACGGGGCAAATATGACCAAGTGTTCTGATTGGTTGATTTCAATTGCTTCCACAGCGGATGAAATCAACTAAACGCATCACTTGATTAATGTCGTAAACGTTGATATCTGTAATTAGCATCAACGAAGGGGTCACATATTGTGACCCTCTGATGTTAGGGGTCACTTATTAGCCTCGTGACCCCCTGATCAGCGCCGCGCGATGTTAATAGCCCTCTCCCAGAATTGATATAAATCTTGTTATTGGAAATGCTGTCACGGAAAGTTATTACTGTCAAACGTTAGAAGGTTAAAGTGGCGCGATCATACTGACGTTTACACTGCTTTAGATCTAGGGATTCGTGATTGACGTGTTTCCGAAATTGTTACATCCTATTTGGGACCACATTCGCTACAAACGTACAATTTATTTTACTTTTCGGGTTCATTATTTAGAAATTTAGCAAATTTTACTAATAATGCCATATGAGATCTAATTGGGTTTGAGGAATGGGTCGTCGTTCAATGATGATATTTTGTCGTTTTTGGTGCGTTTATTTGTTTTTGTTGAGTTATATGATCTCAGGTGGCTTTAAACCTATTTGATTTACTAAATACTTATATTTTACAACAGCATAGTTGATAGGTTGCAACATGTCCTACTAAGACTTCATACCGAGTTTTCTTATTTGTTGTTTAAGTTATATTCTTTACCTAGTGATTTTATCAATTTTGATATTTTTACACATTTTACCATGAATTTATAATTTACACTGTACATAAAATGCTTTTATATCTACATACATCAAAATATAAACAAAGCCTTCGAAGCGTTGACAACGCATTTCCAACTTCAAATGGGGATTTCTAGGTATTTATTTACTTATCACAAGTATGCATTCTAAGCAATATATTTCTTTTAAGAATTTATGTTTAAATTATATCACATGAATTTCCCATATCAAAGGATCTCACTTTAATATTAAACTCACAACAATTTACGTCAAAGACTATCAAACTTAAGATAAATCTTTGAAAACACAACATACCAATATCAAAGCTATAAACACGGCTCGTATGTTTGCACATCGTTTGAAAGGTATTCACGCAAACGTTTTATTAAATAACATAAGACGCTTTTCTCATTCTTTATCATGTAATCTAAATGATAATCAAACAAATTTGAACATAAATGCCCTTTTGTCCTAAGCACGTGGCATAGCACTTGAATGAAGGGCTATATTGGCAATCTCAGATATCCCTTTTATCCATGTAAAGCCTAAAACAACTGATAGAATTGCAAACACAAATTAAAGCGATTTCTTATCTTTATTGCAGTGAAAAACTCACGATTGTGTTTATTCTTAAGTCTTGTCTGGCATAGTGAGATATTTGGAAGGTTTTAAGGGATTTATAGAACGATTGTAGATTTATTATCTATTAAACATTTCAAATATCATAATCAGGTCCGTAATATTGATTATTATTATCATTTAAAATTGGAAAAGGTTATATGATTTGCGTCTTTAAATTTGAAAGAATTTCAGATGTTCGAATATTTACATCTTGCAGTCTCTCCTTCAGTTTGTTTAAAAACCCGAAATGTCTAAAACTTTCTCCTTAAGAAGCTTCTCTCCCATTTTCTTACTCTCGTTTTCCTCCTGTCTTCCTTTTTTCCGTTCCTCATTCTCTCTTACTCACTCCTTACCCCTTCCTTCTTCTCTCTGATCTTCTAAACCCTCCCCTTTCTACCCCGAACCCCAAACCACCAACTAAGTCCTTTCTCACCCTCTGCCTTTAAAACAAACGCCATGCATACCACAATCACATAACAACCGACATGCCCCCCCCCCCTCATTTCTCCTATTCTCTATACCCCTCTCTGCCCCTTCGTCCTCCACTTTCCTATTTGCCTTCTCTCTCCCTTACTACTAACCCACCAAGTCCTACCTACTCTCTCCCATCACATCTCCTGCCCTTTTATTCCTCCACTGTTTGTCTCCACTCGTTCCGTCCTCTATTACGCCCCTCTTACCCACTCTTTTCTTGTTTACCCACTCACCCCTCATTTATTCCTTTCCCCTTCATTCACATACTTTTATCACACAAATGAGTCCCACGTTTCAGGCATGTTTCATGCATTCCCTTTTCTCTTGTTCCATTTTCTCCTATTTCCTTTTCCCCTATTCCATTTTCTCTTATCCCTTTTCTCATATTCCCCCATCATTTCTTTCCATTCACATCACATGCTTTCATCACATGCTTTGTCCCATTGCACCCTCTTTTTGCCCTCTTTTTTAGCCATTGTCCTTATTCCTCCTCTCCCTTCTTGGTCCCCCACTCCCTTTTACTACGGTTCCTCTCCCCTTCAAATCACATGCTATCATCACACCACAACCACACAAGTAGCATATCCTTTCCCCACGCTTACCTTTCTTTCTGTTCCCATTGTCGCTATTCCCCTTTCCCCAACCCCCTTCTTGGACCCCCACTCCCCTTTTCTACGGTTCCTCCAACCCGTCACATCACATGCTTTCATCATCCCATCGCGACACGATAAAGCATACCCCTTACCCCACCCTTCCCCTTTTTTCTTCCCTCTGTTCCCATCATTCTATTCCCCCTCCAGCAACCCCGCTTGTTGGTCCCCACTCCCTGTTCTACGATTCCTCTCCCATCACATCACATCGTTTCACCACACCACAGCGACACAAAATGCATATCCTTTTCCCCATGTTTCCCTTGTTTTCTTCCACCTGTTCCCATTGACCCTATTCCCCCTCTTACCCCATCCCCTTTTTACTTCGATTCCCCACTCCCCCGTTCTACGCTTCCTCTCACCCCCCCTCACATCACATGCTGTCATCTCACCACAAAAACAAAAAAAGGATATCCCTTCCCCGACCCTTCTCCTATTTTCCGTTCTTATTGTATATCCCCACCCCCATTTAGTCCCCCACTCCCTTGTTCTACGGCATCTCTAACCCTTCACATGCTTCCATCACACCACAACCACCAATACAGGCATGTCCATTTCCCATGTCTCTCCTCACCCCTCCCCCAGTCTATAATCCCCATGACGTCATCAGCAGATATCAGTTTAATAATAACCGAGCTCGGCTCTTAGTATAATTACTATAATGCATTACTTGCGATGACTTGGTTGGCCTTTCTACAAACACTCGATTTGAAAAGCTTTTAAATGTTCAAAGTTCCATTACGTTAAAGGCAAAGCAAACAGATCTGTCATTTAGCGCTGCACTACTTAGGCAAGCAAACTTCTGATAAATGATAAACATTGCATTAACTCCACTAAATGCTTTGCTTGGAAACAAAGGCCCCCCGTTATTATCTAACGGAGGTTTAGGCAGGTGTGCTGGCCCATCTATGACCATAAAAATGGACTTTTGCAAATTGAATGCACATTAAGTCACTAATCAACGTTTTGTGTTACAATTTTCGTATAATCTCCCAGGCCTGCGCCCAAGTGGCCCGGGTGAATCACCACTTGGAAAGTAATTGCTTTTTCATCAATACCTTACGGATCAAATGCTTGGACAACATCTGAAGGCAAAATATGAACATCATTAAATGATAGTTTATACTATTTAATCAATTTCTGATTATGATACGAATATTGAAGCTTTGTCATAATGAATTGTGTTGATTTCGTGTAAGCTTATCCGACCTCTGACTTATTAGCGTAAATATTAGCGAACATTTAATCAAGTTTCAAATATCCGATTAATATATTTCGTTTAAATGATATCAATTCGACACGATGATTGTTGATCTATTGTTGTACAACTATTAAGAATAAAATGTCACTTACAATTGACATTTTCGTTAATTGAGATAACTGTAAACGAATCCTCTTTGGTACAAATTAATCGCTGAGGTTAGCCAGTTCTGTAATGTGTTTGTATTTATTTGAAATATTAGTCAAATATAATTAGTCACAATAACAGTAACAATGTAGTTTAGGAGTAGAAATAGAAAGATATTAAAAGTTGTAGAAGAGGGAGTAGCAGCAGCAGTTGAACAAGTAGAAATAGTAGACGCAACAGCAGCAGTAGCGGGGTAGCGTAGAATAAATAGTTGTGGTAGCAGCAGTTGAACAAGTAGAAATAGTAGAAGCAACAGCAGCAGTAGAGTGGTAGCGTAGAAGGAATAGTTGTGGTAACATCAGTTAAACAAGTAGAAACAGTAATGGTGAGGTGAGGTGATATGGGGTTTATCGCCGCTTTCAAGAGTATTTCACTTATATCACAGCTGCTAGTTATTACAGGGAGAAAGCCCGCAATACTTTTGTGGCTATGTATTGCGGTGAAATCTGCGACCATCGGCTGGATGAAATAGTAGAAGTAACAGCAGAAGTGGGGTAGTGTAGAAGGAATAGTTCTGGTAGCCGCAGAGATGTTATGAGAGGACAAAACAATTGTTTTCATAAAGAAGTTTGACGTAGAAGATTAAATAGTATAAGTAGAAGTAGAATAATGAATAGTAGTAGTGGAAGGAGAAGTAGTAGTAGAAACAAAAGAATATAGTAGGAGTAAATGATGAAATGTAGCAATAGTAGTAGTAGTAGTAGTAGTAGTAGTAGTGGTGGTAGTAGTAGTGGTAGAAGTAGTAATAGTAGTAGTAGTAGTAGTAGTAGTAGTAGTGGTAGTAGTAGGAATAGTAGTAGTAGTAGTAGTAGTAGTAGTAGTAGCAGCAGTAGTAGTAGTAGTAGTAGCAGCAGTAGTAGTAGTAGTAGTAGTAGTAGTAGTAGTAGTAGTAGTAGTAGTAGTAGTAGTAGTCAAGTAAGAAGAGGTAGAAGTGATGGCTGTTGTCATTGTTCCATACACATCTGTATATAGAGGATATTATATGAGTGTCCATGACATACTATGTTTACGACACGAGTGGCTAAATATTAGTATTTCCCGAGCGAGAGCGAGGGATATACTGATATTTAGGCACGAGTGTCGTTAACATAGTACGTCATGGACACTCATATAATATTCTGTTTATTACCGTAGTCCCAAAATTGAAGAAAATGCTCAAAACCTACTTCTCAGCACAGGCAGACTAGCGGGCGGAGGCCCGTATGGATTGTGACGTCATAGGTGAACCGTGACGTCAAATCATTGTTTATTACGTGACGTCACAATGCAAAAGTGATATTTTGCCCTAGGGCAACATATGAAAAATATGAACCTCGATATGACTGCCCTCGTAGGTAATAAAAATAAAGAAACATACACAGTCGGTCGATTTGATGAAGTAGTTGGTTAATGAAATAGAAAAGTATAGCTTATCATTTTTTTCCGATTTTAATTTGTTTGAGTATATAGTTTTGGCATTTGAGTCCATCTTTGGAAGCTAAATACAGAGAATCCAGTTGGTTTGCGATCTGTTCTTGCATTAAGTCTTGCGTGTTTCATCTTTTTGAGAAGAGCTTCACAATTATGTTAAACGTTTTTTTTGGAATTGTATATTTGCGTTTTCTTACCATGCTTTTTAAATCTGCTTCAAAACTTAAGGAATAAAGGCTTGCCCTGAACAAACTGACTAGCTGTCAAAAAGTTATTGTCAATCGTGAGGGCAAGGAAGTCAGTTAGAACCTCTTCACGTCGAGCCGGAAAACATTCCACGAAAGTAAACAAATATGAGGTTCTTTAATTCTTTACATGTCGAATTGAAAGAACCGACCATTTCAAACTTTCTACAGACTGAAAAGGACATGCTATTTACTTTGAATTTGAATCATAAAATGAAAACTTTCAATCTTCATAAAAATTCATTCAGATAAAATTCCTCCGCAAATCGAACTTTTTCTTTAGACATCGAAAACGTCGAAGCTCTCCAAGCGCTGAAAATTATATTTGGTGCAGTGGAATTGTTTTTTGTGTACTACAATCTGTGTTTTCTCCGTTCGGTTCTTTGAAATTAGACATTTAAGATGATCTATGTTGAGTCATGTTAGTTAAATAATACAATAGAATGGAACAGGTCAAAGCCTTTGAAAATGAATTTCAAGACATTCCCTGAAAAGAGCCTTTTCTACATACCTGTGTTCATAGTAACCTTCAATCAAACATAACCCATGGAGGTTCTTCTAGAAGGTTTCATTTCAAAGTACTGTTAAATTTACAATCATACTTTTTTCCATTCAAAAATACTTCAGGTACTTTACTGGTTAAAGTAATATTCTATATAAAATTAATAACTTTTCCCTCGAACAACAAAAGATAACAGCTCATGACAGGTTTCACTGTGCAACGTCGGTATTGGTTTTGTGGTCTTTTCCCTTCAGGATTACTAGGTTAATGGATCATGTGAGCAAGGTCTCGGTAGACCAATATGACCTTATACCTTATCATGCAAGATCACCGATTTGTGTACCAGTAAAAGGCAGCCACAGTTTTAAACAGAATACAACCCTATTTTTCTTCAAGTTATATAAACCAATGAAAAAGTGAGGATGTTTTCTGTTTAACAATGCTGTAAATTATTTCCTGAATATCACCAATATTTTTATTAATCGTTATCAAATTAATTAAAGAAAACAAGATGTAATTTGTTTTATATTTTTTTTAATAAAAACATTTTATGAGTGTTGATTCTTATTGTTTTGAACACCAAAACTTAGAGAAAAGATCTTTTCTTTCTTATCATTACAAAAAAATCTATTTTATTAAATACCGAACGATCATTTCTTTTAAGTAATCTACAAATCTTGAGTTGCCTATATCTTTAAAAACACAATGCGTTTAAAATTATGCATTTTTCTCACCGTTTTCGCATTCCATTAACTCCATTCAATTCAAGAATCGTTAAATACAAATACAATACAGATTACTTCTTATATTTTAAAAATTCTGACATTTAAGTTGGTTGTGTTGACAAGGAATATGATAATGATTAGTATTTGACATTTCGCAGCTGTAATTTATCTATCTATTAACTGCTTAATACTGCAATATGTCTAATTTGACAATACATTAATCCATTTAATGTGCACTGTAAACCACATCATTCTGCTGTTTTTTGTAAATTGTGATTTAGCACATTAACTCAACAAATAAGCATACCTATTCTTCAAAATCCATACAGAGAATTCTAAAACGGATGTACAAAATTACGTTAAGCTATGCAAATCCGTTTCACTGACTCGAATGATTAAATGGTGTTCACACTAAAATAGACATTTGCAGTTTTTGCTTGAAACGTGCCATCTTATTCCACGGAAAAGAAGCTTGAGTTATGAGATGCTCACACCATAAGGATATTATTCTGCATATTCTCATTTGGAATTGAGAAAGTTTGAACAAACGAGGCCATCTCTGGAACTATATACATACACTAAGGTGCAAAATAAAGGACACACTTCAGTTGATTTTATTATATACATGATTTTAAAAACATATTTAAAAGTTGTTGACGTCGTTAAAAGTGCGGGAGAATGATTAGTTGCAAGCGAACACTTTAAAAACGTTTTGAATTGTTTACTTAAAAAAACATATTTTTTTGATAATTTTTTAAAAATCATTTCAATAAAACAAAATTTATTTTAGGCATCTAAGATATATACCAAGTTAAAATTAAACTTTTACAACATTTAAATAATGGTGGAGGTCATGTTGATGTCAATTTAGATTTTATCCCCGGACGAAATTAAACAAAGATATTTTGATAAACAATGAACCAAACAACACACAATTCGTTGAAAAAAAGCTGCAAATATAGTCACTTGTTGATTACATCACATGCATATAACGTATTTAAAAAATGGAATAAAAAATATCTGATGTGTGTACTTTCCTTTTGTACCTCAATTTGCTATATTGATATCATTCTTGTCTCAACATTTTAAAAAAAGCAAGTCAAATCTGAAATAGCGATATCTCTGAGGCCCTCTATTAGATTTAAATATATCGGTTTTTGGGGGGGGACTGTCCAGAGACTGATTGCTAGTAAAGTCGAGAGAGCATAGAGTCAATAGCTCGTTTTTCGGCAAAAAAAACCCCAAATCTCACAAAAACGAAAATAATAATTCCAATTGCAAGAGAGTGGATTTAAATCAAAAGCAGAGGTTCTTAAAAACGGTCTACATTCTGTAGTGCACCCGAATCAATTTATCTACCTCAAATGAAGAAAACTAATTCGTGTGTTCTCATAAAAATGGCAACCAATAGTTATTGCTTGATGCATGTTCTTGTTTATTTTGTCTACGACTACGAATAATCGGGTTGAGCAATGAGATGCTACCCGAGTTCATTCATCAACCTCAAATGAATAAAACTAATTTATGTGTTCACACAAAAATGGTCACCAATAGTTTTTGCTTGATAACTGATTTTTTTCTAGGACTACGGATAATCGAGTGTTGCAATGACATCTGTGATCCCCTTTAAGTGATATATTTCGCATATACTAGTATTTCTTGGAGAAAATGTCAAAAATAAAACTTACAAAAACGTGCTACTGCTCCTTTAAAGCATTTAAGGTATGTACCCAAAACTTACGGTCTACCAATAACATAAGGTAAAAACTGAATATTCAATAAAATAGTCGAATAAGTGAAAATAGTCAATAGATTGTTAGTGATTAGATATTAGAAAAATATTGAGTTTGCAACTGAATATACACATGATAACGTTAAATATAACACACATTTTTAAAAGAAGGAGTTAAACAGGGTTTTTCATCCTCTCAACGTTTGCTTACTTCGAATTCTAAAGGGCATTAGTTAATAGGCGTGGTTTGTGCCCTCCAGGAAAAATTGGAACGAAGTTTTTTAAACAAAAATAGTTCGTTCATTGCACAACATTAGTCCAGAGGTTGAAAGTTTCAGTTCTTACAAATTTGATGTGATTTCGATTTCGTAATGTCTGCGGTTTAAAGGAATATACATTGAAGAACGTTTGAAACGTTTTCAGGTTTCTTTGTTTCAGTAAAATATTATCACTAAATTTGGTGATATGATTCAAGTTACTTTTTGTTTGATAATATTTCAAATTATTTTGACAAATCCTTTCTTGTAAGTTTTTAACATTAGTGTTAAAGAATCTAAAATTACTTTGAAATGGGTTGATATCGTAAACCTTTAACCCTAAATGACAAAATGTATTATTATATCAATATACAAACGAGTCGTCTTTGAATCATAGTGTGTAAATCTCTTGACAAACAAATTGAATGTTCTTGTATGATATAACTTTATATATTCTGATAAACATGAAAAACAGAAAGATTGTCCTTGATAAAACCTTCTTTATTATGAAAATACGATGTACATGGTAACTCCTTCATCGTGTAGGATGTAGGGAGTAACATATGATATATCGAAACGTCGTGAAATCCCAAATAATCAAGTCATCATAAAAGTAAGTCTTATGTGTAAAGTTGTAAACTACTTCAAATGCTCTTCAAACACTTGGAATTGTATGTTTCTGAATCAAACATACTTGTATTTGTCTGAATTTTTAAAATTGTTTCCGGGTCATGTATTGAAGTTTGATCATGAACAATGAGACCTAATCCAGCGTTTCCTTCTGTTTCGGAATGATGCTTCGTAGGTAATGAAGTGAAAGAAAATAATCAAGAAAACAAAAAGGAGCACCCCTTAAGACCCTCCCTCGGGTAATGCACGTGCAATTAACCATTACCTGGTTTGTTACTTGTTACTTGAGGGGAAAGTCTATCAAAAATAACACCATCTTCAGCCTCCGTTGCACAATGATTGAAGCGCCGGTGAACATTCCCAATCCAGAGGCGCAACTCTTGAGTCTTGCTTCCATCCGGGGATTCTTAGCCTCGTTCTCGGTCTAATCAGCATACTCCCATGATCCACTGCCGGCGGCCATAATTAGGTGTATCGCTACTTCCGCTTATACCTTCTCTCGTGTGAAATCGGGTTTCGTAGATCACACAGGCGTTAAATCAATGATTGACAAGAAAACCAATGGTTTGTTCCAGATTACATGCCTCGTAGCTTTGTCTTGCCAGTTAATGAAGTTTTTATAAAACATTTAAACGCTGCCTTGTTAAAACCTTTGTTGCAGTGTTATTTTAGACGTTTGTCCGCCATTTTTTGTAGGAGGTTCATTTTGATTCGCGATAGGCTAGACATTTTTGTTAAGGAAACTGCAACGATTTCAGTTAATCATTAAACGGTCTTGATTTGACTATGGAATCACTGAAAGGAAATTTATTTTAAGATATGTTTCTTGCTTTTTTTCTTTGAGTCGTAAGCTCGTACATAAGATTGATTGTCATCAATCGTATTCATGGAATAAAACTTAACGTCTTTGGGAAAAGTGTTGTTTTTGTTATAATCACTTAACAATTTGATGGTTAATTATACCTTTATTTACCTCTGTTTTTTAGGACATGAAATTTGATTGATAGATATTTTGAATTGAATCAATTCATATATCACTTACCAAAGACACTCTAGCAACAAATTTAGTTGAGTATCTATGGAAGCTTCGAAAATTATGATTTTCGGTACCTTTCTGAAAAAATATATATTATATATTATATTTAATTTTGATCTTAGATTATTTACTTTACCATAAAGGCAGCTCTGGTAACTGAAGATACGTAACATGATTTAAATCTAAATGGGAAAAAACTCATTTTCATGAATTTTGTTTGGTAGATCAAAAGCTTGAAAATGATTCAGGTATCTAGAAATTTAATATTTGAATGGCATAGTTACTCTGAACTTTCTAATTATTTTTACCCTATAAAATCGAAACAAATTAAGTAAATGTATATGTTAACAAAGAACTTATATAAAATCATCTTTATCAATAAATTAATCTTTTCATTTTGTAATTTTGAACATCCTGGAAAAGCAGATAAAAATGCATTTCATTTAAAACAAAAAACAAATACGGTGTGTTTATTCATCGAATACGATTCGTATATCAAATCGTTAAAATTTCAATTATTTCTTCAAACGCAAAACAACTTTAATTTCATTCCCCGAAATTGATATACACAGCTGCCTTATAATCATGTTTTGAATTGTGACACCAATTGCCAATCATGGAGGTGGAAACTCAAACAAACAATTGGGTGTCAATGATGCATAAAAACAAGTTGGGTAAATTTGGTTGCCCATTCAATCCTCGAAACACTGTTAAAGGGGCAGTAGCACGTTTTTTTGATAATTTTATATTTTAAATGTTCACTGAAATTGTAAGTAAGTGAAAAATGTATTATTTTGACAGTGACAAAAATCTCATTAAACAGGCCAATCAGCCATAGTCAGAGGACAAAGTATGAAGATTCACATAAAATCCATTGGCGGCCATTTTGTGTGAACACCTTCAATTCATTTTGTGTAAGAAAAAGGAATTGCATGGCTAAATATTACGTTATATATTTTAATCATTACTGCTCCATTTACTTTTAATACATTGTCTTTCAATTGGAACCATTAATTTTCATTTTCCTGACATGACCTTATATTCCCCCTAAAACGTGCTACTGACCCTTTAACATATCAGTCATAAAACCCCAAACATCCCATATTTATTTTGTTAAGAATTAAAATGTTATCATACACCCATGACTCAATTAAAGGATACACAAATACATTTTAGCATTTGCAGCGTGTACATTTTTTTCATTGTACAATTTTTTTTTCTATATAACGAATTTTTTTCAAAAGACAAAAAACCATTTGGTTTCGAGAAACCCAGACTATGAAATAGTATTTGAGAACTAGGTATTTAGCCAAAAGAAAGCCTACAATATTTTAAAACCATGAATACCATGAGCATTTCAACCTCTTTGTTTTATGCAAGGTTAATTTCGCCAGCAAAAGATCTGTTATCCAGACCCTAAAGCAAACAACAATTAAAGGAGCCTTCTTAAGTCTAGATTCCTCAGGGCTACTTTTTATTCTTTTTAAATAATAAATCAAAATAATAAGATAAGTAAAGAACTATTTTTTTCAAGGACTAAATGTTAGTCTAATGTTATTGTTTTCAAGCACCAAGGTAGGCGTAGTTAAGAACTTGAAATCCATAAAAAAAATTGCCCCTTATTAAGAATAACAACATCTAAAAGGTCCACCAAAGAACTCGTTTTATTAGTTTCATGTATTTAGAAAATATGTACTATTTTAGATATAAATTTAATTCTATAACACAAGCTTATAAAAAGCAACGTTGCAATAAATTCTCATGAACTACGTTATCAGCAAACTTTAGGATTTGGATTATTAGCCTAAAAGACCAAAGGGGTAGTCGTTGTGTTTCTTGCACTATTAGTACGTTTTCTTTAAAACTGCAGATATTCCTTAAAAGGAAAGTTTAACATATTTTTCTGAGTTTTGAATAACGTGTAGCAAAAGCTTCATACATTCCGTTCAGCTTATTTAAACTGTTAATCTGTTGTTGTTTTTTTCCATTATGTTTAAATTCAGTCTTTAGCTTTTTGACATACCTTGTGAATTCGGTCGTTTCAATCTTTTCAGGGTTAAGTGTAGGTAAATAAGAAAGAATTACAAATATTTGATTAGTTCAATAGAAAATTACAACAAGTGCAAATGAAAAAGATCACGGAATAAAAGAATTGAAATGGCCAAGTGGCCCTAAGACAGTCAATTTCAGCCCGAAATATGTGCTCTAGATACGAAAGTTATTAATATCAGATTTTGAAAAAAATCAAGTTAAGATTTATCAACATTCCCTCAGATTCCTTAATAAATGCAATGTTCATAGAAACTGAAATATGATAAGACACCGCAAACAGTAGCATTCGGAATTAACCATGAAGGATTACGTCATAAGAGGCCCGTTCCTTCAAAGTGCACAGTCAATAAAGCTACAAGTACTTTGTCATGTTAAGTCACTTATTCAAACATAACAGCCCGTTAATGATAATCACATTCCTCAAAGCAAACAAACGATCTAGTAGTGAATTTACGGGTCACCTGGTAAGTCAAACTCAACATTACAATTCAACTTGGATAAAGCACCAGAGAACATCTGTAGAATTAATTCTGACGCCGTAGAATCCAAACAAGCAGAAAATGATGAATGTAAAACATTATCCGTCATCTGTTCGTGATTGGGGCTCCACACGGGTGGGTCTGTTTACGGGATTCGTTTTTTCCAATACAATTTTCGTCTGGTAGAAGTGTTTGCAACTTATACATAACTTTTCTCTTTTTTGCATTGAATGCTTTTCGGCTTTTTTGTCTGTCAAGCTCATTCAAATGAAAAATATTAATTTCGTCTTTTTAACCAACACGATTCTTCTTTTCCGCCACATATTAGTGTCAAATAAGATCTCTGCACTACGTTAGATCAAAAATGTTTCTGGTCCTACATGAAAACAAAAGAAATGGGATGACGTGAGCTTTTATATGTGAAGAAACATAAGAAATGTTCAACATAAATAGGTAAAGACAAATCAAGTTTAAACTTCATATCACTTTGCACTGCCAAAATGTATCTTTAAAGGCCTACAAGAAATGGGACGCGTCGTATTTTCAGTCCATGTTCGAATGTTTTTTTTAGTTCGTTTCGATTTCGCTTGACAACATCTGGAAAAAACTAGATTAGCGTTTGCGGGATACCGCAAAAGCAGAGCAGCCCCGGAGCTTGGGGTTTCGCCTTACCCTGTTCCGCCTTTTACAGGCCTCACCAAATTGGGAATTTTCTCTTGACCTTGACCTTTGACACTCAAGGTCACACAATCAATGAACACATTTCATTGAGTATAACATTATTGTAATGAAATAAAGTGTTAAAAATTAAATTAATCCATTTTCTCCATATATGTTGACCTTGCTATGACCTTGACCTTCGACAGTTCGTACCCAAAACTTTTTTTACAATGTTGTACTTCTCAAGAGATAATATATACATAATCTAAACTTCATAGCACAAAAACTTTTCAAGTTATTGTGTTTACAAGGTATTGCAATAACTCATATCTCATGACCTTGACCTTTGACCTTCAAGGTCACACAATAATTGAACACTTTTTATTGAGTATAACAATCATATATTTATTAAAAGTGATCATAGTTAAAATTAAGCATTTTCGCTAAATCATGCTTAAGTCATGACCTTGCTGTGACCTTGACCTTTGACGGATTGTAGCCGAAACCTTTTCAAATTTTTTTACTTTTCCAAGGATGATATATACCAAGTTAGAGCTTCATAGCACAAAAACTTTTCAAGTTATCGCGTTTACAAGGAATTTTGCGGTGATTTTATAACTCGTGACCTTGACCTTTGAACTTGAAAGTGAACGTGTCAAAATCGTTCCCCCGAGGTATGAGTAATAAGGTATGAATAAGAGTTCTGGAAAGCTTAGTGGAAAAAAGTTATAGCTAGTAAAACGAGTGCGGCGGCGGCGGCGGCGGCGGCGGCGGCGGCGATGGAAACTTCACAAAAACTGATAGCAGCCCCGTCCTTAGACGGGGCTGCTAATTACGGCTTCACCAGGTGGTTTGGAACTGACACAAAAACAAGAAACACACTCTACTCTCTCTCTCTCTCTCTCTCTCTCTCTCTCTCTCTCAACCCCCTTTCTTCTGTTTTCTCTCTCAGCGTCAACCTCACCACTTCCCATGTCTCTCTGTTCCTCCCTTCTCTCCATCTCTCTGTCTGTCTCTGTCTCTCTCTCCATCTCTCTCGGTGACTCTCTCTCTCTCCATCTGTCTCTGTGTCTCTCTCTGTCTCTGTCTCCCTGTCTCTCTGTCTCTGTCTCACTCTGTCTGTCTCTGTATGTCTGTCTGTCTCTCTCTCCCTCTCTCTCTGTCTGTATCACCATAATCAACCCCCTTTCTTCTGTTTTCTCTCTCAGCGTCAACCTCTCCACTTTCCAAGTCTTTCGCTAATATTTGATAGATTTGAAGCCAGTCTACAAGTTACAATTACAGTATGCAAATATGCATCTCCTGTTTTCCCAATGGACTGCAGGTAATTTGTGCTGCAGTTTGGAAATACTTGCACAAATATGCATTTTGCAAATTCCTAACACTGCACAAATTACGACGTGATACCCACAGGTGTAGAGCCTCATACCGATCTAGTGCTTTATCAACGTAGTATCCCTTGTCGGCCCGTGGCCGCGGATTTTAATCTACCATAGAAAATTAACTTTTTCACTTTTCTGTCGCTTTTTAATTTTCCTATTTGTAAATAAAGCATCTTTGCTAATTGAAATGCCATACTGCAGTGCACAGTTGAGCAACGAAGCGATCCAGCACATTATTTCTCGGCAAGTTGCTTGTCAAACGCGGAATTTATTACGACAAGTGTATAGCATATATGGATTAAACCGACTCCTGTCGCAACGCCTGAGTGATGCTTGTGAAGAGCTGTGAGGGGAATAGTATCTGGAGTGCTAATGATAAAAACATGTTTTCTATGTCTAACAAACGAGTTACTTTTTTAAGGATGATTTCTCCTTTCTTTCATTATTTTGTGGATATGTTTTATTAAGAGGGAAACGTCTTATTATATATTTTCTTTGGAACGGTCGTTGTTTTATTAAAAAAAAGATAAAGATAAAAACGTATCTTAAAATGTCGAAACAATGATAATATATTATTGTCGGCAGAGTTACATAACTTCTTTGAGAGAATTTGGAATGACAATAATGCAGAGGAATATATGGATGACAACAGTAAAAACTAAAACAGTGTGTTAACTGTGCATTTTACTATTATATATATGCCCCTACTTCATTACTCTTCCTCTGCTTGAGAACGACAGAAGAAACTGTGTCGAAACGTCGCATACAATGAACAAAGAACTTATCATCCATTTATTCCTTTGCAATAGAGTTACATAAGACATGTGTTCTTTGTCAACATTGTTTTTCTGTCATTATAAATGTTTTTATCCTTTATATAAATTAATTTAAACGTGTTAAATTCTTAAATATATATATTTGAATTTATTAATTCTTAAGTTATTTTCAATGACCACCTAAAAAAATTCATAAAAAGTGTCAATTTTTTTGTACATATTCGGGTATAGTGAAAGTTCAAAAAAGTCAAATAATATATAAACACCAGGCCATATCATATTGCCAATGAGACACACAAAACTTAACAATATCTATACAAGTTTACTATCAAATGTATGAGAGGGCTAGAATATAAATTAACGTTATTGAGTTGACATCTAAAGCCGATACCATTCGGCTAACTAAAGCGGCCAGTGGATTAACAATATGTTCTAGTTGAACTGGGTGAAACGGGTATAAAATCATAACATTTTGGAAAATATCATACCTGGGATCTGAAAAGTATGGACAGTTTACTAAGAAGTCAACTTCGTCTTCGACAGCCTGGCGATTACAGTAGCAACAAATCCTATCACAAGCGGTGTCACAGGGCGGGAAAATCTATCACGTTCTAAACTCACGGGCAAAAGAAAAGTTTCACCTTAGTTGATTTCATCATATACATAATTTTCAATTACAAATATTTTCATCGTACGCTAAAACAGAACAGTGCAAGCCTTTAGTTATCAATCAGAGAATACTTCTAGATGTGACCTTGACCTTCGACAGTTCGTACCCAAAACTTTTTGAAAATGTTGTACTTCTCAAGAGATAATATATACATACTAGTAATCTAAACTTCATAGCACAAAAACTTTTCAAGTTATTGTGTTTACAAGGTATTGCAATAACTCATATCTCATGACCTTGACCTTTGACCTTCAAGGTCACACAATAATTGAACACTTTTTATTGCTTGTCAAACGCGGAATTTATTACGACAAGTGTATAGCATATATGGATTAAACCGACTCCTGTCGCAACGCCTGAGTGATGCTTGTGAAGAGCTGTGAGGGGAATAGTATCTGGAGTGCTAATGATAAAAACATGTTTTCTATGTCTAACAAACGAGTTACTTTTTTAAGGATGATTTCTCCTTTCTTTCATTATTTTGTGGATATGTTTTATTAAGAGGGAAACGTCTTATTATATATTTTCTTTGGAACGGTCGTTGTTTTATTAAAAAAAAGATAAAGATAAAAACGTATCTTAAAATGTCGAAACAATGATAATATATTATTGTCGGCAGAGTTACATAACTTCTTTGAGAGAATTTGGAATGACAATAATGCAGAGGAATATATGGATGACAACAGTAAAAACTAAAACAGTGTGTTAACTGTGCATTTTACTATTATATATATGCCCCTACTTCATTACTCTTCCTCTGCTTGAGAACGACAGAAGAAACTGTGTCGAAACGTCGCATACAATGAACAAAGAACTTATCATCCATTTATTCCTTTGCAATAGAGTTACATAAGACATGTGTTCTTTGTCAACATTGTTTTTCTGTCATTATAAATGTTTTTATCCTTTATATAAATTAATTTAAACGTGTTAAATTCTTAAATATATATATTTGAATTTATTAATTCTTAAGTTATTTTCAATGACCACCTAAAAAAATTCATAAAAAGTGTCAATTTTTTTGTACATATTCGGGTATAGTGAAAGTTCAAAAAAGTCAAATAATATATAAACACCAGGCCATATCATATTGCCAATGAGACACACAAAACTTAACAATATCTATACAAGTTTACTATCAAATGTATGAGAGGGCTAGAATATAAATTAACGTTATTGAGTTGACATCTAAAGCCGATACCATTCGGCTAACTAAAGCGGCCAGTGGATTAACAATATGTTCTAGTTGAACTGGGTGAAACGGGTATAAAATCATAACATTTTGGAAAAGGTCATACCTGGGATCTGAAAAGTATGGACAGTTTACTAAGAAGTCAACTTCGTCTTCGACAGCCTGGCGATTACAGTAGCAACAAATCCTATCACAAGCGGTGTCACAGGGCGGGAAAATCTATCACGTTCTAAACTCACGGGCAAAAGAAAAGTTTCACCTTAGTTGATTTCATCATATACATAATTTTCAATTACAAATATTTTCATCGTACGCTAAAACAGAACAGTGCAAGCCTTTAGTTATCAATCAGAGAATACTTCTAGATGTGTTAATTTTAATAAACAACAAATGGCCATCGACATATAAGCTATATTTTACTAAAAATCACAAAACAGACCTTGTTTTCCACTCATTTACATCCTTTTTAACATGGTAGGGGTCATGTTGGTGTAAATTTCATTTTTTACCTCGGTCTTCTTTAAACAAAGATATCTTAACAAAAAATGAATCAATCAACGATCAATTCATATGAAATATTGTAGATATGATTAATGTTGATGATTCCATAATCAAATGCGTCATATATATTTCAAATCGTTGTAAAATCGAAACCAACTGAGGTGAAACCTTTCTTTTGCCCGTGAGTTTAGTTCTAGTGGAAGCGTACCACAACGTAGCTTACCTAGAACACTGCGATGCCATCTAGGCAATATGGAAGTAACATATGGTTCTGGGATAACAGTGTTCTTCAATTGTCTATATGTACCAAGCTTATTTACGTTGGGATTTCCGTGGCCATTCCACAGGTTACGTAGCCATTCTTGATGATCCAAAACTTGCAGCTTATTCGAAAAAATGTTTACACGATCGGTCTTTCAAACTATTTTGACTTTTATCATCTTTGATTTAAAGTAAAACAGTTTTTCAAAAATCATTAAGCTGTTGGTATATTCATAAGATTGTGTTGGAAGTCTCTTTAACGTTTTTAATGATAAATATTATTTGATTTAAAAGGACATTGAATGACACTTAAAACAAAATTGAAAAAAAAACAAAAATTGAAAAAAATATATCAAAAGAAAAGGTAACACTTAATATTCCATATCTTATTTCCATAATTAAAAGATCTTCCATAAATTCTTCCATGATGATCATAGTCGTAGGAATCAATTGCAGTTGTTAATTTCATTTGCAGCATATCCATTATCAACTAAAATGTCCAGGGTTAGCAATTGTATCCGTTCTTCAACACCAACTGCCTCAGGTTACGTTGTATGATTTGCAACATAATGCAATCGACATGTATATCAAATTTAATTTAATTTTCTGACTTACAGCGATTATATCACCTGACTGCAAAAAACCCATCTTGTCATTGCTTTTTAGACATTCAGGTAATGGCGATTAAAACATTTTTGCTGTGATTAAAATTCATTTTTATATGGGAAACTTTATTTCACTTTAAGAACTTGTAACAAATTTTCAACAAAGTTTTCAGAATTAACGAAAACAACTTAAAACTTGCTTATCTTATTTGTCTTTTGAATATCTCACGCCGCCGTCATACGGTGTTAAAATGAAATAAAAGTAAACTGGGGGAAAATCTCAAGAATAAGCTTTGTAATTCTCTTAATCGTAGATTTTATGTAATGTTAAAAAGAGTTGATGAATTAAAAAAAGATTAAGTATGAAAAAACTATGTTCAAATTAACTGTTTCAGTGGCATTGTAGAAGTTGTATAAATAAAGAACACGCTTTTAAGGATATCCAACTTCTTATTCACAGATTATCAATGTTGAATCCAGGGGGGAAAATCACAGTTTAAAAAGTCATAAGTAAAAAAGTCAGAATTCATATCAGTGCTAAGTGAAGATATGATTGTTTATTAGAGAATAATCAAAAAAGTTTAATGGAATATTAAATTGTTTGGCAAAGATTACTTTTTATGACTTTGATTTCATAAAATATTTTGATGAAATAATGAATGAAGAAAACTGACTTAGATGATAATTAAATCGTAAAGAAGAAAATAGGTAACTTTGAAAATTTTCAAAATCAAAATGTTTTCAAATTAAAAGATTTAAACTTGCTATCCCATTCTAAATCCAAAGTGATGACTTCAAATCCTTTCATGTTTAGACCTCTCTTCGAGACCAACCAATTGTAGTTCTCTTAACCAGTCATGAGTGCTGTCAACTAGAAGTGTTTCATCAATGAACTATGACCTGCCAAAGATGGACAAATATGCATGTTTTAATTTATATGTAAAATCTTATTTAAAGTTTTTAAAATATATTTCTGACTAATAAAAATGGGATCTTATTACCTGGGACTTGTTTTCTTAGACAATTTTGTTTCTTTTTGTACTGGTACTTTTTGTCCTGTGATTGTTATTTTTTCGATCACCTCGACGTTCAGATATCGATCTTATACCGTTTTGATAACGATATACTTGAAAACGGCATGTGGGTCAATACCAAAACGTCGTTATTTTTTTAAATGGAGTTTGATTTTCATAAAATCTTATAATTTATGTTCAAATTGTCACACATATCTCACCATCACTGTTAAAAAAAGAACATGCTACTGTCATGTTTGTCACCGAATCAATTTTTTCCCAAAAAAACAATACATCTAGATATACTTGTGTTTCTAAATTTGCCCTTACGTGGTTTATGACTAATACTTTCCATCATTTCAATGTTCACTTTTCCTGATGAGCAAATTTATTTCTAAATACATACCAAAAATAAACTTCTATCTGGGACAATTTGAACAAAAATTCTACAGCAATTTTTCACTGAATTTATTATTTTTCAAATAACAACACATCTTTGTGTTTCTAAATTTGCCCTTACATCGTTTACAACTAATTTTTTCCATCATTTCAATGTTCACTATTTCTGATGAGCAAAATGTTTTCTAAATACATACCAAAGATAAACTTCTATCTGGGACGATTTGAACAAAAATTCTACTGCAATTTTTCACTGAATTCATTATTTTTCAAATAACAACACATGTTTGTGTTTCTAAATTTGCCCATACGTCGTTTACAACTTAATATATTTTCCATCATTTCAATGTTCAATATTTCTGATGAGCAAAATGTTTTCTAAATACATACCAAAAATAAACTTCTATCTGGGACAATTTGACCAAAACATACAACTGCTATTTTTCACTAAATTGATTATTTTTCAAATATCAATACATCTTTGTGTTTCTAAATTAGCCCTTACACGGTTTATGACTGATATTTTCCATCATTTCAATGTTCACTATTTCTGATAAGCAAAATGTTTTCTAATTACATATCAAACATAAACTTCTATCTTGGACAACAAAAATGCTACTGCTATTTTTCTTTCTGAATCCATTGTTTTTCAAATATTTTTTTTCTAAATTTACCCTTACATGGTTTACAGCTAATATTTTCCATCATTTCAATGTTCAATATTTCCGATAAGCAAATGTATTTCTAAATACATACCAATGCTTCACTACTACCTGGGACAAACTTGAATAACCAGTCGTCTCAATTTGGGTTCTAATAAACCTATTCGTTGTTAACAAACCAAGCTCAAGATGTACTTGAGGGCATACTGACAACCTCAAGCATGTCATGTGACCACAATTAATGATGACGAGAACACAAAAACGAGACCCGCAGAAAATACATGTCAAAATGCTGGCATATTTATCCACATAAATCGGGACAAAGGCTGTCATATTTGCCGTCAATCAAAACGGACCATTTAAGCTGCAACTTGTCAATTTGCCGGGTATATATATTTTGTAGAGCCTATTCAGCCATCCCGATGCCTATTGTGGGACACTCGCATAGGCAGTTTAACTGTTGCCACGAGGGGTAATTACTAGGGTACATGCAAATACACTCATCATGCCTCACTGAAACGTTTGAAACGTTTTGCTTAATTTGTAATATTCATACAACGATTTCTCCAAGGGGTGCAATTAATTGACAGTGGTTGAGTAGAGTTTGAAGGACGCGAGAACTTTTTTCGTGGGAATCATAATATTAAGTTCTAATTCATATCAAATGTTGGCAATATTAACTATATATATATAAAGGTTTAAATGATCCGTGAGTGGAGGAATATATTATATATACATAATTATTGAACTACAATGGACAGTAGTACACCAAGACTGTACAAAACCGAATTTAGGTATATGGTATTGTTGTATGAATAGGTTAATTAATATCGTCATCAAATTACATAATTGATTTTGTCATCAAATTTCATAATTGATTTTGTCATCAAATTACATAATTGATTTTGTCATCACATAATCAAAGGCATGTAATATACAATAGATACTGATATATAATCATAATGATATATAATCATTATGATATATAATCATAATGATATATAATCATAATGATATATAATCATATATAATCATAATGATATATAATCATAATGATATATAATCATAATCATAATCATACAGCTTGTGTTACGCTATCATCTGGTACACCATTCAAACGCTCAGCATTGGGAAAGATAAAATCATATATATCTGACTGAGATAAGTAACTTCAACTTTGATTTGAAAGACATCAGTCATTCTCACTTGAAAGTTGTTCAAAAATGAAGGTCTACTAATGTATAATTGTATGTACAGATCCTTAACAGATTGAGAACCTGTAACTGTATGTTGTTTGAATTTCACTCTTGGTATGTCGACATGTCGATATGACAATAATTAAAATGTTTTTGGTCCTTGATAATTTCAGAGACCTATTGGTAAAAGTATGGAGAAAGTCCGCAAAGCTGTTGTGTATGCGCATTGCAGTAGGCGCTTTGAACACGACTAGATATACATTATGGTGTTACTGCAGTGGAATTCTGTGTAGTATTATACCTAATCTCGCATGCATGTCCAACTGTCCATGAAGCAAAACGATTTGGTGCCGCCAAGGCCAAAACAATATATTTATATGCACCGAGAAAACTCACTCACCAAAAAAATGGAAAGTGCCATCAATGCTCTTACTGAATTGAAGTAGAGTGTATTCAAAGCTAGCTGTATTTAAGTAGAGTGCATGAAAAGCTAACTATAGGGTGCCTGGAAAGCTAAACTGTATTGAAGTAAAGAGTTTGGCAAAGCTCAGGTGTAGAATGTATATCTTTAAATTCTCTCTATTAATTATTATTATTTAACTTTTTAACTATTAACTTTTGGATGTTCAATAAAGGAAACCGGATGTTGTTTAAAGGAAACCGACTTCTTGGCATGGGCCCTTAAACCGTTGTCAAGCAAAGATGCAATAAAGCAACAAGAGGATTGGTATATTACAAAATAGAGTTCTTCACAATATAACCAATTACTTTGAAATTGTATGTAGCTTATCAACCATTATAGCATACTTAAAAATACATTTTACAATTAAATTTGGTATTTTTGTATTTTTCAAAACGTATAATTTAATTTTGATAAATGAATAAGTCAATGACAGTGTAATTGTAAATCAACCATATCTCATTTTTAAAAAAATCATATATTATGAAATCATCAAATCAATTGACAAAGACAGTAAACCCGGGATTCGAACCCCGTACCGCAGATCCCGAAGTGGAACGTGTTTACAAATGTGTCCAAATCCGTCACCAAGCCCTAACGCCAAACGTCAAGGCCAGCAATTATTAAGATTACCATCCTTTATGTATACTATGTTTTTCCTTTCAATAACAGCGTTGTATATAAACTAGCAATTAGCTACCCTCACGTCCAAATCTCATCTCTGGCCTGTATGTACCATAGTGTTTGTTCTAGTGTACACAGACAATACCTACACTCATAAGGGGTTATTATATCCAGCGTTGTTTATTATGGGGAACCTAATGAGGGTCCTTATGTACATTTCCGATCCTGTCCAAACTCACTTTACTTGGAAGTTGAGTTGCCAAGCTTCTCTTAAGCTTAAATCAATATTTGAACAGATACCCGAACGAAAATGACTTTCCATTATATCACAGAATTTCCCTATGCATACACATTAACATAGCGACACCGCTAAATAAGACCAATTAACGGAAACTGATAATCAGAAATGTTGGCAAGCTCATTAATAAAGCCAATCAACGTCTAAGGTTAATAAGGGTAGTTATTAAGCTGTTAATCACGTCTTCATACCCTGTTATATCTAGATACATACCAATGATATGCTCTGATCCAAACTCATAGAGAAAGCTCAAGATGCCTCTTACGGACTTTTCGAGCATAATTGCGAAACACAAGATTTTGACGTTCATTACTCGTTAAAATGGCTTCATTTGTAAACCATATTCCTCGGGAATTGGCTTCGTTTGTTTAATGTCGGCAATATGAAGCAGATTAGGGGAAAGGACAGTTTTTTCCGAGGCGTTGTGTTTCTATCTTGCCCAAACCCGATCATCATTAGAAAGCGAAATACCTAATAATGGACAGACTGTCTTGTCAAATTCCCTCAAGACGTACAAGTCAACTCCTTAATGGTGTTGAGAATTCCTCTACAGTCGTATAGCTTACTCCAGTTCAGAGACCTACATCCGTTAAACTTATAATATTACTTATATTCAAACGTATGACGGTATTGACACTGTCATATTTCCTGACCAACTTCATTCAAAGTTGATCAAGTTTGTTCATCGCCTACGCAAAATGATTGCAAGGAGAAAGCCGTCACTAAAAAAACTTTATATCAGACTAGCAGACACTCATGCAGATGAAAGAATTATTCTTTCTTTAATGGATTTCAGGTAATTAATAAATGGATATTAATAGTATGGTATTGTCAATGTCATTTCCTGACCAAGTTTGGTGCCCGCCGACGAAACAATGGTTGATGGAAGAATGCGCTTATTAAAGTTTTAAAACATTGTTTCAACAGACAGACAGAATTACAAAATATAGATTTATTCTTTAATTGATATAAGGAATTCAGGTATATTTGTCAGATTTCCTAGCCTTCCTTTTTGGGAAGTTAACATAAATTTTATTTGACTGATCCAGAAGGGGGCGCAGTGGTGCCCACCCCTTAGAGTTTTTCAAATATAGAAAACGTCAAATATATGAAAATGTATAATATATAAATAATAACTAATACATTCAACAGTTGAAATTGTTTCATGTCTCTGTTTTGTGATTGCCAACGCATCGATAGGTGGTGTGAAACCGTTTTCAAAATATAGTGTAATTGTCAAGTATCTTAAACTCTCTTCTATTAAAGTTATTTTTGGTCGACTACGCTAAGCAACGAGGCTGTTAAACACTTTTTGTTTGGCGACGTAATAATGAATTAAGGTCGTTTTGTCAAATATCCAAACAACCTTTCCTTCAAAGTTAAGTTTGTCTCAAAGGAGGACGATTATTTTAGAATTTTGGTGTGTTTGAACAAACTATAAATTATTCTTTTTACAGAAGACAATCATATGGATGACAACTTCTTTATTTATTTCACAAGACGTTTCTGGGCTAGTTCTTGTCCTTTCTTTTTCTTTCAATCACGTGAAGAATTAGAAACGTGACTCGTGCCAATATTTGTAAACAACATTGCTCTCGCTCGGGTTGTATATAACTAAGATTCACACTCGTTTGAAATAACACACTTCTTTGAGTAATGATCACAATGTGTCATCATTAAAATACTAAAAAGAATCCATTATTTGTCAAGAAAATTTTAGTTCACAATTCCATAATTAATTTTACTTGTATTTTTCAAATGCATAAATTTCTTATATAAATAGCATAGCATCTGCTTTTAGAATTTCAAAAAGCAAGTTACACTCTCAATGAAAGTTTCATTCATTCATTTGGAAATTTAGTTTTTTTTCTATTTGAAGCATATAGGTCTACCAATAAAAGTCTCTTTTCCAGCCGGATTGGTACGTTTTCTTGGATAGACGTGACATATTTCGGTCGTTGATTATTTCCAAAATGGCGACATCCTATCTTGACGTTTCTAAGACATATGAGAGGAAATTAGCTAGACCGTTGATAATCACTTGTCGAATCGAAGGCAGGTGACCAGTTTTACAAATAAATAAGCTCGTTAGCGAACTGGGTACCGTATCTGATTAATGGCGTCTTTACATAGACTTGAACAATGCTATCGTTGCCAGTCCAATTATCTCCCTTGGTAGCTCTCCTGACAAGAAAGCATTTTCTCGGAAGGTCGATCTAGCGTGTCAAAGGTCATCGTCGAATCTGACCCCAGGGTAAATGGTAACATTTCCTGTCATTTTTCACTGCCAGTAGCTCCGAACAGTGATGTGCGATGTATGGAGTTTATGATAGGCTATCTCGCAGTGACGACTGTATTCGGCTTCCCGCTGATTAATTGCGACTCACCGTCAGATTAAGGGTAGTGATAGTACTCCCAATCAAGAATAAATTGAAGTTCGATCTGGCCAATTATGAAGATTGAAGGCTTTGGGGAAAAAAATGCCTGTCAACGTGCCAGTTGAAGAGCAACATTTTTTCACTGTCTGCGTCAGCCTGACGAATAAAAGCAGGCTTTGAAAGACGAACACAATAGTTCAGTTTTCATCATTTAACCAATTTCATACAATCTCATATAAGTCCTTACAATACTATTTTCACAAGAAAAATTAAAAAATTAAAAGAATTTGAAAACGACTTGGATATATACGTTTGGGCACCTCGATGTAAGTAGTGTTAAACTTATTAGAATTAAAGATATGAGGTAAAATTTCCAAAAAATTAAAACAGATTTCACCAGACATTAGCAATGTCGTTCAATTAAAAATTATTATAGTAATTTGGACTCTTGATTGCACAAGTTCACACTATTACATGCATTCATCAACTTCACTCCACCAGAGTTTTAGAAACCTACATTTTAATTCCTTAATCGCTCCGTCATTATTGTTTGTCTATAAATAAACTCACGGGCAAAAGAAAGGTTTCACCTCAGTTGATTTCATCATATACATAATTTTCAATTACAAATATTTTCATTTTAGACGTCGTACGCTAAAACAGAACAGTGCAAGCCTTTAGTTATCAATCAAAGAATACTTCTAGACGTGTTTGATTTTGTTGTTGGAAAATTGAAATTTTTAATTATTTTTTTTTTGAAAATGTATTTTAATAAACAACAAATGGCCATCGACATATAAGCTATATTTTTCTAAAAAATCACAAAACAAACCTTGTTTTCCACTCATTTACACCCTTTTTAACATGGTAGGGCTCATGTTGGTGTAAATTTCATTTTTTACCCCGGTCTTCTTTAAACAAAGATATCTTAACAAAAAATGAATCAATCAACGATAAATTCATATGAAATATTGTAGATATGATAAATGTTGATGATTCCATAAGCAAAATCTTTTGCCCGTGAGTTTATATACTAAACACTTAGCATTTATGCGTTGCTGTTTTCTCAGTTGCTAATGCATGCCATTTAACTTTGCAATTACCTTTTGCCAATATTTCACGACGATTATGAAGATCAAACAATTACATTCGTATTTACGTGGAATACAGTGGTGTCGTGGTTAGCATGCTGGCCTCTGACGCCAAATACCCGGGTTCGAATCCTCGGTGTTGGCCGAAATGATTCTTGATAAGGTATGTTTTATCCTACCAAGACGTTGGACATGCAAATTAATTCTATAAGCA
Source organism: Steromphala cineraria (assembly GCA_916613615.1). NCBI lineage: Eukaryota > Metazoa > Mollusca > Gastropoda > Trochida > Trochidae > Steromphala > Steromphala cineraria. The sequence goes on along the minus strand of OU744735.1, from coordinate 24,120,327 downwards.
TACTGTATCATAGGTTCCGATTCAGCCACATTTTTAGTTGTTTCACTCATTATACGTTTAGAAAAATTAACAAAAATGCAATTTGCAAAAGTAACAACACGGACAGGTTTTCCCAACAAGAGGATTTAACATCGCATAAAGTTTTGATCTGTTTTAGTATTTTTTATCCCACCGGTATCATGATTATGCCGTGGGATATAGTCATCTGTCCGTCTGTCCGTCCGTCCGTAATAATTTCGTTTCCGGAGCAGAACTCAAAAACTGTTAGACATCGCTCAATGAAACTTGGTACATGTATGTATATAAGTCAACATATATAGGTGTGCCTTTCGTTTTTTTTCAACTTCTTTTGATTTTTATTTTTGGTTTCCATGGAGACATAAGTTAGAATTTGCCTTTTGTATTTTATACTTCTTCATATTTGTTGTGATTTCCATGGAAAATGCTTTTAATTTTAATAGGGACCGGTGGGATATGTCAAATTCTGATGACTCTTGTTTAATTGTTGATAATGGGGTTTGGTCGGATGGGGTTGTGAAGTTGTTTTAATCATTGGTGAAAAGAGAACGAAGGGAAATGAGGTTCCAAGACATGGGCGAGATTCAAACCCTGTATCTTCGTATACGCACTTCACCCTACCCTTTAAACCACCTTTCTCGAATAAATATCATTATAATTTATAAATATATTATAATAATTAAATTTCGGTAGATTTAACGATAGGCAATACTAGTTCCTCTTTTTTTAAATACACTTGAAGACATTTTCTTTGTTGAAACTCTCCTTTTAATATATGAAAAAAGCAAGATTGTGAAGACTGCAATCAACATTAAATAGCCTTTGAAGAAGGAACTGGGTTGTCTCCCCTGTCACACTCTTCTTTACTATTTCTGATTAGGCCAGATAAGAATTGATTGGAAAAAAACGTCCCTTAGACACAATTAAAGACCCGAGCTCTTAATGGATCCTATATTATCTCCAATCACACCTAACTGCCAAATGAAAGAAGACCTTTAGTTGTCACGTTTCCAATTCGGAATGGAGGGGAAATTTAGAATGAATTAAATATTGGATCTGTGTTGTTTGACAGAGCAGGAGCACAAGCATTAAATCAATGTGTTCAACGTGATTCAATGCAGCTAATAATGTAAAACGACCTAGTGTAATCAAACCTCGCAGTAATTTAGCCTTAATCAGGAATCTCTGCGAAATAAAAACTAGTTTGAAAAATATTGACCTTCAGAGCGTCACGTTCTCCAAACAATGACCTCGTATAATACACCGTGAAATATCCTGTCCTAGCCAATCAAATTTGGAGCCAATCTAAAAGAATTGGATATTGGTCGAGATCGTCTGCTTCTTCCCAGAGCCAATTAGAGCCTCGTTATGGTCCCAATTTTCCCGCCATTCCTCACGTAGGCTTTGATTCTTTGCAGCGCTGTTGATAAGTGTTTCTCTGAATGACAAAGAACAAAGACGATCCAACTTTAATTTGGATTTGTCAATACCGTTCGCCGATACTGACTTAAAAGAAAAGATTTTAAATTGCTTTTGGGGTTCGCCAAGTGAGCGTTATATCATCTGGATTGATCGTTGTAATAACGTTATAATTAAACTGGAAATTAACATTTGCTCTAGCTATTAGGTCAAATTTATAGATGATATTCCAATCTGAAGAAAAGATGTAAATCAGTGTTAATGAGTGTCAATATTGCGTTTGAAAGTTTCTTCCAACAACAATTTGTTAAAAGTAAATTTTCCTCTGGCATCTCAATGAATGAACGTAATTTATTTTGTTTGTATAATAACATTATCTTGAGCTTATAAAGAAATTATTCTTTGATGTTAACTTTGGTTGGGGAGTTGATTGAAATCCAACTAGCCATGTTAAACCTTAAGTGATTAAAGCAATTTGATAAAGGGACAAGTTTGCCATTTCTAATAAAAATTAAAGGTTTAAGTATATTTTATTGCCACATTTTAACAAAGGTGATGTTTATGTACTGTGTTTTATATCTTTTTTTTAAACATTGAACATTCTGCAAAACTAACAAAACAATGACTTGAAATATTTGATCAAAAACTCTTACGTTAAAAACGCAGCACAGTTTATGTTAAACGGTTGTCATTTTAAGAATTAAAGTCCATTTCATTGTTTAAGTTACTTAAACTTTGTTAACACCAACAAAGCAATGATCGAAGAGATCAGCCAGTTTATTTTCCATTGGTTGATTTCCGGGCATGCTCGACACGGACAGACAGACAGACAGACAGACAGATAATTTATTTGAGTCTCACCTCACATATAAAATACACAATACATATATACATTTTGAAAGTACACGAACGTGAGCCACCCGATGAAGGTTATGAGAGACTATAATTTTAAAACACAAAATTACACGAACAATATACAGTACATAGTACGGACCTAGTGGGTAAGTGACTAGATGTAATGTAGTACTTATGGGACGTTTACATTAAACTAGTTTTAACTAGATTGTATAACAAAATGACTGAAGCAAATAATAGCATGGCTATAGAAACACCACGACATATACATTTTATATACCAATCGAGAAAGGTTAAAGGCTCAATGCTGGATATTATGAGTAATAGGTAATGTAAAGTTTTGGGAGCAAATTACCTATATCTATCTTAATAGTTTTATCAAAATGTTTGAGCACACATAACGAATATATAAACCATATCTTAACCATAGCAAAATTATGCAATTTATTTGTTAAAGTAATCAAATTGAAAAGGTTGGAAGCTTATGTTTTATTACAAAGGCTGGACAAATTGTAAATAATAAAAACATCTTTAATGCTTAACTATATATCACTTTAGCATTTTTGAATATTAATAGTAAAGAATTTTTTTGAAGGAAGTTATTAATAATTACAAACTGCAAACCTATGCAATGGTAAAATATCATAATTTTCTAATTATATCTGAGAAAATGATTTTTGTCGTACTTTTATATGAACAAATGACAGATTGTTTTATAAAGAAACCTTTGGTCCACAAAATATACTGAATACATTTAACCAAGGTGTGAATAATGCAATAATCATATAGTGTATACCCCGCTACAAAAACGAGACATTCGATTACACCGACAAAATATCACAAAAGCAGCACACATTTGTCCATTTAAATAGACATTATTATCATGCATCCTTCTGGTAGTAAAGTCAGACAGGCAACCATAACTAAATTGTTTGGATCGTTTGAAATATCGAATGAAATTACTAAAGGTGAAAAGAGCAATTATGAACATATTGTCCATGTATAACACTACCTAGCATAGGTGAGAGAAATGGGCACACGTGGTGTTAAAGAAGACATACTGGTTCAAAAGGCAAACTGAATGGATCCTGAACAGGTGAAAAGAGCAATCATGGATACAATGCCAATCGATACCTTTTATTAGCAGAGGTGACGATAGGTATTTCTGTTCTCTCGGTAAATTAGACAGGTAGGCCGGAAGTACTTGTCCGGCCAACACAACACACCTGTCACCATAAATGCACGTGCGAGATTGACAACTCACGTGCATGCATTAAAGGATTAGGGGACGAGTGAAGTACCTTCGTCTTTAAGTTGTCAATGCTCTGTCTTGCTGTCATTCCATGCTTAGGAGAAATATTAGCCCTCAAGTCAATGTCGCTCCATTGAACGACAATTAATGCCGTAAAGTGGTCTTAAATCAAGACCCGATAACGGCAGTATTGCTATGGACAGCGGTGAGTGCTTGTAATGGCCCGGATGAAAGGAAACTGGCCTCCGCTCAAGGGTTGTTGGCTTATTGGCCAAGCATCTAGAGTGCCAACCTTTAATGCATTTCTTCTTTCCGCGAATTGCTGATATTTTTCATGCGTCTTCGCTTGAATTTGAGAGATGTTCCCTTCTCTTACACTGCTGTTACTTTATACCATGTGAAAATAGCTCTCGGCTATGGCGTCATCACTGGAAGCATACGTTGCGAGATAACTATTTCCGGTAATGGCGACCTTACTCGCGTGCGCTTTCACAATCAAGCAACACGAACGAGGCAGAACCGAGTGATTTCTAAGTCATAGTTATGTGACTTGGCCTTTCGTAATTAATATTTATATACAATCAAGCAACACGAACGAGGCAGAACCGAGTGATTTCTAAGTCATAGTTATGTGACTTGGCCTTTCGTAATTAATATTTATATAGGGGCTTTGTCTCTTCACTTTCAAACCGTAACATTCATGCCTAAATGTTGAGAATAAGAATATTAGAAAGAGATAAGTATTAAAGAAAATAGGCTACGAGTTCGAATCCCATAAGTGCGAATCAATTATTAGATTCTTTTATCGTTCCAAATATGATATATAAATGGTTAGCAACAGAAAAGTTCATTTATAGAAACTCACGTCTTTTCAAACGATTTCGTAAGGACATGTAAAGCTATGTGTACGAATTGCCCCCTTGTTTCGTAAAATCTGCCATTACAGCCATCAACCACTAAACTCGTCACCAACTGAAGAAATAGAACTAATTATTTTGAACGCGCGAGGCGTTGTCGACGATGAACGAAGCAATTTATATTATATGTAATTCGCGTAATCAGCGTATCTTAGCGTTTCATAGCAGAGGCAATTACGCTTCAGTAATATAATGCCTCAACGTACGCACTCACGTTCTATAGTTGCTTTGATCGGTAATTGAATTAATGAATGTACGGCAAAGTTAACTATATACACTAACTTCAAAGCGACGCCATGATAGCCGAAAGGTATGATGGGAAATTGGAATTGCATCCTACGGCGCATGTCAAAATTTCATTTCCACAGCTGGTATTACAAATTATACAAATGAGAAAATTGAATACTTGTTCTTACACGGATCAAATGAATTCTACTTGAAATACTCGCAGTTTAAGTCCAATATATTTCAAAATAGCCATGCATTTGGTTTTACTTCGGGTACGTTCACACTTTGCGATCGGTGGACACAACTTGTCGTATAGACCTGCATATCTCTACAAGTTGTATGTAAACGCGTTGGTAATTTAACACCCATTTAGTGATCTGAAACTTGGGTATATTAATGCAAGTTGTATCGACGTCACTCTCATCTAATGGTTCAGTACAGAGAGTCGTATCAAGATCGTATCATATGTTAAATTATTTTGTTTTATTATTTCAAAATCCCGGAGTGTAAATTGTTATCCATACCCCATATGATTTTTTTTTAAATAATTTTTTCGATGACTTGTTCTAAACCTACGACGCAATTGTAAGCCAACAAACACTTTTGCACCAATTGTATTCGAAGGTAACCACACACAAATTAAGTTTATTGGTGGGATTCGAAACTGTATTCTTTCCATCTGTAGGCCGAGCACACTACTGCATCACCACCAGAAAGTTGACGGTGTATGGGATATTTACTCTTAATTTTTCTGCCTTTACCGCGGAGGTAGCTAAGTTGGTAAAGCGTCCGCTCTTCATCCAGGAGGCCGGAAGTCGATGGATTCCTAGGCGCATGTAATTAAAGCACTCGATAAACTGTGAACCCAATACGGATCTATCATAGGGTATCATGGCGTCTCTGTTTCGATGTTATGCTAGTTTATAATTGAATGTATATATGCTAAACGGTTAATAAGTGAGAGAAACAACTGCTACTCGGACTTACGTGATATAAAACCCCGAAAAAGATTTTTGCTTAACAAATTCATTACTGTGAGAAAACATGACCTGATCATAAATTCTTAATAATGTTTAATATTTGTAGTATTTCAGAGGTATTTTCACAACAAAGAGATTGTTATTCAGATATCCAGAAATGTCATCGTAGGATGTCACTCGAGGGTACAATTTTACGACAGTAAAGGCCATATGGTTCAAATCTTCAATATTTCAAGTTCCCCTGATAATGTGGTGAGCACTAAATCCACTTACCCGAACGTCATATATTTTATTTAAAAAAAAAAATTGTCAAAAATTGCTTGTTTCATTGTAATTAGGTCACCTTTCTTAAATTCTAGTTAGATATAGTATGCAAAACACCCATGGTCATATGACTAGTAGGGTGTTAAGATAAGAAATATTACACAGGTTTGCGACAAGAATAATCCTAATTTACGAAAAGCTAAGTGTAATTGTCAACAATGGTAAATGACATTTTATTCATTTCTATCAATAGTCTTCTAAAACAAAAACAAAAAAAAGAATAGGATATCGATATACTCGATGAAATTAGATAGGTACCACCCAAATATTTATCATCTAAGTATCATATTGATGATTATATGAACTATAGAATATTTAAAAGTTGAAAATCACTGTGGTTCTTGAAGGTTAAGTTTACTCATATTTTGCCGTATCCTAGGGCAGTTGTAACGAAATCAGAATCAGTTTGATTAATAATTGCACTTGTATCAATCAAGCATACGTTAAAGGTGTGACGTTATCAGTCACCAGGTCAGGTTTTTAATTATTGTAATCAATCGTTTTCCTTTAGGGAAAGTATATCAAACATTAATTCAGAAGATGATTGTTTCTATCCTTTTATGAATTTTTGTTATTTCCACTTAATGTTATTTGATGTTTTCCACATAATTGAAAACATTCATTATATACTAATATACTGAGGTACAAAAGAAAGTACACACCTTAGTTGGTTTTATCGTATATATACGATATTCAATTACCTTTACAGAAAATCATTGTTTCCTATCCTATTATCATTTTTTTTACTTAATGTTATTTGATGTTTTCCACATAATTGAGAACATTCATTCTATACTAATAAACTGAGGTACAAAAGAAAGTACACACTCAATTTGGTTTTATTCTATGTATGATTTTCAATTACAAATATTTCAAGTTTTGACGTCGCAACTTAAAACTGACAAGTACAGGCGTTTATCCATCAGCAGTTTGAGTGGCATTCTAGAATGGTATAAGGAAGGCAAAAGTAATTTTATGGATGAACGACTTCTTTATTTGACAGTAGCGACGTTTCGGTATAGATTTTCTGAGATGCTCCAGTCTTGGTTTAAACATCAGTAAAAGAACTCTTGATCATCTAAGTAGTATTGTCATTATATGTTTGGATTCAAATATATCTTTTTTTAAATTCATTTTGATAAACCACAACTGTTTATCCACATAAAAGATATATTACATGATAAATCAATGAATGAGTCTCATTCGTCACACATTGACAACACATTAAACATATAGGGTGTCATGTAAACCTAATGTGTAATTTTTATTATTTACCCCTCCATACATTTGAAAAAGATGTTTCGAAAAAATGTTAACCAGACACCAATAGATTTGTTATCTACATGTATGTGTTATTTTGATAGTGAGATAATGCATGCATCACATGTCTTTTATAGACATTGTTTAAAGGGCAGTAGCACGATTTTCGGGGGAAATAAGATTATGTCAGGAAAATGAATACTAATGGTTCCAATTGAAAGACAATAGATTTAAACTAAATGTAGCAGTAATAATTCAAATATATAATGTAAAGTTTAGCCATGGGATTCCCTTTTCTTACACAAAATGAATTAAAGGTGTTCACACAAAATGGCCGCCAATGGTTTTTATGTGTATCTTAATACTTTGCCCGCTGACTATGGATGACTGGCTTGTGTTATGAGATTTTTGACACTGTCAATATAATACATTAAGCATTAACTTGTAATTATCAGGGAAAGAATCAAAATTATCAAAAAACGTGCTACTGCCCCTTTAGACCGAAACAAACTGTGATGTGTACTTTTTTTTGTACTTCAGTTTATAAAGTTCTTAAAACCTTTCATAAATATTTCGAACAAAGAACACTAATACAAGATTGGAGGAAGATATTTTGATATGTACATTATGTTTGGTTTAACTTATGAAATACGTTATCTGTTCACGTACATATAAATGTAAAGACTAACAGTGTTTTAGGTCAGTAGCACGTATTTTGACAATTTTATGCTAAATGTATTATTGCTAAATGTATTATTTTGACAGTGTTTGACAGCCAATCATCCATAGTCAGAGGACAAAGTATGAAGACTCACATAAAATCCATTGGCGGCCATTTTATGTGAACACCTTTAATTCCTTTTGTGTAAGAAAAGGAATCTCATGGCTTAACTTTACATTATATATTTGATTTATTGCTGCTTCATTTAGTTTTAATACATTGTCTTTAGATTGGAACCCTTCATTTTCATTTTTCTAACATCACCTTATATTCTCCGTAACAACGTGCTACTGGCCCTTTAAATTATATAAGTATAAACGTGCATATTGTTGTTGTTTTTGTCTCAATTCTTGCTATTCTCTAACATCAAGTCCATTTAACAATCGTTTACAGTCTCTGACAAGGCCGTTTTTGTTTATTCTATATTATGGTAATTACATTATTAAACATCACTGACCGTTTTTAATCTACAAATGGAAATAGCAAACGATAATGGAATGAAGTCCGCTTGTCAGAGACGGTTACCACAAAAAGTGGGATTTGAAACAATAAAAACGGACATGGATAATCTCTTAAGAGTCCGTCTAAGGACTTAACCAATTATGAAGTCCCGGCGCGAAATAGTAATTAAGAAACCCAGACGTGATAGAAAATAACATAATACAAAATTCGTCAGAAATATGGCGTTCTTAATCCAATTCGTATCCAAGCCGAACCCTGAATAAGGGCACCTTCCATTAGTCTTCCATGATCCGAGGCAAATATCTCTGGCCATAATTCTCTGATTTATAAGATTTAGTTTCACCTAATCCCATGTCCCGCACTGGCACTTTACCATGGACGTAACAGACTTATAATAACCCAGACTCGAAGATAGTAAAAAGCCTGCTAGATTCTGACGACTTGCGTCCTTTCGGAGAGTTCTTAGAAAGGTGGGGAAATAATAAATTGAGACGAAGGATTTAGCTAAATGGCCTGAACTAATGACAACCCCAAATGGCTGAAGAATTCACTAAAAGCTTGTCGGCGAGTTCGGCAAAAGCTCGTATGTCATCAATATTTGATATTTTACTGTCAAGATAAATGCATTATTTCAGATTTAGATCCATGTAAAAGTTTAAATCCCCAGTGGCCGCACGCGGATCTATACTTAATGGATTCCCGGCTTAATGGAAATGGGCTTGAACTGAGTGAAAAGTACTTTGAACATATTCGCAAAGTGTTATATGTTAACTTTCGGTAACATGTATAATGTTCATCTACATCAACAAGGACTGTTATTGTCGTTAGTTTATGTTTTAGTTTCATGGTAGTCATCGTCATCATCGTTGTCATCACTAATCGTCATCGTTGTTTAACATGTCATCGTTGTTTAAGTTTTTCATCGTAGTTATCGTCATCATCGTTGTCATTATCACATTACTGTTATCGTCATATGTATTATTACATGTCATTATCACATCGTCATCATTATTTGACATGTCATCTTTATTTAACTTTTATAGTTTATTGTCATTATCGTTGTCCTCATCACATTAACGTTGTCGTCATATTTATTATAACGTGTCATCGCTGTTTTATTTTCATGGTTATTATCGTCATCATCCTTGTCATCATCAAATCGTCATCGTTGTTAAACATGTCATCGTTGTTTTAGTTTCATGGTAGTTATCGTCATCATCGTTGTCCTCATCACATTAACGTTGTCGTCATATTTATTATTACGTGTCATCGCTGTTTTAGTTTCATGGTTATTATCGCCATCGTCGTTGTTATTATCACATGGTCATCATTATGTGACAAGTCATCGTTGTTTTAGTTTCATAGCTGTCTTCGTCATCATCGTTGTCATCATCACATCGTCATCAGTATTTTAACGTCTCATATTTACTTTCATGGTAGTCATCGTCATCGTCATCATCATCATCACATAACTGTCTTAGACGTCATCGTTGTTTTACGTTTAATCGTTCTGTTAATTTCATAGTAGTCATCATCACCATCATCGTTGTCATCATCATCGACCATCATCGTTGTTTTACACGTCATTGTCATCGTCGTTTTCGTCGTGATATTGATATATTTTAGATTATCGCTATCGTCATTACTACTTTGTCGTTATCGCAAGATTTTCGAAGCTATATTAGCACTATGATAATAGTCAGCCAATGTTAACCAATGTTACTTAAGACTATCTCAGAGCTAAGACATCTTCGAAAATCTAGGCCCTGTTTGTCATCAACGTGGTTTTATTATATTGTTAATAGTTGTATAGTGTTGTGATTTTCATTGACATGATGATCACTATCATGAACACGTTTAGAATCACAACGTATGTGTTGTCAACAGAAAAATAATCTCATTCTTTCATTTTCATTCGATGTTTTTATCGATGAGAGACACAGTTAAAGAAAAAACATTTTTGAATTCAACTTTGCATCGAATCAGGCTCAACAAAGATCGTAGGAGGAGGAAATCCCGCAACAACAGCACGGTATTTCGTCGCAATGAAACCTTACAACTGGCCTGAAAGTCATGAACTTGTCTTGGTTGGTTACATTTTGATACGACATTCCAGTTTAATATCTACTAAACTAAACGATCTCAAGGCGGATGAGCATTAACAACAATGCTAAACGCCATAGAAAATCTCTTTAGTGGTGACTCATTAATCATAATGGAAAATCTTACAGAGATCTATTCTTGTTTCCGGTAGGTTTTATCGATAAAACAAACATACTTAAATACTTCATCGATATGCTGACTTTTGAATACCATGATTTAAGCTCAAGAAAAATCATTAAGAATTTATAAACAAATTCAGTCACATGTCCTCATTAACGTTTCGCGGCCTTTGTCAATTATTTGCCCAAACCCTAATGCGTTAAATGTAGTTTTATTAACATTCCTTTTAAGTTTATATCTTCCGTTGCTAATGACTTCCAAAATGGCCGTTCCATTACACCACATGTACAGAAAGCAACAGTATGGTAATGTGTATTCAAACAAACGGAAGTAGCTAGTCTCCGTACAGCATTAACGCTAATGGGCGTCTTTGATTGGTCGAAAACAATGTCCGGGTCTGTTTGATTAGCTGTTGAAATTAGAGCTACCGGAAGTGGTGTACTCCTTGCTTGATGGATCGATGTTCTTCACAAGTGTCACCGGAAGTTTAAACCGCGCATGTCCTGTTAAGTATCTTAAGCTCTATCGTTGGCATTGTTGGCTGATTGACTTTATGCGATAAGAAAATAGTCATGCTAACACTTCGATAATGCAGTTCACTGTTGTAAAATGACACATAAACAAGATTTATAAATGACATATCCATGGCAATGTTAAGCAGCTTGATATTTTCCTTGAAATAACTTTCAAAAAGACAATTTCATTGACACTACAATTTGTCATTTTTGGATGAAATAAAAAATATATAAAACAACATAATATTTTCTTTTTTATTTTAAAATGCTAATAGCAGAATAAAGAATTTCTTTATAAATACCAAAAGATATATAATATACATATTTCAAAAGGTAAAACGAGTCAAACCGGTTGAAAATATCTAGTATGTATAACACCTTGTTTTTCGCACACATGCCCATATCCAACGGAAAACCCTTTGAAAAGCATTTTTATATATTTCGAAAATACACATTTAATATATTCTAATTGTGAAGAAAGCGAGACAGAGACATACAGAGTAAGAGAGGCAGAGAGAGAGAAGGAGAGAGACAGAGACAGATAGACACACAGAGTGACAGTCAGACACAGAGAAATAGGGACAGACATAGATAACGACACATACAGACACACACAGTGATAGACAGAGACAGAGTCGTGCAGAGATACAAAGACAGAGATCATTATATATTTATAATATTTTCATTATGTATACTTGAGATGTATGTCCGACACACAGTCTATTTCAGGGAGTTGCACTGAGACTGAAGAATATCAAACGTACTCAGTTGCATTGGAACATGGCCCCCATCTGTTGGAACTGTATATCAAACATATGTAAGCAAATCCCTGGTATGTGTTTACAAAACTTATAAAACCGTTTACGTGTAGATTACAAAGTTTGCCATAAAGATGTTTTACAATTTGTTTAAACCCATTTGTTTTACAAAGCCTCTTACTTCAAAGGGAACACGATACACACAAAATTCTCATAAAGGAATTGTCTATTTATGTAATTGATAAAAAAGTGCCCGTATGTTTGCTAAGTTTACATCAAATCCTATTTCGTTTTAGATAAGTGATTGACGTATTTGTGCCAAAAAAAATACTGTTTTAGTGAATAACGCGGAAGCTCTATCCGTTTCAATTTAGAAAGTACATACTTTCATGGTAATTAAATATCAGTCCATTTAATCAGCACTTAAAGGTCTATGGTGATTCTTATCTTAACATGAAAGAGCCATATCACAAAATGGTATAAACTTTTTTTCCGATTTTCCGAATTCCATCTTTTCAATACACCCGAACTATAATTACGACGAACTAAGTGAAGGATAAGTATACACTTTCGCCAAGATCTCCCTCTTTTAAGTGTCTGACGAACCGATTGACAATTAAGACAACCTTATTCCATCTCTCTTTGCTTTGATCTAAAGGCCAACACTTGAGGCTCCGAAACCCTCGCCATGAAATCCTCTCTTTGAGGCGGCCATATTGACGAAGAGATTCCTTCGTAAATGGCCTCTGTTGGACAGCATCTTACACAAGCCGCACGATTGATCAAGGGATAAGTGGTTAACGGGGCACTCTCACACTACTTAACACAAAAGTGGTAATGCGCAATTAGAGGGAAAATGATACTGTCTTTACTAAATAAACACACAGCTGAAAGCCCCTTTCTTTCGAGTACATAATGGATGCAAAAACTACGGTGGCCCATTTGGGCCATAATTAGAGTCTCTGCGTAACATGGACGTACGTGAAGAGTGTCTCTTATCGGAGAAGCGATTTTGAAGACATGTTCCCCCTATGATACAAATTAAAAGCTGCTTCGTCCGAGAGTATTGAACTGCAACTGTTTGCATTAGTTTTTATCGGAGCTGATGTGTTTCCGACTGCCGAATCAATCCACGCCGACGGTAGACACTAGGCACTTAGACCTAGTCGTCAACGTCATCTCAAATTCGCATGTAAATTTCCGGATTTCTCGGCTAGGGGCAGACGGAGTGGTATGCTGCTTTTAAGAGGTGGAGAGAGACGCAAATGACTTAAGAAGATAAAAGCTTGCTTTCAAGTAAATTTTGATGGTTTTTAAGCTTAATTTTAGATATTTCGGTGCTAAATGGGTTCTCACGCGTGCATCCTGGCATTTAAAAGTTGAGGATCTTGCGCATGCGCAGACAGCTGAGTTGGTAAGTGCAGATTAAGCAAATCCCATGGGTAAATAATTTTCGCAGAAGGTCTCACCGAATTCATGTCATACTAGAGAGGCCATTATGTTTCTTAGCGGACATTTATAGGTATTTAGCGTTTTATCTCCGACCGTTGTCAACTGGATCTCTTGCTAACACATTGTATGACAAGAAAGCTTCTAAAGGAGATTTGAGCACGTGCTGCCATTACGTCATTGACATAAACTGACAGGGGTGATATAAAGCTTTTACTACAACATTACCATCACGCTCGCATAATTGATAGAGAGATGTGTCTCTTAGCAAACAACGTGTTTTATCATCAGAAAGCTTCTGTTTTAGTCACGTGGAGATTGATGACCAAAATGGCTTGGGTTTTTAAAAACTATGTTTCCTTAAGCTTTAACTCTAGAGTGATTTCAGGGCTACAGGGGTTGAAAGGGTTAAAGATAAAGTAACATCGTTTATCGTTGCATTATATTCATGGAGTATGTTTTACACAATATTATTCAACATAAAGACATTGTATTATTCATGATATTCAACACAATGGATTACAATATTACTAATAGGTTATGATACCAATAAAGTTATTTTCAGAACCATTTTTTAACTTAACACAAGTAAAAAGGAAAAAGACTATATATTTTGTCATTAATTTAACATTTTACTCAATAATGTAATTAAAATTTAGGAAATGGTTGTAAGAAGATCATTCCCTTGTAGATCACCAAAGAATGATCAGCGGGATATTTGTTAAAATTCCAAATTACAGAATTAGTGATCTCCTTACTAATTAATTGTTTAATTTTTTTAAGAATTGCAGCAATTATCTTGACAATGTAAGTTAACAATGGCTTGATAGTGAATGTCAATACGTGTCAACATTGGATACCAGAGATGACGTCATAATTGAGAGACTTTTGAAACTGGCCCAATACCAGCTGGTAAAGAAGCTAACTAAATCTATATTTACCGACTTAATGCGTGACAATATCAAACGCCTGTCCAATCACCGAGTCGAAAAGGTATCTTTACTGTAAAGTAGGTTCGTTAGTATATCGTCGTTTCATTGCGAGTTCATTTGGTTCGCACAGGTGCCGTTTTAACAAGGTTATTTGAGAACTAATTATAATCAGGCCAATTACCTAAGAAACGAAGACAAATCCGGAACTACTGTTCATTAAAGCGATCTGGTAATTGCGCATTATTTAGAAAAGTTAAGTTAAACGTAAACATCACATAATTATTACAGTTGGTGTAATTTAAAGAGTTTAAATAAACCCCGTACATACTTTTTTTAACCAATTCAAACGTTTTTTACATTTTTTTCACCAAAGCGAAGAAAATAACGAAACAACTTCATAATTGCTAATGATTTAGAGGAGTGAAACGCGTAAGCACCATTTAATTATTGGCTTGATTTGACTTTAAGTCTATTTTTACTTTTAATGTCTTTCCGGGTCCTTTTTTATGCGAAATTGTTTATTAGGAAAAGATTAAAAGTAACGCTTCAATTAACTTTTAGTTATGTATAATGAGTTACATATCGTTTTTTGTTGAGTGAGTTGTTGACGCCAGAGAAAAATGCTAAGTTTATCTTTAAAAGCTGCCATTGCGAAATTTACAATTTACTCCAACTGATTGTTGACATTATATACTATCTATCTAGGGGTTCACTTAACCCTCTTTTTTTCAATCATGAGAATTAAATTGACCCTGTCTCTGTTTTTCATCTGTCTTTCTGCTCTGTCTCTGTCTTTACATTTGACCATCAGCTGTGTGTTTCTCTCTCTTTATGTCGCTGTCCGTCTCAATCGCAACTCTCTGTGTCTCTGCCTCTCTCTGTCCCTTCTCCGTGTCTATTCTGTGTCTGTATCTGTATCTGTGTCTCTGTGTGTCTCTACCTCTCTCTCTCTCTCTCTCGTAATTGCCCTTTCCTACCGTCTTTCTCTTTGTATCTTTCTCTATCTCGCTCGCTCTATCTATTTATCTCTGTATATTGATGTATCTCTTCGTCTCACACTCTGCCACTGTCTGTCTGTCTGTATGTCTGCCCGTTAGTCTGTCTGTCTGCCCTCCTCTCTCTCTATTTATTTCTGTATATAGATGTCTCTCTTTGTCTCTCTCCCTCTCTCTCTCTCTATCTCTGTCTGTCTGTCTTTCTCTATCAAACTTTGCTTATTTGTCCATCTTTCTCACGGTTTCTGTAATCTCAGTCTATCTTACTTAATATCTCTTTTTCTACACTAATCAAACAGGGTTTTATTTATGTCTATTTGCGTGAAACAGTCTTCCGCTTGACATGTTTGTTAACATTTTTCGGAGCAAGATTATATGTAAACATAATTAATTGAAAGAGGCCTGTGCATTTGCTCTTTCCATCACCAGTTTAATTCCAGGACACATGGTTCGGTAAACACTTGGCGAGCATAAGCTCCAGGGTGCTGTTAAAGAAAAATCAATTTTGTTTCTTTTTATCAAAGGGTTATAAAATAATTTAATGGATTCTTTTTATACTCCAAGGTTCATGTTTTAGAGTGTTCGTGATTCCGCTTGATTTGTACTCTCTGATGTCTTATGTAATTATCGCCAGTCCTCTAATGGAACTCAGAACAGCACTGATCATTCGCTCTGCTACGAATCTCATAGCACCAAATGATAACTTCGCTGTAATGAGTCTGCCATGTAGAAATTAAAGAGTGCGAGTTTCTCAAGGCCTTTGGCGGGAAAACGCATTGGTACCCACTTATATACAGCAACAAATTAAAGGATTTGGGTTCCAATTAGGAGGATTCTTCAAATTAGCACCCTCTAAAGACCGACCGTGCGAAATCTGCGAATAGTTGTAAGGAACTCAGTCTCGAAATGAGGACCACGTGACAAAATGGCGGATCAACGACTGCTAATCGAGTGGCTGGCGATAACGAGCGGCTTGATTGTTGAACATGTTAGAAAATAAAAGGGATTTTGCACCTGAGTTGTCAAGGATACGTCAAAGATTTCGAAACTGCGGACCCTGAGGTGATTTTGTCGTTGCTTAATCAAGGAAAATGTTTCTGATATCGCGACTGTATAGTAATTAGCCAACTTACAGGCTCTTTGCCGACGGTCATAATTAGCCATGCGATCAAAAGACGTTCGTTTTCCGACGTGTACTTTGCAATTTAGACGTGAAAAAAACTAATCGCGTTGTCTCGCGAGAATGCCCGAGGTTGTCTAATTAGGCCTCCATTCCTCATTCAACGCCGCCCGTTGCGAGGGAAATATAAATGTCAGATTGGACTATTTTTTAGAAAGAGATGAAATATTCTGCACGTAGGTTTTTGTTCCGTTTCTGTGATGTTTTCTACTAGCAGAATAGATTCATAAATCTCTCTAATTTGTTCAAGCGTAAAAGAAGGAGTGGAAAAGAAACGGACATCTTTCCAGTGGGAATGGAAAAGAACGAACTCGGAGTGCATTGTGATCTTTTAAATGATAGCAATGGCATCAGATGTGTGAAGCATCAGTGTCACTTAATGATTACGTATTTCTTTATATTCTATTTTTGATCATACTCTCAATCTCTTTTTGTTAGTGGCATTAGAATAATCTGCAAGTGGTCTTTGACTGTAATTTTTATTTAATTACATATTAGTTAGAAGAAAAGTTACGAGATTTTTAACAGCATCTATTGGTTCAGGTCGGTCATTGATACCGTATTTCCCATATTTCAGTTCCCTGTTGACTCAAATGTGAATAAAAGGCATAACTGTGTCCTGTTTGACCAAAATGGTCTTATGTAGTGATAAAATATAAATCATGCCCGTTCGCGGGCTTACCAGCGACTGTTATTTTTTTTAATAACGACAATAATTACTGTCCTGTTTGACGAAAATGGTCTTATGTAATGATATAATATAAATCATGCCCGTTCGCGGGCTTACCAGCGATTGTTATTTTTTATAATAAAGACAATAATACTAGATTTCTTATACAGCACATATACCCATGACATACATGTAGCATGCTCAAAGCGCCATGAGTATTATTACCTTGGAGGGATAGTTGGTTCAGTGTCGCTGCTTGAAAAGCGCTCCGCGCGACCGTATAGGTCCGTACTTCCCCCTTGTTCAGGTATCCATTTGAACAGCTGGGTGAACTGAATGCAATGTGAATGAAGTGCCTTGCCCAAGGAAACAACATAGCAAATTATGATTTTATGGTTTAAACAAACAGATTCCCGTGCAATTATTATTACGATAGAGAAAGGGTGTCATTATGATTTGTCTAGAAAGTGATGACTGTGACAGGTGACAGTTGAAGAATGACCGAAGCTGGAAAAAGGATGTTACGCAACACACAAATCAGTTCAAAACTGATAAAAGCATTTAAGAATTTACTGCAATTAACAAAATAAACTGGTTTCCTTGAGCTGTCATTTTGAAATGACCGTAAAAACAAGCATGAATGTAGTAACTGTTGTTTTCATTTTTAGATTTCGTAACCCAATGTCACATACTTTGTCGATAATTTTGTTCACCTTTTATTTTTACTGTTATTTTATTTATCTTATATATGTTGGCACCACTCAAAGAATATTTAGATTCTCATCTCGTTTATTCATCTTTGAGTAGTAGGGGTAGCCGATTTACGCGATTGTATTATATTCAAATTGCGTTTTGATTGAAAATACACCTGGCTTCGTCATTAATTCATATCTAGCTATGTCATTTTTTTTCTTGTTATACGGATCCAGAAACAAAGTAATATATTATACCTGAATTATAATCAAGCATAGAATTTAAAAGGGCATATATAAGAAGGGTCAAATCAACATATTGTTTATCAATTCTCGGTTTTATACAGGTGTTATTTCGCGTATCGATAAGCTTATCAGTTCATCTGAAAGGGTAATTCGATCTCCCATAATTCATTTCTCATCACCACAGGTACACGATCCAGGCAGGTGTTTTGATCAAGCGATATGTTTTTGTAACTACTGCGTAACCATTTTGTCTTGTTCATGTGCCGTATCTAATTATCACCGACAGACATACGGTAACACATATTAAAATGACTGAAACAAGAACGGCAAAACACTTTCTTAACATACATATGCAATGAAGATAGACAACTGAAAGGTTTAAATGAATATCACTTCTGATTTTGTTAGCGATTCGATTCAATACTGCTTCAAAGCATGGGCAATGGTGACGTCAAATATGTATGTTGTCGACTTATTAAAAATAATAATATACTATTGGAAATTTATGAGGAGCACTTTCCAATCCATTTGGGCATGCTCAAGACGCTACAAATAGTAATACCCGTGTATAACCTAAGCTGACATATATGTCGCTAGAAGGTCACCACCAACACAATTCTTTACCAGGTACCCATTTCCTGCTGGGTGAACAGAGGCACATTTTGAATAAGGTCTCGTGCCCAAAGTTACACAACAAGTCTCTCAACTTGTGTCTCAGTTTGGGGCAGGGAATCAACACTTAATTTATTCAGCAATGAGCGGGTCACCCACTCATCCAGCGAGCCACGCCCGTTGTTGCTGAACTATACTGATAGCGGTCGACTGAGCATTGCACAGGGCAAAACAAACTGAAATCTTTCATTGCTATCATAGACACAATGAGGATAGCTTTGATATATTTGCCAACATTTAGATATAGTCTTGCAAAGATCGAACCTTAAAGTAAGTTTGTGTGAGCAAGCTTATTGTCAAAACATCGCAGGATTCTCAGCGATCATTATAGTGAAAGAGTCCTAGTTTTGAATTAATTTTGATTTGAGCTTTTACAGAATTTATGGAAAACGTTATGTATTTCATATCATTAAGTTAGTTATTTTTTCTTAGCTCATAAGCATAAATGACTTGTTTTCTCGTCGATAGTCAGGAGATTTAAACCATTGGAACCTTTTAAGAAAGAAAAATAGTTTTAAAAAGATCTGATATTTTACTTTGACCTGTCATTAGTTACTTGACCAGTGAGAGAGAGAGAAACTTTAACATATACACAACATGTGGCACTTGTTGAAAATAAGTGTGGTAATGGAATTGTCATGAGCACACTCTGGCTTACGTAGCAAAGTGATGAATCTCATTAAAGGAACTGTGCAATTTAAACATGACAGACATCAACCTTTTTTTGGACATTAGCGCTCATTAAGCTGTGAACTCAGTTGGTTACCATTTTCCTGTGCTTATAGTTTTCGATTTTATCGGTAATCATTCCGTGAACCAAATTCGAGTGTTAACTGTTCATACTCATCCATTATTCTTTGAAAACAGGTTTATGTCAATTTATATTACTTTACTAAGGGTTATATTTTGGTAATAAGATTTTGACAGTTTGAAAAAAGTAAAGTGAATATTATAACTCACAAACGGACATATTCTCAATGAAGTTATTTTCAATTAATAACCTAGTCACACAGTTAAATAGGAAGGATATTTATTGTTAAAGGGTATTTGTTCCTGTTCTATTCAACATAGATATTATTTTCGCCTGTTTGGTGCAATACAATGCTTGCATTGAAACCTGAGAATGCTATTCACGCCATGCAACGTGCGAGTATCTTAATCAAGGAAACACTTCGTACCATCTGCCGCACATTCGAGTAAGGTTACAAAACCGTGTGGTGATAACTTTATACTCACGGTAAATGCATTTGTCACTTTTATGATTGCAACTGTAGACAAAGTTTATTGTTGTAATTTGAAAGCGTGCCTTTCATTATATGATGTTATTTAAAACATTGTTATCTTTTTGTTTGTTGTGTTATGATGTGTTTATATACTTTATATTTGACATTTGCATCTTCATTGATTTCTAACGAAATGCCATATTGTTTGTGATTAAATGAAACCAATTTTAATATTTATGCTCATTTATTAACTTTTTATTAATTCTTTTGTATTGTTATTGGTTGTGTTATTTAAATATGTTTAAAAGCTCCACTTTTTAAAAAATGTTTGTCGGATGTTTCTGTCAAATTTATTGTCAGCTTATTAATTTTAGAAAAAATTAAAAACCATGGTACAATATATAAACATAAAAGATATATATGAAGTTCAATATGGTAATATATTCATGTGATACAAATAATACATATTTCACTTTTTATAGCTTAGTATGATAACATATTCATCAAACAATTTAGTATCAGAAATATAATAAAACCAATTAACATGCCCTATCAAGTTGAGATCTCTACATATTTAAGTGTCGATGAATTGATGCACTTTTAACTCCTTATTTTTTAATTATCAATTTCATAGCAACAAAAATGTATCTTTTAATATTTTTTTGTAAATATTTGTATAAACCTGAACTTCTCCTCGATTATCATTATATAAAGGCTGTTCATGTCAAAGTTCATGTCAAAGAGTATTCCACCAAGAATAGCATACATGAATATACACACAAAGAACTTAATTAAGCACCCCCCTATTTTTAAAACTGAATTTGGCTACTCTTGGACTATTTGGATTAATTTGATGTATTGACCACTCCAGATATAACAATTGCTTTGTTTTTGACTATTTAATTGAACTTAAAATCGCTAGTGTGCAAAAATAATGAAAATATGACAAAACTGTGAGACTACTGAAATTTTGCCAAATATAACTATTGTTATAGGAGAAAAACTACACTTTAAACTTTGGATGTTATGAATTAAAAATAACATTTCTGATCCCTAGTTGACATTTATACACAAAAATCCTTTTTATCATGCATAATAAGAGGATAACAAGACAGTGAATTTTCAGTACTTTTTTCATCAAAAATTGATAAAATGCCTACAATCTTAAAACTTGTGAGTAAATTTGAGATTCCTTTAGTTGAACTTGTTGATCAAACACTTCTCCTTCCTTTAGATAAGCCATTATCTTTGACAGGGACCAATTAATGTTTTTTTACAGTTTTCTTTAAATTCGATATTTGATAATTTTGTGATTTTTAAGGTTCATACTGCTTTAACGATTGACAACATAACTTTTATTAAAATGATCGCTTCAGGACATGTTTGGTTTATTCAACAGGAACAGTAGTCAACACGACGCCATTGTTTCGTATCAATGTCATCGTAACATCTCTTTGACGAAGTTTCGTTCCGCAATAAAAAGCAGTGACAGTTTTGAGTTATTTTGGATTGGATAATCAGTTTTAAAAGCAGTTTTAAAGACAACGATTGCGTCAGCGTTCATGTAATTTGTCCTGATCCTTAACCCGTATTCGAACCAATCCAACTTTTAGATTTCTGATATGATATCATAAATCATAACATGTCAAGATCCGGGGTTCGTTTTAAAACCATTCCTCATCTTTGAACTTCATGCACATCAGGAAAAGATAACTGTGGGGGTGTTTTCAAATTGCAGACCACAAACCTTTTCATGGTTATCATATATGAACCAGTGGCAAAGCTAAATCATATTAACAGCCCAATTTCGGTTTGAATAAGCCTCTTTGTAGTAAATGATAGCTCTTGGGCAACCTTGTATAGTTAAAGTGCTAAATTTGATAAATATTTACAAAACTTTAAATCATGAGTAAAAAATTGATAATGATTGAATGAAATGAAACTATCATTGGAAGTATCCATAAATGGCTTACTCGATCAAGAGTCAAGATCAAGCGTTATTGTCACTTTCGGGATTCAATTAAATCAATGACTGCGATTCGACTTAAAATTATACTCATTTTGTTCAATTACGATACAAAAGTTTTTTAGGGAAACATCAAAATAGTTTTTGTTTGAGTGTTTTGGAATTATCTGAATATATTGTTTGATTTAATATGAATAGATGTCACTCAGCAATACAGATATGTTGAAAACAAAATCAACAAAAATAGAAAAATGTAAACCATCAAGACATAATAACTTAAACTTTGACAAAATGTTATGAAAAATGTTTTTTAAAGAAGAAAAATAGTAAGGTAGTCAATGAAAGAGACATTTTATTACTTGGATAACACTTAAGAAAGTAATAAAAGTAGCGAAATTGCCACTACAACTATAAAATAAATACTAATAATCCTCTTCACAAATGTTAAACCAAACATTATACAAAGGTTATTAGACCGACAAGAGATAAAATAATTGTACAACCAAAAGTCATCACCTTTCGTACTTTGACAACAATTCAAGTAAATACCAAGAAAGTGAAATTATTTGCATTGCTTCTTTAACGCTTATTAGTAGAGGTTGAAATTTCTTCAAAGGCTGTTGACCAATGCTTTATTTCGATTCTATCTGATATGTCAGGCACTTTTAACGATGTCTATAGGACTTACTAAGTGTAGGTCATCCGTTTATTTGCTATATTCTATGACTAAACTATAGTTTCATCAACAATAATAGTGATATTTTCTAATGAAAAGGGCAAGAATAATGATAATCTTCGCTGACAATTATCATAAGCTAAAGACACATCTTTCTATTTTAATGTCAATTATGAAAATGCATCATACGCAAAAGAACAATTTGGTATCAATTGAATGTCTTCTTCATTAATGTACTTGACTTTTTGGCTGTTGAACTTTGTAAAGTGTTGTTGAAAATTCTATGTTGTTTCACTTTTATTAATTTTTTTGTTTTGATAGACAAAATGTAATTGAAAATAATTCAAATTAAAAAGAAAACAATTCTATAAAAGGGTTAGTTTAACTGCATGAGATTTTTTAGAATATAAATCTTATTATGAACATTTGAAAATAAGAGGAAAAAGTATGGAGATGAATTTCTGTTCGGTACCATGATAAAAATATTTAAAACAAAGGGATGTTCTGTATAAAACAAATGAAATAAGTTGCCCTGTAAGTACAAAACAGAAGATAAAAAACATTTCACTTATCACTTTCAACTTTTGATCGTATCCATATTAAAACAATATCAAGATCAACTAAATGCAGAATGTGGGTCTAAAATTGAAATAAGTAACTTTGTTACTTTGTTGTCGAGAAAAATTACACAATGTGCTAGGCTGATATTAATAAAAAAGAAACTAAAGAACAACCTACTTGTTGGACCTTTACATGTAATTATATCAAATAACAGACATTTAACTATCAATCATATCCTAGCCAAATTAAGCTAAAAGAATATTGACGCCATTTTGACCAGCAAGTCCTTCCCATGATGCAGCACTTATTTACGATCTTCATCTTAATGTCAAACATGTTCTTTAACTTTCAGCTTTGGAGATTTTCTTTGACAGGTGCATACTTAACCAGATGTAAGGGATTAATATAATGAACTAAAGAAAATTGTTTTAAAAATTGCATGACAAGCTTTGGACAGAGATAAAAACATATCGTCTGCTGCTCTCCCAATTTGTAAATCCGACATTAAAGCCAGGGGATTTGCATTGGGGTTCAGAAACAAGCAACTAATGGCAAATTTGAAATTCACAGATGAGAATCAAGATATTAGACATTTTCATTTAACTGAAAGCCGTTGCATTAGATGAACTGATTTGTCACGTACCATTATCGTCTGATTCTCCGAAAGCAGACGACATGTTAGCTAGATCCGCATTAAGGGAACTAGATGAAAAGTGATATGTGAAATTGGACAAAAAGTTTTCACATTTGATATATAATGTCATTTGACAAAAGATTTTGTGTTGTTAATTACACGATGTAACATACACCAATCAACTTCACAGCACACCTGCTATCAACCTTCCCTTGATAGTGGTTTGTTACTACCGTAAAAGGATCCAAAGAGACTGAAGTCAGAGCTAGTTTATCAATATCAATGATTTGTTCAGATAAAAACGCATGTAGTAATGATTTTGTTCCAATGAATCCTTTAAATACGGTACACTATGACATTATTTCTAAAATAATGTGAATTTATATAAAAAAATATAAATATGTTTCATCATTGTGAATCAAGTATTGTTTCTTCAATTTTTCACAGTTCATACTTTATTCAACATTTGAAATTATTTCTTTTACATTTACATATTGACATTTCATTCTTTAATTCTTGTATTCCCTTCTGCTCAACAACTCAACACTGAAATGTCTTTAAACTATTGTAAGTTAACTCAACACTGAAATGTCTTTAAACTATTGTAAGTTAACTCAACACTGAAATGTCTTTAAACGGTTGTAAGTTAACTCAACACTGAAATGTCTTTAAACAATTGTAAGTTAAAGGGGCAGTAGCACGTTTTTTGACAACTTTATATTTTCAATTTGTTAATGATAATTGAACGTTAATACTAAATGTATTACTTTGATAGTGTCATAAATCTCATTACACAAACCAATCACCCATAGTCGGAGAACAAATTATAAAGATTCACATTGAATCCATTGGCAGCCATTTGTGTGAGAACACCTTTAATTCATTTTCCTGACATCACCTTATATTCCCCCTAAAAACGTGCTACTGCCCCTTTAACTTGATCTTGTGCATCAATTGATATAGAAAATTATGTTAAAAACAATATATATCCAAACATTTAAAGATGTTTACCTTTTTACATAGTTTAAAACAAGAATAACATTAAATGTGAGTATGGTATACGTCTTTAGATATTTCTTCATAAACTTTGTCGTCTGTACTTGGCACGTAGGGTATGCCTTTCATAAATGTTTATCTTATTGAGATTTCCTCATACAGCAGTACAGATATGTTGAAAACAAAATCAACAAAAAAGAAAAATGTCAAGCATCAAGACAAAATGTTATGAAAAATGTTTTTTTAACGAAGAAAAATAGTAAGGTTGTCAATGAACGAGACATTTTATCACTTGGATAACACTTAATTAAGTCATAAAAGGAGCGGAATTGCCACTACAACTATAAAGAAACTACTTATAATTCTCTTAAGAAATGTTAAACAAAACATTATTGAAAGGTTATTAAACCGACAAGAGATAAAATAATTGTACAACAACCAAAGTCATCACCTTTCGTACTTTGACAACATTTCAAGTAAATACCAAGAAAGTAAAATTATTTGCATTGCTTCTTTAACGCCTATTAGAAGAGGTTGACCAATGCTTTATTTTATTTCGATTCTATCTGATACGACAGACACTTTTAACGATGTCTATATGACTTACTAAGTGTAGGTCATCCTTTTATTTGCTATATTCTATGACTAAACTTAAGTTTCATCAACAATGATAATGATATTTTGTAATGAAAAGGACAAGCATAATGATGACCTACAACTAGATCTTTGCTGACAACTATCACAAACTAAAGATACATCTTTTCTATTTGGATGTCAATTATGAAAATGCATCATGCGCAAAAGAACAATTCGGTATAAAATGTATGTCTTCTTTATTAACGTACTTGGCTTTTTGGCTGTTGAACTGAGCTGTTGTAAAGTGTTGTTGAAAATTCTATGTTGTTTCACTTTTATCGGATTTTGTGTTTTGTCCGACAAAATATAATTGAAAAAGAAAATAATTCTATAATAGGGTTAGTTTAACTGCATAAGATTTTTAAGAATCTTACTATGAACATTTGAAAATATGAGGAAAAATTATGGAGAAGAAATTCTGTTCGGGACCATGATAAAAATATTTGAAACAAAGGGAGGTTCTGTATAAAACAAATGAAGTAAGTTGCCCTGTATGTACAAAACAGAAGATAAACAAACATGACACTTATCACTTTCAACCTTTGATAGTATCCATATAAATAAAATATCAAGATCAAAACAAAAAAACGAAATCAACTAAATGTAAGTTTGTGGGTCTAAAAGGGAAATAAGTAACTTTGTTACTTTGTTGTTGAGAAAAATTACACAATGTACTAGCCTGATATTAATCTAAAAGAAATAAAACAACAATCTACTTGTTGGACCTTTACATGTTTGTAAATACCATCAAATAACAGAGGTTTAATCTTCCAACTATCAGTCATATCCTAGCCAAATTAAACTAAAAGAATATTGACGCCATTTTGACCAGCAAGTCCTTCCCATGATGCAGCATTTCCTTGACGGTCTTCATCTTAATGTCAAACATGTTCTTTAACTTTCAGCTTTGGAGATTTTCTTTGACAGGTGCATACTTAACCAGATGTAAGGGATTAATATAAAGAACTGAAGAAAATTGTTTAAAAAATTTGCATGACAAGCTTAGGACAGAGATAAAAACATATCGTCTGCTGCTTTCCCAATTTGTAAATCCGACATTAAAGCCAGGGGATTTGCATTGGGGTTCAGAAACAAGCAACTAATGGCAGATTTGAAATTCACAGATGAGAATCAAGATATTAGACATTTTCATTTAACTGAAAGCCGTTGCATTAGATGAAATGATTTGTCACGTGCCACTATCGTCTGATTCTCCGAAAGCAGACGACACGTTAGCTAGATCCGCGTTAAGGGAACTAGATGAAAAGTGATATGTGAAATTGGACAAAAAGTTTTCACATTTGATATCTAATGTCATTTGACAAAAGATTTTGTGTTGTTAATTACACGATGTAACATACACCAATCAACTTCACAGCACATCTGCTATCAACCTTCCCTTAATAGTGGTTTGTTACTACCGTAAAATGATCCAAAGAGACTGAAGTCAGAGCTAGTTTATCAATATCAATGATTTGTTCAGTAACAATGCATGTAGTAATGATTATGTTCCAATGAACCATTTGAATACGGTAAACTATGACACTATTTCTAAAATGATGTGAATTTATGCAAATGAATACAAATATGTAATCATTGGAAAAAGAGTACTGTTTCTTAATTTTTACAGTTCATACTTTATTCAACATTAGAAATTATTTTTTTACATTAATATATTTACATTTTATTCTTTAATTCGTGTATTCCCTTCTGCTCAACCACTTAACACAGAAATATCTTTAAACTATTGTAAATAAACTTGATCTTGTGCATCAATGTAAATAGAAATTGACATGAAATACAACATATAGTTCCAAACATTTAAAAAGGTTTAACTTTCTTCATAATTTGAAACAAGACATATATGAAATGTTTGCTTGGTATACGTCTTTAGAATTTTCTTCATAAACTTTGTATTCTTCGTATTTGGAGCTGAGGGAATGCCTTTCATAAATGTTTTTCAAATCTGAGATTTCCACAGTTCATTCTTTTCTGGTAGCAAGGTAACTAGAAAAAGATCGATACTAATTTAAATTTTTTATGTCATTCAGTTTTCACTGATAAACTTCAACCTGTGACTGGCAGTAAAAGAAATCTCCTAAAGATAATAAGATTTCTGATACACAATATACAACTTTTACATTTACATCAGAAGTCATTCTGATACAATGGCAAGGCTATTGTTCACTTTTTGTTCCAATCAACAAGTACATTTTCGATTTTCTCACACCATTATATCAAAAAATCTTTTCCTCCCCTAAATCTAACCCAAGTTACTGCTAGAGTAGGCTGCCGTGCTTGACATCGGGCAATTGCCAGGTCCCCATCTTGTATTAACCATCTGCTTTAGCTAACTTACTCCCATCTCAGATTGTCATTCTTCCTTCTTCTTAACACAATAGTTTTAGTAATTTTTCAGATTTTTATGTCAAACTTGTGGTTAAATTGTTTTCACTTCTCTGAAAGGTGGATTGTTTTCCGATTCCTTGACATGAATAAATTTGTCAACTGCAAGATGCCGGTTCTAATCAATCATATGTCAATACTTCCGGTACATACAAAGTTGTAAACATAAAACATAATAAAACATTGATTATGACATTTTCGTCTTCAATCATTCATTATTTGCTTCATTAAAACGTTGGTATCTACCCAAATCTTTCAAAATAGATAATAAAGATGAACATATTCCTGCTTGAATGTTCTTTTTTCACTTTATTGACATTTCCTTTGTTTAAACAGTTCAAATAGATTTGTAACTCTGAGACTCCAAAGATTAAGCAAGTAAATTAATGGAGAAGACATACATTTTATACCAATTTTCTTTTTTTGGCGTATGATGCATTTTCATAATTGACATCAAAATAGAAAAGTTGTGTCTTTAGTTAGTGATAATTGTCAGTGAAGATGTAGGTCATCATTAAGCTTGCCCTTTTCATTACCAAAGATCATTATAATTGCTGATGAAACTATATCTGAGTTGCAAATAAAAGGGTGACCTACACTTGGTAATTGATGTAGACATCGTTAAAAGTGTAGTACATATAAGATAGATTCGAAATCGAATTAAGCATTGGTCAACAGCCTTTGAAGAAATTTCAACCTCTTCTAATAGGCGTTAAAGAAGCAATGCAAATTGTTATACTTTCTTGGTATTCACATGAATTGTTGTCAAAGTACGAAAGGTGATGACTTTTGGTTGTACAATTATTTTATCTCTTGTCGGTTTAATAACCTTTGCAGAATGTTTGGTTTAACATTTGTAAAGAGGATTATTAGTATTTTCTTTATAGCATTGTGGCAATTTCTCTACTTTGGAAACTTGCTTTAGTGTTTTCCAAGTAATAAAATGTCTCTTTTAGTGACTATTAACTTTTTATCCTTCTTTGCTTTCATTGCTTATTGTAAATATTTATGTCTTTTGAAAGAGATTCAAACAGAAACTTTTTTAGATTTTTTAGTCAGTCATTGATTTAATTGATCCCAAAAGTGACCATATGGCTTTAGAGTATAATTCTATTTTTTAAAAAGACTTTTTTCCCCCTTGACTTTTGATTGATTAAACCATAGATACTTCCAATGTCGATTTTTTATTCAATCATTATCAATTATGACTTTTAATAATCCCAGAGTCTGCTTATTACTCACACTTTAAGTTTAGTAAATATTTATCAGATTTAACACTTTAACTATGCAAAGTTGCCCTGGGGTTATAATTTATTACCAACAGGGTTATTCAAATCAAAAGTTGGCTGTAAATATGATTTAGCTTTGCCACTGGTTCATATTTGATAATCAGAAAAAGGTTTGTGGTCTGCAATTTAAAAACATCCTCACGGTTATCTTTTCCTGATATGCATGAAGTTTAAAGGTGAGGAATGGTTTTAAAACGAACCCAGGATATTGACATGTTATGATTCATGATATCATATTAGAAATCTAAAAGTTGGATCTTGGTTCTATTATGGGTTAAGGATCAGGACAAATTACATGAACGCTGAAGCAATCGTTGTTGTTAAAACTGCTTTTGAAACTGATTATTCAATCTAAAATCACTCAAAACTGTCACTGTTTTTTATTGCGGAACGAAACTTCGTCAAAGAGATGTTATGATGACATTGATACGAAACAATGGCGTCGTGTTGCCGAATGTTCCCGTAGAATAAACCAAACATGTCCTGAAGTGATCCTTTGAAATAAAAATCGTGTATTGTCATTACATTGAATCTACTCTATGTGGTCCTTTGAGTAAATAGAATCGAGAACAGGGTGTTAACGAATTACAAATCATACTTGATCTAAGACATTGAATCCATTGAATGGATGTGAACGGCGTATAACATAATAAAGTCTGTTTTTAATGAAATATTTAGTTGATACAATAATTGATTCGAAAAATGAATCTAAAATGGCATTAAAACTTCACACTATAAGTATCTATAATCATTTATACACTTGTTTGAAACTCTTTGCCATTAACAGTTTGACAGTCTTTTGATGGAAATGATTTTCGAGGGAACGTTCCAGGTTATACAAATATGACTACGTAATGACTAAATATAAATAATTCAATTTTGGTTGCTGTGAAATTGAAAATTCTCTTTAAATATAAATAAGAAGTTATAAGTGCAACAATTCATAGGAATGGAAATGTGTAAAGATATCCACTTAATGGGGTCTGTTGAGGGATTTTATCATATTTATTATACTAAATTGGAGGATAAATATGTAATCATACAAATCCATAAAAAGTGAAATACAGTAGTTAATTATATCATATTAAGTGAAGTAGAATTCTCCCACTGCCCAAGAACGGAATAGTACTGTGGTTTTAAAAATACACCAACTTCAACACTACCCTATACTACCATGTCGGACCAATTATAAATTCTTATTTGTTCATATATTGTATCAAGGTTTCTAATTTTTTCATGAATTAATTAGCTGACAGTTAATTTGACAGAAACATACAGAGAACAATTTAAGATATTTGAGTTTTCCAAACAATTGAAAAATTACGATCAATTAGCATACAAAACAATTGATAAACAGTTACTAAAAAGGCAATAATTAAAATTGGTTTAACTTAATCGCAAACAAAATATATTATATCGTTAGAAATCAATGAAGATGCAAATGTCAAACATAAAAACATCAGAACACAAAAATAAAGATAAAACAATGTTTTCAATAACATCCAACATTGAAAGGCATGCTTCCAAATCATAACAATAAACTTTGTCTACCTTTGCAATCACAAAAGTGACAAATGCATTTACCATGAGTGTAAAATTACCACCACACGGTTTTGTAACCTTACTCGAATGTGCGGCAGATGGTACTAAGTGTTTCCTTGATTGAGATACTCGCACGTTGCATGGCGTGAATACTATTCTCAGGTTTCAATGAACGCACTGTATTGCACCAAACAGGCCAAAATAATATAACGGAGCTGATAACCTTGAACAATAAGTACCCTGGCTTTTTTTTATAGTATGACTGGGTTATTAATTGGAAAAAAAGAACTTCGTTGAGAATATTTTTTACCCTTTAATTGTCATTTAGCATTTGGGAAGGGATATGTGAAATATTTTGAATTAATATCATTAATTATGCCATTTTACTTTCGTATCAAAGAAATACAGTATGTCATGAAAATCATGGAGTGGCTCTTTAATATATGTTTCAATTGCACAGTTCCTTTAATGACATACATCACTTTGCTACTTTACCCATGACAATTACGTTATCCGAATTATTTTCAGCAAGTGTCACATGTTATGTCATTAAAGTTACTTAATTTTCCTTTCCCAACATTAAAAACCTTAAGAAAACAGACATCTTTAAAGATATTTTTATTTTGTAGAAATGTTACATATTTTGAAAACTGTATATCTATTCGCATGTACGTAAATAAATAAACTTATATGTGTTCAATTATGTGTTCAAAAATTCAACATAACGGACTGTATGTATTTGATATATATTTTGCCTATATTGGATTACCAGTTGATCAGACATGACTTAGAAAAAGACTTCTGAGGATTTTTTCCAAAGGTATATACAAGTTGTTTATATGCCACTTTGAATAATGTAAGGTTGAGACGATGTAAATTTTAAATCCTTTAAATAAATCCTGAAAGTGATCACTTTATTCCATCTTTAACAGTTGCAGTTGATGTAGGCAAATTAAGCTTTATTTGTGCAATATTTTTAATTCATCTAAACTGATGAATTGGTGGTTAAGAAAAAACTTTTAAAAGAAAAAATTCTATATGCCTATTTTAATGTGCCAAAATGTAAATAGTTTTTGTGTAGTTTATGATTTTATCTGCAAATCTGTAAACTAAATACAAATCAAAGTGTCTTAAGGTTTCCTCTGGGGTGTTAAGCAGCTATTGCCGGCCATCTTGGATTTGTTTGCCAGACAAAGGCGACGCCATATTTCCAATAAACGCACATCTAAATGGAAAATATGTATAGATGGAAGGCCCTTTCACGTAATTGGTCGAGTATTTACTGAATTTACTTTGCCATAGAGGCAAAGGGTAAGTTTTTTGTCATAACCAGTCAATTAAAGAGTCAGGGTAAATATCCTATAAATTGATGAAATCACCGAAAATAGTTTTTTTATTAATCCCTGGGTCGATTGAATTATCACAATAGAAAGTAAAGTAAATATTTCTCGAAATTATTACTTTCACCATGCATATTTGTCCAAGGGTTATAATAATGTTAATTTGTTGTACTAAGTTTGCTCTAAACATGATTTATCTTTGCCACTGGTTTCTTACATGTATGTATTAACGATAAAGATCTTAGATCTAATAAGGGTTAAGAATGATGGTGAATTAAAAGAACCTTGAAGTATCATATCTCTCTTAAAATAAAATTATTCAGTGCAAAACAAAACATATCAAAACCTCTTTAAACAAATGTTGTGATCAAATTGATACATTGAAACAATGGCTTTGGCGTCGTATTAATAAGTGGTTCTTCCAAATTTGAATAAAAAATGTTTAGACCCTATCATAAAGATATATCATAAAAAAAAAAAAAAAAACAAACAAACATCGTATCTCAAGAGTAGATGTTGTTTACCAGATTCGACAAGTGTTTGTTGGCAAGATACATCATTTCATCAGAGGAAGTGTTTCGTGTGAAGTATGTCGTT
The DNA here is from genome assembly GCA_916613615.1 of Steromphala cineraria. NCBI lineage: Eukaryota > Metazoa > Mollusca > Gastropoda > Trochida > Trochidae > Steromphala > Steromphala cineraria. The sequence goes on along the minus strand of OU744735.1, from coordinate 24,087,693 downwards.
TATTATTAAGAATGAAACTTAAATTATGTGTTTATTGCTTCCGTTTGATAAACAGTTTGTTTCCCAAACGAATAAAGCTAACTCCTAAATGCAATTTAACTGCTTACAAATAATTTCAACTACTAACATATATTTGAAATTTTTTCAAAATGAAAATAAGCAATTTTTTTCAATAAAGAAAACAAAATATCATTTTGATTTCGCTAAACATCAATCTGTAGGATAACGTAACCTCTAAATAAATCATAACACATAATGAAAATGTAAACATCTTTATGAAATATTATATACTGATAATGTTGTATAAACACGAAGAGCAATTGTACCCAGTTAAGCCCCTGTCACAACCCATCGTGCGTGCAATTCGTTCGTACGTTTTTTGGGGAGGCCACGGTCGCTACGTTTTTCTACAAACGTAGGATGGATTTATCAAGAACAGAGAGGGAGTTTGCCAACGCACGTCACACGCACGTCGTACGTACGTGGCCCGTCGACACGTCTGGCAGTGAGGAGCTGCGTGCATCGTACGATGCGCACTTGGTACGTGCGTGTGGCGTGCGTACAACGTGCGTACAACGTGCGTGTGATGTGCGATTGTCACATTGTCGTACGGGGGCCGTGCGTCTCACGTACAGTGTCCTTACACCACGCACGTTGTAAGTGCGTGCGAGTGCAATGAGGTTTTTCCCGCCCGATTGACAGGTGCTTGGTACACATTGTCACATGTGCTGGCGCCACAAGATGCCGCCCATTGCACCGCTCCGGGTCCTGCGACTTCTTTGGCGGCAGGTTCTCTTCAAATGATGGTAATCGTCCGTCGGCTCGGCTTATATCCTAAAAAAGGTCCCCAAAACGTGCGTTGTACGTGCTTACTCGGTACGTTGTACGTGCTTACTCGGTACGATCGACGTGAGTTTTCTTTAATTATTTGATAGTTAAACTTTGGACGTGCCGAGTAAGCACGAACTACGCATGTACAACACACGTTGTGCGCACGTGCAACGTGCGTCGTTCGTAGAGAAAGTGTGAGTGGGCAAGTTTGAAAAAAACGCACGATGTCGGTGCGTTGTGCGTGCGGTTGTCGTACAGGGCACGCACGTCGATCGTACGGAGGAAAATTCGCAGCCCGTTCGTAGACTGCACGCAGCGAAAGTTCTGCATGCACTAAAAGTTCTACGACGAGTCTGCGTGCTCCAAATTTGTCCAAAATCGGTACGGCGTCGGTACCGAGGACGCACGAATTCCCGAATTTACACCACGTTTTTGTCGGTAGACAGCACGCAGCTGCACGTACGACGGGTTGTGACGGGGGCTTTAAGCATTATTAGTTGAAGATAAACAAAAAAGATCATGATAAGTCTTTTGTTGATGACTCCTGGCTGATGGAAAAAATACTTTGTCAAAATACGTTTGTTCTAAGAATGAGTGTCAATTTATCATTTTGAAAAACATATTCATTTAATTAACAAAATATGAAGTAATAAATGTTTATAAATCATTTGAAATGAACATCAAATAATATGTATATCTTGTATGCATTTAACATATACCTAGGGATGGGATCACTGACTTTGACTCAATTTTAGATGACATTTCAAAATATACTCCAGCGAGTCCAAGAAATAGGCATCCTGAAATTGGTGACCTGGTGTACCAAAAAAATACATTTTTCTTCAAAATGATTTTTATGGTAAGTTTGAGTCAACTAAAAACGATAGCCAACATGAAACGTGATATTGAGACCTGCTATATCACTGCAGATGACTACTGTATATATTTTATTTTTTTATTTTTTTTATTTTTTTATTTTTTTTTTCTCTCTTCATTTATATGTATTACAGTGTTATATGTGATCCTAATGTATTGTCTCTTGTAGCCTTTTGGCGGCTTTTACATTTTGCATTATTGAAATATTTTTGAATGTAAGGGATGAGACAAAAATCAACAATTTCTCTAAAGCTGGCAATAACTTACCACATTGTTAATGCATCTGAGGGATCCGAAATTGGATAAAGAGACTGTAGTGCTGCGTCACTACTAGTGCAGAATAAAGGGTATGGAAGGCATTGCCACATTATAAAAACATATTTTAACCAAAGGGTATTGAAAAAAATACTACTTTTGACCTGATTCACTATGATTAATCTAAAGCTGGTTGTAACTTACTATCTTGTTAATGCATCTGATGTATCTAAATATAGGATACAGACACTGTATTGCTGAACAAAGGGTAAGGATGGCATTGCCACATTATAAAAACACATTTTAACCAAAGAGTATTGAAAAAGCAGTAGCGTTGTAAAGATTCTTTTATTTTTTCAATTTGATTTTTCATGGCTTTCAACACATGCAGTCCATAATATATATTTTTGGTTGTTACTGGTCAAAACATAATTTTTTCCTAACGCCCAAGCATGAAATATTGTAAATATAAGGTAGATAATGAAATAAAGTACATTTTCTATTAAGGTAAACGTTTATCTTGACTACAAGGGTAAACAGTATGCAAATTTATATACATCAGATACATTAGAAATCTTTTGTTCAACAATAATAAAAAAGCTAATGCATTAAGGATGTTTTGAAATTCTTCCTGTAATAAACAACATTTTGTAAAAGAATCTCTTCTTTCAGAAGTTTGTATATAAATACCCTACAGAATATTTATGAACATTAATGTGTTACGAAAAAAATGTTAATGGTTTCTAATGCACTTCAAAATCGATACTTTGAGTTTCTTTGGTTAATTTATCTATAAACTTAATGTACATTTGACAATTGCATTACCAGAAAAAAAGGAATCAACTCCCTCTTTGAATGATATGATTCTGATATTTAAATTACCAGTATCTGTTAACATCAGCAGTGAAAAATACCTATCTAAATCACTGATCTTTTATTTAGCTAAGGCTGTAAACCCAAAATTCGTTGTATGAGAGAAAATTGTACTTAACATAATGTCGTGCACATACCTGATGATTAAACATGGTCGGGGCTAGTGATGTAAACACCTCAGCCGTCGCCATGTGTTCATGATGCTTAATGGCAAGGAGATAATCGTCATATTGAGGCACACTTTTTTTTACTTTACAAAACACATTGTTTTTCATAGACATAAGTGTTTAATTCGCACATGGATATTAAAATCCTTCATCAAAATTGTTATAAGAGGGTGTGTACTAATACGTACAAGTTGACAGATAATTCGACTGGCTTGGCAGTAACAGAAGGGTGTTGCAGTAGTACGTTGTTGTGTAAGATAAGGCCTAGAAAAAAAGTAATTTGTTTCTGGTTTCCGCCCGCATCGGTTTCAAACCCCTGTACCAAGGCCTTTTTCTTACATATATTGACAAGGGGAAAAATGGAAATGTAGAAAACAAACATTGAAACGTGAACTTTTACGAATTAACTCGTTTCTGTTTGTGTAAGCATTCAAAGACACAGTGATAAATAAAGTGATCAGATGTTTATTTTTATCCATTTTTTCAAATTCAGATGATTTTTTTTTCATATTCATTAATATAAAAAATATTTGGAATAAAAAAAATCCGCGTCATCGCATCTTTTTTTCCTGAATGCAAAGACCAGAAAAAACATTTTTACGGGGGGGGGGGGGGGGGGGGGGGCATTCATTGAAACATATGAAATCAGGTACATATTGTCAACTTTAATGTAATATATCTATGTGAACAAAACATGGAATCATTTATTTCAAAATCAACGATCTGGTAGCTGAATGAAATAAGATCAATTGCTTTTGAAAATTTTATACCCTCGAATGAAACCTTTGTTCAAATTTAAGATATGAAAACAAATAAAACGTCAAAAGTCTTATCAGAGCAGTCCAATTTTGTATCAAAGTTAATATGTCAATCAAGTAGAGTTATGGTGAAAGATTTCGAACTTTCTTTTCAGACTATTCCAAAAGTTTGAACAAGGTTACGGTTGAAATAATGACCGCTGACTGAGTGAATATCTGTGATAACCATTGAGCAATCATTATTTCATATGTCAATGGCTGGTAGTTCTTTCCTATGATAATGATTGAAAGTGTTAATTAAAAAAAAGGTTAAAAATGTAGTTGTTATGGTGTTTTACATAACTTCATTATCGTATACATACTAAGAAAACATTTCACGTGCAGATTGAGAGTGTCCTGACTTAATGATTCTTAACCAATAACTTATACTTACCAATGTGTTCAGCGAGTTCAAGAAACCTAACATTCTCCATCTTGAACTAAAATGAAATATGTCAAAAACAGTTTGTCAACTGTACACAGTTAAGCTGTTTGATACAGATAACGTTTCAGGATATTCCTAAACAAAGCCGAAATTCAGTCTATGAATTGTATCAGTCTGCAACAAGCAGATAAACGTGAGGCAGCGCGGATGTTGTTCATTTCACCTTAAGTTGCACGGAATTCACGAATTTCATGCTGAAAACCATCGATGCAGCACAACATCGTAAGCACATGGTTTGAAAGAGGTGGGGAAATTGGAGCTGTGTCATGCTTTTAACAAAATTATGTCTGCGTTTCAAGGTATTTTATGGACGAATTTAAGGATGGTTGCATCGCATCGTAATGTAACATCAGCTTTTTCAAATGGTAGTCCTTTCAATTTTGTGAATTGGACTTACAATTTACGATTTTCTTTGGTTGGAAGGGGAAGTTTTTCCGAGGGACGATACGGCAAGGTCTGAGGCGAAAGCCGAAAACCTGCCGTATCGGGCCGAGGCAAATGTTCATGTATTGCCGTCGATGTTTACTCACTGATAATCAAACAATGGTGGTTATCTGATAGCCACACCATAGGTTGGTTATCCAGTATAACGACCCAAATACCACCATTGATAACCACATGACGTGGTGTATATTTTTGGAACGCTGTCTGTGCCAAGTTCACTTGAATTTTACCCGATTTTTACTATAAGTCAGCGACTGTAAAACATATAATCTCTTTAGAATATGTCTAGCTTTTCTATATTTCAGCAAAAAACAATGACATACAGATTTGAATTAATAACCAACAAACATTCAGGTTGGCATTACATTCTCTCTTACCTGTTCTATACTGCCATGCTTACATTGTACTCAGATTTAAGGAGGTGCTTAATAAATGCTAACTTCCGGTGTATACCGGAAGGATTGCAAACGATTGATAAGAAACGACATCTTGCAAATTGACTCATTGATTTTAAGTCTAGGAGTTGAAAAATGATGTCTACATATGCAAGAAATGAATACATTGCAGTTACATGTATGTAATATAAAGTCTTTGTTAGATCGAAAGGTAACGTGCTTAGAGGTAAGCGGGAAAATAAATTATGTTACCATATGAAAACAAACATTGGAGGAAGTTAGCTAAAAGCAATACCCAATGAATGGGATGGACTTCCATATCCATCTCAAGCAGGAACCAGAATTACCTTTAGGAAACAATAAAACTCTGAAAGTTTAAACATATTGCTTAATCACGATGGTTGGTTTGCACTAGAAATGCCATATATGATCTGACCATTATGCTATAACGTCCTTTGAGTGCTTGTCAAATACAGTAACACGTATTCTGTTGTATAAAGCCTTTGTTAGATCGAAAGTATTGTACTTAAAGAGGTAAGCAGAAAAAGAATATGTTACCTTATGAAAAACATATATTCGAGGAAATTAGCTTAAAGTAGATAACCAATGCAAGAGCTGGACTTGATGGTGATCCGTTGTCAATATATATATGATAATCAGAAAAAGGTTTGTGGTCTGCAATTTAAAAACATCCTCACAGTTATCTTTTCCTGGTATGCATGTCAAATACAGTAACACGTATGCTGTATAAAGCCTTTTTAGATCGAAAGTATTGTACTTAAAGAGGTAAGCAGAAAAAGAATATGTTACTTAATGAAACAAATATATTCGAGGAAATTAGCTTAAAGTAGATAACCAATGCAAGAGCTGGACTTGATGGTGACCCGTTGTCAAAGAAAGATATCCATCTCAAGAAGGAACCAGAATTAACTATGAATGAAAAAAGACTCTTCAAGTACAACAAATCGAAAACACAAATGTTGGTATGCACCAGAAGTGCCTTAAATTATCTGTCTGTTATACCATAACGCCCTTTGAGTGCGTGTCAAATGTTTTTGTGTCAAGATCTAGTATCAGAAATCTCTACTCTTGAGAAGCGGTTACCGTCATTTGGCAATGCTTTATTGTAAATTGTAGAATCTGCTTGAGCATTAGACCCACTTACTACTCAACTTTGTATTGATCCGCCTTCTTCTCAAATTAATGATAATAAAAATAAACACTTTAAAATGAAAGGAACGAACTGGTAAGTGGTGTGAAAAGACATGCCTTTAAATACAAAATATTTTTGTTGTTATGATTTGTTAATCTGTCAGTTGTGTGACATATGTACTTATACACGATATACGGACAATGTGATTCGGCAACTGGACCAAAACATTGTTAACTTGGCTCCTCAAAGATAAAAGATATGAACGGGTATAATCGGGATAAGGTATATCTACAAATACGACAAGCATATAAACTGTTGGAATGGCATTCTACAAATAGATAAGGGTATAAGTGCATATTAAACGTTTTGCATTATAAGTTGTTTGAAAGTTAGAAAGTCATATATGATCATGTAGAGCAGACGTCTTTTTTTGTACTTCGACCTTTTCAATAATTTTTCGAAAGGTTTTTTTTTTTTCGTGCCTCAAGCTTAAACTAAACGTAGTGACATCGGGAAACATTGTGAGTCAATGAAAAAATGTCGAACATTTCATCAAATAAACCCAAAAGACGCTTTCAGTAAGATCCAGTTGAAGTGACAATAAAGAAAATTAACGATATTTGTAAGAACAATGCCTTCCCATGATGCCCCATTACCTTTACGACTTTCATCAAGATGTCAAACATGTTCTTTAGGTTTAAGTAATAAGCATTTTTTATGACAGGAGAATACCATTTTAAAAAGATTGATAAAATATAACAGAAGCATTTTTTTTTGAAATTCTGTGTATGTTTGGAAGGTTTGGAAGGATAAAGAAATTATTTCATTGTCTTCTGTCGTCATTAATGCCAATTGGATTACTTGTGGTTTGGAAACAGGATTAATTGTGATTTTCAACGGAAATCATCTTTATGCGTTATAATGTTTTATCCAAAAACAGGAGAAAATATATTTGAGCAATGTTGTCACAGTTGTTTTGGGCTATAACAAGTTTTACATTGTGCAGATATAGGATACTTGGGAAACTGTTTTCATAGTCAATCAAATATAATGAGTCATTGAAGGATCGTTTTATGTGATGCAATCACTAAAACTATTGCGCTTTTATTGATTGCAGAGTCAGTTCATTCCTCACAATTTATAGTTAAGTAAATATTCATCCAAATCATCACGTTAAACATGCTCATTTGCCCTAAGCTTTCCATTATCTCATCAAATGAAATTTTTTATACAAATGTTGGCTTTAAAATGATTTAGCTTTTTCACTGAATCATATATATTAACCCTGAATTTTCTATCGTCTACATTTTTAATTCACAAAATTTGTCTTCCTAATTATATAATTACCAAAGGAATGTTTTTAAAGCAAATCTCGGATCTTGACTCATTGATTTATGATATCATAGTTGAAATCTAAACGATGGAATTTAATTTAATTGGGGTTAAGGATCAGGATGAATTACAGGAACGTTGGATTAGTATTATTAGTCAATAAAACTGTCAATGATCTGAAGTGCCAACAAAACCTCATTTATCAAATGGATGTTGTGATGACATTGATACGAAACAATTGCATCATTTCGACCATTTGTTCGGGCCTAAAGCGATCTAATATTAATCTTGAAGACCTCATCAAATGGATGTTGTGATGACATTGATTTAAAACAATTACATCATATTGACGAGTTGTTCAGTCGTAAAGCGATCCATCTTCACAACGTCACGGGAGAAACGAAAAAGTTTCTAAACTTTCCCATTCCTCCCTTGACATCATTGGCCGTAATTTCTATGCTAGCATTTCAACCCACTGCACGGAAGTAGAATAGTCCAATCAGAAGACAGCATGTTAAATGAACCGATTTGAAAAAATACTTTTGTATGCGTTTTACAAGGGAGAGAAACACTTCATTTGAGTGATTAATTAATGTTTGTCTTCTCTGCATTCTCGGTGCTCATCAAAAACATGAAAACAACCATGCGGACTGAAGCTTAAAATTAAATTTCACTCGGATAGTTTTCAAAAAGATCGTCTGTTAGTATTTTGAATTTGTTCCGTATGTAAACAGCAATTTCATTGGCTATTGTTGAAAGAGCTGATAAGGGGTGTAACTCATGATCACGATAGGTGTCGCTGCTCCGGATCACCAGTTTTCTACCTTGTGATGGCAAGATCTAAACGAGGAGTTGCTCGATACGTTTTCACCTTGCCGTGGGAAGACGAAAGCGATCATACAAAAATATTTTTTTTAAGAAAAATAAAAATATTGTATCGCCATTGCTTAAAATTGACTTTCTGTGGTGGCATGAGTAACTGCAGATGTTGTTGATTCGATTTGACAATTACATGATGTATTGAAATAATTCAAGGAGTCGAAAACCACAAGAACCTCAGCTTAATCCTCCAAAACAAATACTCTTGGGATATTTAAATAAACACTTTCAACCTTTCCTTGATAAATGTGCGTAACTATTATGTCGTCTGCCACGTAAACGTTTAGAAAATACAATCTTTCTACTTACAAAATTGTTTCTATTGCGGTAATATTTGTGGCAACTGCACAAACGAGGAGTGCACGTTATTTTGTGTAGAACGAAATAAAAGATGAAAACATTTTGTTAAGAAATCAGCAAAATAATCTTGAATGATTTGAGATACATGAATCAGTTATTTCTAAAATGATTTAATTGTATGTTTTAACCCATGTATGTAAGAAATATATATGAACATCTCTGTATTTTACCATTTCCAGTATAAAAAGTATGAAAATAGTTCTATTATATATCACTATTATGAATCCTATTAGAATGATCAATTATTGCATCATAATAAGAGATTATCAAACAAGTCAAGAACACGTAAATATTTTGTTGTAGTAAATTGTATTTAAGAAACACTTATATTTGTAATACTTAAAATGGTTTACCTCTTCTCATAACCTATGTTTATTAAAGTTGAATGTGTCATTTCCTTTTTTTTTTCAATAAAATATTCATTTAAATTGAATTTTTTATGAAAAAAAAGTAGAATTTCACAAGTGTGCGGCCTTAGTGTTCGAATAAAAAGTTTTGCATTTTGAGGAAAACCTTAGAGGACAACTATAGGAATCAGTTGTTTCTTTAATTTCCATAAAAAATGATAATTGGTAAAGATTCCTTGCAAGCAATTTTCCTTCAACATGTTTGATTTGTGTTCTGAATTGACGATTTTATCATTATTTTTTAAATTACCAAATAAATGTTCAAATATTTCTATAGGGCTTCCTCTGGGACCTCAGTAGCCATCTTGAATTAACATGAGACTGAAATGACACCATGTTTCCGATTAATGCTTATCTATATGGGAAATTTATAAAGAATTTACGGAACGGTCAAGTAATTAACCCAATAGAAACGAAATTGATTAAACCATTGAGGCAAATGGGGAACCATTTTATTTGATGCAATCATTTAAATTAGAGTTGTATTAATATAAGCGCCATGTTATTCCTCACAATTGATAGTTAGTCAATATTTATGGAAATTATCACATAAACTGTGTTAATGTACCCCCGGGTTAATATTAATGTCATCATGTTTTAAACATGATTTATGATTTTATGCTAACCATAAAAAGTTAAGTGATCTGCACTGTGAATGCATTTTCGCACTTCCTTCCCATGAAATGCCCGAAGTTCAAAGATGAGGAACAGTTAACCTGTTATCCCTCACTTTATTTGCAATTTTCATAATAATGTAATTTACGATAAAATAATTGCACATGTGCACATACAATTTATGTGAAACCGGTTGTATTTTCCATACGGATAGTTGGGAAAAAGCACAGCGGAAATATGAGTGCTGGTGACATTCCAACATCGAAAATATTTTTTGATGACAAGGGATTAATGCTGTAATGAACTAGATAAGTATTTGAACATATAAATCTAATTTTAAAAAGTACTTCATAATTGACATTTGGATTGCACCAAATATACCAGAAGAAATAGTTACTGTATGATTATGTGAGTGTAAGAAGGAAATGGGTTAATGTATTAATCTATAAAGAAGAACAAGTTCTTATGGATGTAATTATTTAAAAGAGTTTGTTCTTCTTCATCAAACCAGCTCCTAAAATACCTCTCAAAGAAAACGTATATCTCGACCGAGATATGTATGACTTATTTTTGCAAAAACAAAACCATTAAGTCGATTGGTCTATGGTTCATCTCTCTCCATCTTGTTCCTTAATGTGAATCTAGTTTTCATGACGTCTGCTGTCAGAGCATAAGACGATGATTTCAAGTGCGACTTTCAGAGAATTAGACGATAATTGCACGTGATTAAAATACTATATTATGCAATGGCTTTGGTCCTTTTATCTGTTAAATCAAATATAGGTGCCTGTCCCCCATTCTCTTCCAACAGAGACAGATCAATTCATGACATGTTGATAGAGCCTCTGTTTTGACTCGCCAACATCCGTGGGTTCCGGCAGTTTCACATGGCGGAAAAAATTGCACCACAATCCAGTTGAATTTCTTTATCAAATGACAACGCTTCTCACATGGAAAGGGTGGTTCATATCACAATGCTTTTGCCATGATTCAGTAGCCAAAATAATGATTTTAGAACAGCGTCACTGATTGCACAACTAACTTTGATTGCCTCCAATCGGCCATCTCCCATTCTAGCCTACAAAGCCGGCGTAATAGAACAGAGGCTGCATCAACATTTCATGACTTGATCTGCCTCTGTGGGGAGAGAATGCCTGTTCCCAACTCTCAAGTTAATCTCCCTCCTGATATGAGGAAGTTAGATGGCAGCAGACACCATGTTTCTACTTCTCTCCAAGGCTTGACATTGGCAGGTTTTAAAACAATTTCTTTCTGTTCATTATATTAATCCCTTACATCTGGTTAAGTATGCACCTGTCAAAGAAAATCTCCAAAGCTGAAACTTAAAGAACATGTTTGGCATTAAGATGAAAACCGTCAAGGAAATTCTGCATCATGGGAAGAGCTTGCTGGTCAAAATAGCGTCAGTATTTTTTTCTGATGTAACTATGATCTTCTCAAAAGTTGAAAGTTATAGATTTATCGTATAATTGTAAATCACTTTGTTAGTTGATTGTGTTAAATTTAGATCGAAACAAACAAAATCTTTATCTACAGCTACTGATATCTACAGTCTCGTTTTTCAGATTTTATTTGACATATGTATCAATTCTGCTTATGTTATTAAGATATTATCAATTTTTGTAGGTGTTAATCGATATGATTCAAAAGTTTATCTTGAGTAAATAGTTACCAAAAGTGGTTGAAATATAATTGACTCATCATTATTAAAGCATTATAATCATCGTTTGCAAACAAGATGATTTTTAAGCTTTTAACATCCTTAAACCATTTTCAAAAATCCATGAAAGTCAAAATGAAAAGTATATATTGCCATTACAATCCTATAAACAAAACACAGCTACTTTGGTATTCCCACTAGCCTAAATCCTGTATAGATTAGATTTTAAATAAAATTATGTTTTGGTTTGATTTTTAGCAAATAAACCATCAGCGGTTTAGATACAGCAAATAGTACTGTTGATGTTGACAGATATATGCAAATTCTAATATAGGAAACTGAACACACGAAAAATGGCTGTTAATCAAATTCCATTTGCCTATTGTAAGATTAACCATAAAAAAATTATATGTATAAGTAAACGTAAATGAGAGGGTTTTCATGCTTGTAAATTATTGTTTATTTTAAACAAACTTCTAAATTTAACAATCATAATGCTTTTTTGAAAAAATGACTTTAAAGGGGCAGTATCACTTTTAGGAAGAATATCTCTAATATCAAGAACATGAAAATAAAAGGTTCCAGTTGAAAGACAATGTATTTAAACTAAATGAAGCAGTAAGAAATCAAATATATAATGTAAGTTCAACTACGCGATTTCGTTTTCTTACTCAAAATGAATTGAATGTGTTCACACAAAAATGGCCGCCAATGGACGTTATGTGAATCTTTTTCATTTGTTCTCTGACTATGGAAGATTGGTTTGTTTAATGACACTATCAAAAATACATATAGCATCAACATACAATTATCAGTGAAAATTTTAAAATATAAAATGTTCAAAAAACGTGCTACTGCCCCTTCGATATGTCACTAATCGCCCTCATTTATGCTCATCATCAGATCAAAAAAATTATCTTGATCATTCATCCACATGAAAGTGCAGTATTTTCAAAACATTGATTTTTGGAACCTATCAATACATGCTGTTACCTAATCGTTACCAGCTGCAGCTGACATGGTCCAAGTGTTGTTAAGTCATCATTGATTAAAAGGTCGTTACTGATGTCAACGCCATGGGAAAAAAATGTGGGGAAATTGTTTTAAATAAGACGACTTATAAGAAAATACACTGAGGTACGATAGAATCTTTAGACCATGGTTTTTACCGATTTATTAGATATATGAAAGTTATTAGATGCATGTTATTATCTCATGATCACATTAACACATATCTGTTGTAGTTTGAACGAATATTGTGGTGCTTTGTTTCTGTTTTATCATATCATCATTGTTTAATGTAGGGAGTGGTAAAGTTTAATTTACACCAACCCCCACATTGTTCAAAATGTTGTCAACATGTGAAAAAGAAGGCCCATATATTTAGAATATGTATTATATGTCTATAAACAATAGTGTTTTATCAAAGTAAATGTTTGAATTTTTTTTTAAATTTCCACAATAATTTGGTTTTTATTTTCATTGCAAAATATGTTTCAAAAACCGTTTAAACGACTATGATCGTTTCAGCTTTTCTGTAATTTTGTCCTGATCCTTAACCCGTATCAGAAACATGATCCAACTTTTAGACCTCTGAAATGATAGCATGAATCTAAAATGTCAAGATCTGAGTTCCATTTCACCAGCTACATGTATGAGGAAAGACAACTGCGGGAATGTGTATTGAATAAATTAATAAATCAGTTGCTTTGCTAATAACACATATCTGCAGTAGTTTGAATTAATATTGTGGTGCTTTGTTTCTGTTTTATCATATTATCATTGTTTAATGTAGGGAGTGGTAAAGTTTAATTTACACCAACCCCCACATTGTTTAAAATGTTGTCAACATGTGAAAAAGAAGGCTCATATATTTAGAATATGTATTATATGTCTATAAACAATAGTGTTTTATCAAAGTAAATTTTTGAATTTTTTTTAAATTTCCACAATAATTTGGTTTTTATTTTCATTGCAAAATATGTTTCAAAAACCGTTTAAACGACTATGATCGTTTCAGCTTTTCTGTAATTTTGTCCTGATCCTTAACCCGTATCAGAAACATGATCCAGCTTTTAGACCTCTGAAATGATAGCATGAATCTAAAATGTCAAGATCTGAGTTCCATTTCACCAGCTATGAGGAAAAGACAACTGCGGGAATGTATTGAAATTGCAGACCAACAACATTATCATTGTCACATTAATAAATTTTCTTTTCAAATTATCTTTTGTGGTATTTACGATAACCCCAAGCAAATAAGTATGGTTTAATTGATAGTTGTGATGATTATTTACTAAACGATCAATTATCAGCAATAAACTGGGAATAATAAAAGTCATAATTTAAGTGATTGCATCTAACAAAACGACCATTCTTTATTTGATGGGACATGACAACTTTTAGATTTCCGATATGATGGCATAAATGATATTCGGTTCGGTTTTAGCCATTCTTCACCTGAAAATTTCGCGCATATCAAGAAAGACAACTACCAGAATCCATACAAAATGCAAACCACACATTTGTTGTTGTTAACACAAATGTACCAAAGTTTGATCATGTTAAAAGTCAAATGTTATTTTCAAATAACCTTGAGTTGCATCGTTGGTAACACCAAAGGGCATATCAGCATGGTCAGTCTGATAATTTCGATAAATATTTACCAAATTAACTACTAACTGACTTAAGGATTAATAGAAACTGTATTTTAAGTGATTGCATCAAACAAAAAGATCAAGCTATGACACTTTATTTGATTTCCCCTTTGCCTCTTTGGCTTACACAATTCAGTAAATTTTGGCTTATTACTTGTCATGGTGTCCAATCCATAAATTTAACATATAGATATGCATTAATCGGAAATATGGCGTCGCTTCAGTCTCGCAGTAAAGTCAAAGATGGCCGCTTTACATCCCAGAGGTAAGCTGTAGAAAACTCTTTTTTTAGTATCGTTTAACATAACTTTTAAACAACTCACTATTTGGCATGTTCAAAAAGTATAGTTTTTTTCTATTTAGCACAAAATGGGATAAGGAAGCTGAAATTAAAATGTTGTCAATACCTGTTTAATGTTAATAGTTCATTTCAAATATTTACATTCTGATCAAGAGACTCAAAACCAAGCTTACCATAAACAATAGCTTTTATTACCTACGAAGGCAGTGTTGTGATTAACTATAGCTTGATCCATTTTATCTTTTTGTCAAAAAGAATAGTTAAAGCCAAATCAAATTATCATATAACACTTTAGTTCGTCTTCGATTCGTTAATACATTACAGTAATGACAAACCTCTATCAAGGGAGGGATTGTATGATATTTGCTATTACGTTAATGGGTGTACGTTTCAGTTTGTAATTCACAACACAAATTCTGTTGTCCAAATACATTAGTTATCAAATATAATAGCTCTGTGTTTAATTCAACATATCACTCTTTCTCTTCCCCACTAATGAATGTCTAGTTAGCAAGTCGTCTGCTTTCAGAGAATCAGACAATAGCAAATCATGTCATCTAATGCAACGTCTCTCAGACAAATAAAATTACCAAATATCTTAATTTTCATCAGGGAAATTCAAATCTGCCATTAAAAGCCTGTCCCTGAAGCAGCCATGCAAATCCCATTGGCTTTAAGGCAGATTTTAGGATTTGGGCGGCAGTAGACGACATGTTTCTATCTCTGTCGAAAGCTTGTCATACACGTGTTTTCAAACAATTTTCTTCAGTTCATTATGTTAATCCCTCATATCTGGTAAATTAGGCACCTGTCAAAGATAATCTTTAATGCTGAAAGTTGAAGAACATGTTTGATTGAGACTGTCTATGAAATGAGGCATCATGGGAAGGGCTTGTCCTTCAACATGGTGTCAGCTTTCGTTTTGTCCAATAGCCTACGTCTTATCAAATGTTCAATTCTTGAGTGTCCTTTTAGATGAAAATGTTATTGATTGATTTCATATTTCACGTTTGGCCTGCTATTAGAATGTATTTTCTCTCATTTTCATTTGTTTACATTTAAACTTTACCTTGAAGCAAGTATAAATTTTTGTTTGCTTTTTATTTATCCTCTTTCATTTTTTTTCTCTTCATTATACCTATTGCGTTTTTAATCTTCATATTGTTTCTACACAGTCTACACAGGATTTTTTGTTTTGTTTTGAGAAATTAATCTTATACAGTTATACATATCTTATCTCAATTTATAAGACAAACTTGGGAGCAAAAGAAATTGAGCAGAAGTTTTGATACAAAAATTCAAAGACGCACATAAGAACATGCTCATTTCATCTCATACAACTGGCCTCATTTGAATATTCAAGATTTTCATAGGTGAGTAGTTTTCAATATATGTCTGAGTATTTTTCACACAGAGGACATCATTGGCACTCAATATATTTTTGATATCGTTGGCCTTTTCGTAATCCCAAACTCAAACAAATATTAAAATGGTTACTTTCCATAATGATAGTTCTAGCATTAAAAACGACACCAAAGGCAAAACATTTTGAAAACACGTTCAAATTTTATGTATAATAATGAGCAATATCAGTTTATGATACAAGTTTATGCCTTTGTACATATGTTACGAATGATGAAAACAATATAAAAATTAAAACATTCTAATAAAGATGTAAATTATATGTAGTAAGATAGAAAAAAACTCCCAAACTAAATCATGGCCATTGTATAATAGAACAAAATTAATGCCCCCCCTTTATCAAAATATATCCTCTTAAACAGTTCATATGACATAAGCAACTGAAAGTAAGCTTATCAATATTAAAGAAGGTTTAGTATTCATAAAAATCTTATTCTTATGTGTAATACAAAATTTAATAGAATGAATTTAAAATATTTAAAATGCTATGTTTTTTATGTAATCCTACCATAACAAGTTCATTTCAACTTTTTATTTTTTCTGATAACATCACTATTTCTTTGAGAAGACGGATAAATACCGATTGGGTGCTAAGTGGCCTTTATTCTCAACCAGATTCTACTATTGTTCATACAACATAAAGCTCTTACTGACAGTAAAAGGTTTCAAAGAGTAATTATTCAAAGAAAACAAACGACACACTCCAAAGTCGATCTGGTACAATGGCCTAGGTGTAAAGCACTTTCTGTGCCAATCAAAAATGTCCCTTTGTGTTAAAGACATCGTTATATTTTCGATTTTCTCACAACATTCCATTAAAAGTGTCTTTTCATCACCTCGAGTTACTGCTTTAGTTGAATATTCTTCTCGGCAACCGGATATTGTCAAGTCCCCATTTTGTATTGGCGATCTGTTGTTAGCTAACTTCCTCTTATGTCTGTTCTGTATGTGGTGACGGACTCGATTTTAGCTTTCCTCTTTTTCAATGGCGTTTGGTTATAACAAAGGCTTGCTATAGCATATTTGTGACTGCATTGTGTCTTAAAGTGGAGATCATTTTCAACTCCAGGACATAAATCAATTCGTCAATTTGCAAGATGGCGGTTCAAATCAATCATGTCATTATTTCCGGTACATACCGGAAGTGCTCATTTTGAAGCATCTCCTCGAAATGTGATCTTTAAGTGCGCATGGAAAATCAGAATATTGTAATGGAATAGCCTGACAGTTAAATGGTTGTGGAAATCTTGATATAAAGAAAATGTTGTGTTTATATATGAAATAACAAATGCATTAGAGACAATATTCATTTCACCCATAAATATGTATAAGCTGTTACATGGCACTTCCTTTGATATTGGTAGGGTACGGGTAGGTTGTCAAGTGACACACTTTAATGGTGTACCATTTTATACACGTAATTGTATAAAACAATAATTAATATTTTTCTTACAAAGCAATCTCGAAAATGAATGTTTTCTATCCTTTGTTCAATACAGCATTTCTCGATGATATATTTACACAAATTACCTATTCAACGATATAAAGGGATTATTATGTGAACGTATTTTTCGGCAATATTGTTTTTCTCGGGGCTATTAAAAAGTATTGACATCATCGCCAGTCTACAATTGTGTAATGTCAGTGGTAGAAGTAACTGTAAAACGAATTCTTTCTTCAACCAACGAATTTGAAAAGGATTATAAAATTATCGAATTATATGGGTCTTTATATATGGAAAATATAACGTTCATGTTTATTTACTATAAACCCAGGTTTGCATAATGGTTAAGTTATGAAAATGGTTAGATTTACAGCACAACATAAGATTTATTTACATTTCTCAGACAATTCCCCTTAAGTTTATGTCTAAACAAAAACATGGTCACCATTTGCTCATTGATTTGCTTATAGTCACTCTTGATATTGAAACATGGGTCAGTCATAATATGTCATGAAGAAAGGGTTGACCTATTGTAGTTATCTAAGTCATATAGACATCATATAATGTTATAACATATCCAGTTGGTACTTAATAATCTGAGACTTCGGTCAACTGTCTTTGAAAAGTTATCTTCAATCCTTGATCTTTACTGTAATTGTTGTCAAGGTTTGAATTTTGATAACAATTGATTGTTATACATTTATTTTATCTTATGTCGCTTTGATAATCTTTCAAGTATGTTCAGTTAACATTTGGATCTAGCTCTTTTGAAATTGATCACTTCTACTGATGTCACAAGGACAATAATAATTTTGGAAAGTGATTCTGTTTTTACCTGTACTTACCAATTTAAAAATTAAATATTATCTTCTAAAAAACAGCTTTTTGTAATTGCCTTTACTTATCTGATTTACTTTGCATCATCTCGATATCAATATTTCATAATCAATGTCCATACTATTTGCAAACAAAAAGTTTGATGGGTTTTTACGTATTATAAAACTTCAATCTCCAAGTCATTGTGTACCTTAATTGTACTGTACAAAAATACTACCTTGTTATAAGGTATCATGTACACATGCTGACAAATGCGTTAAATTCGTCACTAGCCCTGATCTTGTATAACCATCACTGTATATTTTGCAAAAACGAAACCTTGGATATACGATTTTTTGGTGAATATACAATTACTGTTATTTATTACAGGCACTAAACTACCGAGGATGTTGACAGATTTTATTTTGTCATATTTACATTTTATCTACAGATATATATACCAAAGAATATTCAAAGAATCGATTTTGAAGTGAATGAGAATCAATAAAAATTATTATTTATAGAAGAATGCACTCATAAAAAACCTTTGTTAGTGTCTTATATACAAACTTCTGAAATAAAGTTTTCTTTAAGACTTTCAACATCATTATTGTATCAGATTTTGTCTGAATTTTATGTTTCACTTTGCATTAGAACAACGATAAATATTAAGCTCGCCATCTTCCTCAAAATAAACTTAATTTACCTCAAATGAAAATGATCCCTTTTGATACATCTAATATGGGTTTTTTTCGAATTTTTTATTAAGTAGGGAATTTTGAAAAGATTGATATTTTACAGCAGATCAATACCACCTGTTTATTTGTCGTCAATATTTTGTTGTGTCTGCTATTATAATGATAATGATGGTTTGAAAGTAATTTCGGGACAAAACTCAGTGGTATGACTGTATATGCTCCCTTGACATTTTTGTTTCATAAAACAACAACTGTCACTCTAAATTTTCTTGTGCATTATGTGTAAATTGGCATCGACTTTGAGTTATTCAATATAATATGGGATATTTAAAGTAAGCAGTTATTCATTTTTGAAAAATAATGTTCCAGCTTTTCTTTTAGATATAACCTTATTATCACTTTTTTCAAATTAATTTTGAAATTGGCACTTTGAACTCAATACACTGGACAAAAGGTTGCTAGTAATCGTTAACAAGCTCTTGTCAATTCTTTTCAATATCAAATGAGGTTACTCATTTGGTATTTCATAAAATGTCAATAAATAACAATAAAAAATCGAATCTGTACTTTCGGACGATTTTGAATTCCTTGGGTAGAACTAATCATCAGTATGACGCCACTGGTTCCAAACAGTGTCATCGCAACATCATTTTGTTGAGGGTTCTTTCTGCAATAAAAAGGAGTTTTTGTTTAATTTCTTGTTTTATAATCTCTTACAAAAACGATTTTAACAATTATGATTCCTATCCTTTCTGATATCATAGCATAAATCCTGACATCTCAATCTCAGGGTTATGGTCCTCACCTTTTCTCATCATCTACATCAGGGAAAGACAACTCTGAGATTGTATTCAAATTGCAGACCACAAACATTATTACAGAAACTACTGACACAGATAAATCATGTTTAAAGCTGAATGTTCATTTCGAATTGCCTTGTATTGCAACCCCTAGGTCAAATTAGCATGGTCAATGTGATAATTTCAATGAATATTTACTAAACTATCAATTGTGAGGAATAAACTGACTTGGGGATTAATAAAAGCTGTAATTTAAGTGATTGCATCAAATAAAACGATCAAGATGAGACTCTTTATTTGATTGGCTATGACAACATTTTCCCCTTTGCCTCTTTGGCTTACACAATTCAGTTGATATTCACCAAATTACTTGACATGGCAAACCCATTTTATAAAATTCCCATATAGTTATGCATTAATCGGAAACATGGCGTCACATCAGTCTCGCAGTCAATTCCAAGATGGCCGCTTAACATCCCAGAGGAGGAATGCAAACACTCCAATAACTTAAAGTTTTTAGGATAAGATTATCAAAATGAACATCGATTACATATTTTGGAGTGTAAATTAGTGATGCTTAATAGAAATCTGTACTTTAAGTATTTATTTTTTCAATAACCTCACAGTTGAAGGAAAGATACATGAGATTAAAGAATAAATTAGTATATTGGACGATGTAAAAATTTTAGCCTTAACAAACTTTTAATATTTTGCTGTTTTCTTGAGTTTTCACTTCATTTTGCGCTGAACTTTTAGTTCATGAAAAGTTTTAAAGAACTGTAGATGGGTGTCACCCTTATTTGGATTAAATCATTTGTTGATGAATTTTGTATGAAATGATCTTGGGTTTTTTTTCTAGTATCATATAACCATTGTCACATTATCAATAACTTCAAATGTGTAATGAATAAAATCATATTTAACACCCTAACATAATCATTTGTCAAACAATTTGTTTATTGATAAGAATAAGGAGCAGTGGAGAGGAATCCCATCAAAGGAACAAGTTCGACTCTCGATAGAGGTAACATTTCAAAACTTTTATTGTTGTAACTAGGTCAATTTAAATCAGACTGTAGAATCAGTTGTCAAACAATTTGTTTAATGATTTAAAGCCATACAATATATGTTTAAAGCCATACAGGAGCAATAGGACACAGGAGTAACCGTAACACAACAAAATACCATTAGAGAATATTTTGTGTCAGGAAATTAAATTGTGGAGAACATTCGAATCCTATTCATACATTTAGTATTATATAACTATTGTCGCCCCATGACGCTCAATTTCCAAAATTCCAAATATACAGAAAGGGTTTAGCCCTCGGGGAATAAAAAGGAATATTTGTTTGGTTTCCACACGTGTAAGTTCTAAACCAAATCATAAAGACTTTTTCCACATATTATCATACGGGAAACACAGAACTTTAATTCCGTAGCCTAGAAAAAAGAATATTAATTTTAAAATGTCTGTTCATGAAGGCAATCAAAGGTGTTTTTGTAGTATTCAGTGATATCAGTTTTTATTATATGATTGAAGGTGAGATACTCTGTTCTATCGGTGAAATAAACCCTCTATCTGGCTACAGTGGCGATAACCTTTATCGTCACTCTACTGAGTGGTGATAAACTTTATCACCACTCTAGTGACGTCAAGTTCAAGAGTTTGACGTCATGTAACAATGGTATTACGTCATGAATTCTCCTATGACGTCACACTGTTACCTCTGTTACTGTGTTGTCGTGAGGTAGAAAAGTTAAATATTTTCACTCGTGGCTGCGCCACTCATGAAAATATAACCTTTCTACCTCACTCAATGAGATAAACATGGTATTAGTCAAGAAAAGACAGATATCCTCTATATATATTTTTCTATTCCCTTTTCATTATTTCATGTTAAAGGTATTTTGAAAATAAAATACTGAAAAAAGGGCGTAATTGCATTTCCTTCTTCTGTATGTAGAGACCAGAAATATATTTTGGTCTAACTATACTGTACTAAAGATTAATTGCACAATCATAATTTTTTAAAATTATTAAAAACTATCATGTAAATTGTAAAGAAACAAGACCAGAAAATCCAATCATCATATCCCGTTTGCTTGTATTCTATCTAGCTTCTTCAGATTCATCATGGTGATGACACACTTCTATCAAGGGAGGGATAACAACATATTTGCTATCAATTTAATTGGTGTATGTTTCAGCGTCACAAAATGTGTTGTCAAACGACATTAGATATCAAATATAATAGCTTTTGTCCAATTTCACATATCACTCTTCATCTAGTTCCCTTAATGCGGATCTAGCTAACATGTCGTCTGCTTTCGGAGAATCAGACGATAATTGCACATGACAAATCATGTCATCTAAAGCAGGGGCTTTCAGTCAAATGAAAATACCAAATATCTTAATTTTCATCGGGAAAATTCAAATCCGCCATTAGTAGTCTGTTTCTGAACCCAACATACAAATCCCTTGGGTTCTATGAAGGATTTAGGAATTGGGTCTGCAATAGACAACATGTTTCTATCTCTGTTTAAGGCTTGTCATGCACGTGTGTTAAAACAAGATTCTTAATTCTTAATGTTAATCACTTACATCTGGTTAAGTGTACACCTGTCAGAGATAATCTTTAATGCTGAAAGTTAAAGAACATGTTTTACATTAAGATGAAATGTAGCATCATGGGAAGGCCTTGTGCATCAAAATGGTGTCATTTTTCTGTTTGTCAAATTCGTCAAGGATCTGATGAAAATTTGAAATGTGCCATCATTGGAAGTGCTTGCTGCTCAAAATGACGTCAAGTTACATTTAGCTTATTTTGGTTAGGATATGATTAATAATTGATAGAGCAACGTCTTTTAAAGGATGGTATGTGTAAACATGTAAATATCCGACAAGTATGTTGTTGTTTGGTTTCTTGAATGATATCTAGCAATACAGATATCTTGGGTTCAATGTCGGATTTAGGAATTAGGGCGGCAATAAACGACATGTTTCTATCTCTGTTTAAAGCTTGTTATACACGTGTTTTCAAACAATTTCCTTCAGTTCACTATATTAATCTCTTACACTTAGTTAAGTATGCACCTGTCAAAGAAAATCTTCGATGCTGAAAGTTAAAGAACATGTTTGACATTAAGATGAAGACCGTCAAGAAAATGCTGCATCATGGGAAGAGCTTGCTGGTCAAAATGGCCAATATTCGTTTAGGTTATTTCGGATATTTTAGGATCTCATTAATAATTGAAATAGAAAAGTTTTTAAATGATGGTATTACTAACATGTTACAAACGTCCGACAAGTGCAGCTGCGTATCTTAAGTTTGTTCACTTACCTGCGTTTTAAGTGCAAATATCATGTAATTTGAATGTCTTTGAGGCATCCTAGCATTGCGAAAACGAAACGGATAATATTGAAATTTGAGTACTTAAGTTAACATTCAGTTTGCGTTAACATATTCGTATGTCATACCTTAAAGATGACCGTAACTGATTTGGCAGGGCATTGAAATGACCTGGGAGCAAACTTTCGAAAACACTATTGTGTATTTTTCTCTACAATCTGTATTTAGTGATCAATAGCTTTAGATCTAAATCATATTTGTTCCTTTGCATTAATGAAATTTAATTGTACTAATTTCTTTCTTACAAAGTTTATATGGAATATTTAAATAAAAATTTGGAATATCTGAATTTAACAAATTTGACCCCATCTGTCTATTTAATCATGCCAAATATCTAAATTCAGTACCAGTGACAAGACGATCCCGAAATATGGTTTTGGAATGATTATTTTACTAATGGATAATTGGTTGTCGTTTGTAGGTGCTCCTGGAGTTATATTAGGGTCGTCAAAATGAAACCCAAATAACATGATATTTGCACTAAAATACACAAGCAAGTGAACAAACTTAAGGTACGCAGCTGTATGTTGACAGCCCTAATAGGCATTTATTTGATATTAACAAAATGTTACAATATCAAATCGGTCCTATACTGTTGGAAAAAATTCAAAAAATGATTTTGTATCTTCATTTGTTGCTTTTTGTATGAATATGAAATATGAGCACTCTATCAATTTAACATCGCCATTTTATTAAACGTTTTCCTTATAGGTTGGTTGTGCTTAAGAAATCCATCGATGTGATTAGAATGATATGCTAAGGGAATAATGTGTCATCAATCATAATCCCCAAGCATAAATTTTTGGGAATTGATTCTGCTTTTATCCTGCTTTCTACGATGTATCCACTATATGTTAAATAAGAATCCCACCTCAACGAATTGCCACTACAACAATTTTATGTTATTACCAATGCAAGTGTATTTTACTTTCTAATCAATTTTCAAAATCAATGTACACACCCTGTTTGCAAACAATAATTTTGACTAAGCTTTCTACATCCATATGGTACTCTCCATTTTTCATCAATATGTTTGTCAACGTCAAAATATACTTATACTAAGTGAAATATTACCTTTCCATTAATCGTCATAAATACATGGTGACAGCTGTGTTCGTAACGTCATTAGCCCCGATCATGTATAACCATACGTTACATATGACGTTATGTTCAGCATGCTTTTATCTCAAAGCTATGTGCTAATGGAACATTGGATTTACGATTTTAGCTGAATAAACGATCAGTGTTTTAGATAACTGGCTTTTTACTACTGATGTTGTTAACAGATGCATGTAAATTCTGATATCGGAAACTGATCACACGAAACATGGGCGTTAATTCCCTGTTTTGGTAATGCAATTGTCAAATATCCATTATATTCATAGATAAATTCACAAAAGAAATCCTCAATATCGATTTTGAAGTGCATTAGAAAACCATTAAGAAAAGATTTTTTTAAGAATATGCTCATAAATATTTGGAGTGTATTTATATAAAACTTCTTGAAGAAGAGTGTCTTTTACAAAATGCCGTACGATACCAGAGGAATTTCAAACATCCTTAATGTAATTGAGCTCAAAAGGATGAACATTAAAGTAACATTAAATAAGTAACATTATTTGAAGGATGTATTTGCATTATGTCTTCAATTCATAATACAATATTGATGTAGTTTGATAAGAGAGTAAAAATGCTATTGTATAAAACAGTATTCTTTGAGGCAAAACTGGCTTAGATTTTTGTTCAAGTAAGTTGCGAATCAAGGTTAATTATATATTTTGTTGCAAAACAACTTAAATATTAACTTCTTGTAAACGACGCTCAATATTATATTTTTCAACAGCCGACGCGATACAAACACCATTCAATTGTTAGGCATATCTGAACCCATTTAAACCCCTAAAGATACACCAATCAGTCGATGGACTAAAAGGAAAATTAGGTCTGCTTCAATGAAAAGTTTAAAACTTCAGCTTGAAGGAAACGTCTTTTTATAGATTCATGTCCCATTTTATATATTTTAATATTATGCTTGTGATTGTTTAATAATGTTGTCTCTCATAACTCATGTTGATTGGTTCTGTACTTTGTCGTCCATGTCATATGTCTGTAAGTATTTGATATATTGTTATACAGAAGTGAGATGTGATAAATTGCATTTCTCGCCCGTTGAAGAATAAATCTACAAAGTTATTACACATTGTGCAATAACATCCCGCGCTGACTGAATGACGTGACGTCATAATCGCTATGTATGACGTCAAAATGTCAGCGGGCCGACCGCGATGGTCATGTCGTCGAATTTCTTTATATTTTTGATGATTTTATTAAGCCAGTGTAATAAATGAATTACTTAACTCAGTCCCGTTTTATAACATTTTTATGAAACTTGTGAATGGTATCGATATTTAACTCGCTTTCGCTCGTTCATTACCAGACCTTTCACTCGTTTTATAAAAATGTTATAAACGGGGCGTCGTTTGGTATTTTCTATATCTGTCCGTCTGTCTGTGTGGACACCTCTAAATCATAAACTCCCCTATTTTTATCTAATCATCAACTCTCCGTTTAATTAGCAGTCATATTAAAAAAGAAATGACTCGAACTAAAAGTTAATATAAATTAATTGAAATTAAATTGTAGTAAAATAAGAAAAAAAGTAATTTGACACCTGGGTATGTTGGTAGGTATTGCAGGCATCGACAATAGTCACATGATGCTACGGCGTGGTTATTGACAACTCATTTCAGCATGCCAACATAATTGATAAAAATTGTGCTCTTTAACTAATGAGATAAGTGTATTTCAATGAAAACTTATTTTTAATTCATTTTTTCGACGTCAGGATTTTTTTATATTATCAAGCCCTCTAATCATTCACATAAAAGAAAAGTATTATGAATGATTGATTTGTTCACTTTATCAATACCTCCTGTTGCATGATCCATACCAGCTGCGGTTTATATCATTATTAATGCATGGTTTGTGTAGTCACTGATAGAAATCTGGTCACTGGTGTGATGCCGTAAAAACAGACTATAGTTGTTAAAAATAGAGACATTGGCTCTGAAGCTCATCATGCTTCATATCAATTTTGCTTTAGGGCCACAGGGTCAGAAAAGCTATGCATTAACATCACATGTTAAGGAGTCTGTACACAAAGTTTCAGCTTTCTAGGCCTAATGCTTCTGGAAATGAAAGATGAAAATAGGTTTAAAGGTCGTGGCCCATGTAGACCTTATCAGGGGCCACAGGGACACCAAAGCTATGAATTATAATCCTCTCTAGTCAAGGAGTCTGTACATAAAGTTTCAGCTTTCTAGGCCTTATATGCTACTAGAGAAGATGGAAATAGGTATAAAGGGTGTGGCCAATGTAGACCTTATCAGGGGCCACAGGGACACCAAAGCTATGAATTATAATCCTCTCTAGTCAAGGAGTCTGTACACAAAGTTTCAGCTTTCTAGGCCTTATGCTTCTAGAGAAGATGAAAATAGGTTTAAAGGGTGTGGTCCATGTAGACCTTATCAGGGGCCACAGGGACACCAAAGCTATGAATTATAATCCTCTCTAGTCAAGGAGTCTGTACACAAAGTTTCAGCTTTCTAGGCCTTATGCTTCTAGAGAAGATGAAAATAGGTTTAAAGGGTGTGGTCCATGTAGACCTTATCAGGGGCCACAGGGACACCAAAGCTATGAATTATAAACCTCACTAGTCAAGGAGTCTGTACACAAAGTTTCAGCTTTCTAGGCCTATAGCTTCTAGAGAAGATGAAAATAGGTTTAAAGGGTGTGGTCCATGTAGACCTTATCAGGGGCCACAGGGACACCAAAGCTATGAATTATAAACCTCACTAGTCAAGGAGTCTGTACACAAAGTTTCAGCTTTCTAGGCCTATAGCTTCTAGAGAAGATGAAAATAGGTTTAAAGGGTGTGGTCCATGTAGACCTTATCAGGGGCCACAGGGCCACCAAAGCTATGAATTATAATCCTCACTAGTCAAGGAGTCTGTACACAAAGTTTCTGCTTCCTAGGCCTATAGCTTCTAGAGAAGATGAAAATAGGTTTAAAGGGTGTGGTCCATGTAGACCTTATCAGGGGCCACAGGGACACCAAAGCTATGAATTATAAACCTCACTAGTCAAGGAGTCTGTACAGCATTGAAGCTTAATAGCCTAAGGTCCTTGTGATTCAAATTTATTTTTTTGAATTGGGGATGTCATGAATATCATTTCTTTAGCTGTCTGAATATTTCATTTTGTTTGTATATTTCTGAACTATTAAATGACATAAATGATAACACTAATTAGTGCCATACATTTTACGTCCACATGTGCACATATCACTATTTTCTAGTATTGCTCCTAGTATTCAGTTGTTTGTACAAATTGTTTTGATTCTGTAGCAAAATTTCGCCAAGATTATTGATGTTAAAAAATAAGTAATATTTGTACATATCATCGTTGTTTACAAATATACTATGTTAACCTATATAGCGTAACAACGTCAAATTATGCAAATAACGTGACGTCAAAACGATTATGATGATATGACGTCAAAATACTAGCGCCGCGGAGATGTAGTAAAAGAAATGTCATAAAGTAAGAATCTTGCAAATTTCGCTTTAAAAAAAACAAGCGACGTCTCAAGCATTGTGTAACTGTTCCTCAAAGTAAATATCAACCCTTACTTTAAGAATGTTGTTTGTTATTATGTATGACGGAATTGTAGTTTTGCTATTCGAGTGACTGTACCTTTAATGTTAAACAACGTTTTTTATCAAATATTTTGTTTACACGATTTTACTTGACGTTTACCCGATGAATTGTCCATAGACTCGAATTTCTAATCGGCCCACAAAGGAACCATACGGTTTTCGATAGAGACCTTACGAAACCCTAAAATGATTATTGACGATCGGGGAAATCAGTGTTTGGCCTCATAGACGCATAAATTCACCTCCTCTGAAGAATGACAAATGTGCTTGTCAGTGCAGAGAAAACATTGATAGACCTGGCTATTCGTTTGCCATTCGCTCAGAACGAACTATGGACGAGGGCAAGTGGGCTGAATCGAGAATTGACAGTGATGGATGTAGCAAGCTTTTAGACAGTGTTTGTCCAAAAACCACTTTACGGACGACATCTGTTAACGGAAATTAATTACACCGTGACATCGTCGTTTCAAAATGGCCGCCGGATTTGACCTTCGACCTCCCTCACACGTCACTGCGCAGACTCAAAGAAAAACCGATTTAGCATAAGCACTTTTGATTACACGAATGGATGCTATCGACCTCTCCTGCTGTTTTAATTTAAATGTTATTACGGTTTGTTAAACGTCATGTTGCGATCGTACAAAGCACCCACAGACATAAAACGCAATGTTTCTATTTTAAGATTAAAGAATTCGTTTTCATTTGTGACAGGCATCCCAATGTCATCGAATACCTAGCTACTCTACTTCAGCCAAAGATTAACGAGTTTGAAATGTTTTTCCTCTACACATGTTACCAAGGAAATAAAATGAGATTTCGTCTAATGACCTGTCTAATAAAATATGTTTATTGAAACGTGAGTCTCTAGTTATGATAATATCTTTTGACGCCACGTAGAAACCTACTTACAGCTTAAGATTTCTCAAATGAATGACATCGCCTCAGGATATTTCTATAGATGTATTTTGAAGCAAAGAATGGTCATTTAGACCTTGTTAAAAGATACTTAGAGAAATTTCATCTCCAAAGGGTTGTCCGTTTTCTGTTAATATCATTTTTTTGTTAATAAATTCACTAATGTGTTTCTTGTCTTTCTAATTGCCATGTTTGTACATTAAAAAATCCATTTTATTTGTATTTTATAACGCCCTTCCCGCCATTAACTGTATCGAATTGTATGTTTGTATATTTGTAAAATAAACGAGACTGTTGGAGGCAAATGTGCGACAAAATACTACTTATTGGTGACTCTTTGTGTTCGTTTGTTGTACGCAAATCTGATGTGAAGGACAATTTTTAGATAATCTTAAATTTTTCAGTCATTGTCCATTATTGAAACAAATTGAATTATGTTCATACGTTTATGATACATAACTAGTCTCCACAACAAAGGCACAGTCCTATCGGGGTATTTTTTGTGGAAACGAAATTCAAGAGGACACAGTGATGCATTTTTTTCTTTGTCGACTAACATGTATGAAAATATGTGTGAAAATAAGTCTAAACAGGGAAGTATTATGGAATTTTATTCCACAAAAATTACCAAATAGGAATTTCCCTTTAAATACCATACTGCATGCTGTTGGTAGTGTTTGAGAAGAAGATTAAGTACCATATATGACGCGGATGGTATTGTTATTTAGGAAGAACATATATGACGCTGATGGTAGTGTTATTTAGACTAAACATATATGAGACTGATGGTAGTGCTATTTAGGAAGAACATATATGAGACTGATGGTAGTGTTATTTAGGAAGAACATATATGACACTGATGGTAGCGTTATTTAGGAAGAACATATGTGACACTGGTGGTAGCGTTATTTATAAAAAAACATATATGACATTGATGGATGTGTTATTTAGGAAGAACATATATAACACTGGTGGTAGCGTTATTTATAAAAAAAACATATATGACATTGATGGAAGTGTTATTTAGGAAGAACATATATGACACTGATGGTAGTGTTATTTAGGAAGAACATATTTGACACTGATGGTAGTGTTTCAGGGGAGGACATAAGAGTATATTAAACGACGTCCCGTTTAATAACTACATGTATTTATGAAACGAGTGAATGGTTTGGTATTCACCGAGCGAAAGCGAGTTATATATCTTTACCATTCATAATATTCATAAAATGTTATTAAACGGGACCGAGTTAGTATTTAATTTATAACTGACTAAAGTACTTCGTCAATTATATATTGTAACATGACTTAGGTAAATACTTGCTTCTGTTTGACATAAACACTTTTAATTTCACTATTGGATGCTATCGACTTCTGATGCTGTGTCATTTTTCATTTCTAATTTAAATCATTGAATTATAATACCTTTTGTTCACATAGTATGGTAGTATAGTTCAAAATATTTGTATTAACTAGTGCTCAAAAGAAAGTATACGCCTCTAAAATCCGTGTAAACATTTTAAAATATGAATGAAGTAAAAAAACATAATGAGTAATGTTCACAAGTCAATACAAATCTTTTCTGTCAATTAAAGTTGACAAACGTTAATGTATGACGTTAGGTTAACGTAAAATCCGAAATTCACTATTCTGATATAATAGAAAATGTACACGCATATTGATGGTATATAGTAGTGCAGCCGAAGAAAAAAAACAAATTGTGCATTACAGGTTTGACTCCAACAGATAGAAAGACGGCTGTCATAAAGGCAAAGCAAGGAGATTACAACACCATCATTGCTAAAACTTCGACAACGACAGAGTAACGTTTATCCAACTTCTGCAATGACTCAGAAATACTGATCATACAGCATACAGGCTCAGTAGTAGTCGATCACGTGTGGTAACGCCATCTGATAGAAGCCACTTCCGGTCAATGCACCAAAAAACGTTTAGTGACGGTGACGTCAGCAACAACTTGAGCTCCAAGACACATGAACAATCGACACATATTGTACCGACAACTAAGGCAATGTAGGATTCGACCACATTGTCACTACCACAAAGTATATCTGACTCTTCATACAATTACATGTCAATTTACATGTACCAGTAGAGTTAGACGTTGCAACATGGGGGATTGGCAATCTTAAATGTTCACATAAGAGTGTAGGTTTTGTCTGTACATAAATGACGACTGAACACGTGTTTAGAGATGTATCGGCAGACAATTTGCACTAAATTGCATCCTGTCTCTTTGATGGCGCTTTTATTTGTTGAGTTAAAACTGTGGCGATCTGAAAAGGAGACCTGAGATAACCAAAACGTACGAAATTATGTTTTTTCTATGTTTTTTACCTTTTTCCCAAATCATCTGCGTTGCATTGTCTACCAGCACTAGAACACAAGCAAGCCTGACAAACGTGCTTTTGCATAAGACTAACGTCGTTGTTTTACTTTTGCTAGCATGTCCTCTGAGCATAAATTCTATAAATCACTTTTAAGACTACCTTTATCAACAAATATGAAGACTAGATCTACCACCTAACTGAAACCACTCAAGGACTGACACAACACAATAATGGCAACAAACACGTCATACGTCAAACGTCGGCTTACGTCGGCAATGCGTCACCTTGTCTTGGTGTTTTCTGACGCCTTTGGTTCTCAGAATTATGATAAATCTTATATTTCTAAACGTTTTGCAATATCCGAAAACTTGTTTGTTTGTGTGAAGTTTCAGATTATGATAGCACGTGTCTTTGTGTGTCACTTAAACAGCACCTTCAACTTGATATTTAATCTTTTTGTGATCATTTTCCGAGGAAACGAATGCTCTATTTCTATCAAAGTTACTTCTACATATGTTTAAATTTGTTCTCAATGTTTAGTCAAACACAGTGTAAACTTTCTTTTGAGGACTAGTTTATTTCTTCAACTTGCATGTAGTATATTTTATATTGTATATTCACATTGTAAGAAGTATGTGTTCACATTGTATGTAGTATATATTCACATTTTAAGAAGTATCTGTTCACATTGCATACAGAGTACATTCAAATGGTATCTAGAATATTGTAACATTTTATGTAGTATATGCTTATATTGTATGGGGTATATGTTCATATTGTATGCAGTAAATGTTCATATTGTATTCAGTAAATGTCCACATGATATGTTTAAATATGTGCTCACATTGTACGTACAGTTAGAATATGTTGACCGGGTATGTAGTACATATTATATTATATATAAAGTTTAAAGAGACAGTCCTATCGGGGTATTTTTGTGGAAACAAATTCAAGAGGACGCAGTGATGTATTCTATTTTTGTTTAGTTGCTAAATCTTAAACTAAAATTAAAACCATACTAACATGTATGGAATAATCATGTTATAATCATATATGAGCATAAACAGGGGAGTACTCTTGAAAGGGGCAGTAGCACGTTTTTTTGATAATTTTATATTTTAAATGTTCTACTGTAATAGTAAGTGAATGCTAAATATATCATTTTGACAGTGTCCAAAATCTCATTACACAAGCCAATCATCCATAGTCAGAGGACAAAGTATGAAGATTAATATAAAATGCATTGGCGGCCATTTTGTGTGAACACATTTAATTCATTTTTTTGTAAGAAAAGAGAATCGCATGGCTAAACTTTCTGTTATATATTGAATTATTACTGCCCCATTTAGTTTAAATCCATTGTCTTTCAATTGAAACCATACATTTTCATTTTCCCGACATCACCTTATATTCCCCCTAAAAACGTGCTACTGCCCCTTTTATATGTGTTTCCATCCTGATAGGACTGTCCGTTAAAGAATGAGATTAAGTTTTAACTACATTGATTTAAACATATTTATTCAAGTGAAAGGATTGGGTACAAGTAATCCAACTCTCCTTTGTACAGTGTTTACATATACTATCGAAACATGATAATGCATGTTTATGTACATTGAAAATAACGAGAGATATAGGAATAAGGAATATACATATATACAAGAGGACAGGCGGGTGAAATAGAGACAAAGTGACAATCAGATTTTGATATAAGCTTGAAGAGAATATGTTTCTAATTATCGAATCTTCCAGAGAGTATTATATATTTATGAACTTCTCGAAAATGTTAACTACAATGATTGCTAAGTAAAGGAATTCCCAGAACACATTCAAACTGAAAAAAGATAGTTCAGTGAGTATACTGTTTACGTTGATAATCCCTCGTGTTCATTTTACTATTTTCAATTTGTTCATCGTAATTGCATACTACCAGACAAAGCTGTAAAAAGTACCGTCTTTGCAATTACATATATCCGAGTTATGTCAGCGTCACTGCAGAGATTACATACACTCCCATTCTGAACACAAATAGATGTACATGTCCAAATGAAACCGGATATCTTTTCATTATGAAAGCAATTTTCTTTCTAAAAGATATACCGAAATCCCCAATTTCATTCGGACAAAGCACGGCTGATGATATACCGAAATTAAATACCGTCATTTTGTTCATTTCAGACTCGGGTAATAGACTCTTTCAAATGAGATCTCGCCGAATCTCGTCACAAATCTCGCCACGTGGTTATAAATAAATCTCTATTTATCCTGTAGATTTATAGGAAAAGTCTTATTTGGTCAGAGCGTGAATATGCGTGACGACTCGAACGCTGTCTCACAAAAAATGCTTGGTAATTATCCCGATTTAATAGAAATGCGTATTTTGTTACACTTTGGTAGTAGCGTTAACGTTCTGTCCATTCAGGGATCAATTGTTTCGTCAATCCTTTGTGCAAAATCATGAATTATGAACCAATTTATGCTATCAATTTTCACACTTTGCAGATTGCGCTGTGTTACATTTCCCCAACATTTCTTTATTAGTATCCCTCATAATGCTGATCTCCAAAATACGTGCAAATTAATGAAGAACCATTTTGTTCATCGGATAATTGCAACCATTTTGAAAAACGCCATCCCTTCTTCGTAATAGCTTGGAGAATTGAAGGCGTATCTTCAATGAAAATCGGCGTAGGCTCATTGTAATTAGTTAGCCTTCTTCTACCCAATTTAATAATAGCTGCCTAATTTGATACCTTGATTATGTTTCACAATATTTAACCTAAATTGACATCGAGAAAACGTGCAATTTTTGTTGTTACAAATTAGAACTAGCTTCGAAATACGTCTAATTTGCATAATTATCACTCCCGTTGATTGGATGCTACATGACACCTTTTTTGCCTCCGTGAAAAGAAGTTCTTTCATTAGTCCATGGGCAAAGTAAATTAGTAATTTCGTCTTCGTTAGGAAAATGAAAGATTTAGAAATAATTAGGATATTTCCCACGAGGATACTAATTTGATATAATTCTATGTTGTTCATAATACCCTTCGATGATTAAGAAAATCCTAATACTTAGATTACGACACTTTTTCAACCCCTTTGTGTCCGATTCTATGCATCCGCTTTTAATCAATTTCGAAACATGAGAAATGTATGTACTTTAGGTTTATGGCCTATGGCTTGTAGGATCTATCATTGAAATTCAATGTATATTAGCTTATTTTTCAAACAAATGTTAATTCCTGTTCGTAGAAAACTTTGAGATATTTCGACACACGCAATAACAACAAAATATAATTCTAGTATGATTTATCTTTTACTTTGTGTCAAAATTTAATTATATCGAAAAATGATTTTTTAAGCAGTTATTGTAGATTTTTTATATAATTTTATATATCAAACGAGTCATCGTCATGATCATGTTTCGTCATACATATCTATAAGCACATATCTACTTATCTTGTTTATCTAATTGTTTAAGAATCTTTAATAACAATGTAAAAAGTAATCATTTTGATTTTTTTCAAATTGAAGAAATAATTCTTGAATTCAATTTGTGTTGAAAGACTCGTCTGTAAGTATATCTAATTCATTTAAAATATGTAAAATTCTTGTTAAAACTATAACGTTAGTTTTCTAAAAGAATCTTTCAACACACTCACTTTTATCATTTTTGCTATCTGCTTGTTTTTCTCTTAACGTTTTGCTTATTCGATTTTACTCTTTCATTTTAATTTTAAAAAACCATTCAGATGATTAAGAAAAGTATTGTTGTTCTTCTCAAACTATAATTCATTGTCATTGTTAATCAAGTAATTGGTATGTATATGTTTTAGTCAATAACTCTATTATTTCCTTCATTATTGATATTTTTATAATTACTTTATATCGACGCATTTCCGTAAGAAATTAAATCCTTTTCCGCGTTCATATATCAAACCTAAAACACACCATTATTCAATCAATTTTCTTTCTATAATGGGCCTCTAGAATTAATTTTCTGTCGTAAAATAATCGAAATTCGTTTTCTTCTGTCTTGCATTTAAAGCACCAATTTATCTAATTCACTGACATTGTTCGTACAAATCAATGAATCAATTAGGTAACCTTTCTCGCCTGACGAAAGATGTGTTTTCAGACATTTTAATTGCATTGCATTTACTAGATAAAAACTACCCGTTTCTAATGGATTCATAGCCAAAGATATGGTTCGAGTCAATTGAATGAATTCATTTCACAGCATCATAATATTATATTGTGGTTTTTCTTGTATTATTATTAAAAATCTATGAAAATAGAGAATTTTATTTTGGGCTCTTTTGACCTCAAATTTTCTTTCGATTTTCGCTGTCTATATGACTTTCTCTTATAATGTTCTGTCTCTCTGTCTCTCGCTTTATCAAGGCGTGCTTTCTCTGTCTCTCTGTTCATGAATCATTTTCTTTGTCTCTCTATCTATGTTTTTATCTATGTGTCGCGAGGTCGAGGTCGGTGTCGGCGTGTCATTCGTGCTTTGTCTATTTCTGACTTCGCTGTCATTGTATCTGTCTGTTTGTGTCTTTTCATCATTAGTTTTAAAGCGCGCTCTCTCTCTCTCTCTCTCTCTCTCTCTCTCTCTCTCTCTCTCTCTCTCTCTCTCTCTCTCTCTCTCTCTCTCTCTCTCTCTCTCTCTCTCTCTCTCTCTCTCTCTCTCTCTCTCTCTATTTTCTGTCTGTCTCGTCCTCTCATTTACGTCTCTTTCAGTTTTCTTCTCTCTCTCTGTCTCATTACCATGTGCCCCTTCTCTATTTCCCTCTGTCTGTCTCCCCCTCTCACTCTCTCTATCATGTCTTTTTCAGCCCCCTTCTCTCTCTGTCTCTCTATGATTTGTGTCCCCAGTTTCTATTTTTCTCTGCTTTTTCTCTATTGTGTCTCTTTCCCCTCCGCCTCTCTGTATCTCTATCTTTTCCTGCAATCAATCAAATCAAACATGATTTCAATTTGACTTCGAAGATATATATAACCCTACAACAAAGCGGTGCAGCTTAAAACAATTTTAATATCAAACTTCGCATTTTAAAAAAGGGTCGCGATTCCATTATGATATTAAAACGAGCAATTTGTTTCCCTCATAAAAACAACTATCGTGGTATTTAATTACAATCCCTTCTATATATCATATAATAGTATTTTATATGATAAACAGAAGGACCTTCTGTGAGAACGATGTATGGTGTCTGGCTCTAAGTGTCAACTGGGGACCGCTTAAACTGAATTGGGGGTAATTCGGTCCAGTTGAGAGGGCCTAATCCCCATTCCCAAATCCTCTTTTCCATTATACAATTCAGATTTTTTCCCTTGGAAACAATTTCCTTATTTTGTCAGAACATTAAAACAAAAATGTTCAATCAAACAAGCCGAAGCCATTCTTTAGAGCAAAGGTTGTTCGGGACGGAGTAGCGTTATTGCTTTATGATAAGAATCGCATGGAAACGGTGGAGGTGTTATTATTTTCCAATTTTCTCTGACTGTTCGGCGCCAGAGGCCATTATATCGCCGTTAAGGTTATTGCAAACATCGTACAATGAATTCTCCCGCTTTATTGCATGGATGTAGCTACCATAATGTAAATGTCGCCTTTCAAATCACAAAGCTGGCGATCTGATAACGCCGGAAAATAATTATTTCAAAGAAATTTGGATTTTTTGGCTATTTGCCTCATTTATTGAAGATTTCGTGGCTACAGTTTTTGATTATGATATTAATCTCGTAGCATCGAATGCGGTCGCTTATGTTAGAACTATAAGAAGACTGGCGGACAATTCGTTTGTTTTCTCATTATGGGTTTATTGTGTATCCTATAGTACTTGGTCCCTTATGACTCCAAGTACAAAGGGGAGACAATCCCTCGCTGGATAATGTAATTGTGATATCAATACCATCTGTCTGAGTCGCCGTAATGTTCGTGGTTTGTACACTACAAGTAATTGCGAGTTAAACTGTCTACCGCTGTGTATGTAAACTCGTTTAATACGCTTTGAATTAGAGTTTAAAGTATCAGGGGTAATCTGGAATTAAATGATTTTATTACTACACATGTCGTGTGATTTGTGTAATTAGGGAAATTGTTTAATTATCACATGCACTACTTTCAATTACACAATAACAACAATCTTTTCTTGATCTTTTGATGCAATTTGACTGAAGAAAGAATATGAATTTCATGATGTCTATTTTATTTAGCTTTAGAGAAAATTAAATTATCCATTTTTTAAAACGACTGATTTCTTTGATATTTTTACCTTTAGAAATTTAAAGATTTACGATAGTGTTACTATGATTTTGGATGATGATGATGATGATGATGATGATGACGATGACGATGACGGTGACGATGACGATGACGGTGATGCTGATGATGATGATGATGATTTCTTATAGATTATGTCTGTCTGTCTTACATGCCTTTGCTTAGAATATGATTATATTATCTTCTTTACAGTTCTCTATTGTAATAATTAATGATAATGCTTATTTCAAAATTCACTTTCAGATATCAACTGCCACAACTTAACCATCTCTTTGTCGTACATAAAGTTTATGAAGAAAAACCAGATCGTGATATATGTGCTTAAATGAAAAATATATTCACTATTGCAAAACGTCGTGAATCTGACAAGGCAAGTTGAAAGCACAGGAAAGACGCATGTGAAGAAATGAACAATTCTGTAAAAAGTCATTTGCACGTGCAAAACGATGCAATGTACATCCAACCTCTACTTCATGCATGTGGAGAAATCAACAATTTTGTAAACAGTGAAAGCACGCGAAAACGATGCAATGTACAACCAATCTTTACGGAGACACTGTTGAACTTCTTTCAATCACTCAAGCATAAAGATTTCGAAATATTTTTCTCAAAATACAGAAAAGTGAATGTTGACTATAAACTTTCTGCATCAAAACTCGCAACATAACACCATTATTCATATATAGTCTAATAGAAGCGACACATAAATACTTGTTGCCATTTGTATCAATAAATACTGGGATTAACCTAATTTATCTATTTACAAATTGCATTATATGAACAATATTTGGCCTATCAATTATGAATGATCATGAAGATGATCATTTACCCTATCAAACGAAGAGTCGCCTTAGGGGATATCCGTTAATTAGTTGATATTAATTAACACCTGTAGTCGCACAGGTGTAACTGCAATAATTTCCAATTCTTTATAAATATGACCAAAAGGCACTCCTTGACAGCGAACAATAGATGATGATACCCAAATGATTTCTGGATCCAAATGACATGTGGGCTGCCATATTATCTACCTGTTCGCGGTTCAATGATTTTATTGTCCAGGTGATAATTTTACACATGGTTTGCTTTTGAAGGAAACCAATGACCATGAAAGTAATTAATGATTTGTGAATAATTTATATGTTTATAATCATGCTATCAAATTGTTTTGATAACCCATTTGGAGTGTTTGGTTAATTATGAATGAAGACATTCTTTCATTTGTAACACTGTTGATTAATTGGTTCAATTGAGTACAGCAGTACATTCATTATATAGCATACTCAGTTTTTGCATTCATGTTATGCCATGGTTACTTGCCGTGTAATTTCTATTTTTCTAAAAGATCATTTGCACAATGGTAGGATTCGCTTAATAGTTTCTAACAGTTTTACTCTCTGTAATTAACGGACTGCAAGACAGACATTTTTTCATCTTAATCTTTATACATCTTTATCACTTCTCTGTGCCATAATTTACTTACATTTGTTCTCATTTTATCTACAGCTGCGTACCTGAATTTTGTTCACTAACCTGCATATTCTAGTGCAAATATCCTATCATTTTGAACGTCTTGTTGAAATTTCACTACGTAAGTTAAGATTCAGTTTGCGTTAACATATTCGTATGTCATACCTAAAAGTTATCCATAACAAGTTTGATAGGACATTGAATTGACCATGGGTCAAAATTTTCCAAAACATTCTTTTTTATTTTTCTCTACAAGATCATTTTCTTTAGATCCAAGTCATATTCGTTCCTTTGCTCAAAGACAATGTTCTTGTCCTTATTTGTAATGAACAAAGTCTATATTGAATCTTTAAATATACATTTTCGAAAACCTGAAATTCACAAATATGAACCCATATGTATTTTAAACTGTCTTTCAAGCAACTGTATGTGTAAGTGTTTCATGTATATTCCGTCTTCATCAGCCGAAAGACTAATAACAAACCTTAAAGGGGCAGTAGCACGTTTTTAGGGGACATATAAGGTGATGTCAGGAAAATGAAAATAAATGGTTCCAATTGAAAGACAATGTATTTAAACTAATTGGAGCAGTAATAAATAAAATATATAACAGAAAGTTTAGCCATGCGATTCCTTTTTCTTGCACAAAATGAATTAAAGGTGTTCACAAAAATGGCCGCCAATGGATTTTATGTTCATTTTCATACTTTGTTCTCTGACTATGATGATTGGCTGGTGTAATGAGATTTTTGACACTATCAAAATAATACATTAAGCATATATGTACAATAATCAATGAAATATTTGAAATGAAAAATTGTCAAAAAACGTGCTACTGCCCCTAGTATTGTTTAAAAATCTTAAAATGAGACAACAGTCACATTGTTCTTTATGAAAAGAACACTCATTTGTATTTCGCAAAATATTTATCGTTCATGAAAACTCTCCAAATTAAATTTAAGCATTGAAACTAATATTTAACTAGATCTGTGTTGTTAATAATTTTTAAAATCGCACAGAAAAAAAAATAAACTTCACAAAGCGTTTAATCCTGAATACATTTTATAAAACATTAAAGAATAAAAAGATATCTGATACGATGATAACAAACATAATTGTCTACAAAATGAGCACCGGCAAATTCCATTCAATGCGAGTTATCGCCCTTGAACAAAGCTAATTAACTTTATCGTAGTGTTTCACGCGTGGATTTCTAAACACGTCCGGTTTGCTATAATACCGTTGGGTAAAAGAAGGAAAACATACCGACAACAACACAATGGCTAAATGGAACATGTCGATAATGTTTTAAAACTATATGGAAAAGCTTTTCCAATGCTTTTAACGGTGATGGTACACAAGTATTTGTGCAAACGATTTCCTATTAAAAGCCCTTAATAGTTAAAACACCGCCACTTGTGTTTGATAGGCGCTCTAAGTGGGTGTGCATTTATATCAACGTTGAAAGCCTCCTCGTTATAACGCGAGGTCCGGTAACATAACAGATGGTCATACGGATTTATGTTTGATAGGAATTCATAGATGCCATGAAACCTTGTTTTTAACCGTATGGTAAACATAATCGGTATCTTACCATCATATGTGTCCATATGTACACTTACCATGAAATGTGCCCAGATGTACTTATGATTTTACCAATCACCTATTGTCTTTTCACGGCTTATGTCATCATTTGAAATTGACATTGATCATGAACACTTTTTCTATGTGAAGTTGAGACAACCATGTGAAACAACGGATGTTGAAACCATAACAATCTTAAAGGGACAGTCCTTGTGGGTATTTTTAGTTGAAAAATATCAAGAGAACGTTGTGATGCGTATTATTTTTTTTTAAATTGTTTAAGCTTGAACTACTTAAATGTTACCCTCACTTGCATATTTGGAAATAAACCCAACTACAAAAAAAAACTTTACACCTTGACATGCATAAATTTAATGAATAAATTTTTGCGGTGGTAATTAACTAAACAGTTTAATATCATAAAGTAACCCTTTGGAAAAAGGATTTGATCACTACCACAATAACAGTGTTTGCGTTTTGGAGACTTCTTTGGTTAAAAAGTGCAATGCACGTGCAAACGTTCTATAATGATATAAATGATTTTGGTATCTCTGGTTTGCACACATAATAGCAAAGAACATGCCATGGAATTACTTATACACGGAACCTTTCTACACATACATAATATCAGACCCCATACTGCCAGACTGACTGTTATATCCTTGCCCAGCAAAACGCCAAGTCAACGTCTTGCCAACGTCTAGCCGCGGCCAAAGAGTTCCCCTGAAATGTCGTCGAGAGATAGTCCTTTGGGACATGACGACGTTACCAAACAAGTTGACAACGATATAAGCCACGTCAGACCATAAATGACTTGACAAGACGATAAATAAAGAGTTGTGACGATTATCAGATTACGTCATTTAAAGTCTCATGAACTCCATCACATGACGCATTATTGATTGTCTAGAAGCCAAGAGAGGACACTCACGTCACTGAAAGTTTCCTATATCAAAAAACCTGTTGACATTTATCCCAGTAGCTGTCAAACACATCCATCAAATTGACCTACGAATTAATAAGAGACATTGACATACCCCTTCAATGTAGAGACATAAACTTTTCATTTTCGTAAACGAGTGAAATAATTGCTTTTAAATGGGATGAAAAACTGAATAATCACCACAATACCTTAAAAAAGACATCAAATTGTTCGCTATTTTACCTTCTATCTGGTGACGAAACACGAGTTCTCTCTCTTTACAATTTTGTTTACAAAATGTATATCTAAAATATTTTTAAAATCAAATACAATAATATGTCCTATCAACTTGAACATAGTAAGACTTAGAAAATTGTGATATTGAAAATCGTTTGTGACATAAACCATTTTATATTTTAGAGTTAAATTTCTCAAACGTGAAACATAGAATAATAAGAGTGCAAGCATTTTAAACTTAAGGTCTCATAAATCGAATATATAACAAATCCTAAAATAAAACAGCTTGGAGCATCTACTTTTTCTGTTTTTATGTTTTTCTGTTTTTATGTTACTTTTCAGGTGTTTTAAAAAAATTGTTGTTGTTACCGTTGTTTGATCTGCTTGATTCAAAAACAGTATATTATTTTATTTTTCTATTTGTAACATTTACTTTCTTCTTTTTTTTCACGAAATCTCTTTATTGACCAAAGAAAACGTGCTACAGCCCCTCAAAATGGTATTCTGGGTATATTTTTGTAGAAACGAAATTCAAGAGGACGCAGCGATGCATTCTATTCTTTGTCAAATCTAGAACAACTAAAATGTTACCCTCACTTACACATATTAACATATGTGTGAAATAGTCATGTAACAATCATATATTAGTATAAACAGGAAAGTAATCTTGAATTTTTTCCCACAAAAATATCCCATAGAACTGTCCATGTAACCATTTTAATGAATTAGGAATTACATCATTTTTAATAATAATTATCACGTTGATAAAACGTCCTATTCATTTATTATACCAGTCTCTCAGACTCTACTGACAATCGCGGTATAACGGGGAACCCTTCAACAAAGTGATCATCTTCAGATGCTTAAGTGCTTGGATCAATTATAACAAATATTCCCTGGAGAAATTATATGCGCTTTGGACGTGTGTTAAGTGAATATATATATCATCTCCCGGTTACTAATTGTCTTCTGTGCTATACCTTTTAATACTTAGTTTCCTATATCAATCCCTATTGTGATGGTTGAGGAATGCGTTGAAGAAAGACGCACACTTTCCTAGGTGTATGATTACCTTAATTGATATGGTAATCAATACACTTATTTTGTTTTAATCAATACACCAATATTGTTTTTG
This sequence comes from Steromphala cineraria, assembly GCA_916613615.1. Classification (NCBI taxonomy): domain Eukaryota; kingdom Metazoa; phylum Mollusca; class Gastropoda; order Trochida; family Trochidae; genus Steromphala; species Steromphala cineraria. Next base: position 24,045,014 of record OU744735.1, on the reverse strand, counting down.
GAGAAAATGGTGCTGAAATTGCATTAGAGTTATCCAACATGCTTTCGTCCCATCTTGACCATAAAGGAAGATATTGATATATCCCTTCAAGACAATTGCAAAGTGTATCTTTAAATGAAAATTTAATTGAGTTTTGATGTTGCTCGTCGAATATTGAATTAAGAACACATCAAGGGAATAGAATGACTAAGCCTTTTTGTGTAGTAAATTTATTGGTTATGAGAAGCTTAATCCCTGTCAAATGATAATTACTAATGTTGCTAATGAGTGCAGTGAATTAAAACTGCTAAGCTGTTTTGCAGATCAGAACAGAACAGAACTTTATTACGCTCAGGCTGATATTCTCGGCATATGAGGTACAACATGACAGTGAATGCATCATAGAAGAGGATAAGTGATTAGCCGGAAGATTTTACAGTTTCCTTTATGATTTTACAAAATTTGCTAAGTTCTTTTAATTTTGACACCTTTTTACACATGAAGAGATTTTGAAGTTTAAGCATATTTGGTCTCTTTGAAAAATGTAAAGGTATGTACAAAGTTCTTTCTAAAGTAAAATATTCACATCTAAAAATATAATGGAACTCATCTCCAACACACAGAGTTAACTAACAGACTTGGACAATCTTTTGACATTAAAAATGTTTAAAAATCATTCAAACACAAGGAAAATAATACCGGAGACAAATGTTCTCCTTGTCTAATATATAACTCCAACCATGAAGGCAGGGGGAAAAGCAGATCGCTGTTTAAAATACTTATACATGATTTTATACCACTATACATAGATTTTAAAACTCTAGGACATTTACCATCTATACCTTGATCAACCTTGCAGTGCAGTACCTGGTCATTTCCTTTATGGTTTTTATTTTACTTATATAAGAATCTCCTTCTTAAACTTTTCAAGAGACATGAAACAATGTGTGGCTGCTTGCTTTATATTTTTAAAAAAATCATGACTTATTACTTCTTTTTATGAAAGCGTTTTGTCATTTTTTATTCTTAGAGGAGATCTTTTCATATACATCATTATCAAAAACAATATCAGTTAAATAGTACTCCTATGAAAATAGTTTTATTCTTTAAATCTGAAAACTACATGTACATGTATTTATTTCAATACAGAGTAGGCTATACAAAAATATTGACAAAAATATATGTTTATTTTGTAAATCCATACAGAGGAAATGACATGCCAAAGGTATATATTTCTTTACTTGAATGTTCATTTCGATTATAAAGGGTACGACGTCAATCTATCAATAACTAAATATTTCAAATGATAGTTGCATTTCACATTGATTTTATATAAAGTTATGATGCATATTGTATTTCCACGAATCTCAATACTACTATCGGGTAACAAATCTATGTTAAGCCTTTGGTATTCCAATCAGCTTACATCGCTATCTCAAATGATTATTCTGTATTTGCGTGCCAGTCTTTGCAATGTTCCCCGAACCACTGAACCATAGCAGAATCGCTGACGTTGCAAATCTCTTCATGGAAGACTGTCTACAAATTGACATTACAGAAATATAAATATTCACATTTTCTTGTTTGATTGAAAGATGATTTTGATGAATTAGCATCTTCTTATAAGATCTTTAATATAAAGTATACAACCCAAAGATGAATATAACAAAGGTTATTCATCGCGTATGTTCATAAATGTACGTTACTATTATTTATAAATAGTCTACGGAAGATTTTCGTTGAGAAGTTGTTGTTCAGTCGGGCTTGTCATTGTTCACACTTTAATATGTTTCGTGTATAGCATTTGTCCATACATGAACGTAACGAAAGCTTTTTGTCAAAATGTGGTCGATTTAACAACACGTGTGTGCTTATTGCTTGTTAAAGGGACATTAGCACGTTTTTTGATAATTTTATTATTTTTAATTTTTCACTGATAATTGTACGTTTAATGCTAAATGTATTATTTTGATAATGTCAAAAATCTCATAACACAAACCAATTATCCATAGTCAGAGGACAAAGTATGACGATTCACCTAAAATCAATTGGCGGCCATTTTGAGTGAACAATTAATTTTTGTAAGAAAAAAGAATCGCACGGCTAAACTTTACATTATATATTTGAATTATTACTGCTCCATTTAGTTTAAATGCATTGTCTTTCAATTGGAACCATTTTCCTGACATCCCCTTATATTCCCCCTAAAAACGTGCTACTGCCCCTTTAAGATGTATCATACTACATTAACGTAATGCAACGGAATCTGTTTGTTTGGAAGCGTATAGGACCTACAAGCTTATGCACCTTTATCTGCAATGAAAAATGATGTTTATTTTGAATTTTTCAATGTATGGATGATACGTCATGGAACGCTTTCCATTGTACTTAAAGCGATTGATTTGGTGACCATGTACATTATACTTGAAAATCAATTTTTCAATCTCATTCAAAACAGGATCTTAATTTACAGTACTGTACACTAAGCTCTAACTTCTTATGATATTGAAATCAACTTCTACTTAATGAAATAACATATCTGTTTACAGACAGCTTTGATAGAAACAAATCTTCATGTCCATCCTGAACAATGTAATATCCAATAACGATTCTGTTTTTGCGTGCAAGTGTCTACGAAATGTCCCGGCTTCACGAACCATGGCAAAATCACTGACATCGTTAATCTCTACTTTGTTGGCTGTCTATACAGCTTGGCGAAATCTGAATACCTCAATAAGGAAATATTCAAAAATTCTTCTTTTGATTGAGAAGGATATATTGACTGTCCTCAAATATCACTTTGTTTTCGCACGTAATGTGAATATATAAATATTGTCAAACAACAATTTGACTTGTTAAAAAGAACGACACTTGCTGTAGCTTTCAATTGCTATTTCTAAGATCTACCTTAAAGGGGCAGTAGCACGTTTTTAGGGGGAATATAAGGTGATGTCAGGAAAATGGAAATTAATTGTTCCAATTGAAAGACAATGCATTAAAACTAAATGGAGCAGTAATAATTCAAATAGATAATGTAAAGTTTAGCCATGCGATTCGTTTTTCTTACACACAAAATGAATTAAAGGTGTTCACACAAAATGGCCGCCCATGGATTTTATGTGAATCTTCAAACTTTGTCCTCTGACTGTGGATAATTGGTTTGTGTTATGAGATTTTTGACACTATCAAATTAATACATTTATCATTAACATACAATTATCAGTGGAAATTTTAAAATATAAAATTATCAAAAAACGTGCTACAGCCCCTTTAAAGGGGCAGTAGCACGTTTTTTGCGGGAATATAAGGTGATGTCAGGAAAATGAAAATTAATGGTTTCAATTGAAAGACAATGTATTTAAAGTAAATGGAGCAGTAATAATTCAAATACATAACGTAAAGTTTAGCCATGCGTTTCCTTTTTTGTACACAAAATGAATTAAAGGTGTTCACACAATATGGCCGCCAATGGATGTTATGTGAATATTCATACTTGTCCTCTGACCATTGATGATTGGCTTGTGTATTGAGATTTTTGACACTTTCCAAATAATACATGTAGCATTAACAATTATTAGTGAAAATGTTAAATTATCAAAAAAACGTGCTACTGCCCCTTTAGGAGTGATAAGAATGAAAAAAAAACAATAAAGTTTTAAGAATAGTGGTCCAATAAGACAATATGAAAAGTGGTTTCTTAACGGACAAAGGTTAGAGGTTGTATCAAATTATAGGTATTAGGGAATAGTGTTCACTCCTAGGCTAGTCTGGACTCAAACTACTTTGGCTTCTCAAGCAATGGCAATATATAGGTATCAACAAAGAGTAGTTCATTTATCATGTGTCGATCTTTTCAGAATAGTTGATGCTATGGTTAAACCTACTCTATCCCAACATGTTACCATCATTTTCATTGTAAACATTTTTAAATATCGTGTCAATAAAATATTGTTTAATAAAAAGCTTCATGCTTTCTAAATAAAACAATTGCTTTAATCAAAAGTACAATTCAAAACATAATTTCTTAGTCATGACTCTATTGTTTCGATACAAACATTGAAAGGAAATATGATATCTAAACGTATGTACTTGTCAAAACATATACTTAGCCCAAAGTTAATATGAAATACGCCGAAACGCCCATATCAAAGGTCAACCAAACCGAAAATAACTGAAAACGAAATGCGATAATGGATTGTTTCAAGAATTTCTAATTTTCCTAATTCCTTAACCGTAACAAATATTCAATTATAACATCCCATTTTCTCAAATATCGCCATTCCACATCTTTGACTAATTACGTTGATGCAATTCCGATTTCATATCAGTGGAAATATGATGGAAATATGATTACTTGGTTATTATGGGATCTCACGGGTTATGCTTTTATTGCATCTGCAGTGCAACTGAAACTTTCATGGAATGACTTCTGAATAACCATTCACTTCAAAGTCGTTATAAATCATGATGCCAATACATTAAGAGACATTGCATAGAAATAGCCAAGCTCCTCTCCAAATATTTGCATTTGGGTTAGATTTCAATTTACTTGAAAGCTAAAATGAGTTTGGCTAGAAATTGATCAGTGTAATAAAGTAGACGGGTGGCATTTATGGAATTTTAATCATTCTGCTTTAAAGGGTGTATTCGTATTGATAAGAATTGGATTGATTCTATCAATTTTATGAATGACTGATTTCGATTAGCGATGTGTATTGCAATGTTTTGGTATAGAGAGAGATCAATGTTTGAAAACAAAGGCGTTCTAATTTCCATTTCAGAACTAGAAGACATATCCATAACATCCTCCGCCAAATTAGTTTTTGTTGTAGCTCCTAAGAGTGTAATTCCCGGAACAAGGGCCATAACTCTGTACAAAAAATTGCACGCTTCTGATTTTCGAACTCCATCAAGGTATTGATACCCTAAAGACACACAGCAAATTTGGTATAGTTATGATGCTTTCGGAGAAAATTTGTCCCCTTTGACGATACCCTCGAACAAAGTACCAAAAAAAGGAACAAGGGCAATAACTCTGTAAAAAATAATTTTACATTTTCGAACTCCATCTATGTATTGCCACCCGAAGACACCCGGCAAATTTAGTTTTTTCTATCTTTAGTAGTTTCTAAGAAAAGTTGTCTCTTTTTGTGGCGGGAGATAATGACGATATTTACAACAATATATTAGCATAGATAAAATTAGATAAAATTTTGTTAGCAAGAAGAAATCTGTTTCCCGCATTCTAACAACTAACCTTGATTGTCTTAAATCAGGCATCTCCACTTCTATCCCACAAACTCGGCGAATAAGAACAGAGGCTTGATCAACATTTCCGCATAACTTGATCAGCCTCTGTGGGGAGAGAATAGTTTTCCTTTGCTGAAGCCTAAAAGTTTGGGACTACAAAGAAAATCAAAATAACCTGAATTCTGAAACAAATACAGAGTATGTCCCTATATATCTAAATCATATATCAGTAGTGTTGATGTTCAGTGTTTTGCTGTTTCGTTTTCGCATTGCTTCGATGTTCAAACAAATCACAATTTGCACGAAAACTGCACTTACTAACAGCTGTATAGGACAGTTTATTGAGAAAATAGAATGTAGATGTTATCACACAAAAAAATCCATGAATTGGCGTGAAATTGGTTATATACTAGACATAAGAAGTAAGGGTTATCTTTTTATGATTGGTTATTATAGTGACAATAAAAAGATATATGTACATATGTATATTTATGTGTGTATGTATATGTATATTTATGTGTGTATGTATATGTAAAATTAATAGGTATAGGTATATTAATTTGATGTTTTACTTTTTTATTTCAAGATTATCTCTTACCATCTTTATCCCGTATATCATTTATATTTTTGAAAAATGTATCAAACCGTTTTAATGTTTAAATTCATCTCCAACTATTTTATCCAGTATATCATTTTCATTTTGAATTTGTATCAAATCTTTCGGCAATACTTGGTTTGGACAAACACAGTGTAATATCAATGAAACATTAACTGCTTGTGTAACGGGGAAGGTACCGAGGTAATGAAAGGAACCCGTTAGAAGTGTTATCCGCTTAATGCATGATGTGTTCACACATCCTCTTCTATTGAGGTAATGTTCCAGACTCATTACCATGGATGTGCCATGCATGCTTGATGTGAATGCAAGCTGAAAATGAGAAGATCTTTGATGACAGCTGTAAACATGCCTCTTTCTCTCTAATCGCTTTTACAGCTGCAAGCATTTTCTCTGTATGAGCTTTCATGGCAGTGACAATTCTGACAGCGTGGGGAGATAATGTTTATGTGTTTAGAATTGAAGAAAATTGTTATTTTAAATATAAAAATTCACAATTATTCGACGATATTCTCAACTCTTGGTAAAATTATTGATAATCACAGTGTTATGTTCAGAGAATCCTATAAAAGAATTTAAAGATTAGAATGAATTCCAGAATTATAATGTACGAGTTGATAATTATGCCTCAATTCTTTATAAAGCATTGATAACTTAAATTCAATTTTAAGTTCATGAACATTGGAATGGATTACTCTTTTAATATTACAATGAACGATCATATGACAGTAAATGTTACGTGTAGAATAGCATACAATTGTATGGACATTGATACATTTGTATGATTGACTGTCACAAATACTACAATGTACGATTATTTGAGAGTCCGCCTACATTTGCATCATGTCAGTTTTTTTCAATTACTGACAATGGGCTTAGTAAATGGTAACATAAAGAATCTTCTAACAAATGAATTGATATTGATATGAATTAGTACAATTACTGTTAAAATACTAAAATGTCCGATTATTTGAAGGTAGGTCTTCATTCAGCTTATGTATAACGGTTCAATTCTTTTCAAAAAGCATGGATAATGTGAATCGTGTTTGACAAATACAATGTACAGACAGCGGCCAAAAGTGAGTTCGCACCAACGTAATTTCTCATATACTTACATGTTAAATAGCAATTACAAGAATAATTTTCATGAATTAAATAAAAGTCCATTTGTTGTGATATTTTGCACATGTCTTGGATATCATCTCGGCTACATTCACGAAATTATTATTAATATCTACGTAGATTAGTTATTGTACGACACAAATTCAATCATCACATGTACGACTAGTGATTTCATTGTCCCATTGACGGCCATGTCAAACGTAATCGGCATGCTTCATGTGTGTTATCAAATAAGATATTTATTTCTTAATATCATCGGGCAATTGAATGAAAATTATGACATTGTAGCCCTGATGATTTCCGACAAGCGGACCGGGATTTAGAAATGAATCAACAAACGTTTAATTCATGAAAATTTTTCTAGCAATTGCAAATTAACATGCGAAGTTACTGCGAACTCACTTTTGGCCACTGACTGTATACGGTAAAAACGATACTTTTGCAAAATGATATTGTGTCTTATGTTTTTGACGAAAATCATACAATAAGGTCTACAAATTTTAAAAGAATAACATTTCATACAAACTCACTTGACAGTAGTTCCATGGAACGAAAGATCATTGTGATAAAAAAAATTCGAACAGGGATTTTCGTTTCTTGCGACTTGTAATGCTTATTTTAAACCTTTCTTGAGGATTGAGAGAGATAGAGACACGTACAAACTGAAGAGAGTATATCTTTCTTGTTGTTGATCAAACTTTATACATGTATAACGGAGATGGAACTTTGGATTAGTTGATATCGTATTTACATACACGATGTATATCAAACCAACAACCGATCGATATCTTGATGAAAAGAGTAAAATCAGTTAAAGGGAGATAACCGTTGGCTTTACCTTATCGATAACCAAATTATCTCCCTTTGCTTTTAAAATTATATGAAAGCTGAAGAAACAAAAAATAAATTGTTCGTATACGAAAAATCTTAGCATATCTTTAGGAAACGGTATTATCGACTTTTATCTTTCCTATTTTCCGATTCCTTTTTTTAGTCTAGACTAGAACTTAACTTTTAAGCCTTATATTGTTTATTATCGGGAAAATCCTTAAAATATTTTTCAAAGTTGCGATTATGTTCGGTTTAGTAAAAGTTATGGATTATAGTTTGTTGGTTATTTATTTTTGGTGTTTTAAGTTAAATATGTAAACATTAATCGAGTCTCGAAATGAGATTGTTCAGCTATATGATGGACAATTATATTTCTTTTTTAAAATGATTACTTTGAAATCATAATAATGCTTTATTCCCTCGTGAGAAAATCGACGTGTTGAATACCACCAAAGACCACAGACTTAAAGACTTAGTTTTGCAATAGTTATATTTATGAAAATAGTTCATCACTGACATCAATCTTTCCCTGCCGTTGGCACAATTTTCAGATTTTTGCGCGCACTCTTTCCCTCAATATTGAATTTCAAACAGTACTACCCGAACAAATTACAACGTCATTTTGTTAAAGTCAAATGGAATTGAACCAAATGCGATCTTAGGTTATAGCTCAATGTGATTAAATCGACCATGTTCCGATGAACAGAGGTTTCCAAATCATTTATACGAACATGGTCCAGGAAACTTTCTAGTCGAACAGGATCCTTTCTTCAGAGCATCAATTTTCTGGAAAACTTCTAGGCCTAATATTCCTTTGGACTTTTACTGAGTAACCGGACATAATGCTAAATTGACGTGTGGCTGCTTCGGACAATCGGTTTTAACGTACTGTCTAGACCTTGGCCGGTCAGAGTTGGAGAACAAATGGTAAAAACGACATATAGATTAACTCAACTTTTAAAGGGGCAGTAGCACGTTTTTAGGGGAAATATTAGGTGATGTCGGGAAAATGAAAATTAATGGTTTCAATTGAAGGACAATGTATTCAAACTAAATTGAGCAGTATTAATTCAAATTTATAACGTAAAGTTTAGCCATGTGATTCCTTTTTCTTACACAAAATGAATTAAAGGTGTTCACACAAAAATGGCCGCCAATGGATTTTATGTAAATCTACATACTTTGTCCTCTGACTATGGATGATTGGCTTGTGTTATGAGATTTTTGACACTGTCAAAATAATACAATTAGCATTAACTTACAATTATCAGTGAAAATTTTAAAATATAAAATTATCAAAAAACGTGCTACTGCCCCTTTAAGAAGCATATAGATAAAGAATATTTAACAAGAAAAAGAAACATTAGCAGTGATAATAGAGACAGGACACGCGTTAATGTCGAATAGATGTTTTAGAAGTTTGTATATATGAATCAGAGATCATTTCTACTAAATTCAAAAGTAAACTCGATCAATGACTAAAGCATTTATCGAATTATGATATCAATAAGCTTGGAAATTTGCAATAGTTAAAAATTCATGTACTTTTTCGGGATATAATTTTCGTCGGGATTTCTCTCACACAAAATGAATTAAAGCTGTTCACAAAAAAATGGCCGCCAATGGATTTTAGGTGAATCGTCATACTTTGTTCTCTGACTATGGAAGATTGGCTTAATGGTGTATTGAGATTTACGGCACTATCAAAATAATACATTTAGCTTTAACGTACAATTATCAGTGAAAAAAAAATATATAAAATAATAAAATGGCTACTTCCCCTTTAAATTGGTTAACGGCTCGATTATTATTCGAATGTAACACTGTTTTTTAAAGATTTTAAACAGAGTGTTTATTACGTTGTAGAAATGTCTTATCTGTAACATTATTTTTTTGAGGATGAAAAGTTTTCCATTTACACAGTTATGCATTACTGGATGGAACTAAGGATTTTACGTTCGCTTCGGAACAATTATACCGCTTTTGACATTCTTCATTTTCATGATAAATCATACTGTTTGAATGGTTTGACTTGTAATTGAAATTTCCTTAACGAGTACAAAAAGCATTCAAATGAAATGTTATCATAGTTTGCTTCACATTAATACATTCAATTACAAGGATAAAAAAAAACAATCAACGGACATGTAAACCGATAACTGATAGTTACGTTGTCATTTTCTCTCTACGAACCGTCTAAGTTCAAAACATGATAAGTATTTGCATTAATTATAACCTTAATAAAGATTTTCCGTATAATCTTAAGCTGTCATTGACAAAATAAAATTAAAGAAGAACTGGAAGATACTTTAAAGTTGCATATATTATTTAATTATTTTTTATGAATTTGCTATTATTATGCGTTGCCATATTTCTAATAAAATACTTCCATATCCCAAATCAGTTTTATAATCATACCTTTTTTTGAACCCACTTTTTATCGTTCTGTGTAGTTCATATATCAACGAATAGATTTACATAGTTTTGAGAAATGTAAAGAATAATACTAAGAAAATATAAAAACTGATTACATATTAGAACTTGTCATGGTAGATAAAAAATGAAACATAGTGATGTGTGCAATTACAATAGTATCAACTTTAATGTTTTGAATTGAAAATGTGAATAATTGATACAAATATTATATACAATTGTTTTCCTCACCCTGTTTATAATAACTGTTAATAATGAACTGAAGATACTTCATGTGGAATTGTGGAGCCTTTACCTATGTATGACATGAATTGTAAGCAACTTGAAAATGTGGGAAATAAAAAAAAAAGATTTACATGCCATTGAAGATATTGCAAGTTATAACATAGTTATTTTGTTGATGCCATTATCCTCAATTAAGTACAAATTCATCTACTTTCGGGACGAGTGTCTGATGAGATTGAGACCACGACCTCAACAAGCGCTAACTGTCCTTACGAAACGTTATCTCTCATTACGCATGCATCCACGAATCCAAAATAAGTAAAATCTCATTAAAACCAAACCGAAGCATTCGCCCGCGAAAAGAAACAAAATACGAGTTGTAAGGTTCGATTTGATTTCAATGAGATTGCGATACAAGTTGTATGGGTACAACACAAACTATGACCCCTGCCTTTTTTTCGTTGCGAATAAGTATTCTCTTTCACTAATTGTAATAACAAATCGATCAATAAATGATTAAGTTACAGCTGTCGCAATAATATTTTATCATTAATTAATGATCTCTATTTATGTTCACATAGATTACATGTATCGCGTGTTAGGAAAATTGGTAAACTTGTGAAAGTTGTTTAACAGCTTATATTTCGAAATATTCATCGGAAATGCGACATATACAATATTTCTGGAAAAGTTCGGGCTTCTATTTTCTGTTGTTTTTTGCTTTGTTTTCTGGTGTCTTGTCTGTTTGTTGTTTTTTTTGTGTATTTTTGACATATCAAATTAAATTAAATGAATGAATTAACATTTTAAAGAAATGTGTAAATATTATGTGTTAAAAGATCAATGAATTGAATCCATTATTCACTATTTTTTCTCAAATACCGTTATTATTTAATCAAAATCGCCAGATTCAAGAAAGACACACTTAGATGAACTTGCAGAGTTACGCCCCTTTTTACTCCCACCACGAGATGGCAGTGTTCTAATATCGAGATCCGCCATATTGTGACTTCTAAAGTGAAAAGTGTAAACGAAACTGAATATTTGCTGACATATTTCTCAAAATCAACGTAAGTTATCGAATAAGTATGAACATTTATGGCAAATATATGCATGTATCCTAACATCTAGAAGCTTTTGGTCGCTTATCAATGCTTGAATGCTGCAATAATTCATTTTATCGACCGCTAGGTGATACAAATTTGCTGTTTGTTGATGTAAAATAGGAAGTAAGATTGCAAAAAGTATTTTACTGCTTTGTATCATTGAATCACATTACCTATATGCTTAAGACGCTCAACGATGCATTACTAACGTATTTATGTAACTATACCCTCCTCTTTATTTTTCAATATGAAGAAATTTGAAGAATGTTTATTTTACGACAGACAGTCGCATGGCGTCGGCTTCCGTTCTATAACTCGTGAGTCACAAGCATAATTAGAAAGGATTCACTCTTGGTGACTTGGAACTTACACGGTTGCCAAATTAAGATGAGATCAGACGATCGTCCATGAAGCATTTATCAACTATCTGATGAATGCGCAGTCATTTGGGCAGTAGGTCTAGGTCTTACAATATTGATCAGCTGTTTTGAAGTCACTTGGGGGTGTTGCCCATGCAAGACAACTGGAGTCTGCACAACTGTGGAGAATTTATAGAATTGGACATTTAGCTCTTTGTGTACAAGTAAGAAAATGGAGATATATCAGGCTTCTTTTTACTTTAACCTTGGTGATTTTAGTTCAGGAACAAGTCTGAGTCTCTCTCGAAGCGATATATTTTTCATTGTAGAATGAACAGGTTTATAAGATCTTCTTTTTTTTTATGATCTTTTGGCTATGAATTTACTATGTTAATTTTGTAAGTCTTTTTTTATTCTTTTGGAAATGAAAAGATTGATGAACTTCTTTTCTTGATTTTATCATCCATCCATGATTTACAACATGCTTTCACTTGATTAATACAAATCCATTCACTTGTTTCATACAATATTATTAAACAGGAAGCCATTCAGTATTCTATAGTCTATTTATCTTATCTAGACATCCCCAAGATGTAAACAAACATGGTCAAACCTGAGACAGTGTTGATCAATGTTGTAAGGCAGAGCGATAAGGATATACGAATACAATTACAAAATGTATCCTACCCGTACCGTAATCAATTTCCATCCAGAGCCTCTACACATGCATTCTAATCGTTTATAATATGTGATCAGTTTCAATTCCAGACTTCTTACTTCTTATTATTTTATTTTGTGTAATCAGATCCCTAGAACATTTGTTTATTGATAATTTCAGTTTTTATAAATGTCTTCGTTGCTGTTTCCATGGCAACATTTTGTGTATGGAATCAATACATGGAAATATTTTTCAGTGAACTGAAACACTTGTCAATTTCAAAACCATGCAGAGTATATGTCAAATGTAATAGAACTACTATCTGCTGTAAATTGAATTTGTATAGTTTTTTTTTATAACATTAAACATATGAATTTGATAGTTGAATTTCATTGAAATATTGATCTCTGACAGCTTTATATTTTTTTTAGAGTTTATATATATATATAAATTTACGGCTAAAATTTACATTTTAGTAATCAAAACACTTGCATAGCTTAACAAAACTGCCACTTTTGATTTAAACATTGTCATTAGACTAAGATAACACTTATTTATAGCTAAAATGGATGGAATTATCATGAAAACGCCCTCATGTTATCAGAAATGAGCGGGCCGCTGCAAATGATAATGGCCCGCTAAACCTTGACGTCGGGCCAATATCACTTCGTTGCCAAGTGACGTCACATTAGAATTTAGTTTTGAAGTCTTGAACAAATATGGCGACTGTATAAGAGTATCGACTCGAATATTTTGAACCAATTGAATTACTTTCCTTTACCTTAGAACACGAACTTTCGGCATATATCATCCTAAATATCATGTGACAATAGAACGACATTAACTTATCGAGGATTTAAACAAATTTTAAAAGGATTATCATTCTTAGTTGCAACCACTGAATTAGCCTAAATTAGTTTTATCCAACATTTGTCAAAGACGATTTAAAAAAAAAAAATCAAATTTCTTATATTCAGTTTAATTATTAAACATATCTTTGCATCAATTAGAGAGTTTCATGATACAGAATGCTTCAGTTTTCTCATTCAACGGCTACATTCCGTATGGGTTCGAATCGGCCAGATGACGATCGCGATTATGACGTCATCCTTCAGTTGTGACGTCATAGTGTTTGTCGGCTGTGACCCAATGCTTATTTTGTCGTTTTTGTTCATGTACAAGTGTAACTAAGAGTAAAAGAGTAAAATGCGTACATAAGAACAAATTCCATCCATTTTAGCTATAATAACGGTAACACAGTTTTTCAGGGCATTATCATTTGCACAAGCCCGCAGGCTTTTCAACTGCCCTCCTTCGTCGGGCAGTTAATTGAAGACCTTGGGCTTCAGCAAATGATAATGCCCTGAAAAACAGTGTTACCCTTATATTACCTTTGTGCGAGGCGCCTCTGTTTACTGCCTCTTTGAGTTAAGACTGATGAGTATCTAGGCTGCGCCAATTTGATACAGACATGGAGCAGGACTAGATGTACACTACACAGTGTTTGAAATAAACATCGGCCCATAGGCTAGACGCTAAGTTATTCACAAGGGCCCACACTTAAAAATATCTTCAGGTCCTTATAGTCTCAGTTATTAACATGAAACTGTTCCTCACTGTTCTTTATTCTCACTTAACTATCAACAATGATGTAAAACACTGATACAAGAATACTGTTATCATTTAAAGGGGCAGTAGCACGTTTTTAGGGGAAATATGAGGTGATGTCAGGAAAATTAAAATTAATGGTTCCAATTGATTCATTGAAAGACAATGGAACTAAATGGAGCAGTAATAATTCAAATATATACAGTAATGTAAAGTTTAGCCATGCGATTCCTTTTTCTTACAGAAAATGAATTAAAGGTGTTAAAAAAAAATGGCCGCCAATGGATTTTATGTGAATCTTCATACTTTGTCCCTTGACTATGGCTGATGAAATTTATTACACAATCAAAATAATATATTTAGCAATAACATACAATTATCAGTGAAAATTGTTAATATAAAATTATAATTACAAAATGGATTTGTTACACTAATTTCCGCGATTCTGATTGGACGTGAGCGCTCAAAAATCTGCTGCCATTTCTCGATGAATGCAGAAAAATTTGCAACCATACCATGTGCATTCATTCCTTGTGACATCACAATCACCTGACGCAATAGTCCGGTTTTGACAGTTGCGAGTTACGTTCTGTTGCAAAGACAAATATAACATATCCTATCACTTCCCACCTGCGTTTGTAACAAGTAAATACATTCCTCTCACTAACACAATCCATACATTCACCGGAAAGACTGCATTTTAATAACTACGAGTCCTCAAGCTTCTTCGCTCCGAGCGTCTCGCAAACGGCGGACATTTTGAACGTCGAGTGATATGCTAATTAGGGTTATTCCGAAAATGCGGATTCCGGTTAAGACGAATTGTGATTGCATTGATGTCAATGGTTGTGAAAACGAAATTGAATCTTCGGCCGTTTTAGTTTATGGAGTTCTCAATTTTGACTCAACTTTGTATTGTTTCGTGTAACAAACCACAATCTCACGACATTGATGACAGATTTTTTGAAAATAATTAGGAAAAACTTTGTTAAAATGTTGATTTTGTAATTATAAGGATTGTTTTACATGTTTTGTGCCTCTATCGATGTATAACAGCAACAAATTTGGTATAAAATCGCTACGCTACGCGATTTTATACAATTTGTTGCTGTTATACATCGATAGAGGCACAAAACATGTAAAACAATCCTTAAATGAAAAAACCTGCTACTGCTCCCTTAAGAATGTCTGTCAATAGAGACAGTTTCAGAGTTGGACCCAGAGTTTTTCTTATGTGTTGGTCCTTATTGACTTGCAGATGCTTATTTCTAATACTGTAGATACACAATACATGAACTGACGACAGTATATAAATAAACATGCAAAACTATACTTTGTATGACAAGTATTTCATAAAAGCATAGTCATGATTCATATGATGCATCATACATGCTTGCCTTTGATTTATAGTTGCATCCTGCTAGCAGCTACATCAGCGTATATGTCTCCTCGTAAGACAACAACCTATCCCCTGATATCCTCCTATAGTATTCTGCCGTATCACTAACGGGTGGTTACTAAGCGCTATTTATAGCCTGTCTGTTTTCAAACTATTTTGAACTCCATACACTGTTGTCTAATGATGTCTCACATGGAAATCTAAGAGTGCGATTTGGAGCTTAATGGGAGCCTGCAATGAGAATCAGATTTATTATCTAATAGCACTCCCAATGGTTAATTTGAATCACGAGGTGAGCACGCTGAACGAAGTCTAGAAACCAGTTTGCCGCTATCGCTGAAAGCTTCATTTGATTGGCTTGCTATATATAGCGATACGGCAGAATACTATAGGAGGATATCAGGGGATAGGTTGTAGCCTTACGCGGAGACCTATACGCTGATGTAGCAGGATGTTATAGTTGTTGCCATAAACATTTATGTTTACTTTCAGACATTCAGACGAAGGGAGCCATTTAAAGGAAGGGCTGGGGTATATGCTGTTGTGACCATCTGAAAATATTTTTATTTCTTGTTTCTGATCTAGGTATGTTGATGAATAAATATGATCTATCAAAAATATTTTTGACAATCTTATTTTACTTGAAGAGATGTATTAAACTAAGTTTTGCATTTTTCAAAAAGCAAAAGTAAAGTCTTAGGACATTTTAGCCAAAAAAATTGTCAGCTGGTAAAATGGCTGAAATATTGTCTAATAAGCGCCAAAAAACTCAATTTCATTTACTATAATTTCAGTGCATAAAGTTTACCCTTATAATGCAATGTATTTAAAGTTTCCTTTCTTTAAGGAAATATTCCTTCATTATTCCTTGTTCTTGAGTTGTGATTTATTTTTTGTCACTTATAATTTTGTCACGAAATAAGTAGGCACCTTTCATATTCGATACCCTGTAACAGCTGTGTAATTTGTCATTTATGATCAAAGTCCCTTTTTTCATGCTTATAACTTGCCAAATGTTTGTCAATAAAAAGGAATCATAAAAGGAATTGTAGACAATCCACAATTTGCAAGAAGCCAAAGTTTAAATACTAAAAATATGATTCCAACAGAATTTTAATACTGTAGAAGAAGATAATTATATTATTTACTTGTCACAAATTTTTTCAACCTCAATTGATCACATGTCTATAACAGACAAAAAGAAAATTTCCAGGCCTATGAGACGCAATTGTACAAATTAATATTCAAATCAACATAAAGATATAGGTAAAACAAACATGAAAGATTTGAGATATGCAAAGCAAAAAAATACTCTGATTATGAAGAGATATCTCAAAAACTGGTTAACATTCAATGCTTTGAACATTAAAATGTGAAAAATGTTTCAGGATATAAAAATCATTCAAAATGGCCGCTGGCCCTTACAACTACAGCTACATCTTCAAATACATCATCATCGGAGACATGGGTGTCGGGAAATCCTGTCTTCTTCATCAGTTCACAGAAAAGAAATGTAAGTTGATCAATTGTTGGAAATATTATGGCTTTCATGTCAAACTTTCACAAAGTCATTGTAGTGGAGCTGGGGATTCTCATTGATACCTGATTGATGTAAGCTAGGTTGCGCACCTAGACTTACCCTGCAAGGCAGAAAAATATTGGTTATGATAAAACACACCCACTGGGTCTCTGCAATTTGAGCCTATGTTGATTTCAGAACTTTTAAATAAAGAGTACAGTGCTGACCGGTAAAGATACACACCTTAGGGATAAATTATCAGTCGTTGGGGGAAAATACTTGATATGAGAAAACCCCATGTCAATATGATAGTTTGGGTTTAATTGACAATTCTGTAGAATATTGTTTAGTGTTCCTTTTGTTAAAGGCAGCCAAAGTTTTCATACGACTACCCTCATATTTATAGATCATTTCCAAAGAACTCTCCAATGATTTCTCCACTAAAAGAAACTTTTTATCATTTATGGTGATTACATTTGGGTGGCAGTTTTGGGTTGTTGCGACAGTAATGGCGGAAATATTGGCCAAGCAGCACACAGCAATAACTCACTCATTTTGGGTCATTAGTTGGCGGGTTAAATACTATCCTTGAAGTTGGAAAAGCAAAAAAACTGTCTTATGAGACAGGTATTTAAAGGCTTTATTTTGCAGTATTTCTATTTAAGTAAATTGTATGATGACCGTTAATTGTTATGGCACTGAGCCATGGCTCATGATATGAGCAAGTCCATAAATTAATATTCTGCATAAAAATAACGAAGTTGTAGAGGGAATTCTTGTCATTAATGAAATTTTATTCACGCTGTTTTGATGACAACGCATGACTATCTAAACGACATTTACCCTGATTCAGAAGTTATTGTGTTCCACTTGAATCCACTCATTATCTGCATGTACATCTGTGCACGAGTTAAGTTTGTGTTGATATTGATTGTAATCAATATATCTGTTGATTTCAGTTATGGCTGACTGCCCTCACACAATAGGAGTCGAGTTTGGAACGAGGTTTGTATATTTCATGCAATTGAAATTAATTGCTTTATCTAGTTCTGGCATTATTGCAAAGTGTGTACCATATATTTCAGTGTATTAGGCGAGTTATTGATATCAGAAATTTTGGGGGGGGGGGGTCACCTTATAGATAAGGTCTTTGTTTCAGATAAAAAAAAACCTAGAGACATTGTACTAAATTATCAGCATCAATTTACCCTTACCAAAGCTATCAACAAGTTGTCAGTCATCATAGAATTGATTGAATAGATACATCTAGTAGCTATAAAAATTCCATCCCTAAATAAACAATTACCGGTAGATAATTATAAGATGACACAACCTAACAGTCCCCTAAACGTAACTAAACTTGGTTATCGAAGCTTATATATGCTTGGCGATCACCCCCCCCCCCCCCCCCCCCCCCCTGTCTTAACCACATTAGTTGTGTTCGCCCGCATCCTTTAGTGGATCCATGTAACTCTCTTCATACCTCTCCGTGGATAAGCACCGCAACAGTTTGTGTCCCCTATTAGTTGTAATATATTTTGAAATAACCCTTTGTAATATTTCTTATTTGACAATAGATAAATTAAGTAACTTGTAAGAATTCTAGAAAAGGGTAGACAGTACATTTGAGCATCGGTTTGATACACATTTCTGTACTGAGGAATCTGTTCCATGTATTATTGTTAACTCTGAAGACAAAAACGATGGAAAAAAACTCACAGAAAAAAACTAAATAATATACAATTTTCTTGAAATAAACTAGGGTATTTGGCATGTCTGAAAAAAAATAAAAAATGTATTAAGTACGTTGACTGTACTTAAGTACTATACCCTAGCCCTGGTATGTAGTATGTATGAAAATTGCACATTGAATCATAGAAAATATTGCTGTTTTCAGGATTATAGAAGTTGCGGGTCAGAAAATCAAGTTGCAGATCTGGGACACAGCCGGCCAGGAGAGATTTCGAGCAGTGACGAGGAGTTACTACCGTGGTGCAGCTGGAGCCCTCATGGTGTATGATATCACACGGTAAGATCTCCACTCATTCTGCTCAAATGCATTCTCTCCCCACAGAGGCAGATCAAGTCATGTTGATACAGCCTCTGTTCTATTAAGGAGGTTGGATACAAAATGTCGAGGTATTAAGAAATAGCTAAATTTGGTCTTATTTTGTTGAAAAATATGTCTTGAATCAAATTGTGTCATAAAAATACCATGTCACCACAGTTTTTGTTCGAAAAAGGGTCCATCCGTTAGGGCACCCAATGATGAAAATATAATTGTTATTTAAATGTTTTTCTATTAAGCCATTGCAGTATGGAAGTAAACTAAGTCGGAAAAAGGGAACTTGAAACTAATATGAAGTAAATACATACAAATAACCTTTTTCTTTGTATGATTATTTTTGTAAAATATTATTCTTTTATGAAAAAAAATCGATTTCTCGTATTAAGATTTTTTTGAAAATTATATATTTTATAGTTAATACACACTAGAATAAGATTAAAAAGAAAAAAAGATATGTCACCAGCGGATAACAGAGATATTCACATTCAATTAAGCCATATCAATGAAAATCAACATCCAGGGGAGATAACTCTTTATTGTCAACATTACCCTTTTTAGAAATTTTCATTAGTTTTTAAGGTTAATTAGTGAAATAAATTTTATCATAAAACAAATACTTGTGTTTACAAATATAACATAGTCATTGTTTTTTATTAAACTAAATCATTATTTAATTTTTTAGTTTTTTTTATCTCACACTTGCAGTGAAAAATAAACAAAATAGCATAAACTTTAAAATAGCTCAATCTGATAATCTGACTGTTGCGGATGTGCAGAAACAAAGGTATCCAACCTCCTTAAGCCGACTTTGTGGGATAGAATGGGAGATGCCTGATTGGAGGCAATCAAAGTTAGTTGTGCAATCAGCGACGTTGTCATAAAATCATCATGTTGGCTACAGAATCATGGCAGAAGTATTGTGATATGAACCACCCTTTCCATGCGCGAACAGTTTTCATTTGATAAGGAAATTCAAATGGAGTGTGGTGCAATTTTTTTTCGCCAGGGGAGTTAGACGGAACCCAAGGATTTCGTCGTAATAGAACAGCTGTATCAACATGACTTGATCTGCCTCTGTAGGGAGAGAATGGCTCAATTGATACCTGATGATTTTATTTTTGTCTGACATTAAACAACTTCAGTCTCTGCAGCCAAAGAAGTGTTTGTCAAGACATACCAAATGATGAATATTAAGAAAGTAATTGGGTTGCAGTTGCCTATAGGGACTGCAACCAAATTACTCGTAAATAACTCGATTTCATTGTAATTATACATTCTGTAACCATGCTCATGGTTTCAAGGAAATGAATAATTCATAGTAGATCCTTTCAGCTGTAAGAATATCTTCATTTCAATCATTTTCAAGGAATAGGTTGCATTTTATTGACGTTTTAAATACCAATTTGGCTGACTCAATTACTCTTAGGCCCAAATTTTTAGTTTTTGGATTTCTTGTTTTATTTGCAGTCGAAGCACATATAACCACCTCAGCAGCTGGTTAACAGATGCCAGAAACCTGACAAACCCAAACACAGTGAGTCTTAGTTTTGTCTTATCTTTAGGTTTGTAGTCTCATACTAAAATTGCAAATGATTCTGTGCAGTGACAGCAAAATAGAGTAGATGGAATGTGATGGTGCAATTTATAATGATTGAGTAATGTGATAGAAAAATTAATGAATGATTGAGTGAAGTGATTAGGAAATGGAAAATGATTGAGTGAAGTGATAAGGAAATTGAAAATGATTAAGTGAATTGATGGATAATGATTGATTGAAGTGATGGAAGAGTGAAAGGTTAATGGTTTAGGGAATTATTTTTGAACAGTAGATGATTGAGTGAATTATCAGAGAAATAGTTGATGATTGAGTATAGTGTCACAGCAATTGTAGATAAGTATGGCAAGTTTTTATGCATTGACTTAATGAAATACCAGTATTTGTAAACGTTTGAGTTCAATCCTATGATGTGTTTTGTCCAGGTTATTTTCCTGATCGGAAACAAGTGTGATCTTGAGGCCCAACGTGACGTCACATACGAAGAGGCCAAACAGTTTGCCGAGGAGAATGGATTAATGTTCCTTGAGTGCAGTGCAAAAACGTAATTATCTACATATTGATAAATTCTAGATTTAAGTGGTCGTTGATTTTATTTAAAACCTGTTCCGCTTTTAGATGCCATTTAGATTTTGTAAAATGTAATGATATATGATTAAATATAAATCATTTGTAATAAAAAGAAATTTCACCAACAAATATTATATCTAATTACATTGTAACATGAAAGGAATATGATATAAATTTCCTGTTGTTTTTCAGAGGAGAGAATGTAGAGGACGCATTCTTAGACACAGCAAAGAAAATATATCAGAATATACAGGACGGAAGGTGAGAACACTCAATTTGAGGTTAAAAACCTCAAGACTTTATGTTAACTACAGGACAGTGATATGTTTTGGTTTCTAAATGATCATCACTTCAAAGAATCTATTTGTGAAACTGAAGATCTATCGAGAAATTTAGTTTGTTCATTTAATCATTGAGACGTTCATGTTTCGAAAAAATAATGAAATATGAGATTCATAATAGTTTGTTTGATTTTTTGTGTAACTGTTTATAACTGAACTAACTCTCTTGTTAGAAATGTTTACTTAAAATCTGTGATATGGTTTATCTCCTCAAGAAGTTTGTGTTGACTATATACTGATACATAGAGTATCCCAAGTCTTTACATCCCCACATTGTAATGTAGTGCATAAGCCTTTCTCAATCTAACATTTATTAAGTATGGTCAATATCCTGCCAACCTTAGACTTCTTACAAATGCATTAAGACTTTTCTATCAGCAGTTCATTGCAGTCAATATTCTAACAACAATTGACCTCTGTCAGCAGTCTTGACTCTAAGTTAATTATGTAGACAATATTCTAACAACCTTTGACCTCTGTCCGCAGTCTTGACTTGAACGCAGCGGAGTCAGGAGTTCAGCACAAGCCAGTGACCCCCCGTAACGCTCTCAACACTGACCAGACCCCCAACAAGGAAGGATGCGCCTGCTAGTTCACCCATCTCGGCAAACTAACAGCATTGCTTTGCCTTCAACTCAGTCATTCCAGGCCCTTACTGTCCGCAACGTGACATCTACATCGTCATTGGCGTGCGTCGATGTCGGAGGGCGGCGGTTGTCATTGACTACAATGTTCATCATCATCATCACCGTCACAGGACATGCCCATCTCTCGTACACGAGTCTTCACTCTGACAACCCTTGAATATCAGCTTAGTTCATGGCCGAGAAATTAGATCCTGGGTTTTCTTCACTTCCTCTATTAAAATACTGAAATTTTGTTTATGTTGAATTGTGATTGTATTATCATGCTAAACAGTCTTATCAGAAGGGATAGGATTCGTGTTTTTTTTGTGCTGAAAAGTTTTGCGATGCAAATACGATTTGTGATCGTTTTGTAATGCATATCTTTTCAATGATAGAATATAATTTGGTCATGATATCAAGTCGTTTTAGATTATGTCAATGACACTGAAAGGCTGGAATATTGCCCAAGCGGCGCTAAACAATAACCCACTCACCGAAAAGGGTTTAATCTGTTTTTGCCTCTTGTATTTTTGTTTACAAAATTACCTACAATATGAAATTGGTTACTATTATTATTTATCCAAAATTGAACAAAATTTGTGCATTTTGTCTGTTTGAGAGAATCTTGGGCCTCATAATCGTACGTTTTGGCCCGAGTCATAGTATAGGTATTAATCTGTTTTTTTAAGAGGGGTATTTATAAGTAGCTCAGTTGTATTTACAAGCTTGATATATGACCCTTGTTTTAGTTTTAATTTGGCATTTCATGTAAGGGTATTACAGTGTATCAAGACTCAGGATCTAATTAAATGAGATTGATTCATAGGCTTTCATTGGTTGAATTGAGTGCAATAGATATAAGCTGAAAGCCGATTGGTCACTTTTTCAAGTGCTTGATGGTGATTGGTTGATGAGTGAAGGCTGTCAGTTTCTTTATGTTCATCTCTCTTACAAGGTGGATTTTACAAATCATCTGAATCAGTAAATATTAGCAGCAATTGAGTAATCAAATTTACCATTTTCAAGTTTAAAAATTGTTGAAATATTATTAAGCACATGGATGCTGTATAATGATTGTTTGATGGTTATCATGATCATGATTTTGAGATTACACATTGTTTTTTTCGTAGATATACCGGTAAGAACTGTTTTGTAGTAAGTTATTTATAATAAATTTATTTGATTTTCAATGCAATTGAGTTTGTATGATTTTTCTTTCTACTTACTCAAACGACAATTAACATATTTTAAAATGTCCTCAATTTTGAGGCTATGTAAATGCTTCTTATAAATGGCCTGCACATAACGATCTGGGAAAATAAATGAAATATACTGATGGTGATGCTGAAATATATCAAGTAGTATTTTTGTATCCCTGTCTGTGAAGATAAAAAGATGCGAAACTGTCTTGAGAGAAAAGTTCAAAATTTCACAGTAGAGAATGTTTACTTTAAAATTGCCAAGAAGCTGAAACTTCAGTTGTTAAATTTCAATAAGGATCTAAACCAATGAAAATAACTACATTTGGTAAAATAATTCAAATATCCTGTTTTTGTAATAAAGACAACAAAAGAAAAACAAATGAGAAACATAAACATGTGTTTAGAAGTATATGAGAAAACAGACACAATGAAATTGTTGAGAAAAAAGTCAAGTTGAACTTTTCTCTCTTTGTTAAGTTAGTTTTGTCGATTTTGAATTTCTTTGCCTGTATGCATGTTATGAACCTTGGGCAAGCGTTTGTCGTGTGAGTAGACTTGCAAGTAGCTAAAGTGGCCTCCATACGACAAACCTAAGTTTCAAGTACATGTCGTCAAATTATGAATCCATAAGTAGCAAATTGTTTGACTACTTCTCCGAATCCATTGGCTCTTAGGGAAATCTTGTGTACGGCCTTGAGTTCAATGACATTAAATTTCCCATTTTTTTTGCGAGCACTCGAGAACACTTCAAGGATTCTCAATGCAAACAACATGTTACTGAACACAAGTCAGGTACCCTAGCTAATTGGGATTTTAATTTGTACATTTGGTGTCTAATTGGTCTCTGAGTGTCTGGGAGGCGTTCCCTTCAAACACATCTTCATTTTTTCAAAACAATAAAGCTTGGAAGGCTAAAATTTTGTGAACAGGCTCTATACTCAATTGGAAAATTGTGGATTTAGTGATTCAGAGGCTCTTTCCTATAAATGATTTTGAATTTAAATGCCTGATGAGCAACAGAGCCAATGGTTCTTTTCTTAGACTGTCAACATGTGGTTTCAAACTTAGGTCTGTCGTGCGAAGACTATAAAACAGGCCTGTTCTGTGTAGTGTACATTTTGTTTTTCGTTGTGCTCAAACTCATTCATTAATGTATTGTTTCATATTTATTGAGCCGTGTAAAGCTATTGTACATAGCTTCCGTCTTTCGCTTGATTGGCCGATTGGAATTTGTTAGATTTGAGTCCTTGTAAATTGTTACTTTTGCACTTGTAGATTTCACTGTATATGTCCTCAAATTGAAACCTTGATTGTAAACTTAGGTAAAATATCAAAATATGTATCATAGAATTTAACAATTGTTAAAGATTGGTTGAACTTCAATATGAGTTTTATTATTTTAAAAAGGGGTAGTATATGATTCAAGCTTAACTTTCTTGTGTTGTCTTCTCTGTAACTCGCATTAATCAGTAATTCATAATTTCTCCTCAGAAAAAAATGAAAGAATAGTTTTCACTTTATCTGCAGAAATTATGGATTATGTTCTGATTCTGCCAAATTTACATATGAAGATTTCACTCGAGAAATCTTGACTTTATAGTTAAATTATCAGAATACGTTTACGACCTCACTCACCAACATGATGGTAACTTGGTTGTTTATTGATATTTTTTGTTATGCATATATTCTACATTTGTTTTAAAGTGCATCATCTCAAATTATTTGATATTTGTAAATTAAACTTTATTGATAATGGAAACTCTTTATTTCTTTTCCTTTAAAAAACCATGCCAGTATGCATGTACAACTTAATTTAAGAAGTCCACTATATTCTATCAGCTAAATCCTTGATTAGAATTCAATTCAAGTATAAACCATGGACCTGGTTCAAGAATATTCCTGGAAGAAATTGTCCTTGCTGACCTTTTTCCCTGGGAATTACTAGGGTAATTCAGCAGCTGGAGATTTGTTACACTTTCGTTACCGAAAGTGTGTAATTCAATAAGCACGAATGACTTATGTAATTCTGCATCCAGAATTTGTCAGTGTAATTCACTCATTAAAAATGGTTTGTGTAATTCTGCATCCGAATTTATTAGTGTAATTCACTCATCAAAAATGGTTTGTGTAATTCAGCATCCAGAATTTGTAAGTGTAATTCACTCATCAAAAATGGTTTGTGTAATTTTGCATCCAGAATTTTTAAGTGTAATTCACTCATCAAAAATGGTTTGTGTAATTTTGCATCCAGCATTTGTTAGTGTAATTCACTCATCAAAAATGGTTTGTGTAATTTTGCATCCAGCATTTTTAAGTGTAATTCACTCATCTAAAATGGTTTGTGTAATTCACCTATTTGTAATTCACACATAGGATACACACACAGGATAGTTTTATGTAATTCTGCATCAAAGAATTTTGTGTTAAAACACTAGAAATGGGTTTTGTAATCCAGATAGCATTGTTTAGCCTTGTTATTTACTCAACGATTAAAGTTAGTGTCAAGCATATGAATATTTATATGAACTATAGAATATCGAAGTATTGATAAGGGTCGTCTTTAACCTCTTTTTGTGAGCCGATGTATTATTCATTTCGGTTCAGCTCTCACTAACAAGTTGAATAGCTAAAATTCTTTCTTTCCCGCTACTCTCCAACAATGTCATGTTGGATGATAAATATGATTGTTATGTAATAGTTATGTGTATATCTGCATATATAAGGTCATAACCCCTTACGCAGACATATTGCTGGTTTTTTTTGTATCTCGTAACCCTGATGTAACATTGTCCTTTGTATGCTGTCGAGGGTAAATTTCAGACAGATCATTTTCAAATTTATTTTCATTTATCCTATTAAATGAAATTGATCTTGCACCTTTCTTATCCAGTTTTTTTGTACATGAAATTTGGTTTCACAATCATGTTTTCATCCTTTTGTAAAAGATCAAACTGCTTACCTTTTGTTTTGGGAATTGGATTTGTTTTGTTACCTTTTAAGATATTTTAAGCAAGTTTCCTATTATCCTTACAGTCAATGTTGCATATCTTAGAGGTTTGTTAATGAAATGCTTTCTTAAGAGGCATTACACAGGTTTTGTATTTGATAATAATAAGGTTTATCACATTTTGAAATTGAGATTTTGCATGAATTATGGAAAGAAATTACATAATTTGAAGTTAAAACATTATTTTGATAAATTGTTTAGAAATGGATCTTATTTTTTAATGTTCAATTTCTTAAAATTGTGTGTTATTTTATATGTAGAGAGTGTCCACTCTAGTAAGTTTAATTTTTATTGCACCTATCAATTATTTAAAGTTGACCATTTAATTTATATCCTGTTTCATTCAAACTTTTATAAATATTGGAAAATGTTATTGCTGACTACCGTGCAAGGCTAATCAAAGTCAACTGTATATCTTGACATACTTTCCATGGAAATAAAAACCATGGACAAATACAGAAATTAATGTGAAATGTTAAAGGTCTGAAAGTAATCTGAATGGCTCAAAAAGACAATTTGAACGTTTTATTGTGAAAGTTCAGTTGGATATTATAGAATCTAATGTAAAACAATACCCGCACTTTTAAAAAATTATAAACTTTATGTGGATTATGCCTGTTTATTCATAGGCAGTTTATCCATGACTTACCAAGGACAATTGACAAATCCGGAGTCAATATGCAAGACAATTATAGATGTCAAGTTCTGTATTGTATACTTGTCAAAAAGATTAAAGAATAATATTGGATCATAAAATGAACTTATTAATATTGAAATTCATGTTGGCCTTAACTGTTAAGAATATTTGAAAAACGAAAGTAACCCCAAAATTTGTGACAAAAAATTTGATAAATTTATCCCTTGCTTAGCCTTGCATGGTAGATGTCAAAAGCAAAACTTTCATCTTAATTGGTCTTATTTATGTGAAATATTATTCCTGGAATTTAGTTAAGTGCTTTGTGGCTTCTTGTTCTCAATTTCTTTTTAACCATAATTATTCTAAATTTTGACCTAAGCTCTTGAATAGACTTTCCAGCTTATAAGGGCTTCAAATGTATCTAGAAAGTTTGCCTGATTTAAACATCCTGTTGCCGTCAGCTGTGAGATGAACAGATCAAATGTGATATTCTTGTACTCTGCCGTGTTGTGTTATTTCCCTTTCATGCAATAGTAGGTACTATTACAGAATTCTGGGCATACGAAAGACATAATACAAACTTTCAAGTAATAAAGAGATGATGTATATAAAGTGAAAATGACTCTGTGTTTCTTGATCCTTTTTCGAGGCTTGGTGGTTGTGTGGTAAGCTATTGGAGTAATCAGTGCTTGAAGTGTTGCTTGCCTCTTTGCGCGTTTGAATTTTCAAACACTAAACTAGAAAGTGTTTTCTCCTAAAAACAGATGTCTCCATATTACACCATTCCAGCTTTGTTTTTTAAGCTTACCCTTCTTTTCAAAATGACAAAGTCAAAACTGTTGCCATGGAAACCAAAAAATATGTAGAACATAGAATGTTTAGAACCCCAAAAGGCACATCTACATGATATGAAGAGGATATATACCAAATCTGGTGAAGATTGGTCTAGTAGTTTCAGAGTTATGCTCTGGAAATGAATGGGAACGCCAACGCTTATGGGAACTGAGCCAAAACCAATATATCTCCCAACCCATCACGGGGGACGCATAATTTGGAGCGGAACCATAGAAATTCAACTGTTGGCCTTAAAGGGGCAGTAGCATGTTTTTTGATAAATTTCATATTTTAATATTTTCACTGATAATTGTAAGTTAATGCTAAATGTTTTATTTTGACAATGTCAAAAATCTCATTACACAAGCCAATCATGCATAGTTAGAGGACAAAGTATGAAGATTCACATAAAATCCATTGACGGCCATTTTGTGTGAACACCTTTAATTCATTTTGTGTAAGAAAAAGGAATCGCATGGCTAAACTTTACGTTATTTATTTGAATTATTACTGCTCCATTAAGATTAAATACATTGACTTTCAATTGGAAACATTAATTTTCATTTTCTCGACATCGCCTTATATTCCCCCTAAAAACGTGCTACTGCCCCTTTAACTTAGTCTGCTACAATTCAAAACCTTGTAGCGAGTTCATGGACTCAGCAGGTCATATTTATCACTGAATTATCTGCAAATAAAGTTTCTTTTAATCAAGCAATGTTCTCAGTTTTCAGAACAGAGAGACTTTAGCTAATAAAAGCCATGAGTTACCTGCTGGTGAAGATAAGAGATAGTGTTGTTGTCAAATGCAAAATACCATTTTAAATAATATCAAATCCTATTACTTTGTATATTTGATACACAGTCTGAATAAACAACAAAAGCAACATTGTTTTTACAATTTATTTAACACACACACTCATTCAAATCAGTAACAAACTTAAATGTGATGTGTATGAATTTGAAGGACCAAGAAATATTTAGAAAAGTCATGGTTCATAGCTTCAGATCTTAATTCAGTGGCAATATGAACAAGTTAGAAATGGTTACATATCTGGGATGGAAAAGATGGAGTTATCTCCCTTTGCTCACATTTCTTACAAATTTGCAACATTTGTAAACCACAGCATTATTTTGACCATTAATGTAAATAAATCAGTTTCAAACAATGTTGATTGATATAACTTACAAGCACTTATGATTGGTCTAAGTCCTATTTCTAATTCTGCTAACAAAAACAACACATAAGACATAGGATGAAATTTGTAAAATTTAATTTCATCAATTGATTCAAATGCTTTGAATATTCCTTTCTCTGTCTCGAAAAATTGGAAATAAAAGTTTGATCAGAGAAAGAAATATTGTCTTCACATGTTTCTATAAAAATCGACTACAATTTTGATTCAATTAATAACTTGCTTTTCATTTTGTATAGTTTTTCTTTTTGAAATTATGAATAAAACAAAGTTGAATACAAAATATAACATAAAAAGAAAATTTAAGAAATGCTCTTAAAGAAACTTTTCATTTCTTTCATCAACAATGAAATATAGAAATAGAATTATTCTATTAGACTATTTTCACACAAAATACTGTTATGGAATAATAAAGCTTAGGACTCAAATACTGATGGAACAAAACAAAACAAACAAAATCAACAGTAATCACATATCACAGTCTTATTTCAACAAGATGTGTAAAAGCTTAGAAAACTAATATGAAATATTCACATAAATATATGTACATTGTATACAAAATGCATGAACTAATACTGTTTAAACTCTCACACAATCTGAAAGACATTTCACTATTATAAATATTTATCAAATATACACGATAACAAATTTTGCTATAAGGAAAAGGATATGATTACAAGGTCTTTGTACAGTTTAAAGTATCAGAATATCAAAAACGCATCGAATACAATTTTACAGAGACAGACAAGAATTGTGAAAAAGCTTAATAAGAGTTATCTCCCTTCAATAAGGATTATCTCCCTTTGAAAAAGAGTTCTCTCCCTTTGATAGAGTTGTACCCCTTTACATAAGAGTTTCTCTTCACAGAACTCAGATTTCTCTCTTAGATAAAGTAAACCCTTTCATGATTTAATTCTCTTTCTTTATTCAGATTGATAATACTGAAGTTCATATATTATATGTATTTAATACTGATATTTGAAGTGCTTATGGTGCAGATTTAAATTATACTGAGACAAATTATTCAGGCAATTTAAAAAGCTGCACCAAGGGTCCATCTGTGATCAGAACGACGACGCCTCATTCTCATAATGCTACCGTCAATATCGGCAGCGGCGCTCTTGCTTCGAATATCGTCGCGAAGTTTCAGTTGGGAAAGTCGGAGGAGTCCGATATTACGACTTGTAGCAGTAAGGGATTGAAGAAGACCATCGCCACCCTGAAAAATGTAATTTATTTTAGTTATCACACATGGACAAGAAAAATCATCTATTTGTTATATTGATGTTGAAGTATAATTTGTCTTAATGTAATTTTTCTTAGCTTTTCAATATTCAATCACCTGTTTTTAACACTTTTTATTTATGGTCACAACTTGGTTAATAAAGAAAAGTAAAAACCTAGATATATTTCTCTTTTTGGGTCCCATCATAACTTTCATAACAGAACTGATGTGAATGCAATGACTGTAACCTGAATTCCAAAAAACTTGAAATCTTGGTCCCGTTGCGCAAAACACTAAGGTGACCTAAAGTCACTAAGCTAGCTTTAGTGTAATGTTAAATGATAGCATTAAGGTTAACCTTAGTGACAAGTCATTTTGTGCAACGGCCCCCAGGCTCATAAATGTAGGTGTAAACCAGTTGTATGAATTTTTGTATAAACATGCAATGTGGTGCATAATTATTTGAGATATATACATACCCTGATGATCTGCTGGGGCTCTGGGAGCTGGGTACCCGGGTGTCTCTGGAACACACGCACTAGAGGACGATTCAGTCTCTCTCGGGTTGTCACGTCGGCACTCATAACTGGACCCTGTGGGAAAACATTCCATTGGTCAATACCTGTGAGAGTTGGACTCATACAAGAATTTTTGAGAAATACCAATTTGACGTTGTTGTTAAAATTTACGGCTCTCAGCAAAGATTTTAACAAAATCAGGCAGGCTAAAGGCTAACAGCAAGGTTTTCAAAATCTAACAAGCCTTGTCTGTCATTTTTGGAGTTGGCCCTCATCTAAAGTAGTTACAGCAAACCATTTTTTGGTGCTTATTTCAAATGAAGAGATGAGAATCTTACGACTTAAGCTACGTCTGTGTGGAGCGTATGTCATACATGTACAAGAAGGTAAACTGAAAGTCTACATATCGAAAGGGTATTGAAGGTAGTCAAAATCTTACCAAACTGTTTCCACGGGCTTTGTCTGTGGCATCATACCATCTCTGTGATCGATGGATAGCATGGCGATTCTCTCCATAACTCACTCCGAGATGTTGCTGGAAAAATAATGATCATAATGTAGAATTGCTATAAAAAAAGGCTGTCTTAAGTACAGCGGGAAAAAACTTGATTTGAGGATGGTGAATAGTTAGAACAAATAGAATATTGATACCAAACATATACTGCTGATGGAAGGGCAGGTAACTGTAATGGATTACCATCATGAGCATACCACAACAA
Source organism: Steromphala cineraria (assembly GCA_916613615.1). Classification (NCBI taxonomy): domain Eukaryota; kingdom Metazoa; phylum Mollusca; class Gastropoda; order Trochida; family Trochidae; genus Steromphala; species Steromphala cineraria. The sequence continues at coordinate 24,013,411 of OU744735.1, read as the reverse complement.
AAATTGTTAAGACAATGAGTCAGATAGATTTTAATAAGCCTTTAACAGACTTGCTTTTACAAGAATTGTCCTTCTATAATGTACATAATATTTATTCAAATAACAGAAATGTAAACATTCATACCTTGAGTGTTGTTGTCTCGCCAACCTTCTGTGTCAGACCATCATTGACTGCTCTGTGTGCAGCCTGTTGAAGCTGCTGGGTTCTTTCAATGCAGTTTCTCAGTTCTTGTCGGAGAAATCCAGACCTTGATCTGGCATCAGTGGCATCTGCTAGAGCAGTGTCGGCCTCGGGTGTGTATGGGCCGAGGGGATCTGCTTGGCTTGCTCCGAGTCTTGTAGCATCCAATCGGGAGAGCCTACCATCAACTGTACTTCTGCTTCGGCCATCTTGGGTGTTGCTATTGCCAATGGAGGACTGGGCATGACAAAGAAGGTCAAGGACACGAGATCTCTCCTGCAGAGTGGCGAACAGACGCTTCCTGGCATTGTCAAGTGTCTAAACAGAGAAAGGATTGAATAATTCATTGGTTGTCTGATTTCTGAAGAGATGGAAATAGAACAAAAGAGTAACAATCAAGGGAAAAGCTGAATTTTTGCTTGGGCTAGGAACTGGTGAGGTCATGGTAAATTACTTATGATATGATAATTTTTCCACTAAGAGCAAATCCAAATCAGCTAGAATCACATGATCCAAGATTTAGCTTATCAAGATTATTGTAAATTTTGATTGCATGGCCTAATGGAAGACTGTTAAATTCAATGTTCCCTTCCTCCGGACAAAAATATATTATAAAGTCTAAGATATTGCCAAAGTACCAGAAGTTGTTCTTGAACAGACTTGAGTTGGGCCTCAAGAGTTTTCTTGCAGTTCAACAGATGAGCCTTCTCAGCATTAAGCAAATCATCAGCACCATCATGGCTCTGAAAGAAAATGATCACAAATTAGCTCATTGATTTTAAAAAATTGCAATGTTAATCCAATAGTTGAGAGTGCCATTGTCACATATTGTTAGTACATGGCACCCCTTATGATAAACGCTTTCTTGTACCGATGACAGAGCATGCTCAGAGCACCCAAATTTTCATTATTACCCTGGAGGAATAGTACATCAATGCTGCTGTGCATTTTCTGTGTTCAGGTACCCGTTTGTAGAGCTGTTTAAACTGAGTGCAAGGTAGATGAAGTGCCTTGCCCAAAGACACAACAAAGAATAAGGTCCACATCACAAATGTTCATCTCCACTGGGATTTGAACCCAGGATGTTGATGTAAGAGGACAGTAAACTTTTAACTACACCACTTTGCTCAATGATTGCAAAAGTATCCTATTTCTCAACATTTAGGTTACACAAAACTAATTTCCCAAAGAGTCCAAGCCCCTTCTAGTAGAAACAACAATGAAAACAATTCTGTAAAATATCTTTAATTACAATGTCATAATTCTAAAATTCAGTCAGAAAACAAATGACAAGCAACTGAATATGCCGAATAGATTTATTGAAAAAGAATTATACCATTTAGCAAAAATCAGAAATAACTAGATTAGCGTTTGCGGGATACCGCAAAAGCAGAGCAGCCCCGGAACTTTGGGTTTCGCCTTACCCTGTTCCGCCTTTTACAGGCCTCACCAAATTGGGAATTTTCTCGTGACCTTGACCTTTGACACTCAAGGTCACACAATCAATGAACACATTTCATTGAGTATAACATTATTGTAATGAAATAAAGTGTTAAAAATACAATTAATCCATTTTCTCCATATATGTTGACCTTGCTGTGACCTTGACCTTCGACAGTTAGTACCCAAAACTTTTTGAAAATGTTGAACTTCTCAAGAGATAATATATACAAAATCTAAACTTCATAGCACAAAAACTTTTCAAGTTATTGTGTTTAGAAGGAATTGCAATAACTCATATCTCATGACCTTGACCTTTGACCTTCAAGGTCACACAATAAGTGAACACTTTTTATTGAGTATAACAATCATGTATTGATTAAAAGTGATCATAGTTAAAATTAAGCATTTTCGCTAAACCATGCTTAAGTCATGACCTTGCTGTGACCTTGACCTTTGACAGATTGTAGCCGAAACCTTTTCAAAATTTTTTACTTTTCCAAGGATGATATATACCAAGTTAGAGCTTCATAGCACAAAAACTTTTCAAGTTACCGTGTTTACAAAGAATTTTGTGGTGATTTTATAACTCGTGACCTTGACCTTTGAACTTGAAAGTGAACATGTCATAATGATTCCCTGGAAGTATTAACATTTAGACATGTTCATGAGTTCTGAAAAGCTAAATGGGATAAAGTTATACCCCAATTTAGTGCATTTTGTAATAACTCATATCTCATGACCTTGACCTTTGACCTTCAAGGTCACACAATCATTGAACACTTTTTTTTGAGTATAACAATCATGTATTGATTAAAAGTGTTCATAGTTAAAATAAAGCATTTTCGCTAAAACATGCTTACGTCATGACCTTGCTGTGACCTTGACCTTTGACGGATTGTAGCCAAAACCTTTTCAAATTTTTTTACTTTTCCAAGGATGATATATACCAAGTTAGAGCTTCATAGCACAAAAACTTTTCAAGTTATCGCGTTTACAAGGAATTCTTAGTGTGAATACATAGCTCGTGACCTTGACCTTTGACCTTGAAAGTGAACATGTCAAAATCGTTCCCCCGAGGTATGAGGAGTAAGGTATGAATATGAGTTCTGGAAAGCTTAGGGGAAAAAAGTTATAGCTAGTAGTACGAGTGCGGCGGCGGCGGCGGCGGCGATGGAAACTTCACAAAAACTGATAGCAGCCCCGTCCTTAGACGGGGCTGCTAATGATACTATGACAGTCAGTGGGTACACAAGGGTAATATTCTTAATAGGCCCTGTTTGCATATGGGGGATAAAACAAATTTCTAAAACAAATATGAAATCATTAGACACTTTTTATCTTCAAGTTGGATCAATGCAACCGTGATTAGGAGACCTGCAGAATTACTGCAAAGTAAACACATTGAAGTGGCCACATGCAGTTTTTGCTTCAAGTGACATTATAACCAAAAATTATGGACAATTCAGTTGAGGAATAAGATGATTAAGTACAACCCCCTGGAAAAAGGTAACTTTTAAAACGACTTGTTATTGGGAATGTTTGAACAAAATAGACATTAAATGCATGAGACAGTGCCTTTAAATGGGCAGTAGCACGTTTTTAGAAGGAAACTAGGTGAAGTCAGAAAAATGAAAATAAAGGGTTCCATTTTAAAGAAAAGGTATTTAAAGTTAACGAAACAGTAATAAATCAAATATATTATGTAAAGTTCAGCCATGCTATTCATTTTTCTTACACAAGATGAATTAAACGTGTTCACACAAAAATGGTCGCCGATGGACTTTATGTGAATCTTTGTAATTTGTTCTCTGACTATGGATTATTAGTTTTGTAATGAGATTTTTGACACTATCAAAATAATACATTTAGCATTAACGTACAATTATCTGTGAAAAATTTAAATATAAAATTTAAAAAAAAACAGTTTCTGCCCCTTTAAGTTAAGATTTGCCCTACAGATTTGTCCAATAAAGTTCAGATCTATTTCTGGTTCACTATTTACACTACTGATATTAATGATTATGAACTCCAACGTACAAGTCAACACTTTCTACCCCATGCTGGCATTTTCTCTCCATTATAAGGCAATAAACATGCTTGGCTGTCACTTTATTGTTTGAGAGATTTATAATGTATTACATACTTGTTTGATAACCAACCCATTCTTTGACAGTGATTTATGTAGTATATGGAGTAAAAGTAAAATTATTTAGTAATATTTGATTTTAAAGGAGCAGTAGCACGTTTTTAGGGAAAATATAAGGTGATGTCATGAAAATGAAAATTAATGCTTCCAATTGAAAGACAATGTATTTAAACTAAATGGAGCAGTAATAATTCAAATATATAACATAAAGTTTAGCCATGCGATTTCTTTTTCTTACACAAAATGAATTAAAGGTGTTCACACAAAATGGCCGCCAATGGATTTTATGTGAATCTTCATACTTTGTCCTCTGACTATGGATAATTGGCTTGTGTAATGAGATTTTTAACACTGTCAAAATAATACATTTAGCATTAACTTACAGTTATCAGTGAAATATTTAAAATGTAAAATTATAAAAAAAACGTGCTACTGCCCCTTTAAAGTATGACTGAAATTTAGCTTTTCAATTGCATTAACCACAATCAAATGATAAAATTATGACAAATTCAAAAGCTGACTAAATACCATTCTCTCCACACAGAGTAATATATAAGTCATATAATGCTGATCAAGCCTCTGGTCAAATATGACCAGTTCCCTGGTTTCAGGCAGTTTCCATTAACAGCAAACATTAGCACCACAAACTATTTGATAAATGCCGGGCATTGAAAACACTTCTCTCATGGAAATAGTGGTTCTTGCCACAAGACCTATGCCTTGATTCAGTCGGTAAAAATGACAACTTTTGAACAGCCTTGTAGATTGCACAACTTGCTCATTTTGATTGCATCCTATCTTGCTTCTTAATTTTAGGCAAAACTGTTAAAATAACCTATTGGTAATCACCAAATAAACCAACCACCCTTTTAATTTTGACTGAAAAAGTTTTGTCCCAAGCTTAAATTAAGATATCAATGTTGTTTTCAATTGTTTATTCCAATATCCACCCGCCTCAGTTACATCTAAAAGCTACCGGTATCTATAATCACAGTATAATAGTAGAAAAGAACTTCATTTTCTAGTCAACTATGTTTTATCAACCAATCTCAATTACACGTACCTAAAAACAGTGTACAAAATAAATTGGAAACCTAGCCTGTCCTGAAAATTAATTGGTCAATTCATTTGGGAAAATAAAGAATTTTTGTTTTAAGTTACCAGTCCTGACCAAAAAGTAGTCAGTTTAAGGACTGGCGGACAGGCGATATTTTAAAAATTGCTAAAATTTTACTAGATTCACAATATGATGACATGAACTTGACAATATTATTGTTGCTTTCCATTATCTAGTCTAATTTCAAGTTATAATCAACCAACCTCAGTTACATCTTAAAGCTACCAGTAATTAAAATCACAGTATAATAAAGAAACTTGACTATATCATTGTTGCTCTACACTTTCTAGTCCAATATCCACCCACCTAAATTACTCCCAAAAGGTTCAGCTAACAATTTGTCCAAAACTAATCACCAAATCATGCAACATATCAACAAGACCATATTATCGTTGCTAACTTCCAACTTAACCTGATAGCCAAGCTTTATCATAGACTGGCTTGATTTATTAGGTCTACATAACACAGGGTTATAATGCTATCCACTACAGTAGCCGATAATACTGGATTACCACTACTTATTAGTTTATCTGACAGACCTCGGAATAATAAATGCCTGCCCTACATACGATTTCATTTCAGCTTCTGCTGTATATTGAATGCCTCAATGTTGTCGATCCAATGCATTGTGGGATAGTTATCAACGAAAGTGACATAACGTGACTTGTATTGTATATTAACACAATACCTTTTCAATTTGTCGTTAGGCAAGCAGTTTTCATTCAGATACATATAAGATCAAATCCTTTTGAAATGTTATCTGACTTTTTTCAATCAAATATATTTCATTTTGATCATTTTGATTAGTGAAAAGCTCATTCAATGCTAATGTTAATAGAATCTGATTCTATTTGACATAAAATGAAAATCAATCAAAAGTGAACAAAATGATTTAATGAAATATATTCATATTTTTAAATATAGTAAAAGTAAATTCTACATTAATGTTATTATATTATTCAATTCTAAATTTGCACAATTTGAATAAATCTGCAGTTATATCAAACATTATGTTATTTATCTGCTTGCTTGCAAAATTAATAACATGACATCATAATCATTCAGAGATGACATCATGATATTAGTCAGTGTAGAAGAAAGAGGGGTAAAGTGTTTAAGGATTTTTTTGCACTGCCAGAGTATTGTCACCGAGGTAAATATATACATTCTTTCTGTTATAGATAAACCATGACCTGAGGGATTCATAAAGAATGTTTACTCAAGAGGATTTGTCCAAGGGCTTCAGGCAGAAGAAAAATTATGAATGCTACCGATACTAAGCCATACAGAAGCTTCAATAAAATGGTATCACAGTCTAGAAATGTCTATATAGCTTATAATCCATATCTGATATATATGTTCATATATACCTGTGATAAATAGAAGACAACATAATAGATTATGATAGATAGAGAAATAAACACTGACTGAAGTTCAGTCTTTCAAAACCTATTTACATTATCAAATGGTTAAATATAAAAGAAGGTTTAGATAAGACTTATAGTGTAATTAAAAAACACTCCTTCATATGTTTAAACTTTATGAATGGGACAGTTTCTTTTAAACAAGAGTCATCAGAAGATGACATATCCCACCGGTTCCACATGATCGTAAGATGTAAACCTTTGAAAGATAATTGTAAATTTTTCAAGCAAGGTTCATAATAGTATAAGCTGATATAATTATATGAAACGAAACCTTTCATGAACAGAGTCCAAATAAGAGCCGTTTCCATGGAAATAATAAAAAATAAAATTTTCAGAAATGTGAAAATAATACAAAATATCAAAAGGAACCACTTCAGTAGGTGGGCAATACACATGTTAAGTTTAAGAAAGATATGTGGACCGGTTTTATATACATGAAACGAAACCTTTCATGAACAGAGTCCAAATAAGAGCCGTTTCCATGGAATTAATAAAAAATAAAATTTACAGAAATTTGAAAATATCAAAAGGCACCACTTCAGTAGGTGGGCAATACACATGTAAAGTTTCAGAAAGATATGTGGACCGGTTTTTGAGTTCTGCTCCGGAAACGAAACCTTTCATGAACAGAGTCCATATAAGAGCCGTTTCCATGGAAATAATAAAAAATTAAATTTTTCTGTTCTGCTCCGGAAACGAAATGATTACGGATGGACTGACGGACGGACGGACATACAGACGGACAGGGCGATGACTATATCCCACGGTATTACATACCGGTGGGATAAAAAGTATTACCATAGAAATAATGCTTCAAACGTGAAAAGTAAATTAGTAGATCTTTTTTATGTAACCAGGAACCTTTTGTGTATTGTATAATGAAATTCATTGAAAGTAACATAAAAATTGATATCTCAGTAAAACTATAAATAATCATTAAGAGACAATGAGACAGTCAAGCAATAAGGAGTGTATCTGAAGGACAGGTATAACAGATATAATCTGTTGGCAATGACAACTTACGTCCTCTGTAATAAAGTAGGATTTTCAACAACATTGAATACTGTCATTGTTTGTTCTAAAGTTTGTATATAAATGGTGTCTTCTCATGAGAAAATTTTCTATTTACAAAGTCAATTATGCTTATGACTAATATGGAAATTATTTCTCATTTTGAAAATTTAGTTTTAAATAATTGACTGAATTTCTTTTTAATGAAGTCATATCACTCATTTATATAAAATGTTGAATTTCAATTATTTTTTTTAATAGAGCACATTTGAAATTTCATATTTTTCAAATGATATCTTTTTTGTTGAACAAAATTTAACCTTAGCTCTGCTACAAATTGTTTCCAATTAAATCAAGTTTATTTTAGGCTTCTTTCATTTGAAAAAGTCTTAAATGAATGAGCATTGTGAAAGTAATCAACTTAAAAGGCCATACTTTAACATTATAGCTTTTCAACCTCCAACTCAAAACGAATGTATTCATTGATTTTCCACAAAGTCATCAATATTTCAGAGGCAAAAAAATTCAATTGGCAACCACAACAATTTGCTACAAAGAGTCATTTTCTAATCAATAGTTCATTGAGTGTTATTTTCGTCCTCTCCAACCTTAGACCTAAATTTGTTTACTTAGATGTAATTTATATGGTGCATTGAACCGTATTTCCGCAAATGTGCTTCCATTGTTTTTCAGGAAAGCAATTGATGTCATGTGGAAGAAAAACCAATTGATTTTTCTGTCAACCTTGAAAGGTTCCAATGTTGCAAAGTCATGAAGCCACACTGGAGGCAAACAAGTCTGACATGATACAAATACAGATAATGAACAGCAGAAAATTGGTCTCTATTGTGTCAACAATAGATAACAATAAATTTTCTAGTGGTATGCAATGTCATACTCTATTGACTACCTCCCCTGTAGTTACATGGCAGCCATTTTTATAAACTTCTTATTCATGTATGATCATGGTTAATTTGCTTCTTTGAAGTAATTCAATCGTTTATTGAGTTGTTAATAATTTATATACTATTTGGTAATGTTTGAATAATAACAAAATTGTTAAATCATTATTTATCATTCAATAAAAATTTGAAGATTTGCTATATTTCACATTAATACACAGTAACCATTACAATTATTATTATCATCAACTTTTTAACTATATGCTACTTCATTAGATTCTCAAATACTTTTTGATGCCATATGGATGCCATAATTCACAGGCAAATTATAAAGATCACCAAAACCTATTATCTACAACAAACAAAGTTGCTCAGTTTCAGTTAGGATTTTAGTCACATATCTATTTGTCCCAAAGACATTCCAATGCCATGGATGCCAAGAGCATAACCCTGTCCGGAACTGTGGGAAGAAGATCTCAGTTGGCCTTGTGACTCCTGCCTGATTTAGAGGATGAAAACGGTAATCTCCTAATAAATTCCTTCATATTGCCACAGCACACTTTTAAAGTCACTTGTGCGTTTGTTCTAGGAGTTAATGTGCTATTGCCAATCTACCTCCACAGTTCAAAAGCTAGATTTTGCCTATCGAAAAAAAAACTAATCCCAAATGCTTCTTTGATTTGATCAATTTCAACATATGAGAAATTATTTTCAAAAGAAATCTTGTAAAGTTTGGATTTAAGCCACAGACTCCTGAAGTAAAGTATAATCATTTATGTACTGCTTGGCCTTCCAAAATCAAGCACCAGATTAACCTTACATTTCATGCCAATGCTTAATAAGAGTTTGTTCCCATGACAAGAATGCAAGCTATTACATAGGCCTCTTTGATGTGTATTTGATATGTAATTGTTAGGCAGGTAATTATGTGAACCATGGTAACATCATGCTCCGTTCTCGCCAATTGTTCAATATCACAGGCAATGCTTTCAAGCTACTTGCTTTCTCACCATGGATCGATAACAATTGAAATTTAATTCCTCTTGATAAAATTGAAATTTGAAAGGTTTTTGAATCCACTGTAAGTGATCATGCATTTCCAGTTCTCATTTTTTACTTAATTTTCTCTTTTATGTGTTTGTCATATTAGTTACCTATGTTTAAAAATCTAGTTTTTTTCATAAAAACATTTTGCAAGCAAATGTGCACATATTTCAGATTTTCCTTTTATGAGTCTTTGACCATATTACAGAATATTCCTTTCTTCGATATACAGAACATTTTGGCAAATAGAGATTCAATAATAATCGCCCTCCCACAAAGAACTTCTAAGATATGTACCGATTCTTTAAATTCCCCCAAAAAGTAATTGTTAAGCAAATTCAAATTCTTAAACTAACAGGTAAAAGTAGCAAAACAATTTTTTTTCCTAACATATTTGTGTCTTGCAATTTCAATGCATTTCCTGTAAATATTCTTTTAACATTTAATTCATTACCATCTTATAGACCATACTGTCAGTATAGACATTTTGTAAATATACTTAAAGATTTCTGCACCATTGTCCCGAGGACAACTATTTGCAAGCGATTCAAAAAAGCTGTTAAAGGTACTTCAGAACACTTGTCTCATAAGAATGTCTAAGAGGTAATATCATTGCCATATGTGTGTCACTCATAATACATTTGTCTGGAAAAAGGTCACAGATTCATTGCCCACAATAGGAAAATAAGAGCATTCATCGTACAATAAACTTGCAATGAAAGCGTCTGAATAGGCCAGTGAATGTATACCTACCTACCTCAAGGGCTAGGAGTCTTTCACTACTTATGTTAAACATTCAGTGTTATAGTTTTCATCTTAATATAATGTACTGGCTAGTCACTAAATTCAAATCATATAAATTTTGAATTTTCTATCTAAAAGATAAGTTTTTCAATTCCATTTTGAACCCTAAGGAATTAATCAGAAAGCATATTTTACTTCATGCAGTCTTCATAACTTCAAATTTAGTTCAGTAGCCTATGGCTACTTAAAAGATGATGGGCAAGAAAATGTAAATACGGAAGGTCTAGTCAAGATTCAAACAAATAGACATTGTGTACCTTGTTTGGCTGTTTGTAGCTTTTTTTAACACTGCTTGTTTTTTTTTAAATAAATAAAAGGCAATTTTTCAAAATAATCTAATAATCTTTTACTATTAACAGTGTTCATTATGATCACAAAAACCTTGCCTAAAACAATAAATCACCTTTTTAAAAATTATGTAAATGAATTGACTTTCCGATGTGTCTTGTATGGAGATTTTTTTTTTTAAATTAAAAAAAGAAAAATCTTGGACACTTCCTAATCACTCCATTCCAAAAATTACAAAGACATCATAAACACTTATCCCTCTTTTGTCAATAGAATAATCATAATTTTGGTCTAAGATTGCCTGACAACTACCGTATTTGCTTAATTACACACTGAGCGTTTATTATTTTCAAACGGTCTACACCACAGGCGTCTATTTTAGACAGGCTTCTATTCAAGGCAGGCGTCTATTTCGTAATAAAGTATACTATACAGATATAGTTAATAGAAATTAGTGATATTCCAAGGAACAATGAAGCTATATTACATTAGTTTGGTTTACTCAGTGTTTAATTAAGGCAGGCGTTTTTGGTTTTTTTCAGAAAGCCATATACAAGGGCATCTATTCCGAGGCAGGCGTCTATTCAAGGCAGGCGTGTAATTAAGGAAATACGGTAACTGGTATCCAAGCAAGCGATCACATCAACACCACATTCCTAATCAAATTCACAAGAAAAAACAAATTATCTATCTGAAAGATCACTTGCAAAATAAACTACACAAAACAGTATCATAACCTGTATAAACCAATACCAAGATTCAAAATCAAAGTAAATCTCCCTGTTCCAAAAGTCATCATTCAATACCTCAATTTGACAAGAAAATGTCCTTTCCCAAAATACCAAATCCAAACGACTGCACTTTATCAAACTAAATGGTCTCTCCTTATATGAAATTGACCAGTAGCTATTGTCCAAATCCCGGTAATTACCGGTATGACCAGTCAAGTCATACCAGGCCAGCAATCACTCTCCCGTCTATAAAGGGAGCAAAGATCATATAAGAGTTCGCTGGAGTGGTACTTGAAAGACGATCGCTGGTAGACGCTATTGTAAACACAGGTTATATGAGGATATCGACTTGTTATGTACTATCTGGGCGGAGTTTGTCACCTGATTTCACACATAGATCCAATACTTATACGTCTATATATTTAATAATCTACTGGAAGCATACTTATATATTTGTGCTCAACAGTGATAAGGGTATCGACTGTCATTAGTGATATATAAGTTCTGTAAAGGAAAGTTCTTATATCTATGTTATGAAAATATCTAAATACTTTTGTAAACTTATTTCATATTAAAGATTTTTTTTTTCAAACTTGAAAATTTATATATTTTTTATTTATCAGCAAACATTTTTTTAAAACAGCTTAACATTTTCAATTTTTTTAGTTGTATATTTTCAAATATTTAATTTAAATTTTATACAAATGTGAATTAATATGTTGCAACTTCTTTCAAATTTAATATTGTTAGTAACTCAAATAATTCTACAATTTATTTCATGTCATATGTCAGTCGCTATAACAACACCAACACAAAATTAATAATGTACCCTATGGAGAGAGTCTGATACAGATTGTGTCAATTTATTGACCCAGCACGATCACATGTCACCTCTGACATCAAATCAATCCACAGTCTCGAAGCTTCGAAACACAGAAGCCAATATCGTACCGGTAATAGCAACATACACCAACTTACAGGCTTCAAATAAGCCCGGTAGCCCGTGCATTTCAGAAAATTTACTGGGCGAGTAAAATATTAAATGTATTTACAGTTGAACCAAAGGACTTCATACATATTGGCGACAACATTATAATTTCAACATTCTGGGGTACCTAGAAATACACTTGGGCATTCAGTTTTAAAGGCACACGTCCAAATGGTTAGTATTGTGATAAGACAAATTTCGACCCCTGCCTTTCTTTGGAGGTTTGGGATTGAAGATAAACATCTACTTATGACAAAACCATTCCCAGGAGATAAAAAAGACAATAAATTGTTGTTTGCACAAACACTGTGTTTTTGGATTAATTAATAATTGATTGTAATTTGTATTGCAGCAAATAAGCCTAACTCTCGAAGGAGTCAGTTGCTTAGCATCAAAACGTATTAACTATTCGTCTTCACCCCCTACAAAGGTCACCAGAGTTTATCAGCGAATATATTATTTGTGTTCTTTATGCTTGTAGTTTACATCTAAGCCCCTAGAGTAAAGAATATTAGATTTGTCATTTTTAGATTTACACCCAGGGAATAAAGCTATTCAAGACACCTGTCATGTGGAATAAGTCCATTGAAACCAGAAAGATTGTGTAAACAAGGTGAATAACAAACAAACATTACCTACATATTTTTTTAAAATTTAGTATAATTTTAAACTACAACTATATTAAAACTATATCTCTCATACAATCCAGACAATTTTCACAAATTGAATTGAAATTAATTTAATTTAACTTAATTAAACTATGGGCACTAACACCGAAGCCTTATTTTTTAGATAATAGACGTTTACATACTTACATCTTGTACTAAAAAGGAATACGCAACATTTAGCATTTTTCTTTAAATTGACTGATATTATTATTTTAGTTTTCCTGATAAAAAGAACAACCGTATTTGACCTATTAAGCTGGTAAAAAAATTTGAAAGAGGGCGTTTATAAAAGTGTCTAAATCATTCAGTCGAATGATAAAATGTTTGTATATTCTTGATCTACAGTTTTTTAGCGAAAACTTACAAATCCAATTACCGTGATTAAAGAGGAGGACTGAAATTAAGTCTTCACACCATTTTTTATGTAAAATTTCATAGGTTTGTCATGTAAGGTATGCCTGGAGAGGAGGCGCTTAACTTTTTGGAGTTACAAGGATCATTGGGGGGTGCTTATAGGGAGAGGGCGCTTATTACGTCGAATACGGTATAGAATCAAACATGTACTCACAGATCAATCAATCCATTGTCAAATTTGATCAGAAAGCAATTGGAATTAAACATCAGAAAAAAAACATCACAATTTCCTTTATTCCTTTTTTTCATAAATTTGAAAATAGCACTGAAATCTATTTTCCTAAGTTACTGATTCAAATATGATACACCATCCTTAACATCTTTTTCACTTTATCAAAATATCAAAGTCTCTCAGCGCCACACAAGAACCAAACAGTTTCTCAATTTCTTACAGTATATTCACTATATTGTCACATTCGATAACAGGCTAACATCTATTTATAAAGTAACGGGTTTACAGGGTGACTCCGGCAGAGGTCAAAGTATGCTCCATTGCTCGTCATTATCATAATGATTTACTTGTCAATTTCCTGAAATCTGATCTCCCAAGAAGTCAATTGCATTGCAATAAACATAGGTAATGATTCGAAACAGTACTTGAACACAACTGAAATCAGAGCCTTTAGCCTGTTCCACCTCTTTCACAATTGTAACTGAATGTATGAAATCGGTTTCGTCTTTAATTCCTTTTTATATCTTTTTCTACTCAAGAGGGGAAAAAAAGATTTTTTGGATGACTACTTCTTTAGTGTGAAAATCTCAATTTGAATGTGATTTAAGCAATATAGAAATTCTTATCCAGAAATTTTTGCTTTCTTTACTATTCCATTTCTTAATGCCATTGAATTTTTTTATTTATTATTGAATTTCAAAATGATGTCAAATTATTCTTACATTTTGAAGCCCCAATTTCATCTATAATTATCAATTCATTTCTGACTTTATATAATAAACATTGGGTCTCAAATTTTCTGAGAATATTTGTTTTAAATTTACTATACATTTTCTCTATTTTTAAAAATAAGTTTTACCATAATTTCTTAACAGTTCTACAAAGGAAGTTGACTGTTACCAAGGAAAGGTAATATATGGACAAACTATTTTGAGACCTAACCTTTAAAACAATTTTTAAATTAATTTGTTATTGATAAAGAACAACAATTATCAAACTATATAACAACTATAAAGCGTCAAAGTTATACCCATAGGGCCATTATATAAACATGAATAAATATACAAATTTCAGAGCTTAACCTTAAGATCTTAAACACAGTATTTAAGAGTTCAAATAAGCTTAATTTAATCTAAAACTCTCTTTACACGATCCAAAGCTTGCAAAGCAGTTAATGTGACCATAAAAACAGCAGTGGAATGGATATCACAATAATACCCTATACTTTCTAACCTGGTGATAATCTTCTTACATGCAAAGAACATAACATGTGGTTATGTCACCTAATCTATATCACTCCTAAAGCTGGTATTGCTAACTGAATGACTGTCATTAACTTGAGAACCATGTCTAGTCTTTCATAACATGTTCCTCTTGCCATGAGTTCATTTGAAAAAAATGTTGAATTATAGATTTTATTTCATATTACCATATTTTCAAGTTTGAAATTAGCCCTAGTCTGGTAGCCTATGGCTAGTGAAAGAGATGCTTGGCTAGTAAAAAGCAATGTCTTGTAGTCCAAAGTTTGAATTAAAGAAAATATGTCTATACTGATGTTTTTGGCTTGTTGAAATCTGTTTGGGCTGGTACCCTAAAAAATGCACCAATCCAAATGGGTAGTACTGGAAAAGGACAAATTTTGATCCCTGACTAAACATTTTTAGGGGTTGATCTTGGTAAATTCACTATTAATCTGAAAGTGTGCTTTAAATCCTGACCCCCCTTCTTTTGATTGCATCTTCTCCAAATGATGCATTATATGCATAATTGCATTGCATATCATCAATACCCTTACTTAACTGCTATTAAACCCATCCTGCCACTCCTACTCTCTTGACCCAAGCCTCGGCAATCTTTCAGATATGACTTGCTTGTCAGAGAAGAGGTCAGCAATACTGTCTAGCTTGTGTGATTTTTGAGATCATATCTCTTCACATTTCCTTGGCTTCTCTAATTTCAAAGATGCTGGTTGATTTGCTGGGAGGGACTTCAAATTATTATGAACA
Organism: Steromphala cineraria; assembly: GCA_916613615.1. Taxonomy (NCBI): domain Eukaryota; kingdom Metazoa; phylum Mollusca; class Gastropoda; order Trochida; family Trochidae; genus Steromphala; species Steromphala cineraria. The sequence continues at coordinate 23,998,069 of OU744735.1, read as the reverse complement.
CTGCTCACAAGGCACGACAAATTATCATATTATTACAAGGCTTGAAGGGTAAAACATTTTCCCAGATACTTTTTGTTATTCACAATCAATGTTTGTTAGAACCACCAAGAATTATTTGAGGATAAGTGGGAAACTGTGATCAAAAGTATTTTGATATTCCGTTTCAGGTTGACTATAATGATACAACTGATGTGTTGCTCATGAATTGATTCAAAGATTCTATGTATGTTGATGTAGGATAATATTTATCCTATGAAGTGATAAATTGAATTATCTAGGAAGTAACCATTTTCTCAAAAAAGTGGTGCTCAACTCAAAGTTTCCAAAACCTGTTACAATTTGCCAAATATCAGTTCTCCCAAAATGCCATACTATGAGGAAGAAACACTTAAGATACAAGAAAAAATCTTCCAAATAGTCAAAATACCAAGTTTCATTTCCCATAGGTTTGAAGGGTGGTCACACTAAAATGGCCACATAAAGCTTGATACCTTTTTTAACGGCTACTGAAAATCAAATTGAGTTACCGGTATGTGATGTTTTGCTCCTGGAGAAAATATATCTTGTATAAACGGTAAAACCAATATTTATTTTTAAAAATTTTAAAATTTGCTACACTGCCTTTAAGACACAGTCCGGCACTTATTTATTCAGCAGATCACGGGTTAATGTAAGAATAAGAATATCTCAATATTACTCAAACCCGTTATTTAGTTATTTTAGTAACTATGTCACTCAAAAATGCTTTGTTACTCTTTTATGAAGCAGATGAAATCTTTTTACGGGGATGAAAATTGATTAGTATTACTTGAGCCATGGCCTGAGTACAGCGAAGATCAGTTTCGCATCTAGCGTGTGGATCAAGCAGTAGAGTCATTTATGTAAATTATTCACAACTATTCTGTCTCTCTGCAATCCAAACCCTTTTTAAATTATTAATTGAATTAGTCTTAGTCACAGAGCTTTCATTTTATTCCTTTGAAGAAACCTACTCAAACTAGTTTGACCAGTACTTTTAACTTATGTTCATTATTGTTCAGAGATGGTATGTGATTTACTTATTTTCATAGTAGTTTTTAAGTCAATATTGAATTCAAAACGACAAAAAAAGATTTGAAAGGTGAGCTTGATCTTCTGTGTAATTAGAATTTCTTACTAATTAATATTTTAAATTCTATGCTTGACATTTTGTAGCGAATTTGAATAACTGTTGTGTTCAATCTCTCAAATGAATACTTAATGTTTTCAGTTAGCTTACAGGATTACTTGGTATCGTATCAACAAATTATTAGAAAATTTGAGAACAGTTGTTTTCACAATGATAAATAACATTAATAACAAACATTTAAAAGGAATGCTTAGTTCTATCATAATTACTGACAAAGTTTTCATTCACAATATCTTGAAAAAAATCATTCTCATTTTATAAGAAATACTGTTTAGACAATGGCCATTAATTATGATTGAATCCTTTCAACATGATCATGAAAATTGCAGTTTATATTTTAGATACGAAAATTTATCTTTTATATTCTCACCTTTTCTCTGCCCGGCCTTTGTTGTCTGACATCAGCGCTGTCCTTATTCAGCTTGAGATCTTTTCTTGTGTGTTCAAGGGCTTTTTCAAGGGCCTCTTTTCCTCGTGTAAGGGATTTAATTTCTTCATTAGTTCCCAGAAGGCTTTCTCTTAACTTTGCAACAACTGCCCTTACATCTCTAGTATATCTTCTAATTTCTTCATTACTCAACTCAGCAACAGTGTCTCTTAAATGTGGCAACGGGTCTAATGCTCTTCCGATATCACAACTTTTATCACTTTTGTGAACAATTTGTTGAGACAATTTTATACCTCTCAAAGTTGAATTTCTCCAGGACTCCGGCCCGATCATTGTACTGGCTGCAACTTTAGTAGCCATCCTGCTGTGGCTTTAACTTTGACTGACGAGGATGGACACAATCACTAGCAAGCCACCGTGTGTGTAAATAAGTTCCGAAGCCCAGCCGTGTTTTATTACTTAGGCGTCACTTTCCATGCAGCGTCGTCAGGGGCAACGAGTAGCGCTAGTCAAAAATCGGGAACGAGGGTAGCGCCGAAACGAAAAAACATAACACAAACGGACTACGGATTAACGATTGTTCGTAATGTTATACAATATTATAATAGGTTTGATCAATTATAAGATAATTGAATTATGTCAATATCAACAAAAATAACAAAAGTTTTCAAAGAGTTTAATCAACCATAGAACCATAAACGTTTTTATTCAGGGAGTGACAAAATAATTTGATATGGGAAAATAACTAACGATTATATAATACGAAAAATAATCATAGACAAAGTTGTATTTCAACAGATATGATAAAAAATCGAAATAGCTTTGATTAATATAAATTATCTTTTTATTTGCTGAACTTCTTTTCCATGTAATAAAAATAGACATTTAAAAAGTTCAGTGTACGAAACAATCCTTCTGGATCAGAGAAGTAAACAAAGAAAATAAACAAAACAACAATCACTCAACTCTTGTGTCTGGGGCAATCCTCTTATTGAGTGGGATTATTGCTTAATCAATGCTAATTAACGGTTATTCACTCTTGATAAGGGGTAATTAGCTGTGAATGTGAGTCAATGAGCTGACAACCTGTTGTAAACAACATCAATCGAATACTGCATCTGTAAGCGGTGGCGTTCACTAATGCCTACATGGAAGAATGCCTACAGTGTTATCAAAACATCTTCATCATCAGTGGCTTTTAAGTTAAACTACCTTCACCCTATTGGCAAAATGGAATGTTCCACCTATGCCTGCAATAAAAACATGTTTTTTCACAACATTTCTGTGATCGTTGTAGTAGGCCCTACATTTGAGTTTCGAGGCACTCAATTTATTGCCATTATTTATTGCTAGTGAAAAACTTAACATTACAGTTCATTAATCGGTTAATTTCATAACAATGTTACATCAAAGATTTACATTACCATATTTACATATAGTGTGAAAAACAGGCATTATTTGATTGAAATTTGGCAATCCTTCCATTTCTTTCAGTTTGTATATATTACACTTTACAATTGACATAGTGGAGACCAGTGCAAAGTGCGCCCCTAACATATAAGTATATTTTATGTTTTTCTTCTAGTTGTACCATTCTTTTTTTCATTTAACCATTTTTATATTTATCCATATATTCCATTGTGTATTTTATTTTGCCGCTTTTCTCGATATGTTAAAGCTTTTGTTTTTTGGGTTTTATTTTCAATATGAGAATGTCATATATATCCCTGCATCCCTTTGGATCTCCAGTGATATTTTGTAATAAATGAGAGAGAATTGGAGTTTAATTTACTCTTCAATATGAACTTTCGCATATAATGTGAATTGTTCCATATTTAAGACATTGCCATCACTTTTTAGCAAATCATTTATGTATGTTATCCCTCTCTTGGGATGTTAATAGCGTATAATTATAAACTATGAATTGGACAAATTGGGAAAACAATTTCAGATATTTAACACGTCCATAACTTGTGATAGCGGAGAGAAGGTTTTGTAAAGTTGGAGTAATTAACTTTTATGTGCGCTTCACTTATCCTTCTTTACATGCACTTATTCCACTGCATGTATTAATCACTTGAGAAAGAGTACACTAAATTATTTGATTGATCATACTAATCTGTAACTCGTGAATTGTATTGGTATCAAACTAGCTTTCGCTCGCCGGATACCAAACCACTAGCTCGTTTCACAAAGATGTTTAAAAACGGAACGTGGTTAAGTATTTTAAATTTTGAATGTATTGGTGTCTGCCGACCGGTAAAACGAGCTTACATTTGTTTAACACATATTCATTTCCTTAAAAATTAATTACATACATTTTTTTAAATCTCACATATTCATCCTCAAACGGCAATTATATAAAAAGTCTTGTTTTAAAATAAAATCTGATAATAGTCATATATGTTCCTGGAAGCCAAATTCGCACGTCTAGTTAACATGAATACTAGTTAATACTACTAACCTATCAAACGTGATCAACCCCTAACTGTCATTCCGACTGCTTTATACTAGTTCCAAAATTATGTTTGACTGATTGACGCGCGTCATTGTTTGATTTTCGATCACAATCACGATTTCAAACCTCCCTAATGTTACTATACAAAGTTGACTGGCTCTAAAATGATACGTTCCTGTAACAGTCGATAATTCTCGAGCAAATGACGCTTTTGATAAAGTTTGGAATATGTGACCCCGAACAACTCAGGGAATGCCTTTTTAGATAAAGTTTATCAGGGTCCAAGGAATCACAAAACATCAGTGACATGTGCTGCCATCACGTGCCTGAATAACTGCAGCTACTCTTCTTGGCATACCCTTACCAGGCTCCCCAATTGTTTGATTGGTATCCTCTGCCACTCCTCGTGAAGAGCTGCCTACAGTTCCATCGGTATTTTGGAGGAGGATTCCTTTGAAGTGACCGACGGCTCATGATGTCCCAAACACGTTCGATTGGGTTCATATCCGGAGACGTTGCTGGCCATGGAATTCGTGACCCAGTATTATTTGCCAGATCTGGTTTACAGCAAGTTGGGGCATTTAACTGACAAAAAATATCGAGAGTCTTTTAATCAACTGATCATTAAAAAGAAATTCAGTAAGAGATGATATTTTTTTAATTATATTTTTTATTTTGAAAAATATGATTTTCACATCCAATTATTTGCAATCATGTGATTTCTAGTCCAATGGTCTACTATCAAAATCAAATCAAATCAAAAGAAGTTTATTGTACTTGAGGCCTCTGGCCCATATACAAATATATACACACATATATATATATATATAAATACAATATATACATCTTTACAGAGATGCGCATGGATATAGCAATGGAATTAGGATTCACATATATGTAGGATTATATAAAAAATAGTTTAAGATTTTGCTTAACACAAAGCATAGATTACGAATTTCCCTTTAACACGTTTTGTCTAAGATCCAGGCCATGTTTTATGAACAAACATAATTTCAATATAACATCTTCATCATTTGATGACAAAAGTGCTGTAAATGCTATCACACTCCTCATCGAGAAGAAACGTTTTGGTAGATATTTCAATCTCAGTTCAGTATAATACGGACAATCAAATGTAAAATGTATTTCGTCTTCTATAGCATCATTACATAATGGACATAATCTTTGTGATCTCTCAAGCGAGATATATCTTCCATAGTTAATCATAAGTTTTAACAAACCAAGTCTGTATTTGATATATAACTTTCTTAAAAGATTATTCGTTAAGACTGATAGATATTTTTCTGGTTCTAATAAACTCTTAAACTTTCTATACAAATCATACCGTGAACTGCTTTCAATATTGGAATGCCATCCTTGATAGAACATATTTATTGCAACGTTACGAAAACCTTTTAAAAACATCTGTTGCTGACAAACATTTTGGTTGAGCCAAATAAAACCATATCCATGAGAAAATAATAATTGTCTAATCTGTGATACCCATGTCATTTTGCCGATGCTATCAAGGTGAAACATCATGTTGTAAGCTATCTTTGGAAGGCGGTGTTCTGGCATACGTAGAATCTTAAACCAGTATTTTAAACATCTTATTTGTGAGTTAATATAAAGTGGATATCTTCCGCATTCACCATAAACCATACAGTTTGGAGTAGACATTCCAACACATAAAAACTTTTTACAGGCTAGTAAGTGAATCCTTTCTAAACATTCATATCTTTGAATACCCCACACTTCAGATCCATACAATAGGATTGGTTGTATCTGAGTATCAAATAACTTAAAAAATACATTCGGTGTCAAAACTCCAAGTTTGTGAGAAACAGACATGATATGCAATAATGCTCGTTTACCACGCAATGATAAATCTAATACACATTTTTCCATGTTCAAATTTGAGTTAAACATTATACCAAGATATTTATAACCGTTTACGATATTAAGTTCATCTCCATTAAAATACCACTTTTCTTTGCAGCTTAAAGGACCGCCCTTTCTAAATACTATGATGTCTGTTTTAGCTAAATTTACTGACAGTTTCCATTCTTTAGAGTAATTATATAATATATTTAGCTGGTTTTGTAAACCAATCACAGTATCAGACATTAAAACAACATCATCCGCAAACAAAAGCATAAGGATTTCCATGATATCAGGAAACATCTGTATTCCATGTTTACCGTTACTTGCAATATCATAGTATAGTTCACTTATGAAAAATGAAAATAACAAAGGACTCAATATGCAACCCTGGCGCAACCCAGATGGACAATCGAAAAAGTCAGTAACACCATAATCACTACGTACACATGACTTGACATTTGAATATATTGATTTTAACATGTTAAACATCTTCCCTCGTAGTCCAGCTTTTTTGAGGCAGTACCATAGTTTAGAACGATCAACAGTATCGAATGCTTTTTTGAAATCGATAAAAGCTACATAAACTTTGTGTTTTCGACGTGATAGACATTTTTGAATAACAGCATATAAAGTAAAAATATGATCTGAAGTAGAATAATTCTTTCTAAAACCAGCTTGTACCTCGGGAATCTTGTTTCTCATATTTGCCCAATTAGTGAGTCTATTATTTAATATGGAAGTAAAGACCTTCCCTATAACACTCATTAATGATATTCCCCTGTAGTTATCAGGGTTTCTGGTATCGCCTTTCTTATGTAAAGGGATTATTTCAGATCGAGACCAGCTACTAGGAAATGTTTTACTGTCAAAAAGTGTGTTGAAACATTTGAGAAGAAATGGCATGATTTCATATTGAGAGCACTTAATCATTTCTATTACCACTTGATCAGGACCAGCAGATTTTCCATTTTTTTGCTTATTTATAGATGACGTAATTTCCTGTTCCGTTATTTGTGAGTCAAGAATGAATGCATCAATATCGTTATAAACTTCAGAAAAAGTTGGATCGTAATCAGTGTCCAGATGCTGTCCAAATACTGTGTCATTGGAAAATACATCTTTAAAGTGATTCAACCATTCTATTTTAGATATAAAATTCTTCTGTTTTGATCTATTGTGTAAAGATTTTATCTGTTTCCAAAAACTAGATGGACTAGTAATGCTTCTTTGAAGTTTTTCTACTGTTTGTCTACGTAAGGTATATTTGAACTTCCTGCAACAAGATTTATAATGATTTCTTTCTTTACAATATGATGTTCTGTTTGCGATAGAACGATGTGTTCTGAATCTTCTAAGTGCTTTGCGCGTTTCTCTTTTTGCTTGTCGACATTCATGATTAAGTGTTCTTTCATTAATGGATGGTGGTCCATTTCTAAATGTCTTCCTCATGCAAGTAGCAGATTCTAATACAATATCAACAAAATGACTAATTGCACTTTCAACGTTATTTTCAATTTCATCGAATAGAATTTGTTTGCTCTCTGACATCGTGTGCTTTATGTTGTCCAAAAAATTATTAGAAAATGAGTTATTCCATGTGATTTTCTCTGATGGATAAAATTCTGAATGTAAATCATTTTTAACATTCATATTGGGGAATTTACAAGTCAATTCTAATGGAAAATGATCAGAATCAAAGCGATCACCTACAGTAAAATTATCGATGTACTGAAAGAGATCTGGAGAACTTAGAAAATAGTCATTTACGCTTGATCCTTGTTGACCACAATAAGTGAATTCACCATTTCTGTCTCCGTAGACCCTTCCATTAATAATGTAGAGTTTAAAAGCATAGCATAAATCCAACAGGATTTGACCAAATCTATTTACAATTTTGTCATGAGAGTGACGGTCCTCAACAGGATCATCATCTTCCTCAGGGAAGGGAGTATTGTCTCTTATGATATCGTCATGCATGGTAACATCAGGGTTGTTTTTCTCACCCGTTCTTGCATTCAAATCACCACAAATTATATTATAACAGTCAGAAAATAATTCAGAGTTATCTATCAAATATTCATCTAACTTTACAATATTGCATTTCGTGGTAACATTGTTGTAATATGTGGATCCAGACGGTGGGATATAGGTACATAACAAATTTATATCTTTATCAATTTTAAACAAATCTTTAGATATGGAGAAACCGATAAGGTTGTCCATATCGGTCTGAATGACGTTACAGAAACTGCTTATCGATTGGCGTACACATAGACATACACCACCCGATAAACGACCGTAGTCGGATAACTTAATAGCAGGACTGTAGTAGGTATTATACCCATTCAGCCAATCATTACCGGGAATATCTGTCGTAAAAGTTTCGACAAGGCACACAATGTCAAATTTACTTATATAAGTTATAAAATCATCATCATTTATTTTACCAAATAATCCGCCAACATTCCAGCACAAGAATGAGAAAGTATTATTCGTATCAACACAACGTGGGGGCGTGTCACCGGTGAACGCATTTGGAGTTCCTTGTGAATGTTTATCCGGGCCTTGGCCTATTTCCTATGTCCTCCTAGTACTTCGGGGACGTTTTCCCGTTGATTCTTTTCCTGAGTTTCCTGATTGTAGACTACGTTGAGATGATGTCGTACGAGGCACTGTAACGAGTTTGCCGTGTTGGAAGTAACCAAAGTTCCCCTCGTCCTTTACGGCTTGTAGTTGATCTCGTTGTCGGTCGGTCAAGTCGCTCGCGATTCCAAGTCCATTAGCTTTGAATGTAGATCTGGCCTTCAGTAGACGTACTTTATCGTCGGAAACAACCAGTTTAGCTATTACTGGGCGAGGTCTATCACTCCCAGGCCTTTTCACACCGAGACGATGTGCGCGTACAACATCGGATGGCTGCCACGTTTTGAATGTAGCGTAATCGTTAAAAACACTGATCACTGTCTCTTTACAAGCCATTGATTTTTCTCCATCAGCTTCCTCAATACCATAAATAATGACATTCTCTCGACGGCTGAACGATTCGAGTTTATCAAGTTTATCATCAACGTGTGCAAGTTTTTCATTAATTACATCAATTTGGTCCGCAACAGTGTCGACGTCAAGCTGGAGTGTATGGTTATGTTCCTTAACACTATTGATATCCGATTGCACATTGGAAAGAGATTTTTCCAATGTCTCACATCTTGATCCTATTTTCTGAACTTCTTTCTTTATAACGGATATGTCGGAGCTGAGATCAGATTTGACGTTTCTTAGTTCATCAAGGATTGCCTCTTTCACGTTGTTGAGATCGTGTAAGGTAACAGGGCCAGGGTTAGTTTCTACGTCATTTGCACGCAAAAGCATGAAAGTCATTACACTCCTGGGTAGCACGTGCGACTCACCTGTATTGCATATATTTCGTATATGGGTCAAAGGCATGCAGCTTGTAAATGACGTGACGTCACCATAGGTGTGGGGTGATCCTTTGTGCATATCATCAAATACAAAAGCCTGGTCAAATTTCTATCAAATGGTCTACATTGCAGTGGCCTCTAATCGAATGGTCTAAATATCAATGGTCTACAAACCAGTGGTCGGCGACTCAAAGATCTACATCACTGGGTTACGATTCAGTGATCAACTCAAAGATATACAAATCAGAGGTTTTCAGTTCAATGGTCTAAAAATTAATGGTCTAAACTCCATTGGGTCATCAATTCAATGGTCTACAATCCAGTGGTCTTCAATTCAATGGTATATCAATCATCGGTCTACAATTCAATGGTCTACAATTAAATGATCTTCAATTCATTGGTCTACAAATCAACCGTCTACAATCCAGTGGTCTTCTATTCAATGGGCTACAAATCACCGGTCTTCAATCAAAGGGTCTTCAATTCAATGGTCTACTAATCACTGGTCTTCAATTCAATAGTCTTCTATCCAGTGGTCTTCAATTCATTTGTCTACAAATCAATGGTGTACAACCCAGTGGTCTTTTGTTCAATAGTAGACAATGCAGTGGTCTTCGGTTCAATGATCTACACATAAACGGTCTACAATTCGGTTTCTTTAGTTCACTGGTCTATAGATCAATGGTCTACAATCCAGTGAAAAACTCAATGGTATACAAATCGGTGGTCTACAATCAAGTGGTCTTTAGATCAATAGTGTACTATCCAGTGGTCTTCGGTTCAATGGTCTGCAATGCAGTGGTCTTACATTAATGGTCTTAAGGGTCTACTGTAGGAGTAATACACACCCGAGAATATTCTGATGATAAAGGATGAATTGTATACGTTATTTTGAATTTTCCCTGTATATGATTACCATTATTTTAATTTGTTGAAGGAGGCCTTAATGTTTGTTTGTAATTTTATTAAAGTGAATGATTTTGGGAAAATGTTTAGTACTCCTACAAAGAAATCGCTATGTGCCCAAGCATGTAATAAGATTAAAAGACGACGCAATTACATTTTGAATTACATCTTCACAACGTCACGACCAAAGTTTTCCAAATACGGAGAGGGTAGCTCGATACTTTTTCATCTTCATCATTGGTGCTGTCTCATATTTTTGTTTCAGCGTACGTATATCTAGTCTCTCGTAACTCGTAAGTATTGGTACAGTAGGAAAATTCACAAAACGATAATGGTTCGACTCGAGTACACATTCTTAACAAATTGCCTGTTGTGAAATCGGTAAATCAAATGTATAGTCGTTTTCTCTATTTTCTTCATAATAACAGCAAAGTTAAAATATATAAGTTTTATAAGTTGAATTAATTGATATTTAAAGGGGTCTTAATGCATAACTGCTATTACACTTATTGCTTTATCATTTGTTCAATTTGCTACGAATCTAGTATCTCAGTGACACATCATTTCTGTGTTGCATGTCTGAAATATAGTGGACAAAATAATTATGAGTATAATGATTTATATTTTTATTTTATCAGTTCAATAATGGAATATATTATTTATAATTTTATATATGTCTAATATATTCAACTATGTTTGTTCATTATATTTCTTTTAAGTCAGAATTGTATACATGTTGTGTTAGAAACAATTAAACATAATTATTATCATAATATAGGTTGATCACGTGATATTCATATCTTTGCACTTAAGATACTTGAATACTATGGATACTATGTCAGTGTGTTTCTGAAATGGAGTTGCAAGAACGCATTATTTTCGTGTATATATGTACGATTGCTTTGTGTGAAATTTTAAAAGTTAACATTTTTTAATGTAGGCCTTCACTAAAATTTTAACCGATTTTAAGACACACAGGGTAGAGTTCCGTAAGAATGCAAAAGTTATCTCCCTTGTAATGTACAGCACGTAAAGCCTTACAAAACCAGATATTTGATTTATGTATTTATCATTTCCAATGTTGAATTTAGGTACTGTCACCGTTATCAAAATGATAAATGATTATAAAGTCAATGTCAATTCATATAGAGAAAAAAACAGTTTCACATTACCAACATTTATCAAAGCAAGATACAATTAAAAGTATATATGTGGCATCATTTCGCAAAATAATAATTTACTATTTTTGTTTAGTTATTTTGTCATAAATAACGAAAACACTGTTTCAATTAAAGTTTCACGTGGAGGTTAGACAATTGTCATGTCTGCATAAGTTCAAATAACCAAAAAGGTCATCATAAACATAGAGTGAAAATATCAAAATCTACCAATGTTTGCAAGTGTAGTTCCTCAGGCATAAATATTTGCTTCATGGACACTAGGTTTGTCTAAGACGACGATAGAGGTCCCCTTTAAAGGGGCAGTAGCACGTTTTTTGATAATTTTATACTTTAAATATTTCACTGAAAATTGTAAGTTAATGCTAAAGGTATTATTTTGACAGTGTTAAAAAACTCATTACACAAGCCAATCATCCATAGTCAGAGAACAAAGTATGAAGATTCACATAAAGTCCATTGGCGGCCATTTTGTGTGAACACCTTTAATTCATTGTGTGAAAGAAAAAGGAATCGCATGGCTAAACTTTACGTTATATATTTGAATTAATACAACTTCATTTAGTTAAATACATTGTCTTTCAATTTGAAACATTAATTTTCATTTTCCTGACATCACCTTATATTCCACCTAAAAACGTGCTACTGCCCCTTTAAATATGTCCTTAGTTTTATAGTTTCCTTGAGCTAAACTTTAGAAAAGAGTATTTAATTTTCCGTCTCCCCTTTGCATATGATAGTTTTCTTAATGAATAATAGGTTTTTAAAAAATAGGGTGCGTCTTTGAGATCATCCTCGACAATCCAGAGTCAGCTTCCGATAATTTTCCACTATAGAATTATCGGAACACTGGCTCTGGTTTATCGAGGATGCACTGAGATACGTTTGGGATATACTTACAGTTAGCGATCGTAGCATCATAAAAAAAAACAGCAGAAAGCAAATATTACAAACGTTGGCATTTCATGATAATATTTCTAACAGTGATTAAGCGAATTATGATTAACTTCGGTTTCAAAATTTATTATACGTGGACGAAGGAGTATAATAATAATAATAATGGGCATTTATAAAGCGCTATATCCATACACAAGGTGCATGCTCAAAGCGCATTGAAAATAAGAAAATTTAAGGTGATGAGATGAAATGCTATGAAATAAAGCCTAAAAGCAATACTGGTAGCATTGATTAAGGATATTTATAATTAGAGTCTATGGGTAGAATCTATGAATAATAGCTAGAAAATAGATGAGTTTTGAGCAAACTTTTGTGAAAAAACGAAAACCAGACATTTGGTTTATGCATTAAGGTTTTCATTTGGGTACTGTCACTGCTATCAAAATGATGAATAATTATTAGGAACATTTCAATTCATATAGAAAAATCCGTTTCACATTAAAAATATTTATCAAAGCAAGATACAATAATAATATATAAGTGCATCATAATGAAAAACAGCATAAGCAATATTACAAACGTTGCCATTTCATGTCAATATTCATTACAGTGATTAAGAGAATAATCATGATAAAGTTTCATAAATTATTGATTATACTTGGAAGAATCGAGTTGCCAAGCAAAAAATTGTTAAATACTGATCGAAGTGTCATAAAATCTCTTTATCAACTCGCTGTTCATATTCAGTATTTTTCTTAAGTTTTAAAGTTTAACCGACTTACGATTCATTTTGGAGCTACAAAATGTGAAGACTGACTTGTGAAATCTCAGCATATGGTGCAACATTTATAATTTATTTATTAAAACATTAGTATAAAGCAATTGATCGGATTTATATCTTTAAAACTTACAACAGCATTTCTGCAGTGAAAACGGGTCAAAGTGAATTTTGAATCGGAAAATTCATTACGACTAAGATAGTTCAAGGTTAAAGCCAATTTAAGCCATAGGCCTTTTTTCCAAGAAATACTTGGTACTTTTTTAAAAACATACCCACAAATTTATGTATTTCTTATTAACGTCATTAGCGGAAACAGAGTGTTACAAATATAGTAAATGTTTAGGATCTTATTTCTCATACGTTGTAAAACCAAATAAAACATTGCAGGGCGGGGAACTGTTACCAAGCTGAATTTTCTATGGACAGATATTACTTGGTCTCAGTGAGTGAGTGAGTGAGGTGGTGTTTAACGTGTTTTGAATTACTTGGTCTAAAGAAATCATTTCAATGGTTTAACATTTGACTGTCATAAGGCCAAACCCTTCAAAATTCTGTGTCGGTCCTGCACTTTCATTCAATGTTGAATAGGATTTTGTACAAGTTATTTTAAAAATCAAAGTCGGCTTTCTATATATTGATATATTTATATAGATATAATTATATCAACATGAATAATAAAATAATTCTTTTCTTCCTTATAAACATTATAAAAGAGGAAAAAAACATACTAAATGTTTAATTACGCTTACTAGGTATAAATTAAATGAATGTATACGAGTAACTGTAGAAGTCCGAAGGGGCTGCTTTTGAAATTAATCTAAAGTATTTCAAAGCCTTGTTATAAATACAATTGACAGGTAACAGCATGTCATTTACTAGCTTATGCAAATGGCATGTTCGAGTTGAGTATATAAGGACTGAAACGTATTTGTTATGGATATACAACTTCTTCATTCTGTGTGAGCGACGTATCTTCACAGCGGCCTTAGTATCTATATCCAAAGTCGCCTGCAAGAAGTTGTATATCCATAAACATACTTGTTATTATCTAAACATTTTTTAAAGAAAAAATATGTTATATTCCCTCGTTAATGCATTAAAGGAACGACAAACAGTAGGCCTACACTTATTCGGAGATACTTGTATGGTCACAAAATCCAAAAATGATTAAGATAGAATTTCAACAGAATGTTTTTTTGATTGAGTACACAAACAGAACGCGAATTAAAAATATATTTAATTAAACGACGAGTTTAGAACAAGCACATGACGTCATTTGGGGGCGGTTTCTTTGATGTAAGGCTAGACAGGTAATTATGCAAATCAGCCACGTAACTTGCATACGCAACACCTGAACAGGTGTGCCTCAGGTGAAATATAGCTTACCTGTCCACCTGAGATATATAAGTACAACTATAGACACATGACGCTTGATATATATTACGATAACAATAACAGGTAGTCGAACGACCGTTATGCAAGTTAATATGTCTGGAAAGACACTGCACTGCAGTTAATCCCCTATATAATAACAGCGGCCATCACGGTCAACCGGTTAGGCGTGTAATTATTTCATTTCTTTATAGATAAGCAATATGTATTATTTGTGAATTTATTATTCACACAAATGAAACATATTATCGTGAAATTATTCCCATTTGGCATTTACATTTTTATGTAACGTTTCAGGACTTGAATCTTGAAAATGGACTTTCGATTTTGTTAGTTAATTGATCCTACATATTAAAATATTAAGGCTACAACAGCCAAGACAACAACGAAAATTAAACCTTTACTGAATGTGAACATTAACTTGTCTCGTGCCACTGACCAGTGAGGCTACTGACGTAATAAAGTTTTATCAAGTACAACTATGTTGGTTCTTAATACCATTTTCGTTTTTTTGCATGGTTTATAATATATATGGTTTGTAAGTCTGAAGGGGCAGTTTGGTTATTTCTTTTATGTTTGACAACTGTATGATTCAAAAGTTTTGAAAAATTTCTATTCTAAATTCTAGTCTCAATACGAATTTCTGGTGTTGTTGTCATCCTTATATTGAATTTCTTGTCGTATATATATCGGGTGACTCAATTTGGATTGTGGTAGAATTATTTCTCATCGTTTTTGTACATATCACAATGCCACAGGTCTAAACCGGATTGCCTATAGAATCATATTTCAGTTTAAACACATTCCTGAATTTATAATCGTGACTTAACATGAACATGTTTATTTACATATTTACACCCAAGGCGGTAGTCCTAATGTCGTTGATTATCCCAACACGGTTGAGTGCCCTAAACAGTAAAAGGGTCGCGGCATTTCTCTCTGTAACTAAACCACGAGAACAATTGATGTAAAAGGGCGGGGCCAGTGAATGAATCACCGAGCTTTCAGCTTACTTCTTTGGGTCAAAGGTTGTCTGCATTTTTTGTAGCAGCAGCCTTCGTGGCACGTTAACAATCATCTTTATGCATAGGCGATCACGGTACATATTTTACGATGGGAGATTGAGGGTTTGAGGAGACAACAGTAGCTCTCTGGGCCGTGACCACCTTCCGATTGAGTCAACGACCTTCACCTTGCGTGCACTCGATTCGAGTGACGTCAAATCGCTCCCTCCTTCCAAAGTCTCTGATCACTCTCTCCTGGCGGAAGAAACGAAAATACATCGCAGGCAGTCGTGGATATGTGTGTGAATGTGAAGGTGTTTAACAGTAAGTGACCACACCGTCGTTGTGAACTACTTCCTATGTATGTCCGGGATCGCTGTGTATGATATGGCCTCAATTCCTGCCTGGTCGCAGGCGAGTAGTTCGGAAGATATTTCAGACAAGCTTCACACAAGCGCTGGGGCATGGAAACGTGAGACCGGGGTAAGGATAAACAGTGACCCGGTAGTTATGAATGGAATACGTTCAAATAGTGACGATCTTAGTCATGTGGGATCTATACAAAGCAACAGTCAAAACAGCCTGAACGACTCGGATCACATCGTGTCAGTTCACAACAACCCCTTCTTCAAGACGTACGGGATTCGAACCCATCGGCCGGATAGCCGGGGTGATGAGGCAACTGGTCGGGAGGGGGTGACTCTGAGATCCGCAAACAGAGATGATGTATTTGACGAAGAGCCTGGAGAGTACCGTCCTGGCTCAGGGTTTGTATCTAAACTGACTGGCAGGTTTGCCTCGCTTACAACTAGGGAGGAAAACATTTACCGGCCCAAGCGGACGTCAAGTTTAGAAAACCTTTTAGATGATCATTCTAAAAGGGAGTCGAGCAGAGATGACGTGCAGAGGAGGTCCCAGTCAGGTATATCAACAAGTCTGAGTAAAAGTGTTGAAAATGTGAACAGTTATGGGAAAACGCTTGTGCCACTCAAAGTGCCAACTAGTTCCTATCGCTCAAGTTCAGATACTAACGAACGAAGGAGCTACAGATCGTCAAGGGAGATAGGCGATGTCCCACCTCTTTCGAGGGATGATATTATCCTCATCGAGAAAGAACCCATGGAGAAGCCTGAACCTAAACCAACCACAACTCTTTCGCCAAGCACTGGTAAATTCACGGGACCCCAAGTTATAAGCTTGAAGGAAGATGTGGGGAATACGGATGAACTGCCGAAGCCGAATACGGTCCTCAGTGTACGTAGTATGTTTGAGAAGTCGTCCTCAGCTCCTCCCTTACCTATATACACAACAGCCACGGGTCCCAATGTGATTTCGCCTACCAGTAATTTGAAGACTCCACAATTTTCTCAAAAAGCAGTAAGTAAAGTGTCCCCTTCGGTTTCCTCTGAATCTGCTCAAAATAATGTGTCAAATCACTCGGAAGAGAAACCGAAGAAGCGAATGGCACCAAAACCGCCTGTTCAAACCCATCAAATGCCGGAACAGAAGACGACTTTACCTCAAGCAAAACCTCGATCCAAACCAAGTCCTGTCATTGCAGTTGCTCCGTTTGTTTACGATGCAAAATCAACCGAACAGGAACTTGAAATAACCTCCAAATTGAACAGTGTGAAAAAGTCGAAAGAAGATGGTGGCATATGGTCCGAAGAGTCAGTGTCTAAAGTGTTTGATTCTAGTGCTATTATAAAACCTCCAGAAAAACAATCCCGTATTCAATCAAAGTATTCAGGGTCTGCAACGGTAGAATCGACATCAACGGTTTCGAAAACGGTACCGAAAGAAGAGCCAAAACCTGAGAAGAAATATGAAAAACCATATTCAAACGGTATGACAAACGGCTCAACGAAACACAAAAACACAAAACCAGAATCAAGTTTCAATTCAAGCAAGAAAAACATCGATTCTTCAACAACAAAGCCGGTACCAGCTCCGTTGTTTATTCCAAGTACTTCATCTTATACATCAAGCTCATCATCTTTCACAAGTCCGGAAAGTTCCAATTCCAAACCAGATGTCAGTTTTAGTCCGGACCTCTCTCGATTCGAGAATATACCATACGATAGCAAATTGGAGCAAATTTTCCCAAGTGCGAAACCATCAACTGATGATATTCATTTGGATATAAGTAGTGACATTCCCCCCGTTGAAATTTTACCCGAAGGGGGCGGCCCTGTTAGGGCACGTGTTATATCAGAAAGATTGAAAAAGGACGGAAATAAAACGGGACATCACCAGTCCTCTGTTGTTAATAGCGCTAGTCAGGAAGACAATACTCAGAAATTTGCATTAAACTCTGTGAAAAAGCGTAGAATTAATTCAGAGGAGAATGAGAAAAAGGATACCACAAACCCAGAGATTGTAAACTTTCGCAAAAATTTAAAATCAGTTTCGGATTCGAAATCTTCGAAAGTGTCCCAGGTGTTTGATACAAGTCAAATCGTGAGAGTCCCAAAATTGGATCTACGAGGTATTAACGACGAACGACAAAATGGTTACTACCAAGAGGGATACAAACCAACAGAGATTAAACCATGTACCATCATCTTTATCGGAGCGGAGGTTAAACTTGGCCGAAACTTGTTGGAGAAAAAGAGACCAAAAAAGGTATGTAAAAGTTATACATTTGCAAGATGTACTACATTCTGTTAATTACCTGTATCAAGAATATGCATGTTACCTTTCATATTCACAGTCGTTAATCTAATATTTACATGTATATGTTATTACTTACATCTCTTAAGAATTAATTTGCTGAACTGTATATTACATGTATGTCCATGCATTTAAGATCAGATATTAGCTTATACTATAATTTTCCAGAACCACCATACTTTTAACTTATCATTCAATAATACACAGAATTCTCTTTCAGATAGACCTTACACTTGTCCCACATTTATGTGTCATTAATTTATATGTTTTTTTCAGCAACATTTACAGATATAGGTGTATATTCATGCATTGAATATGAGTACAAACTGTCACTGATATTTTTATTGCAGAGTCACTGTTTACTTAGGTGGAGATTTTCAAATTTTAAAGAAAATTTGCAGAGTTGCACTTTTGCTGACATGTCTGAATTTACAATACTTCTTTTCATGAAATATATCTTCATATTCCTGATTAACTAGTTGTCACTAGGACATCATTCCCAACCTTCTCCAAAAGGCCTGTTATTATAATAATATTTCCTTATATTTTTAAATCATGAGGTATTTATCTCTTTCTCCTTCCATTAGCAACAGCAACATTCTAATTTCTCGTTATCTCTAAGATACAGGAATGTCTTCAACAGGTGTGCTTGAAAATAATGAACTGTCATCTAATCTTTTACCTGTCTGGATTTATGATAGTCTATAGGAAAACCGCTTCCCCCTTAAAGTGTTGAAATAAGAAACGTCAACATTTTACCTGTCCATGTCTGTATCAACACATACTCAATTGCTTCCCCCTAGGCCCTCTCAGGTGTTAAAATAACAAACATCAACATTTAAATTTTTACCTGTCCATGTCTCTATCAACACTTACTTAATTGCTTCCCCCCATCAGGTGTTAAAATAAGAAACGTCAGCATTTTTACCTGTCCATCAATATCCTAAATGTCACTAGGTAATATGTATTTATTTACTCCCAAACCAGGTGAGAAGTATAGCCTTTACCTATTCATATCTTCCAAACCACCTTTCCTTCCCCACCCCAAAAGGTGTTATGATAATTGATTTCTTCCCCTCTTTTACCTGTACAGTTCATTCGTACCTGCCCAACCTTCCTCCCCCTCCCCCTCCCTAAAGATTTTGATAAAATAGTAACATCTCTTTTCCTTGCACCTGTCAATAATCAATACTCAAAATGAAATGAGGTAATATCTATGACTATGATCTCCAAGATACAGGTAATCCCGTTTCATATATTGCGTTTTCCTGTACCGTCCATGATCAATGATCAAAATGTCATTAGGTAATATCTCACTCTATGATGTCCAAGATACTACAGGTATGTCCAGTTTCATACCTTCCCATGCCTCCCCATCCCCCACAGGTGAATTAACGAGATCACCTGGCCACTTAACAACAGGTGAATAAAGAACTGTGATCATTCATGCAGAACAATGAGATATATTGCTGTTTCTCATGTGACAGTCATTCAGTGCTGCCAACATGTTATTTGTTACGCCAATTGCGATTGGTTAATCCCTTGTTAGGTCACATGCCATTGGTCAAATATTTCCAAAGGGTCAATGTTCTGACCTAGGTTGAAGAAAGCGAGCATTGTTGTAATTTATGGGCATTTTAACTGTTTGACTGTCTTTAAAGGTGTTGCTTACAGTTCTTTGAAGCTTAATTACAAGTCTTGTATACCTATAACATTATTTATTGGTTCTATAAACAAATGTTTAAAATTCCTTTCTCATGGAAACCTTATTTGTATAAATGTTCAGCTTTTGAATTTTGAAATTTAAATCATTCAAACATCACTGTCATTGAAGTCACTTAGCAAATAAAATTATTGTTAAAACAAATATCAAAATAATTTATTGGAAACTTCATTTCAACAATTTTCTATACACATGAGGTATAAACTTTAAACTTTGAAATTTTAGTCATTTGAAATTAACTGTCATAGAAATCACTTAGATGATGGGTTATTGAAATGAAATTAATTAATTTGAATCTGACTAAGCAAATTCAGTGTGATACTATTTTTAGAACTCTTTATTCATACCCACATTAAAGTCGAACGCTCTCTTTAACATTGGGTTCAGCCTGGGTATTATGTAAGCCACGTCAAAAGGATAGGAGCAATTAGAATACGTTAACAATACTGAATAGCGCTTGGTACATGTAGGCCACACGCTATTTTAAGCTAGAATTTCAACGCCCTATGTTGACAGCATTTGGAACTGATTTTAAATTGAACAAACAAATTTGAATATTTTAATTCCTTAAATCCAAAATTTTGATCGTGGGATATTCTATTTTAAATTTAGTCCTAATTTTGTCAATAATTTTTTTTATGTCAATACAAAATTTATGTCAATAAAAAATTTAACTAGATTTTTCCCAAATGAACTTAACGTCATGAAAGGTGATTCATGTTATATAATCTAATTTTCTAAGATCCTAACATAACACATACCTTTCGGAAAAATTTTATTTTTCAGAGAATTTTTAATTTACTTTACAAAAATGTAAACCTACCTAAATTTTATCTATTTCTTTTGTGTGAGATAATGAAAATGTTACAGTTTTATATTTGAGGTCAGACTATCTTCAAGTATGATCCTGAATATAACAAACTTACATTAATTCACTGTCTAAATGGCAGTTATCTAAAAAATTACATTAATTTCTTGTCTAGTTTTTGTGATGTCCATTTAAATTGTTATAATAATATAACAGTATCTGAGCAACCTCAATAGCCTGTATCACCAGAATAAGGACTTGTGTTGCCATAGGCTAAATTATTCACATGACATTGCAGTACCAATAATAGAAAATACCTTTTTGAAATATTAATGAAGATGGCCTTACACCGTTGTTTCACTATAGACATAGTCTTATTGTAAGTGCAGTTGTATGGTATTTTGCAGTGCTCCAGAATATTTGGACCTATTGGGTATTTATTCCTTGATTTGTATACCATTGCATACTGTTCATTTTAATTGCATATTTAGTAAAATGATACTTAGATTTTTAACATTTGGGTAACTCATAGGAAATTGAGACTGTACCCACATTATATTACTTAACTTGCTTATTTTGTACAAATACCATTATTATAAATGTCTTACAGTTATTAATGAGGTAGTTTCGTTTCTACAACCCACTGTAGAGTTTTGGGGGCTCCTTACTCATCACAACAACGTAAAGGAACAGCAGCACGTTTTGAGGGGGAATATAAGGTGATGTCAGGAAAATGAAAATTAATGGTTTCAATTGAAAGACAATGTATTTAAACTAAATAGAGCAATAATAATTCAAATATATAACGTAAAGTTTAGCCATGCGATTCCTTTTTCTTACACAAATTGAATTAAAGGTGTTCACACAAAATGGCCGCCAATGATTTTTATCTGAATCTTCATATTTTGTCCTCTAACTATGGATGATTGGCTTTTGTAATGAGATTTTTGACACTTTCAAAATCATACATTTAGCTATACCTTACAATTATCAGTGAAAAATTAAAAATATAAAATTATCAAAAAACGTGCTACTGCCCCTTTGAGAACACTCAGGTCTTGGCTAATATATCAAACACTGATATAGAGCTATGATTCTGTAAATCACTACGCTATTGTTAAAATACTTTTGCATACATGACGGATGGTAAGTTATTCTTTTGATTTTTGAAGGAAATGTCTGCATATCTGTACGCCAACATTCAAATTCAATTGCGTTTTTAAGGATTTCATTGCGCAAAATACGCAGATATACGCAGTTTATCTGGAGCACTGATTTTGGTACGTCAAACTACTGATAGTTAAGTTTGCAATAGTATTTTATCAATAAGGAACATGAAAACACAATCCATGCAACAATATTAAGGAAATTGTTGATAGTTGCGATAGTGTTGAGTTTCCTGGTTAAGAATTTATTTTTTATGACGTGCAGATTATATTGTTCAAGTTTATATGAATTCATTTCTAAATGGCATTAGATAAAAAGTTTGATTTTGAGTTACGCATCCTTGTTGTATGGTGAAAATGGCAAAATATTTTTCGAACGAATGATTCTTTAATCGCTTAAGATAGAAAGTTTGATTTTTGGTTATGCACACCTGTTGTATGATTAAAAATGGCAAAATATTTTTCATCGAAAGAAATGATTCTTACAAAGCCTCTTAGAATTACAGCTGAAACATGTTTTATTTCCACCCAAAACTATAGTAGGTCAAAACATATGACAATTATGTGGCTTTTTATTTTTAGACGACGATGTAGTATGAAATTGTCACAGGTTAATTTGACATTAAACGCTGCACAATGTTCTTATAGCAACAGCTTGTTCACGTTGGTCGAAGATTGTGGATGTTGGCGTGTTTATCGTAGTTTATTGATTGACAAGGTAGAGCGTTTGTTTACAAATTTGTTTACGCAAGGGTTTGTTTACAAAACGGCAACCACAGACAAGACTACTAAAGATGATAATCAAGAAATGGGACGGACATGAAAAATCGAAAATAGTTTTTACAATTTCATCAAATTTTAAGATTTTCTTTTTACACGTTTTTGATGTCTTATATTCTTTGAAAGAAAATCTATTATCATAGTTCTAAATCCTATTGAATTGTGTTTCTTTTTTTGTCTTAGAATCTTTTTATTTAATGAAATTCTAGAGTTTGATTATCATGAAGGACATATATGATATTGTCAGATGATAATTTAATATTGTCACTCAGTACTTTTCACAAAGGAAGAAGGCTAACAACTACATGGTAAAATTTAGAAAATTTAATAGTGAAACAGTCAAAATTCATTTTTTTAAATGTTTATCAGTATTGATACTTGACACAATATAAGCATATCAAGGAAGTAAGCTGTCGTTTATATAGATACACTTTGACTTACATATGTAGATGATAAAGCATATAATTATCAATTGTTGAAGGCGACATTGCCGTTATCAACATCATTAAACCCTTCCTTTAGAAGCTCCCCCTGTCACATATCTACATTGTAGATAAATGTTTTAAATGTAAGTAAAGCCATCACAAGCAGTGTATAAAATAGATTGGAAACCTAGCCTGTCCTGAAAATTAATTCGTCAATTCATTAGGGGGAAAAAGCAAAAATTTTGGAAGAGTTAGTTACCAGTCCTGATCAAAAAGTAACCTGTCCTGGCAAAACGTAGCCAGTTTAAGGACTGGCGGATGGGCTATATTTTAAACACTGCCTAAAGCAGGATTTAAATTGACACCTCAATTTGAAAGACTTAAACTGTACCAATTTATGGTAGCTCTAGAGACATTCCACTAGCAAAATTTTGTTTGAACTGAAATATCACCCTATAACATAAATATATTGCAGAAAACAGAAGTGTACCAAATTAGTGTTGAACCATAACTCTCAAATAAATAGAGTTATTATCAGAAGTATTTTTAGAAACGGTATGTTTTTCAGTCACTATATTAATCAGATATATCCCTTCTAAGAAGTCAAGTCAAATCAAGGAAGTCATATTATGGTTATCAGTATTATCGGTGACACAAGGTGTCACATAGTCTAATAATAACATCAGCTATTGCCTGATAGTTACAATCCTTCTTGGCGTATAACATTTATAGCATAGCCATTGTAATAAATTGTAACAACATGTAACATTTTGAAGCACAGTTTTGATGTAGATGACATTTATGTGTTTGAATAAGTGATAAATTGTTCAACATGTAATCGTTCTGACAATGTTGACAATTTATGGTATTAGAAAAATCCAATTTGTTTTTCTTCATTTTGAGTTGATTTTGACTAGATAAGCTTTTGTTCTTCGTCAGCATATCATTTTGAAGTGCAAAATTTGACATAAATTCTATTTCCTAGATAGACATCAATGTCATTCAGTTATTGTTTTGGTGTAAATTATTAATGTTATCAACAATCTAGTTCTCGTGGTTGCCATAGTAACCAAAGATATTTCTTTGTTTGAAAATTCAAATGGCAGGTAACAATACCTTGTTCCTTGAAAATGATAGGTTCAGAAAATTGTTTCGTCAGACAGTTTTGTTAGATTTGATTGATGTATATCGTTTTATATCTTATTTCCTCATATATATCAATTGTCAAAAAAAGTTTTAAAATATCAATCACTTATCATTTCAGATTTGAATTCGTAGAAAAGTTTTTGCATAAAAGTAAAAAATATTTAGAGAGACTTATTTTCAAAAATCCACAAATTAAAGAGAAAAGATTGGTGTGTGTAATTATTTATATAATATTATTGAATAACTTTAACCCTGCATGTAAAGGGTTAAATTACTAAAAGGAAAAATATTTAAAAAATTCTACGTTTATTTAATCTTCATTTTGCAATCTAAGTTTGGAGACTAATATCACTTTTATTTCAATTCAAACGACCTTCTCTTATGTTTGATATTACGTGAGCCTTTGTCATTTGATGTTTCTTAAATTCAAAGATATATTTAGCTCAGAAGGCGGGCATGATATGTTAGATTTGATATCAGATATACGTAATACTCAGACCAATCTTATGGCTTGAAGATAACTGTCACGAAAACTCCTACGGACAAGTTACACAATACATCAACAATACGGCCCATCCTTAAACAATCCTTTATCTCGATCAATCAGCCAGTCAACTGTTTAAAAACAATTGATTATTGTATGTATTTTTTTTAAAGAAATTGATAGATCATGCTAAGTTGAATAAAGAGTATGCCAATTTAAGTCACACTTAAACAAGAAAATTAAATAAAATGAACTATTTTCTTCAATTTTTAGGCTGAGTTTCTTCTATAGACTTGCTTAGGCTTTTATCTTATTTTAGGGTTAGCTGATAGACCATTGAAGGTGACACTCAGTTGATTTCATGGTGTGTTTTTAGCTCACCTTTACAAAGTAAATGTGAGCTTATGTCATGGCGCTTCGTCCGTCGTCCGTCTGTCTGTCCGTCTGTCCGTAAACTTTCACGAAAAAGACTACTCCACCTAAACGAATTCAGATATCATTCTGAAATTGTAATATGTTATACCCATGGTGATTCCCCACAGAAAGGTAGACATTTCAGTTTTGAGAATCCAAGATGGCCGCCATGACAGCCATATTGAATTTTCAATTAGATTTCATGAAAAAGACTACTCCTTCTAAACGAATACAGATATCATTCTGAAATTGTAGTATGTTATACCCATGGTGATTCCTCACAGAAAGGTAGACGTTTCAGTTTTGAGAATCCAAGATGGCCGCCATGACAGCCATATTGAATTTTCAATTAGATTTCATGAAAAAGACTATTTCTTCTAAACGAATACAGATATCATTCTGAAATTGTATTATGTTATACCCATGGTGATTCCTCACAGAAAGGTAGACGTTTCAGTTTTGAGAATCCAAGATGGCCGCCATGACAGCCATATTGAATTTTTAATTAGATTTCATGAAAAAGACTACTCCTTCTAAACGAACACAGATATCATTCTGAAATTGTAGTATGTTATACCTATGGTGATTCCGCACAGAAAGGTAGACGTTAAAGTTTTGAGAATCCAATATGGCCACCATGGCAGCCATATTGAATTTTCAATTATATTTCATGACAAAAACTACTTCTCCTAAACCAATCTAGATATCATTTTTATATTGTAGTATGTTATACCTATAGTGATTCCACACAGAAAGGTAGAGGTTTCAGTTTTGAGAATCCAAGATGGCCGCAATAGCAGCCATATTGACTTTTCAGCTGCAGATGACACATCATTATTATTAAATTTTAAGCTTTCATCAAGTGATCACTGGCACCATATAAATTCTCTAATTTGAACTTACTAATCATAATATTATCTTAAATATGGAATATTTAAGATTGTCGTGCAAGTTGTTCTATATTTTTAAGTGTTTCTAAAAAAAATTAAGATGAAAGACAAACATAATTGATTAATTTGTTTAAAATCTTTATGGCAACTAGCTGCAAAAACCAAATCACATTAAACATGTTAAATTTTAAACAATGGTATCTCCCTTATATTCCTTTAAATACCACACATAAGGGGTCAACCAGAGTTCAGATATTCCACTATGCTAATACACATCCCAAGGCAGGCTGCTAGCATCACAGTGTCAGCTGCTAGTCTGTTGCATAATCAACCTGACCCAATTGATATGGTAGAGCATTATGCTATATGGCCATGGCCCATGTGTATGCAATAAAAGTTATGGACTTGTATTCTCATGACAGTGATATGTTCTTTCTAAGAATAACAACTTACACAAAACTTGTCAAAATAAGCTTTGTGTTTAGCAATCTACATGATAAGTTGATGTGGAATAAATATGCAGATGAAAATCGAAAAGGGTTTAGTAAGAAAAGTAAGGAAATTTGATTTGTCATATCTCTCTGTTGATTTGACAATGCAAAAATGTTTACCATTATAGTACTGTATGAGTGTTAAATAAATTGATACTTTAATGAAAGACATCTCATGGTCACTTGACATGTAAATATTATGTGAACAAAATAAACGTGTTTTATGCATTGCTGTGTTTATGACTTTCCTCTCAATCAGTCATTCATTTTCCTTGAAAAATCTGTACTTTTGGGATTCTCAATATCCCATGCAGCATAACCATCAGTGAAATAATCTTGAAATCATATTAATGATTCACTACAAAACAAATGTAAGTGCCCACCATCCTGTAAGTAATGAATGACATTTAAATGGATACACCTAAACCAATCAAGATATCATAATGAAATTAATACGGATGCCCACATAAAAGTAGCATTTTGAAGATTAAAAAGTACAAGATGGTCACCAATTCAGCCATAGATATACAAAAAAGTTATACAAAAACCTACTGCTTGTTAACTTATCATGATTATATCATTCGTGTATTAATGTTTGTTCAAGCTCTAGTCGTTTCCAAAAGAAGACTAGTATTTTAAAAGATAAAAAAATCATGATGGCAGCCATAATCAATTATATAAAAGATGGTTACATGTATAATTAAAACATTTTACCACATCATTCATTTTAAGGTGAGCTTCTGTACCCTCGGTACTTTTATTTTTTATATGTGTCAATTTCAATTCGCAAAATGTGGCATATCAAACTTAAACTCACCGAATGTGTCTTTTAAATTACATAGTTTTACCTTAAATGAACCAAAGAAAAAGAAAATCTGCATTTAAGTTAAACTACTTTATTTCACATTTGCATCAATGTACATTGTCTCTATCAACTGATAAAAAAATAAAAAATAAATTTTCAATGTTTTTAACTCAAAAAGATAATTGTTGTTATTTTGAAATCTAACCCAGTCATGGTCTATTTTTGTGTCCTACTAATTTGTCTGAATAAACCCTTTTATGTAAAATCTAAGCTTATATTCTCCTCAAAAAGCAATTAAATTACATGAAAGTCCTTTATGTTGGCTGAAGGATGCATAAAGATGTACTTGAAGAGGAAGATTTACAGCATATAAAGGGGTCACAGAGATTGTCATATACAGGGACTTCTTGTTTGATGGCAAAGTCATTGAGGTCACGAATTATCTGTGAGTTGAGACAAATGTGACATACAAACTGTGAATTGAGAAAAATAAACTGTGAATTGAGGCAAATGTGACAAATAAAATTAAAATTGCGAATATGAAAGATATGATTTGTCAATGTATGTTAAAAGATAACTGTGAATTTAAAAAAGTCATGAACTTTAGATATTTTTTCCTTTTGGTCACATATAATCTGTGAATGATTGTTTACTATGATGGGCGTATGACAAATGTGAATTTAGAAAAAATAATTGGCCATTTCAAGTAAAATTTTAACTGTTATTAAATTTTATGACAATTTAACTGTGACTAAATGAGACAAATTAACATAGCCAGAAAAGTATCAATAGTCATTTCCAAGTCACAAATTATGTGTAGAATAATATTGCTCTTTTGTTCACTAAATTACTGTAGATAATTATCACATTTTATACAGGTTTACTTTGAATACAAGTCAGGCAAATTAAAGTTAGTTTATCATCATGTTACATTTTGATAATTACTTTGATAGATTCACAAATTATCCTGTACATTTCCACTTATTTCAGAAAATATTTTTCAATCATTTGAAATTTTAGATATATTTCAATTATGGAAATTTACTCTGTAAATTCAACATAAGCCTGTTAGGAAATCAAACTTAGAATTATTACCAAATAATAACGTCATGAAACTGTGATTGATGTGTTTTCTAAATAGAGGTGAGTAGTTAAAGGTAAATTTGCACCTGAGGTATCATCACTGATAAGCTACCTGTACAGGTGATAGTCTTCACCTGTAAGGTGTACAGGTATTTCAGGCTCGTTAACATTCCTTCGTCTCATTCACCGGAGATAATGGCCTTTTGTCTTGGGATTTGGCAGTTTTCTGACAATTGGGAATAAACATTAGTGAACTGGTTTTAGACATCGGGTAGACGAGGCCGCATCGAAACGGGCGTGGGAGGAAACTGACAATGTCTATTCGTGATTTCCTTTTGAATTTAACATACTCCTCCCTGTACAGTTTTCTTAACATTTGAAAATTGTTGAATTTTTAGAGGGTAGGAATTTCAAACATGTGGCTTGTCCAGTATCCTTACAAAATGGTTGTACAAAATGTTCACTTTGTTGGGAACTTTAATTTTGTTGTTCTTTACAAAATTTGATGAAATAGCTAGGGGGGCAGTATAAAGGTGATCGCTCAAAGGTATAATAATTATAATGGGGACAACTTTTTCAAATATTTTCACTTGGAGTTTGGTTAATTCCGGGGTATATACAGTATATACAGTATCTTACAATAATTATCTTTTGTATGGACATGTGATAAAAATACATTGTTTCTATGTGTAAAGATATTCAATTTCAAGAAACTGATAGGTTTAAAAATAATGTTGAGGTACCTCTTCACTTGTTCAGAAAAAAAGTCAATATTTGGATATGCAATAATTGTTCAAAAAACATAATTGTTTTTGCCACATCATTCTGTTTACAAGACATTTTTAGTTGAAGATGGTCATAACACAAGACAAAACATGAGCAAATGTTCTAGTA
The DNA here is from genome assembly GCA_916613615.1 of Steromphala cineraria. Classification (NCBI taxonomy): domain Eukaryota; kingdom Metazoa; phylum Mollusca; class Gastropoda; order Trochida; family Trochidae; genus Steromphala; species Steromphala cineraria. The sequence goes on along the minus strand of OU744735.1, from coordinate 23,968,812 downwards.
ATTATTACCATCAGACAAAAACCCAACTTATGCCTGTAGTCTTAAAGGAAATGGATTTTTGTTTCCAAAGATGAGTATATATGACAAATATGAATAAAAATGAGAGTTCAAACACCAAATATTTGAGCAAATATTACCATCAGACATTATCATCTTAATATCATAAGTCTTTAAGAAATAACTTTTGGTTTCGAAAGATGAGTGTACATGACAAAATTTTAATAAAAATGAGAGCTCAAAGCACCTAATATTCTAGCAAACATTACCATCAGACATTATCATTTTAATATCAGAAGTCCTTTAAGAAATGGCTTTTTATTGTCAAAAACGCGTATATCTGCTTTATAAACTGCTTGACAGTTCGACATTCACTTTCTGAACTCAAACCTTGGAATGAGCACTAAGGAAGTCTAAAACTTTGAAAACGGTGTGAAATACTAAGAATTTAGCACCGGCTTGTAATTCTTTAAACAGTTCTCCTTTCACAAGTCTTGAAAAAAATTTACTATCTCCGGATTCAAACTTCAGCCTGTGCTAATTTCTGAGATTGTGGAAATAGTCTTGTTGGTTCTATTTTTGAACCTCAGTGTTAACTTCTTTGCTTTTCTTTTAGTTCTTTACATTGGTGATAACATTTGCTCTCAACAATTTCTTCTTTGTTTTCAACAAGATATGTTTGTGTCGGTCTGTTTGTGAGACGGCGAAATTGGATATGATTTTTAAATCTTGAAATTGGATTTCTTTTTTTATCTTTGAGAATTTTGGTAAATGGTGTTATGATATCTTTTATGGCATTAGAGGTGTTGTTTAATTAAAAATAATTTTTTGAAAAGATGGACTAAAAATTTATATTGTTTGAAATATATGTCCTAGCAAAAATTATCAATAATAACTATAAAGATCAATTATAACAAAATTAGAAACTGAAATATTTGGGATACCACAGATTAGCCTTAATGTTTAAAATTTGCAAGCATTTAAATTTTTTTAAATGTCATTTGAATTTATTTACTTTTGATCCTCATAATTAATTCTTAAATCATTTATTATTTTAAAAACTAAACCTTGTATTTTCTTGTAGGACAAAAGACAATTAATAGCTTTAAAGCCAGTTTTTTTCCTAATGAGATTTTAAAATTGTTAATGATTGACACCTGTCAGTGTTGAAATGAACATATGAAGGACATGATGAATGCATTAGTCTGGTAGCAAGTGCTCTGTTATAGAGTGCAATTAACATATGCCTGATGTGACATATATCACTTCAAATAGGATAATTCTTTGAAGTAAAATTAAAAAATAGATTTGTAAGAAATTACTCTATTTTTTAAAAATGTTGAAATTAGGTCATAAACTTTGCACATAGGAAAAAATTGCGTCTTTTTGATTTTACGTTTTCTTGAAATGTTAACTGCCGGTAATGTTTATTGAACTAAAGAGAAATAATTAGCATCTTTATACATGTATCAGTGTATGAAAGGGTCTATCCGCAAGTCCATAACTTGGTTACTTTTGGCCTAGGCTGAAAAATGTTTTAGTTTTTCGGTAATTTTACCATTAAAATATATTTTTTTAAATCACTTTTGGACGATAGATTTTCAAGTTTTTTTCATGCACTGCTAATATGTGCTCATTTGAGAGATTTTTTACTACACAATAAACATTTACATCTAAAGCAATCAGTATGTTTAACAGTAAACACCAATGAGAAACATTAAATCATACCTACCTTGTTATATGCTTTTGCTTAATTCAGATGAAACAGGTCCTAAAAAACACGATAGGACTGTCCCTTTAATACCTTTTGGTTGCTATAAAAGACTGGGGAAAAGATTGTTTTGAAACTTTAAAGTTTAGGTTTCAAGCGATTAATCTGTAGAGACAGTTGGAAAAGCTAAAAAAAACTAATGGGGAAAGTTGCAAAACTTTTATTAGGTTTAAAACTTCAGTTTTGAAGTATGGTTTCTCTCCATGCTAATTAATCAGTAGAAAAATGAAATTATTGTTGCTAACAGGAAAGCTAGAAAAATAATGGTGGGTGATATTTTAGATTTTAGGTACAAAATAGTTATTAAGTGGAATGTACCCCAAAAATGTATTTCAGCAGACAATTGTAAAGAGCTTTTATGGAGCTTGGACATGTAAAGCTTAGAGAATTGTGTCCCATCGAAATGTTTGACCTTTTCAGCAAGTACAATTGAAGCTACATTTGGTTTGGTAAAAAACGATTTGAACAATGTTTGATACGGTAACCTTTCATCTGCACTTTATGGATATGACTGAAATTCAAAAACAGTGTATATATAAGCTTATTTGTCATATTAAGGACAGACAAAAGCAAAAATAATATTTAATTTGTATAGTGCTTAGTGCATGTTTTAGTCACTGCAAAAATACCTATCCAATTTACATAATACTCTATGCAGTCATGTCTTATAGGCAGGAATAAATTAATTTTAAAAATACATATCAGCAACAAACAGTCTTCTCTGATGCACAAAACAAATCAATATAATCCGCGATGTAAGACTTAACACTTCCTTGCCCAGACGTTCACGCCTTTTATCTACACAGGTTCGATTGTCTTATCAGTGTTTTGCAGACATGCAACTATCGTGATCAGTGCTTTTTCTTTGAAGAGGGTGATAATACAGATGATGAATTCAGTGGCTTGTGTTTTGAAACACTGTGTCCATCTTGTAAAAGTTCACTCCACCAAAATCTTAAGATGATTTGTTTTCTGTAACAAAAACATTAATTTTTCTCTCATTTTCCCCCAACCATATGTTAAAGGAATATGTATCACTGTTTGTTTTTAGAAGACAATTTTGTTATCGCTCTGCAAAATCTGTGTTTAAGATAAACCCAAAAGTTCAATGTGATGACAAATTTATTCAAAATATTTCAGGGATTCCTTAATTTCTCAAACACATATAAATCTCCCTTGTTTCCATTATCATTGAATGAAGAAAAGCATTTACAGGCCTTATACCTTAATAAGGGGATAGTTGATTAATGATATAACATCACTATTTAATTAAAGGGTGAACATTTAAGTGACGATACAAGTCTGATATAAGCTAAAAGTAAACATCTATAAGTATATTCATGCTTTTTCCATTTTCCTGTATCTTTAACCCTTTCCCTACAGAAATATTCCTAGTATTATGCCCCTTGATCTCTTACATTTTTTAGGAACGTTTCCTCAAACTAGCCTTAGCATCTTTCGACACTGACTATTTCAGCCAGGAAAGGGTTAATAGTCACTTTTCAAAACAAGAAATATCAAGTTGATTAGGTAAACCTAATTTGATGTCAATAAATAGGAGCAATGGTTAGTTAACCTTAGCAGAAATGGCTTTTGGGGCCAAAAGAATAAATTTTAGAAAACTGTAACTGGAGCTGGAGAGTTGAATGCTTACGTATCCAAAACTCGACAATAGCTGTGAGCTATTTACAACCAAGATGCATCCAAGCTATGTGTGTTATCTTACCTCTCTGCATGCATTGTTTGCTTAAGCTGGCTCAACTACCTTGTTTGAATTTCTCTGCATTAAAGAATCTGAGTGTGCAGATTCTAGGTGTTGTGATTTGAAACAGAATACTTATGTGCAGCGTTTGAAATTAATATGTTTTGGTAACAGTTATTCAAACAAATGATGAGAAAATTTTGTGGCTCCTTTTTACTACTTGACATGTTTGTAATTTTTCAACATTATTACACTAGGGTATATAAGCTCATCATTCATCAATATCATAGGTCAATATTTTGTCTGGCTTATAGAGTCTCATGGCACAGTCAGGGTTAACCTAAGGTTTATAAATAATACAGTTCAGTATCCTGTCTTGCAATAGTCTCATTGCACTCACATGGTTAACCTAAGGTTTATAAATGATATCATAGTTCAGTATACTGTCTTGCATATAGTCTCATGACTCATGACTCATGAGAGGGTTAACCTTAAAGGCACCACTCGAGCGGCTTTCATCTGCCATTTTGAAAGGTTAGCATTGCAAGAAAACAAATGTGCTGTAATATGCTTATTCATTAACAAAATTAAGTAATAACTACTTGATTCATAGAAGAGAAGCATATTTACAAATAATTCATAATAAAAGTTATCAGCTGCTATAGCATTTTGTCGTTGTAGTGCATTCCACGATCGTAGCTTCGATGATTGGCTTCATTTCACGATGTTTTTATTTTTTGAGCGATACACTTTATTTTTTGTTAAATTGTCAAATCTTTAACAACTAAAATGCTTATCTCACAAACATATATGAAATTAAGTGTGAAATTATCATGTAAAAATCATATATAATTGTAAACAGGAAAGTCTTCCTGAATTTCGTTTCCACAAAAAATACCCCGCTCGAATGGTCCCTTTAAGGTTTATACATAAAAATGTAGTCAAGTATCTTGTCTGGAATACAGACAGGGTTAACCTAAGGTTTATAAATAATATTGTTCAGTATCCTGTCTTGCATGTGGTTACATGGCACAGACAGGGTTAACCTAAGGTTTATAAATAATATTGTTCAGTATCCTGTCTTGCATATGGTCTCATGGCACAGACAGGGTTAACCTAAGGTTTATAAATAATATTGTTCAGTATCCTGTCTTGCATATAGTCTCATGGCACAGACAGGATTAACCTAAGGTTTATAAATAATATTGTTCAGTATCCTGTCTTGCATACAGTCTCATGGCACAGACAGGGTTAACCTAAGGTTTATAAATAATATTGTTCAGTATCCTGTCTTGCATATAGTCTCATGGCACAGACAGGGTTAACCTAAGTTTTATAAATGATATTGTTCAGTATCCTGTCTTGCATATAGTCTCATGGCACAGACAGGGTTAACCTAAGGTTTATAAATAATATTGTTCAGTATCCTGTCTTGCATATAGTCTCATGGCACAGACAGGGTTAACCTAAGTTTTATAAATGATATCCTAGTTCACATCCTGTCTGGTATTTTGAGTCTCATGGCACTGACAGGGTTAACCTAAAGTTTATGACCAATGGCATGCAACTGGTAAAGGGTGCATGACACGATACTGCAATACCAGTGATAAAAGGGTGACGACCATTGACATTCCTATGACATTATTTACCCAGAAATGTTGATCTTATTCAAAGGTCTTCACATTCTTGTGTGAGATTTATAATCCACCCGTCCAACCCACAGTGCACGAGTCTATGTCACGAGATACCGGCTTGCTAACAGACCACAATGTGACATCAAACAGTTTTAGTCCCCTATACTAAATTTTCAATTCTCCACCAACCTCTCCCACATGGTATAGTTTTGCCAGCCTGAAAGACCTGTTTATTTAAGTCTTCCAGCGCCCTCAAAATTTCGGTGATTCTTTCATGGCTTCTGTGATTATTGTTGATAGTCCAATGAGAAAAGCAGTGATAAATTTACCTCCGAGTTCTGCATTAAATACTCATAAAACTCAGAAATGACCCATAAAAATCTAAACTGTAAGTCCAAAGATACAAAGTTAATTCGTGTTTCTATTCCCTTACTAATTAAATTTCAGGTTTTAATGAAGCATGCATTATAACTATTTAACATGCTTTCAAGATATTGTAAGAACATTTTTAAAGACATTGCATTATATGAAAACAACTAAGCTTCCCTGATCAATTACGAAAATTTCTATTTTGAAATTTTATGTTATATATTGCTCAAAATGAAATATTAGGAAATAACGAGTAAAAAAAATTCACTCGAGGTTGCCTGTGGAATTTCCCAGACTGTTAATACAGATGGAAAATTTGCCATGTTTGTATTTTTCTTGGGTAATCCATGTTTGTCTGTCGTGTTTGTCCGAGGCCAGGAGCGAGAGGTGACAGTGATGTTTGTCGATGTTTGTCCGCCGTTGTCTCCAGGATCAAGAAAATGTTTGGTCTCGGGGTTGGTCCATTAGAACCATTGTAGTGCTCTAACGGTGTCGCACACTGCCGTGATGTGATGTCTGGAGTGAACTAGGTCTTCTAGACTGTCTGTGCATCCTTGAATTTAAAAGACTTCATGAGAATCTTTGCTGTCTGCAAAATGCAGTGATCTATGAGCATTATAGTCCTTTTTAATTCAGCACAGCAAAGCAATTTTATTGAAGAGAAAATATACTCAACAAATAAAGGAACACACTTATTTTCAGTCCTTATTCATGACTGTGTATTATTTAGGAGCCTTTGTACAGTCTAGGTCTTAATTATTCAATGTCTAGATTGACTATGGAATGAAAAGCCTGAAGTGATAGAATATGAAACAGAATATGAAAGAAGGTACAGTAATTTCATAGTATTTCATAGACTAAACTTTTGGAGTAATAATTTTCAAAGTCTAGATATTCTATTGTTCATATTATGATCCATATCTCATGGCGTCGTGTTATATATATTTTGTCATCAATAATTAAGAATCTATATCAATTGTTTTCATAACTCAATGATTGACTAGAGGCTAAAATCAAAGATCTATGTACAAAATATTTTAACCTCATGGATCCCGCAACAAACATATCAAGATTTTAATTACAACAAGTTGTTCTATCACAGAATGTGAGTTTATGATATATTGGTATAGCATTTGTTCACTATCTAGTCATTTATACTTGAAATTTTGACCACCAAGATTTATCATCATAAGAATCATCAAATATCTCAATGTTGAAAATCTGGGCGGTCCCTTTCTTATTTTGTTGTGTATATCTCTGAGTCACTATCTCTGTTGTCAATGATGATCAGTTACTACACAGTTAAAACCCTAATTTAAGAGTCGAATAATTAATCAAAGTAAAATCAAACAAAACATGTTGTACTAGAAGACTCCTAGCTATCAACTCAGTTACTGGAAATTGATTTTATCATTTTGTTTACGAGAATGCTCAGGAATTCTCAGTGCGTTGCTGCATAAAAACTTCAAATCGCATCCCTGATTGAGAGCGAGGGGTCGAATCGGTTGACCCCAGAGTGAGGCTGCGAGGTAATCAAGAGAGTCGGGATCGTTTCCAACTCTCAACAAGATAGATGTCTATCCATCGATAAAAACCAAAATACCGAAAACGCCAATCAATATTCTTTGCTAGTTTGATCGCCACAGTTTCCTCGTCGGTTCGCTGTACTTACGATGTACGTGGTTACTTTGGTTGGACTATTTCAAATATTAAGCCAATTTCGATGGTATTCATAATTTGGCTGAACGTTAACCCTGTTACGGCTTGATCTAGGGTGACTTTATGGTTTTGGTTAAATCTGGTCTGAATGTTAACCCTTTAAGTGCCACTCTCTTTGGTTAGTAATAAGAACCCTTTTGTCCATAAGGGGTCTGGTATTTGGAGACTTTATATCCTGCATTTTGAAGGATCTTAAGAGTTTGGTAAGGGAGATGTCTGAAAAAACATGTTTGAACTCAAAAGAAAAAGACAAAGTTGTATAGTTGTAATTCCTCCTTTTGGTACCTTTCTTCAATCATCAAGAATATACATTTAGATCGAACCCCATGCATTTAATTTTAAGGAATTAGAGTCTTTGATAGTCTAAGGGGAAAACTGTTATTCAAAAGATGATGCCAAATTTTATTGTCACAAGTTCTTAATTGAAAATCTTCATAAAATGATTTAATTATTTAGAAATTTCATTTATCTGTGAACATCATTACTAAACAAGCTTTGAGCAATCATAATGAATCCCCAATGGGTTGGGAATCAAAGTTATTGAAAATGTTTGATTGAATTGTTAATTGGAACAGTTACTATTCTCAAAAAGGGGGTTTAAATATTTTGCATATTTCTTTCTTGGTCGATGAATAGGTCATTTACCCAATTCTTCATCATTGCTCTTCTAGAATAGAGTAAATCTCCTATCTTCACTTTTGGAATGTGACCATTTTATTGATTTTCAAAACTTTATAGCTTTCGAGGTCCTAAAACAACATTCAAATTTTATTTCTAGCAATATAGCAAACCCCATTAAGTTTTATTTCTCACTGTTTAAGTTAAAACATTCATCTGATGCCTCTATAAAATATTTTCATAGATTTATTCCCTTGAAAGTTCTGTATTAGAAAAATTACAAATTTTCTGTTCAAACCTTTTTGGTTGAATCACAACCTTAGGTTTATCATTTTCAAAAGAACAAAGACAAAATGTCTTTCACCATGGATATAAACCTTTTGCGTATATTATTCATTATTCTAGTACCATTTACATAATATTTACCTTGTATTAAGTCATAGGGACATTGGACATTTTTATAAGTATTTCTATTGTCATCAAGAAAGAAATCAGATTATATAAGCAGTATATCAATGCATATGTTTACGTATACATATACAAGGACTATCTGATATGCATTTCATAGACCATTATAATGTTAATCTTCAGTACAAATTACTTCAATACGAATATGTTTAGGTATATAATGTGTCATTTATTTGTATACTTAATGTTATTACTTCATATTCAGAATGCTTTTTATGTATTCAATGTATATGTTAGCCATTAAAAATTCTTCCTCAATAGAAAAGAAACTACCAAGCTCTTACCAAGATATTACTGTCGCATTTGTAAATTATAATAGAATTAACAGGAAGTTGAACAGTGGTGGCTTGAGAGAAGATCTATTTATATGAACGAAGCTTGTCTTGGTAAAGAGGAAACTTTGACTGAAAGAATTAATTGTGTTTCATATGACAGTTTTGGTTTTGAATTTCATGACAATTGTGTCATTGTTTCTTATATCATAAAATACTGGGGACGTAGCTCAGTGGTAGAGTGTCCGCTCATTACCCAGGAGACTGGGGTTCGATTCCTGGTCGCATCATACAGAAAGAAGTTCAGAGCTGTTGCTGTCCTGCTTGACACTCAGCATTGTAAAGAAAGAACAACGTATTAACTGGCGCTGCACTGTGGCTGCCAGGTGCAAGATGCACAAAACAGATTTCCAATATGAACATGTACTGAGGACAATAAAGTGTTATCATTTAATCTAATACAACATATAAAACCCTGTTGATGTATGCAACAACCTAAAGAAGTTAGAAGGTTTGAGTTCAATTCCCTTTCCACCAGGTACCCAATTTCAGTGCTTAAAATGCTCAACTACCTAAGAAGTATCCTGCACCTTCAAGATCTTCCTTTCATTAATTAGCGAATGATGTCAAGCGTTAATTTGCACTCATTGTTTATGATGCTAATTACACATTGAACCAAGTTCTACTATTTTATGCAAATACTATTGGTTAACAAAATCAATCTTTTAAACTGTCCGAAATCTTTAGAAGGTAATAGTTTCAAGGTTTTTTGAGGGTTTTTGATCTAATTCTTTCAAACTGATACCCAATTTCAATGCAAAGTTTTCCTTTTAACAAAGGATTTTTGAGTTCTGTAACTCAATTATTCATGTTGTCAGTCAAATTTGGCTCTTACCGGGTACCCAATTTCACTGAGAACTCAAATATTACTGTTGTAATTTCTGTAAATTAAATTTGAACACTGCAGTCAAAATAGAAGTTTCAATTGGGATCCAGCAAGGTATGCAATTCCAGAACATGTTTGGTTTATTCAAAATTTTTAAACAAAAATATTCAACTTTTAACTTGTTTCATTCATTTTGTAAATCCTTCAGCAAAGAAAATAGCAAAAACATATGTCAACAATGTTCAAAATTTCAACAATAAAAATTCAAAGGAATCTAAATTGCAAATATACGTTGTCCCTTGCATTATGAGAACACTAATAGTATTGACAGTAGAACTTGGCTTCGGGCCAAAGCTTTCAAGAAGTTGGGGTCAAATAAGTTTCAATATTGTGGGTACCTATATGCGAGACAACTGATGACCTAGTTAGGGAGGTAGATATACACCTATAAACCTGTCGCTCTCAATCGTTACCTCTCAGGGTGACACCTCCGATTTGACATCCCGTCGTGGTTGGGTGACATTATTTTGTACAAATGGACAAGGCCTTTTTTATTTTGACGGACTTGAAAGGAATTGAATTGAAAGAGTAAATGGTCAGCAATTTGCAACATGATGGATGATATATACATTATTGTATGTTTTCTCTGAGTGATACTCTTTGTCATATTTTTGGGAGAATAGTTTTTTGATTAATTAACCCTTTACTTCCTATGTTAGGGAGTTTCTGATGTGGATGTGTCGTTTACCTATACACTATACATACCTATTGATAGTCAAAATAAGTTAGAGATATGGGAAGTTAGATGATTGTATCGATGCGTTCTATTTGATATCAGAACAATATGATTTTAAGACTACCCACATTCTAAGCACTCACTTTAAAGATTCCTGACTCCTGAATTTACCTGCCCTAAGCATTCAACAATAGTCATTGAAGAATCTGTGGAATTCACATTAATACAACCTAGCCTGGTGTAAGATTTCAAGATGACCTATTGAATACATCAGATAGTCCTAGATACCACTTACAAGATAGCAAAGAAGATTTGAGGACTTGAATTAGGTTTTATGTCACCATCAGTAGTTGGGAATTTTTCTACATGGAGTAGAGTTTGGTTATTGATAGAGACACACCATCAATGGCTGAAATATTGCCAAAGCCAAATAAGGGGTACTAAGAGACAAGTCCCTCCCTCCCTCCCTCACTCACTCCCTCCCTCCCTCCCTCCCTCCCTCCCTCACTCACTCACTCACTCACTCACTCACTCACTCACTCACTCACTCACTCACTCACTCACTCACTCACTCACTCACTCACTCACTCACTCACTCACTCACTCACTCACTCACTCACTCACTCACTCACTCACTCACTCACTCACTCACTCACTCACTCACTCACTCACTCACTCACTCACTCACTCACTCACTCACTCACTCACTCACTCACTCACTCACTCACTCACTCACTCACTCACTCACTCACTCACTCACTCACTCACTCACTCACTCACTCACTCACTCACTCACTCACTCACTCACTCACTCACTCACTCACTCACTCACTCACTCACTCACTCACTCACTCACTCACTCACTCACTCACTCACTCACTCACTCCATTCATTCATCCATCCTTCCATTCATCCATCCTTCCATTCATCCACCCATCCATCAGTCAATCAAAACCCACCTACTCACTCACTCAATCACCTACTGATGAAGTCCTCATTTCTGAATCAATACTTGTCATTTAAAGCGTTTTTTGTGGAATACTCGCATAACCTGGTCATTGCTTTTTCATTTACCTTTTTTTTAACTTAGGCTTCAAGAAATCACTATAGGGCTTAAAGGGTAAATTTTACAAGGACTTTTTTGGATGACTATTCTGTGACCAAATTTCCCAAAAGAGAAGACATTGTTCATTTATATTCACACTGCTTCAATTTCATTTAGCCTATAGTCCTTTCCACACATTCAAAGAACTACTCTTACAAAGATTTTCCAGAACATTTCCTAAGGGAGCTTCATACTCATCAATTACCCCAATTTTGCTATCATTAGGGACCAAATTATTGGGCTTGAATAAGTGCTGAAACTGCTTTTATAGAACGTTTTTTATCACCAGGATTAGAAGCACAAAGAATATATACCCAAACCTTATAATTTTCCAAAAATATCAAGTCGGCCAAGTGTTCATATTTGAAAATAAAGTTCCAAATTTATTGTTTCATTGCAATTGAACAAATTTATTCAAGGAACAGATAACATTTAAGTTGTAAATTATTGTTTGAAATTTTCTCAAAAAAGGTTAATGTTTCATGTTTCAAAAAATGTCAAGCGTTAACGTCTCATCTTTTATTCATGATGATCAAAGACCAAAATTGATAGTTAAATATGTTTCATTGCATTCAACAAATTTATTGAAGGAAACAATCCAAACTAAGAAGGGTGCATAATTTGAACAGGTTATCTGTTATAAACATCACATTTTACATGTTACAGTTAATTTCCAAGCAATTCATATAATAAAAATAATTACATGAACTTGGTAGTTGAATAATTTTTTGAAATTTTCTGAAAATGGAAAATATTTGTTATTGCAGGACATTTCAAACGGTATTGGCACCGTGAGGGTTAAAATCTATTCTTTTTTCATAACAACAACCAGGAAAATTTTATACAGCACATTGTTAGATATCCTTGACAAGGGTTTGGTAACTTTATCCTTACCAGAAGTACTTCCCTGTAAGTTTTTAACACTGCAGTTATTGTTTACAAAGAATCAGGAAGTTAGATAAATTTGGTTTTTTTTTCCAAGTAGCGTTGACTTCTTTTTCCTTAGTTTCATATTTTGTTTATTTGTGTTTGATTTTGCTTTGTCTTAATCAATCTGAAAGTAATTTTTGAATAACTTTCATTTTATTGTAAGGAAGCTTTGTGAGATTTTCATAGCATGATATATTGTTTATATCTTTATCACTCTTACGAGAAATATTCAGGGTTTATCCTATGAACGACATATCATTTAATAATTGATATTTGAGACAAAGTTTAGGTGTCATAATTGAACAAATGTAAAATGTATAGGTTTGCCTAATATTATTCAACTACTAATCATACTGTAATTTTAGCAATATCATTAACCCTATACCTGCTAAAGGCTTCTTCTTGTTGAGCTGATCAAAACATGAACATTAACCAACCAATTTCTTAATTTTATATGTCACTTAAGGGAGATTAGCATCAAGATGTTTATAAATCACTAGTTCATCTACTTATCTTTCTTTTGTGATCAAACACTTTAATATTATTGTACAGAAGCTCCGAGAGTATAAATAAGATGTAGCTGATTTGCATACAAATTACATCTCAACTCCTTGTGGAATGTGTTGCAGTTCAATTTGGTTGGTTTATGTTTCTTAATCTGACGCTCTTGTTTATATTTTCCTGTTCCTAGATTTTACTGAAAAGGAAATTGAAATTTGTAACAATATATGATTGTTAAGTTATTTATGATTGACAACAGTTGTGATAGATTTTCCTCATGGCATTGAATATAAAAATTTGATATTTGCTAAATAATATTCATTTAATGACATTGATGGAATTCTATACAACAAGGATACGGGTATAGCAGTGTGAAATTTTGTAGTCAAATTTTATGTTAATTAAGAGCATCTGAAGGCCTACATTTCAACATCTTCCTACGCAGAGCCTAAAAGGCCAGTTTCCAAACTGTCATTTTATGCCTTGCTGCAGAGACTTTACTTTTCTGTGCTGCTATAGTGCCCCTACAGAGTAGAGAGCAGGCACAGAAAACTCAAGGCTATGCAGCAAGGCACAAAATGACAGTTTGGAAACTGGCCTTTTAGGCTCTGCGTAGGAAGATGACATTTCAATGAATATCCAATATCATTATTACTAACTTTAAGATCTTTTTTTGAAAATTAGGGATCAACTACTCTAAGCTTCACAGGATAATTGTATGCCCGGCATGATAATACCAAGAAAACCACCAGGTAAAGGGTTAACAATTAGATACCCCCAATTCTAAATATCAAAGGTCGAAAAAAGTTTTACAAATTTCATGCAAGAAGTCTAAAGCTCAGTCTAACGAATTATCAACATGTTCAAAAATGTTTCATTCATACAGTTACAAACCCCACAAAGATAAATCCTGCTTAGTGTAATTAATGAGATTAGCCATGTTATCCTACACTTAGGGTAAATGGGCAAACTAAGTACACTTACCACAGGCTTAACCTGTGAAGCATGTGGGGCGACCTAAGCTGCTTAAGCAGGCTTAACGAGCGCTTGTTAACAATACATCGCTCAACTGTAAACCACTGAATCAGTTTTATCCTTTAATGAACTTGCGTTAGTGCTCTTTGAAGAAGATGGTTAAATTTGTTTTCGTAGTTCCCCCTGTGGTTCTGAATGGATTTTGGACTAAGATTTCTTTAATGATCGGTTTTGATGTTTTGGTAATATTTTTAAAAAATTGGTTTTTCACAATTAACCAATGGATCTATTTTGTCATGTAAGGTGTTGTTCCCTTTTGAAGAAATTTGGTTTAAACATATTTATTCATGTAAATGATACATGAATTAGGACACGCAAAGAAGAAATTTGTCTTGTCTTTGGAAGTGGTTTTGCTTGGATAACAGTTTCATTTGATATTTCTAGAATGATTGGTATTGATTCTTGTTTAATATAAAAAAATTCACATCTTATCAATGGATCAGTTTTATCTTGTAATATCCTTTTGTTGTTGCTCTTTAAAGGGGCAGTAGCACCTTTTAGGGGGAATATAAGGTGATGTCAGGAAAATGAAAATAAATGGTTCCAATTGAAAGACAATGTATTCAAACTAAATGAAGCAGTAATAATTCAAATATATAACGTAAAGTTCAGCCATGCGATTCATTTTTCTTACAAAAATGAATTAAAGGTGTTCACACAAAAATGGCCGCCAATGGATTTTATGTGAAGCCTCATATTTTGTCCTCTGACTATGGGTGATTGGCTTGTGTAATGAGATTGTTGACACTGTCAATATGATACATTTAGCATTTACTTACAATTATAAGTGAAATATTTGAAATGTAAAATTATCAAAAAACGTGCTACTGCCCCTTTAAAGAAGATGGATAATTTTGTCTTTGGAAGTGGTTTTGCCTGGATAACAGTTCTGATTGAGATTTTTAGAAAAGATTATGTACAATTGGTATTATCTTGCATTGGTAAATACAGAAATTCATTATATAAGTTACATAAAACACATTTGTTGAGTAATAAATGATAATAAAATGTAAGAAATGAAATATATAATGAAAAATATGATAAAAAATGTTAATTGACTGATACAAACACAAGCTATCGAATAATAATGTTGAGCAGTAATCTTCTTTTATCAAATAGTGAAATTCACTTTAAGAAATACTTTTTGTACATATGGATCCAGTTGGTATAGAAATGCAATCAGTGAACCTTATTTTGTACCTTTTCAGCCATTTTAATTTAATAAAAATCCCTGAAAATACATTTTATGAGTAGTAATCTTATTTGCTAAATAATGCATTCACGTAAAAATTACAAATTGTATACATGAATCTCCAGTGGTAGAGAAACTGTTACAAACACTATCAATGTACCTTGATTTATTGTTTCTCTGACATTTGACAAATTGACAGTTATAAACCACACGATAAGGTGTTTTATTATCAAGCTTATCAGGGTAGAAGATAAACTAGCAAATAAAAATCTTTCACTGAAGGGTGTTTCCTTCGAAAGTGTTTCCTCAAGTTTTTCAAGTTTTGACCTCGCCTATAGAAAAACTTATTCTCTTCCCTATTGGGCCTGTCTCCTGCCGTTTTCACCTGTCTGCTAATTAGCATTCATGACATACCTGGCCCAGGTAGAAAGGTGAAAATACAAATGTCAAAAACAATTTTGTATGTCAACATAGAAACATAAGGTAGTCGACATAGACAAGGAAAGAAAAGGTGTCATCGTCCACAGATTGCAATGGTATGTTACTTTTGCTTCTATCGAGAGTTTCATAACTTGGTTTTCGTTTTTACTTATTAAAATTGTCAGATTCAGTTCTGTTGTTCAAGTCTTGAGTTAAATGTGGTCAGACAGGTTGCATCATCCTTGTGAAAGAAATTGCTTTTAAATTAAAAAAATATTGATGTTAGCAAAGTGAATAGCAATGTATTTAAAACATGTCTTCTATTGTTGAAATGTTGTTACCACATGATATCAAATATTATCTGCCTCTGTACTTGTACTATAGGCCTAATGGCCCGAAATACTGAATAAACTGAATCTGAAATTGCTTTTACTCACTAGTGTTCATTCAATTTCTTAATTTTCAAGTTTAAAATGTTATATCTTTTATGTCATGACATATATGATTTTTAAAAGTAATGTTTTCATAAAGATAAAACTAGATTAGTGTTTGCGGGACACCGCAAAAGCAGAGCAGCCCGCGAAACTTGGGGTTTCGCCTTACCCTGTTCCGCCTTTTTCAGGCCTCTCCAAATTGGGCATTTTCTCTTGACCTTGACCTTTGACACTCAAGGTCACACAATCAATGAACACATTTCATTGAGTATAAAATTAATGTAATGAAATAAAGTGTTAAAAGTTAACTTAATCAATTTTCTCCATATATGTTGACCTTGCCATGACCTTGACCTTAGACAGTTCGTACCCAAAACTTTAAAATATAATGTACTTCTCAAGAGATAATATATACAAATCTAAACTTCATAGCACAAAACTTTTCAAGTTATCGTGTTTACAAGGAATTGCAATAACTCATGTCTCATGACCTTGACCTTTGACCTACAAGGTTACACAATCATTCAATAATCATTCAATATTTTTTACAAATTTTGATTATTCTTACGCTCTTACTTATAAATTTTCACTGGCAACCCTACACACGTAACCAAGCAGTGCATTGTAGCCATAAATTTTCTTTATGGGGCAGGTCAATATTATCAGAAGAGGCAATATTTGGAGAAGTCATAAATGGGTCGCAGGGTTGTGTTCTTAGCCTGTATCTTTCTTTGATGTTTGTTGAAAAACTTGATTTAGGGGAATAGTATACATCCTTCAATACTAAATAATCAAGGTCTTTAAAACATTGTAAATAGTTTGACAAAAAATGTTTATTGGTGCATTTTGTAACTTTCAAGTAAGTTTATGAACTTTTTCTCCTTGAAATTTTTACAGAATGGTTTCTTTGTAGCATGAATTATTAAGATGGCTCCAGGGATTTTGTAAAAAAAGTTAATGGATTCTTGGATTTGAGTCTTGCTGTATTACTTATCGAAGTTAAGATGTATGTCATATATCTAAATGACTCTGTTGTGGATTATTCAAAATTTTGAATTACCTATCATCCTTCATAGTTGATGTCTAGCTAATTGCAATCATACTTGTATCATCTGTGACATTCTGATTCTTGTTGATAGGTATAGCCGACATCGCATGTCATCTTCGGTGTCATGGTAACTTTATGTAATACTTCTGATCTGTGAAAACCTTATGAGATCACTTCAGTGTAAATCATGTTTTAGTGTTAAGTTTGATGTAATTTAAGTTCATCAACATCACATGTCATCTTCGGTGTCATGGTAACTTTATGTAATTCTTCTGTTCAGTGAAAACCCTATGGAAAGGTCACTTCAGTGTCAATACAAAATCATGTTTAAGTATTAAGTTTGATGTAATTTGGGTTCACCGACATCTGCATGTCATCTCCTGTGTCATGGTAACTTTATTTTATGTAATTTTTCTGTTCTGTGAAAACCCTATTGAAAGGTCAATTTAGTGTCGATACAAAATCATAATTAATTATAAATTTTTGATGTAATTTGGGTTCATCCACATCACATGTCATCTTCGGTGTCATGCTAACTTTATGTAATTTTTTTGGTCTGTAAAAACCCTATGGAAAGGTCACTTCAGTGTCAATACAAAATCATGTTTAAGTATTAAGTTTGATGTAATTTGGGTTCACCGACATCTGCATGTCATCTCCTGTGTCATGGTAACTTTATTTTATGTAATTCTTCTGTTCTGTGAAAACCCTATTGAAAGG
This sequence comes from Steromphala cineraria, assembly GCA_916613615.1. Taxonomy (NCBI): domain Eukaryota; kingdom Metazoa; phylum Mollusca; class Gastropoda; order Trochida; family Trochidae; genus Steromphala; species Steromphala cineraria. Next base: position 23,951,255 of record OU744735.1, on the reverse strand, counting down.
TCAATTTAGTGTCGATACAAAATCATAATTAATTATTAATTTTTGATGTAATTTGGGTTCATCCACATCACATGTCATCTTCGGTGTCATGCTAACTTTATGTAATTTTTCTGGTCTGTAAAAACCCTATGGAAAGGTCACTTCAGTGTCAATACAAAATCATGTTAAAGTATTAAGTTTGATGTAATTTGGGTTCACCGACATCTCATGTCATCTTCGGTGTCATGCTAACTTCATGTAATTCTTCTCTTATGTGAAAACCCTATGAAAAGGTCAGTACATTGTCAACTTCATTTATCAATATCTGTCAATGAAAGTTAAGAAATAAAACGCATCATGATAAATTATGCATTGTAAGTGTTTTTTGACATACAGTGTTCCAAGTCATCTATTTTCTTGGTTTAGATAAAATACCTTTAGCTCAAATTGCTTTTGTTCATTTGACTCAAGTTTCATGCTAAATGTAAAAGGTCTTGCTTAAAGGGCATCTCTAATTTTAAATTCTAAATACATTTTGCGTTTGTATGCTTTTCTTATGATTTCTTCAAGAATGCAATTACTACATGTGAATTATTCAGTGGGCTTGGGCTACATTGGTTTTGAATCACATGCAAAAGTATCTTCAATGACAGTTTATGTTTTCTATACCCATTTGTGTATGAATAATTCAAATTTCTAATGTTTTCATAAAAATGTAATCATAGCTTTTTGTGATAAAATGGGATTAATCTAATGAAAATGAAATCAATAAATATTTATGTTTTCCCAAAAGGGTCTCGCAATATTTTCATTGTTTTTGGTTGAATTTCAGTCAGTATCTATGTCAGTTTCAACTTCGGCTTCCCATTGTTTCCAGAATATAACTCTAAAACTATTTGACCAATCATCACCAAATATGGCATGTTATCTCTCGATCCATATCATGTAGATCGATGTGCCTTTTGGGGTTTTGATCAAATTTTCAATTTTCTTATTTCTGTTTCCATGGCAACAATTTTGATTTTTAAAGGATAATGTTCTTTTCAACAGAATAACTCTGAAACTACTTGACTGACCATAGCAAGATTTGATATTCAGCTTCCCCAGATAATGTAAATGTGCATTGGGTGGTGTTTAATTGGAGATTTGTTAAAAGATTTTTGGAAAATGGGGGAAAGGAGAGCAATTTGTTTTACATCTATTTTTTTACGAGTAAAAATACTCTCCAGTTAAGTCATTGTTCAAAAGTAAATTTTTGACCTTAGAAAAGTTAATCAAATAAATCAAGTTATCATAACAAGGTATAAGAAGACATAACTGAATGTCAGATCCTGGAAAAGGCTTGCAAATTTTACTGCAAATCATTGTTTAAACTGTTACAGGCTATATCAAGGCATGCAACTTTCAAATATTCTTGAATTGACTTCAACCAAATATCATCTTACTTTGGCTCAATGCTTAGAAAATATACTAGTAAATAGAAAAACAATTTTTTTTCCATGTAACATACCTGAAATGTAATATAGGTATACACAAGTATGTCTGAATTGTGTCTGTATGCTCGATGTAGGTCGATCTTTCAAAGATATAAATATGATCTAGCATATGGAGTGGGATAAATTCACTGAAGTGTGACATGTCAATTGATGTGTGTACATATACCTGCTTGTGTATATTTATCTCGCTTCACCGATTTCTTTATACCTGTCTGCAAACTATATGATTTTGTGCTCATTTCTCATCCGTCTCGATGTAAAGGGTTTTTCACTTCAATATATTTCCATTGATTGTTGAAAGAAAATATTTGATTTTGAATTTTTTTCAATCGGTTCCTTCAAAGAGGGTCTGCAACCCGAATTTTTAACTTCCAGAGTTTTATTAGCAGGTCGAGTCGTAATTGCTCGGTAGGGGCGTAATTGTTTGGTTACGTACCGCTTACAGCTGACAGCCAGTACCAAGTTTGTGTCATGTGACCCCCCTTACCCTTCTGGATGCTCTCATTAACGATTGTCAATTAGGTTTCACGAGCTAGGTTGTTGATTCCCTTTAAACATTGGTATATATTTCCATTGATTGTTGAAAGAAAATATTTGATATTTTTCAATCAGTTCCTTTAAACATTGATATGTAATGGAAATATAAGACATGATATGAGAAAATAGGATTTTATTCAGGTGTCTCACATACTGGCTGGAAAAGACTTTCACTTTTCAAAGGATATTTTTGTGACACTGTTAAAAGGAATTGTTGGTTAGAACAAAATTCTGCAAATAATTGTTTTAGATATATTTAAGTTGTTGAGAGATATAAGGCTCTGTTACCGGCCAAAAATATACATGTTACATTTACTATGGGATAGGTGTTTCAATGCTCAGTATCTAAAACAAGCCACCATATCTATTGATATGATATACTCTGTTTAAAGGGGCAGTAGCACGTTTTAGGGGGAATATCAGGTGATATCAGGAAAATGAAAATTAATGGTTCCAATTATAAGACAATGTCTTTAAACTAAATGGAGCAGTAATAATTCAAATATATAATGTAGCGTTTAGCCATGCGATTCCTTTTTCGTACACAAAACGAAATAAAGGTGTTCACACAAAATGGCCGCCAATGGATTTTATGTGAATCTTTATACTTTGTCCTTTGACTATGGATGCTTGGCTTGTGTAATTAGATTTTTGACACTTTCAAAATAATACATTAAGCATTTACATTCATTTATCAGTGAAAAATTCAGATGATAAAATTATCAAAAAACGTGCTACTGCCCCTTTAATATCCTTGACCTTTGTTTCATATCAATTAGCCTCCCACATTTAAATGTCTTAGTATATTCATATACAACGATTACAATTCAGTCATTTCTTTAAACAAAAAAGCATGAAAGAATCTCTGTTATGTTATCCATTCACCTTGTATAAAAGGTGGAAGATCAAACACTTAAAGTCGCCCCACGGGTGGTAACTATGTCACTGTGTCGTAACACGTTTTAATGTTATGTAAATTAGTTCACATATCTCAAGCAGGTTGTTTATCCAATATGGCCGGCAGGCGGCCATGTTGCTCGGCAGAGTTTAAATCAATTCTTATCTTGAAAGGCCCTATGTAAAAATCGATAGAGTTCAATCATTGCTTTACTCATGTTACCAAGTGAATAAGTATGTAAATTAGATTAAATGTTAAAAAGAATATTCTGAACTGAGATTTTATAAACATTTTGATTTGTTTGATAAATGATATCATATCTTAATATGAAATGATTTGAATATCTTCTTATGTTAGGAAATTTGAAAATTTCAGTTGATAAGCCACAGACATGTTTTTCCTAAGGGACCGGTGCCAAAAAGCAGATATTTTACAAATTTAAATTTTGAAACATATATGATTTGCGACACTAAGTGTCAGTTTTCAATCTTATGATTTAAAAAAATATATTTTCCTTTATTAGCTAGCCTTCACAATAATTTTGACTTTAGGTAAAACAGGCATGCTAAAAATGGTTCTAAAATGTATCAACATTCAAGCAACTATTCAAAATCTTTAGATATCCATCAATAAAATTTGCATTTGATTCTGAAATCTGTTTGAAGTTAACCCGGTTCATGCTCCCCTGACATATTTATTGATCAGCGATGTTTTTGCATGTTTGTTTGCGTTACAACATTGACTTTCGGTTTGCGGTGTCAGTTATGTGGGCTGGCTTATTTATAGGAACAAAAATCATTAAACTCAAAATCTCATTATTTCAAAGCAGTGTTTCTTTGAAAATAACTTTATATTGTATTAGAGTATGAAATTTTCAATGTAAGATAAGGGAAAGTTTAATGGAAAGTGATTTTTTTTCAAAGAAATAGAACTACAATTTCATATCTTTTAAAAGGAAAGTTTTGATGAAATATTCTTCAGGATTGATTTTAGGATGTTTCTCTCTTAAGATGATATATTTTTATTAAAGTAAAATGTATTAATTTCCAGAATTCATTTATGAATAAGTTGTTGCATGTTAATTATTTTGATTCTTCAGCCATTTCTATGACATCCTCTGAATAAAAATAAACAGAGAGATTTATATCTGAGTTGCAAATCCAAATAGTTCTTTTCATTAAAAAGCTGTAATTATTCTTTTTTTTTTCACGGATAATTTTTTTACGGATGAAATTCAGAATTCAATTGTTTAAAGTGCATTTGTACTATCAGAAACTATCTTCAATTTAGCAGTTGTTTCTTCTTGCTGTAAGTTTTGCTATTTAACTTGGAAATTTTTCGACTAAAACCTAAAACGTATCTCAGAATAAAAGTGTTTAAAGTGCTGATGTACTTTAAAAATCTTAAGATAGATTTGAGTTTTTTTCTAGTAGAAAGGCTGTGAGGGCTTCAATAAGTACACAATCTTCTACCAACGCTGTTCCTCTACCAAGCGCAACACTGTGCCAGTGCAAAATCAATGCAAGTGTGTAATTTAGGAAAACACTGCTTATACCTCCAGAGGAGAAAAACATCAGATCACTTTCTTTAACCAACGACCAGTTGTCTCAAGTGCCAATCGATTAGAGAGGATTTGGGTCTCAGATGATACTTCTATGTGTTTGTTGTCTTAACTCGTCTAGTGTCGTTAAAAGCATCAACGACTTTGAGATCTGCATGATTGATTGGGAATTTATGTATTGGTGTTTTAATGTGTTTATAGCATTAATTAGATTTTACTTTCATTGCAAGATTTTGTTGCAAATTGATTTGTGAGTATTTAAATTTATTATTTAAGTATTTTGTTTTTAGTTTGAATGAATCAAAGATATGTTTGTGTTTATTGTTGTTCATAACCTAATGTCCTCATTATTTTCAGAGGAAATTTTTGATCGCAATTAAAACTTAAAAGCCAGGCTACAGATGGTTATCTCTTATGATTCACGTTTATCTAAAAAATCCCATTCACTGTTTATAGATACATTTGAAATTTCAATAAAATACTGATATTGTTTTAGTTACTTTGACATTATTGAGAACACCCACATTTAGCACTCTGTCTGTAATTTGATGCATCTCGGAAAAATTTACATGTCGATATACAAAAGCCAATATGCAGATAGTGTCCAAGATAACAACTCTCAGAATTCACAAAGCAACGATTTAAGCATAATCAAATATAGATTTTACAAGCATTGTTTACATATTCATTGTAAATGTTCCACATTTCATGTATTTAAACTCTGAACTAAACATTCATTTCTTGTCCAACATGTTTGATTAATTTATTCTCTTTATCTCGCTATAAAATGTCATTTCTGACCCAAAATTCCTCTGATATTGTCCGATGGCGGTACTCCATCTTGAATGCAAACACCATAGTAACAGGTAATTGCTGTACAATAGTTTGCTGCCACAATGAACACACGACATCAAAGCCAATATTGTCGATCAGAGCTGTCGATAGTCAATCAAGATCGCATGACCTAATGAACTGCCATTGTCATTTATCAGCCAATCTTGTATCGGAGAATGGTTATTGAGATGATCGATTGGTTACATCTTTTTAGTTTAATGATATTACTCCCTTCAGGCTTATTTGGTTGTCAGATGTCTCTTAAGAGAAGCTGGTAAAATGCAAGGACCATACAGTATCCTTAGCAGTCAACAGGGTTAACGTTGTACGGCACATTTTCTTTATCATCTAACAAATCAAGACCATAAATATATCTGCATATATTTTATATTCTAAAATCAAATTATTTTCATGTATATAAATGATAAATGAATTATAAACTTATGTGAATGAAATTCCAAATATTTTTTTCAAGGAGGCATCAACGTGCCCCTTTGTATATTCTAATACCGTAACTAAATTGCATTTTGTTGATATTTTCACTAGATTTTTTAAAGATTTTGTTGTTTTTATATGTTTTTTACATATTAACTTAATCAGGTTTTTAATTCATTTACCAAACATTCCAAAAAGAATGTTATCCAGCTTTTGTTTATGGATCTGTTTTCAAATACCTGTTTTTCAAAGGTATTTGATTTGGTTTGAATTGCTTTTGCAATTTTCATATCCAAATTATTTACTGTGTTCATTATCATAATTGATCTGACAACATATTATCCAGCCATTGTCTGTATATCGCTCACAATCCTTTATTTCAACAACCACTGCATTTAAATATTCATTAAACAGACCTGATACTGTATCTGTATGATATTCAACAATGGCCGCCACAAAGACAGTGGCTTAAAGATTTAGCAGGTATGTCAACTTTATCAAGTTTACGTCTATTCAGAAAGATCAGAGACACGATTGTGATATCAAGTAGAGAGGTCATGACCTTTTACAGGTATGAATGACAAATACAGGTTAAATTTCCTGATTAAGCTGTAGAGTAAATATTGCCCTGGGTTGTCTCCCCTTGGATGATCAGTCTACCATCTTTCTGTCTATATCTTGACTGCAGGCGAGTTTTCATATGCTTCACTGGGTTATGGAAAAGATTCTTGACTTTGTTTTCTTAGGGATGTTCTTCATAAAAAAGAGGACGGGACGGGATAGCGCAGTGGTTGGTGCATTCAGCTTCGGATCGGGTTCGAATCCCGCCAGGGGCTCTATAACTTTGTCCGCTGTCAGTGTATCAATAGGTCACAAAGGGCAAATGGCTTAATCTCAATAGGCAAGAGCACTTGTGTATATCAAGATATCACTTCAGAGTTATCCCCCTTGGCTATGGTTGATTGGTCATCAGTGTATCTACCCTCGGGGAAGAACAGATTAACTCCTTAACATACAACTTGACACATTTGCCTACCGCCTCAAGCTACTTAAGACCATCGCTGTCTCCTTTAGAATTGACTTATCATAGTGTGTTGTCCTTTAGCTAAAAATTAAAGAGCCTTTTAGTCCAGGAATTTTCAAATTTGACTCTCCCTTATTTTCATTTATTTCTATTTATGTACATTTTAGTTCAAGTTACATATAAAGTCACTAACAAAGCAAAATTTACATTTGGCCGAATTTTTTAATAATAACAGGCTATTTCAAGTTTTAATTACAGTGATAACCAAAGTATTTATGAGGAAGCTGATAATTCTTGGGATAGGCTCTTGCTTTTTAAAAAATTAAAATTAAATTAAATCACTCTTAAATGTTAAACTGATTATATACTGATATATTCATATAAAACTTAACGCATATCAGATGAAAATTCTTAACCCAATACATAGAAGATAAAGATTCATATATATTCATATATAAAGATTCACATATAAATTGTTAGCATATTACTAAAAGTCCACCGCATAGTGATAAGACAAAGAGCAAGAACATCCAAAATGTACTAAGTTGACATGACGAGGAAAGCAATTATTCATGTACATTGCGGCAGATATATTCATGTCAGTTTAGATGCATTGTGTCATTATATAAGCAAAGTAGGTCGATTTCCACTGACATACTTGTAATGTATTCTCTCAAGCAAGCATCACAATGCGTTGAACTTGCTTTTGTCAACCAGTGTTGGATGGTTTGATGGCCGTGTAACTTCATATCACACGCCCTAAAGACAGTATTGTGTACACTTGCAGCTAGGGGTCATGAGGTTACCAAGGGAGGTAATTGTGTGCAAGTGAAAATGCATACCACTATGTTCAGAATTTTCAAGATTGAGATATAAAAAAAGTTATAGATGATTATTTCTTGTTGATAGGTTAGGATATATGAGTTAACCAAGGGAGATAATTGCAAAAATTGTGGAAATATGTACAACTTCAAGGTTTATAGTTTGAGATAAAAAGACTATGGATTAATTTTGAATTTAAAAGGTGGTGGTACCATCTGATAAAAAAAGGGAAAAGTTCAGAAACAATTCCAAAAGTACATGGTTTAAATAAAATTTATGAGCCTTTCCTCTGTCAAAAATCACTCAAGATTAACAGAACATTCTGTCAGAACAAGAAAAGCTATGTAAACTGTTCCCCTTCAACTATACCAGAATCCGATATTTATATCACTATTGGAATGGTAAATATACAAAAACAACATCCAGTGATATTATCATGTTTTCATTGTATATCATTTATGTTATTATGAACGATGAAATATATAAACAGTGTTTCACAGAGAGTGAACGAGATTGTGAATCCATGTATTCTGTATAGTGACAAGAATTATGATCATCATTCAATGATAAATAGGAATCTTAAGGATGTAAGGATTTTAAGCTATTCTGCAGAAAATTAATTGAAACTGAATGGAAGAGGAAATGAATGGAAAAGACGGAAAACCATTGTTTCAGTTAAATTTGTACGTATGAATTCTGCAGTGTTGTTCCTAGGTGGTGAGTTATTGGCCTTTTCTGCGCAGATAGGGCCCCTTGCAAAGATAAAAGTATCCTATTTCACCAACTTTTAAGGGACATCAAGCTAAAAGGGTGAACAAATTTCCCCAGGACCCCTTCAAGGAACAACACTGTTCTGAATACAGCAATATTACAGAAGAGACAGAACAAGATTTCTAAATTTCATAGGACTCAGATGGTCTTTTCCCAGTGTTAGTATTAGCATTTCTCACTGTCAAATAGTGGTCAAAGAATAATATCTAGTACTTGCCATTTCGCCTTTATTCAAATGTGATTCTTGTAAATTGACAACCAATATCTCTTGGCACTGAAATAATCATGAACTTCTATCTGTTAAAATAAATTATATAAGTAATATCTATATTAATGCCCATAGACTAAGAAATCAAGAAATGAAAAAGTGGCAAAAAAACAATTTAAATATAAATGTTAAATATTGGAAAATTAATTACCGGGTAAGTGAGGTATTGCTTGTGTGATTAAGGTTAATACAAGAATCTATGAGTGTGTATCGTTTAATGAAAATATTCTGACCAGCTTTTAAGGGTTTAAGATCTTGGTAGGTTTGGATTTGAAAGTTTACTGTTTGAAGAAGAAATTAATGATCATGAATATTCATTTTTCAAGCTCAAACTTTGTTGGGAGTCTAAATGGATTTGCAATAATGCAACTCTGAGTTAATACTCAGATCTAAAACGAATATAAAATTCCAATTAAATGACAACCCATATGTACAACAATTTGTACCTTATGTACGACATTGATTTCTTTTGGTGAATAATGCAGTTATTGCCCTATTCAGAGGTGCATTATGGCCGATCCATTATAGCCTGCCAGGTGTTTCATGGCGATTCGATTGCCAATATTTTTAAATCGACATAAAACGCATAGCTTTACATATCTGAGGGCTTTTCAATGAGCTGACTAAATACCCCACCCAAACATAGTCATGCTTCGTCAACAGATGTTAGGCTTCAACGTTAGGCCATTAAATGCCTGCGCTTTCTGTTGTATATAAATATATCTCTGCTTTCACAGTTAGGGAGCTTATATTACTGCAGTTATGTCGAAAGTTATGCTTCTGCAGTTAAAGTTGTCAAAGGAAACATGAAATCAGTTTCTCATCTTTTTCCCATTAATTGACTATCATTGAATACCTGATGTCAAAGTTTTCACAAATTGATGAATTTGCTGTAATTGAAATATATTGAACAATTTTAAAACAAATTCTCACGATTTATCGTAAATTGCTTTTACCCTTTTGTTCTGTTTGTTCATAACATCGGGTTTATTTGTTCGTAACAAACATTCTTTATGATTACTAATGAGACAATTACTATTACTATGATTGGTAGTTTTATTTTTTGCATCAATACTTTCTGATATTGATTAATGTTGAATTGATATAAACATGTATATACATATTGCATTTGGTGGCATTGTATTGTACAATTCTGTATTTTTTTATGCAATTATGAATTTCTTCAATTATGAAAATATTTAATAACCCTGTCAATTGATTAATATATTTCATTATTTGTAGATGTCATGTAGAAATATTGCTTCACATTGTTTCATGATAATGTATTGCAAAGGGAGATAACTTGTCAGTAATACAACAGACCACTAATAAAACTGTCCGATCTGGCTATATGATTTATCCACAAGCGGTTGGTCAATATATCCATCTATGTTGATATTACTCATCAAATAAGTCCCTTTATTCCTCTTTTGTTGTCTTTAGCTGAATTATTCAGAATATTTGCAATAGGCATTTGTACTTGGCTTTGAGGTCAGTTGACCTATATTTACATTATTTAAGAAAAAAAGAAATAGTAATGGCCAGGATTGCTATATTTAATTTTGGTTGAACATCACCATGATATATATATACACACATAATGTTCTTTACAATTTGTGCAAAGATAAATTGATTAGTTGGAACTTTTCCTGTAATTAAACAAAATGTCAAAAGTGCAATTTTCTTTTTATGCAATGATGTATTTCTATTTCCTATTCCTTGTAAAATGTTTTTTTGAATTTTAAAATTGAAGTTTTTGTGGAATTTCAACAGCTATTCCATCTGATTCTTGGCCAATGATAATGAGGGAAAATAAAAAGAGGTAAAGCTAAAGTGCAGTTTCATTTCATTCAGAACAATAGTTTCGTACTTATATAAGTAACTCAGGATCTGTTTAATCTTGTTTGGTTGTATACGCCCAAGGGACTTTACAACAGTTATTTTTGAGTTCACTAGATTCATTTCTGACTGAAGAGAGTCACTTTATTTACATGAAAGGTATATATGTAGGACTCAGATCTGTGGCGGGTCTCCAATCCATGGCGGATTTCCTAATCTATGGCGAGTTTGATTGTTTGATTGTTTATTGACGTCATGTTTAGTGACGTCATTGACGGATGACGTCATAATCGCTAACTATTCGCGTCGCCATACGAAACCGCTGTTCATTCGGAAGGCAAGATATTTTCCAACAGAAAGAAAAGAATTCAGCTGCTATTGCCGAGATAGCATAATACCAATCGCATTATGTTACTTATTTCCGTCATACTGTTTATTTAAGCCTTGGAAAAATATCAGCTCTCCTTTGTAGGCCTTGAATTCATTGCAACTGTCTTCATAGTCATAAATTCGCTGAATCTATCTTCTTTAGCCCTTGGATTTATACTAAATGTCTACTTTAGCCCTTGGATTCATATTAAGGGATTTCTTAACGGTTAGGGGTTAGCGTTATAGGTTCACTGTACAAATATGTTCGCCACTTTATCTACAATTTACGTTACCGACCCTTGCACTAGACAAACTAACCCTAAAACATTGTCGATACGGATCCAAGTGTTAAAAAAAGATAGCCAACAAATATCTATCTGCTAAAAAAGTCAGTCTAACGAAAATCCAAGGGCTAATTTCCTAAAGATATTAATTTAGTGGCGAACATATTGTTGTAACGATTGCATTACTTATTGACCAGTTGCAGATTTTGGCCTATAATACAGTACATGTAGGTAAGTACATGTAGGAAAACACATAAATTGAATGTTGGTAACGCAATTCTACCCAGCTGAAAATGTCTCATCACAATCAATACAAAATCCGCCGCAGCTTTTGATAGGTACGGCAATTTTCCAAGCATTTGAAAATCCGCCATGGATTTGGAAATCCGCCACGGATTTGAGGCCTGCCATGGATTTGAGTCCTACATATATAACCTGAGATTTCACTTGTTTATATATGTTATGATATGTATTAGCTGGTAATGTTGTCATTTACTTTTCAAAAGTCAAATTATCAATGTTCCTACAAGGTGTACATAATCCTGACAGATTTCTCTCCATTTCACGATGTGTCTGAACATGGAGTTTGGTGGTATAATCCCCAAGGTGTCGAGAATTAAAAATGGATGGATCCGATCCTCATTTGGTTTATCCTAATCTCTAGTGATTTACAATAATCTCTCTTGTGTCCCTTTACAGTTAACCTAGAGTTTTGTGTTGCGACTTTATGTACATAGCATCAATGATTTTGTCAATAATGTACCGAGTGCTTTGTAAGTCTTTTGAGAAATTCCATGAATAAGGAAATCTACATTGTTTAAAGGGAAATATGTATTTTCGATCTGTTTTTTCATCAGTGGGCGTAGGATATGGTTTGCTTCTTTACAGTTAATGGTAATTAGGCTTTACATTCAGTGGTAAAAAAATTATTCGACAGTTTTCAGTATCTAAAATATGGTAGGTCTCATAGTTCCAAAAAGCCTTTTACAATTGTTGATGTTTTTATTAAATGTTGTCACCTGTACAAGCAAAATTTTAGGTTTCAAAACTGTTGCAATAATTCAGTCTTGCATGCTGTCATATCACTCCATAATTAATTTAATCAGTCTCGGATAGCATGCTAATGTCCAAAACATGATTTCCACAAATAAAATTTGACCGCAAAGGAAAAATAAATTTATCAGCAATCACCAAATGTTTTTTTTGTCTTAATGTGATAAATAAATATCCAATATATGCAATAAAGGTTTCCAGAATGTAAAAGTAAAAATGAAGTCAGATTAATCATTACTCTGCATCAATCTCGCCATGGGCATAGTCAGTGGATAGCGAGTTTGGATCAAGGGGTTTGAATCCTGCCAGGGGTTCGGCAACTTTGTCTGAAGTAGAAAACTGTTCTACACATAGTAAGGATTGGGTGCAATGCTACACTGAATTTGAGCACAGTACCACCCATGGTTTGCTAGTTCCATTCGATATTGCATAACCACCATAGTGTTGCGGGCTGTCTCCCTACATCAATACTAGCAGCCGTGACATAAGTGAAATTCTCTTGAAAGTAGCATTAAACCCAACATCATCTCACCTCACCACACCTCACCTCACCTCATCTCAATCTCACCTCACCTCACTCTCAATCTCACCTCACCTCACCTCACCTCACTCACCTCACCTCAATCTCACCTCACCTCACCTCACCTCACCTCACCTCACCTCACCTCACCTCACCTCACCTCACCTCACCTCACCTCCCCTCCCCTCCCCTCCCCTCCCCTCCCCTCCCCTCCCCTCCCCTCCCCTCCCCTCCCCTCCCCTCCCCTCCCCTCCCCTCCCCTCCCCTCCCCTCCCCTCCCCCTCCCCTCCCCTCCCCCTCCCCCTCCCCCTCCCCCTCCCCCTCCGCAGTGTTATACATATTCAAGCATCTGAATACCTTTTTGAGAATTTCTAGAATTGGTTTTGAAATGAGAAAAATTTCCCCGTTGAAAAGTTTTTTAAAAAAGGACTGTCATGAGAATTAAAATTTATTGTCAAAATGCCACCGAAAGTGCAGAAAGGATTTAAATACCGTTGTATATTTCTTTTACACACCCTGTATGTTTTTATTTTTGTTTATATACACTTGAATTATTTACAATCTTGATAAACAAGATGGCTGCTTGTCAAGGAGATAACCAATATTTATAGTGTTGGACATCCCTGTAAATATTTTGTTTTGCCCAAAAGAATTTTGAATTGTAGAATTTCATTTTAATTCAACAATTAATTTCAACAAATATAAACAATGTAACTCTTCTTAAAGAATTGCAAATTTTATGCCCTTGTTTTATGCTTATTAACATAGAATTGATGGTTTAAAATTGTAGAAGTACTGGTAGTTACTTATTTGCCAAAATAATAAAAGTCATTTAAATCGTTTTTAAATCATGCAACATTTTGACATTTCATTTTTGCATGACTTTTAAAGTCCCTTAACTTTTGCAATGCTGAAGGCAGGTGAGGCTGCCAACATGAATCACTAGCAAATTAGAATAAAAGCGAAATAGACAGCATGACAAGGATATAGGCGCTTGTAGTGGGAAGAAACTGTTGTAATATGTAAAAAAATACTGTATTTCCCAAAACTCTACAACTTCGTAATGATACATTAAAGTTTTTGACAAATATTTACATATGAGGCTATTAAATATCAAGTAGATAGTTTGACAGAGTCTTGTCACCCTACAACAAGTGGTTTCTCTTTCATGGCATATTTTTTTCAAGTTGTCAATTTGTCACAATTTATCTTTTATCAAGAGAAATATTTTCAAGTTGTCAAATCGTCACAGTTATCTTTTATCGAAAACAATATTTCCAAACTTTATTCTCTTGTTTTTTTGAGCACATAATATTATGCTCAAATGTTGTCTCAAAAATATACCATATATAAATATTCCCTAAACATATATTACTCATTTATTCAAGTCTCCAATACAGACACAGAATTCTATGAAGACATGTTGTCTCCAAAATATACCATATATAAATACACCCTTAGCATATAACACTCATTTATTTAAGTCTCCAATATAGATGATTACTACACAGAATTCTATAAAGACAGAGACACAAATGGAAACAGTTTATGTGCAAGTAATTACCAACATTATTGCACATAATAGCTAACGTTGCATTGTGGAGTGTAACATATTTACAATGAATCACTTGATGACTAATACTGCTCTTCCGTTTCACTTAAGTAGAATGTTTATTTCAGTACCCTATATTTAAGTGGGATGCTAATTTGCATATTGTAATCTCAAAACTCACTGAATTGAAAAGCCTTTGTTAATCTTAAACAATCAAGTGGTTAAACTTATAGTTGATATTTTATGCAGAGTTCAATAGATATATTTTTTTCAAAAGTAACATTTAATGGATGTTCCAAATTCTGTGTTTGCAAATTATGAATTATGGTGATTATGTCCACATTTGTCATGAGGATTGATTAAATGTTTGTTTTAAATACATTTAGAAAAATATATACAGTATTGGTTCAGTAGAAACTTTATCATATATATACTTGAAATTCAAGATGTAAATTTATTCATTGCATCAATTAGAGGAATAAGGAAACAAAAATCCTGTTAAATCTGATCAAATATGTATTCACATTTTCAAAAATGCACTAGAGCATTCCCAAAATAGTACGTAATACATGAATAAATCATAGGAAACTATCGCTTCACAAAACATACAAAACAAATTATTGTGCTATATGAAAAGAAAATATTCATTCAGATAACAGTTCTCAGTTTTCCTGTGGTGTATTTGGTGATTAGAAAATGTTGTGAAGTTTCCTGTTCGGCAGGGTTGTCTTCTTAGCCCATATTTAAGTTGTTAAGTTTCAGATCAGAAGTTTTCCCTCTTTGGGTGTTTTTAAGAAAGACTGTCACTTTGTGACGTTTTGACAGAAGTTGTCTATAGCTTTGCTAGAATATTCACAAAATATGACTCACAAGCTATAGAAGAATACTCCGTAAGATATATGGAATATGAACGGAAATATTCAAACTTCTAATCTCTCTTCAACATCGAATAAGAAGTCACAGAAGAAGGTAAATGTGTTGACTTTGTTTGACTTTATGTTGTTAGAAAGTTTTGAATTTATTTGTTTAACAAAACCAGGAAACTGAAACTTTCATCATACTTTTTTTTTCAAATTTGAGAAAGAAGCATATATCTTGAAATTCTTGGTAAATACTGTGATGAGAATATTGATAATAGCAGTGTTTGGGATAGGCTTTAAGAGCAACCAGCCCAAATGTTTTTTTTTCCTAAATTTTAAGGCTAAAATTTAAAGAAAACCCTCAAGTTACAAGCCTGGTCAAAAGTAAACAGCTTCCTGGCTTAAAGATCCTGCCAGTGATCAGAATGATGTATTGAGTATAAAACTGATTTTTTCGAAGAATAAAAATCCCTTCCTGTTAAAAGTGAAAAACATTATTGTGAAACATTTTCTATTATACAATGCTTCCTATTTATCAGAGAATCTTTTTGTGGTTGTATGTTATATCCTTGCAGATATTATTTCATATAACAATCAACAAGCCAGTATTTCTGCTACAAGGAAGAAAAATATTTTAGAAATACTTTTAAAACTTTTATTTTAAATAAAGGAAAATATTTCAACAGGTTTTCCATCAACATCAAAAGCCCAAAGATCTGTGAATTCAACATCAAAGTTTGTTTACTTTTCTACAATGTTTATTATTTGTTCATCACTTGCTGAAAAACTTGACAACATTTTTCGATTTTACACATTTGTCAGGGCATCTAATTTTCTTATTTTGCAAATCTCATCTATGACTTAGATAATAAACTATGCCAGAGGTTGATTTTAGAAATAAATCTAAAAGATTATCAATATTATTTCCCCCTAAAATATTTGATCAAAAAGGTTCAAGGCATTTAATATCTTTTCTAAAAAAAAAATTATATTAAACCCCAATAGAGTTTACAAATATACTAGTTTATGTATCCTACACATTTAAGTTACTTTAACTCGAGATAACCATGTTGAGAGCTTCTATCCAATAAGATATAGCCCTAATATAGTATACAAGTTCACCATGCTAGATGTATAATTCATTTCATTCTACCACCTGGAATCAATATAAATACTTTTGTAATGTGACCCTTTGCAACTTTAAGACTTTCTTATCTTTATGTTGACAAATTGAGATACAGTAAGTTCCTTTATCAGCCGTTGATATGTCAAGTGTTCAAAGAAGGTAATGATTTATCTATTACAAAGTGGTCAACATTAGTAAGTACAAGTAGAAGTCCAATAATATGCTGTCCAACTGACCAGGCTTGATTCACCAGATCAAGTTGTGGCTCGCAGGCTTCACTGCGGACATAATCATCATTATGAGAAACCACTTGACAGCAGTTTTGATCATTTTGTCACATGTACTAGCTGACCTTACAACTGATTACAACTTACTGACATCAGGTTATTCACCTCACCTCAATTCACCCAGACTCACTTAACCTCAACTCTCTTCACCTAATCTCAATTCACTCAACCTCACTTCCCTTCATGTCACCTCACTTCACCTCATTTCACCTCACTTCCCCAAGCCCTTTCATCTCACCTCACTTCACCATATCTCACCTCACTTCACCAAACCTCCCTTCATCTCACCTCAATTCAACTCATCTCACCTCACTTCACCAAACCTCATCTCACCTCACCTCATCCCACTTCATCTCACCTCAATTCACCTCACCTCATCTCAATTAACCCTACCTTACATCATCTCACCTCCCTTTAACCAACCTCAATTCACCCCACTTCCCTTCATCTCACCTCACTTCACCAAACCTTCCTTCATCTAACCTCAATTCAACTTGATTTAGGGGGGGAGAGTACCGTCAAAACACAGGTATGACAAACATGAAAGGTTCAAAATTTTAATGTGACGTTTCGGGGGTCGTTAAACCCCCTTCCTCAGACAATTGTACAGTAGTTTACATGGGCTAAGGTGCCGAAATGCGGTTCAATTTGAAAACATATATAAAGCATGAAATAAACATATGTACAATAAAAGTATGCAGTTATCACAAGACTTATGTTGTTATTGAATAAGTTATTGAAAATTGAAATTATTAAAGTGAAAAATATAGAGTTCAAAGATGTTATGGCGGCACATCGGCGGGCTGGCGGCGGTACAGTGGCAGTACAACAACAGTTCAGGTAAAAGGTTGCATATAACAGTTCATCACACTGGGGTTATATGATTTAAACATGAACATGAAAAGTTAAAATTTGGGCCATTGATCCTTGATAATGTAAATCTCATTATTATAATGAAAATAATTGTTCTTGCGGGGTGGAAGGAGAACAGGGCGGGGCACACTCCATGAAATGGTGGTAGTTTCTTTGGAGCCTGGAGGGATGTTGTTTGCGGGGTACATCTCTGTAGACACTGTCCCTTTAATGGCGCGTTGGGTGACACGGCGGGGTTTAGTTCTTGCTTCAAATGGAGGTCTGTAAGGGCTGACACGTTGAGGTTGGAGGTCAGCTTCGGAATACTTCCTCGGGGTAGTCTTGTAGTTGGGCGGGAGAACTGCAGGTAGTTTCCAGTTGGTGGTGGGATCGTACTGAGTTGATGTAGGTTGGTGAATCATAGTTGCGCAGGGAGTATCAGTATCACTTTCTTCAGAATCCGAACTTAACTCTAAGTCCTGTAGCAAGAGATTAGTGACATCTTCTTCCGACTTTGATAGCGTAGTGGGGCTTGATGATATCGGCGGTACATCAGTTGAGGTAGCTGGTGGTGGACAAAAGATCAGATCCGTATCCAAGATGGATGTGGCATGTTTCTTCGTATTGACTTGTAATGGGACGACTCTGAATTTAGGTTTCGCGGGAATGATCGGCTTGCAAGTTTCAAGTAATACTTGCTGTTTGTGGATGACAGGCTTGTCTGCAAGGATGGCGTCTGGAATAGGATCCTCCTTGGAATGGCATCGGCGGTAATGGCGACGGTAAATGTCATTACGGGTGAAAGGATTGGTACAGTCCGGGCAGAAGTAAACCTTCGTAGATGTTGAGTGTTTACTTTGAGAATGTCTCTTCAGGGCGGACGTTGAGGAGAGAGTTAAACCACATAAAACACAGGTGATTTTCGGCATGACGGGAACTAGGTAACGGGATCACAGAAATACTTCACATGGGCACAAATTGCAAGTCTTATTGTAGGTTTAAACCGTTTGGTTGTGTGGTATCCAAGAGGCGAATGTAGCATTGTTCCTGACGTAATCGGGCCGTGAGATTCTCTGGTGCCTTAGCGACGAGGATGACTCTCAGCATTGTGACGTCACAAAGGCGTGACGTGAAATGGGCAGCGACGGGCTTCGTTCTGTTGTGGGTTTTGATGTCCTGGCGATGTCCATTGTAGCGGGTCTTGAAATCGTGGGCGGACTGGCCAATATATTGGTTACCGCAGTTGATACAGCAGATGCAGTAGATGATACCTTGGGTGGTACAATCTAGATGTGCAGTAATTTTGAGGGTTGTCCCGTTGTGATGGCTTTTGATGATGTTGGTCTGGATGATTAGGGGGCAAATGCGGCAGTGCTTTTCGCAGGTGAAGCAGCCTGGTAAAGATGGGGTCTTGAAACGGCTGTGGACTAGGAGGTTTCTGAGGGCGGGGGGGCGGCGGTAAGCGACTCGGAATCCTTTGGTGGCAATGGATGCGGTATCAGGATCATGTTCTAGTAGGTGCTGGTATCTGCGTAGGTGATCAATCAAAGGGATGTTATGGTTGTATGTGGTGACATAGGTATTCGTCCTGGCCTCGGTCCGTTGGCGGTATTCCAAGAGGGTCAGGCGGTTGAGGTCTCGGGCCTTCTTGATAGAATCTTCGATGAGTTTGGGAGGATAACATCTTTTGATGAAGTTGTGGCGTAGTTGGGCGAGGGCGGCGTTAAGGTCGTGGTCGTTATTGCAAATTTTCTTACATCTGAGGGCAAGTCCATAGGGAATGGCATTCTTGAGGTTCTGGCGGTGGTGGGATTTGTAGTGGAGGTACATTTGGGAGTCCGTGGGTTTGACATAAATTTTAGTGAGGAATACACAATTCTTGATGGTGATGTCGACATCCAAAAAGTGAGCGTTGGTGGTTGATGATTCGGCAGTGAACTTGATGGTGTCATGAAAGGAGTTCAAATTGTTAATGAAAGTTTCAAAATGAGCGGGGCCATGTTCCCAGATGAAGAATATATCATCGATATATCTCCACCATAAGCGGGGTCTTCTTTCTTGAGTTTCCAGGAAGTGGGTTTCAAGGTGATCCATGAAAAGGATGCTGTAGGCCACTGAGCATTTGGAGCCCATGGCCGTTCCGAGGATTTGATGGTAGAATTCCCCGTTGAATTCGAAGCTATTCATGGTGAGCACAAAGTGGAGTAGGCGGGTGATTATCCAGGTTGGAGGTTCCTGGATAGTTCTGGAGTCCAGGGCTTCTTTGGCGGCTTTCAATCCGTCTGTATGGGGGATGTTAGTGTATAAGCTACACACATCAATGGTTCCTATGATGCTTGCGGCGGTGAGTTGGGTGTGGTTCAATCTGCGTAGGAAGTCCGTAGAATCCTTCAGGTATGATGGTACTTGTGTGGCTAGTGGTTGGAGGTGGTAATCAACATAGGCGGAGATTCTCTCTGTGTGGCTCCCGCAGGCTGATATTATGGGTCTGCCCGGATTATTCGGCTTGTGGATCTTAGGTAGGAGGTAGAGGGCGGCTGTTCTGAAGACTGTCGGGCTGATGTAGTAGGCGATTCTGTCTTCTAGGAAGCCTCGCTTGCGGTTCAAGTTAATGAAGTCCCGTATTATTTTGGCAAATTTAGGAGTCAGATCCTTCTTCGTTTTGCGGTAGTAGGTCTGGTTGTCCAATTGGCGGTGTCCTTCAGCTATGTAGTCGTTGCGGTTCATGATGACAATGGCGCCTCCTTTGTCGGCTGGTTTGATTATGATGTCTTGGTTCTTTCGGAATTCATGTAGAGCTTTCATGTCTTCTTTGGTAATGTTGGAATGACGGCTTCTTCTGACGTTGTGATTCATGATTCCATTGGCGGTGAGGGTGAGGTATGATTCCAAGGCTACATTTTGGGTCTTTGGGGGTGTGAATCCCGACGGGATGTTGAAACTGGTAGTTGAAGGGGGTTCATCCCGGAAGTGGTGTTGGATGCGTAGGTTCCGTTCAAATTGTAGGAATTCATCCAAGAGTTGCAGCGGCTTTGCTGGATGTGGGGTCGGTACGAAGTTGAGTCCGTTGAGTAGTATCTTTTTGATGGGCGGTGCAAGGTCGACATCGGATAAGTTGACTATGGTTTTATCTTGGTCGATGTTATGGTCTTGTAGAGGTCGGTGGTACCTGCGGGGCATCACGGGTCTTCTGGTTGCGACGTTCCTTCAGAGAATCTGTGGTCTGGGTCACAATTCTTTCCAAAAGGTTGATGATGTGGCTGTTTTCTTCTTCAGATGCGCTGTCTTTAATGCGTTGCTTAAGATCTTCTATGTCTGAGATGAGTTTGTCATTATGATTGGTCCAAAATTCTTTTAGGAGGGTCATTAAATTTCGACTGAATTGGAGGTGGGCGGATTCCCATTTGATGCTGAAGGTAGTATCAATAGTTGGAATTTGGGCTTTTACCCTTGGGTGTAAACCCTTAGGTATAAAATCGCGGGAGAGGGCATCAGTTAGAAATGAGATATGGTGGGTTGCTCGGGTTGAAAGTATGGTGGTACGACGGAGAATGCGGTATAGGGCCACATTGCCTTCGCTGATGCGAAGGTTATTTTGCATATTTTTTTGAGGGGAGAGGTTATCAGTACGGGAGCGTTTACGACTAGGAGATTCGGACATGATTAAGGTAATCTTCAAAATTGGTCAACAGGTAGACCTAAAGTAAGAGATGGCGGGTGAGGTATGGGGGAAGCACACAGAAGTATACTAAGGCTAGGGCGGTGCTAACCTACGCTACGCTTACTTCATCTCCTTAGCGTAGGTTAGCACCGCCCTAGCCTCAATTCAACTTATCTCACTTCACCTTATCCCACTTCATCTCACCTCAATTCACCTCACCTCATCTCAATTAACCCTATCTTACCTATCTCACCTGCCTTTACCCAAACTCACCCAAACCTCACTCCATCTCACCTCAAGTCACATCACAACTACACAACCAAGCCATATTTAACCTCATCTCATCCCACCCACCTTGCCTCACCCACCACACCTCACAAAACCTGAATGATCTCAGCAAAATCCCTCACCCCAAACCAATCCATGCTCTAATGGAAAAAGATTGGAAAAGGAAAATATCCAAAGTTCTTGTGCCAAGAAGTACATGGCTAAAGTAGCCTTGGCCAGTTTTGGCAATTCCTTGAAGGTTGGACATTTCTTTAAGCCATTTAGTTTGATGCCCAATAAATCCTGTTATCCCCTTTCAGAGTCGCTGAGGGGAGATCTAAGGAATATACTTGCAAACAATTTCTTACTTCTCATATTTCAGGATAAAAGGCTCTTAATTTGAAATGTCTGATGGATTTAGGGCAATCCTGATTTTGTTTGAAGGAATTTCCTTGATGTTCTAATCATATGGATATCAGTTTTTATCTTTCTTATTTTTTTTGCGTAACTTTATGGTTAAACATGTTCGGTTTTGAATTTTCAATATAAGTTTTATATCTATATCAGATGTTAAGCTCTTTATATCAGAGATATACATATTCATCAGACAGTTTTTAAATAAAAAAACAACATAACTTATGATTAATAATTACAAAATTCATGCTGAAGATATGAACTTTCTTTTTGTTAAAAAAAATTCAGGAGCACTTTAACCATTGATAAATTTCAAAGGTGGTAGAGAGGTCAATAAGATCGAAAATCTAATCCAACAAGGTCAAAGGTCGAAGGTTAGGAATGACCCGTCAACAGCCACATCGATGTGGTAGTGTGACCATGTTAGCTTAACAGGGAAGTGTGTTCGCGTTTTGTTTGACAACCTCAAAGCCGCAAGGTCTTCAAAAGCTTAGTATTTTCCCCCATGTATTGTGTTCAAATCCCCCAAGCAGTTGACCAAAGAAGAGGATTTTCAACGTTCCATTGAAAATCAACTTTGTAAAACACATTTCTCACCTAAAACCATTTAGAAATTAATAGATTCCAATAAATTAGCTTGAAAATACTAAAGCTTCACTACACTGATATTTTACCTCACTTTTTATGCATCAATTGTGATTTTAGGTTTAGGTTAAAGTATTTTTACACCTCAAATTTAACTACAGATTTGGGTGACATGGGTATAATATCTGAGACATGAGAACCAAGTAGGTAATACCTCAGGAGTACCTGATCAAATGCTTTTAGAACAGTTAGAATAATGGCAGGTCACTGACTCCTTTCGCAAGAAAATTGGACTTTGGCATCATAAGGGTTAAGAATTCTTTAAATTCAATACAGCACTTACTAAATGGAGATTTCAACAAGCCAATAGGAAGTTTGACTTACTTGTTTTGGCTAGAAAATATGTCATTACTACCTTCTGCCAAATCAGCAAAGGACAGGCTCTACACATGCTACCAGACATAGAAATGCGGCTGCAGCATGTTAAGGGTTAAGGGTAATATATATATATTATGTATTTACTTTAAGTCACCTTGGTAACATGACTTGATCTTCCCTGTCATTGGCAAGATAAAAGACACTGCTTGTTAAGAGTTAAGTGGATAACATCGAGAAGTCACTTGGAACATTTTACTTGTTTTGGCAGTGAGATTGATCTTTTTCAGCCAGGGGTTGTGTATTTTAGGTACTTCAGCAAGCCATAAATCAAATTGTAGGTTTTTTTTTTGCTAGAGTCTTGACAAACATTTTTTTTGATTTGTGAAATGGTACCTGGATTAATTCAACAATAAAAGTAAATACATGTAGGATAAAATTTCTCTCAGAAATGGATCTAATATTAACCTTATTAAAAAAAAATATTCAAAAACTGAATTCGTCAAGTTTGCATCACAAGAATGTTTAAATAAGCTGTATAACACAATGTACAAATTACAAATTCTTATCTTATTTTCTTGCCTCTCAAACCAGAGAAAAGGGTTTAAATCCTTGAGCTCGCCGTTAATGGCTGCAATAATGCCCAAGCAACGCTAAACAATAACTCACTCACTCACTTAAATTCTGGAGGATACACAAAAGCTATGAGACCCAGCTGGGATGTTCATTGTGCTGTTTACCCAGCTGTACAAATGGGTAGCTGGGTACAGTGAGTATGTACCAAAGTGGTTACATTCCTTTGGTTCAGCCAATGAACATTCCTGCCAATGAATATAAACCATAACTGTTGCATTACCTTGAGGCGTTTTTCAAGGGCTCCTTAAACTTTTCTAATCTTTTATATCTATCATTACTCACTCTTTATTCTGAAAAAAACATATCCCCTGTTTCTCTTTTATTGCAGGGTAAGATAACTTTCCATTACATCCACAACCAACTTTTGGAATCCATCAGTATAGGTGTTTCTCCTGAGCTACTTCAAATGTTTCATTTCTCAACATTGCTGATTACTTTCTCTTAATTCCTGGATTTAAACAGCCTAGAGAACCTCAAGGACCAGATCATTCTAACATTAGCTACAGATACACTTTTTAGAACATCCTTTTACTGCAGACTAAATCTGACCCTGATGCTCATCTATTGCAGTGTAAGATCACCTTCGACGACAACCAACTCTTTGAGTACCCATCCAAGGAGGTTCTCTGGGACTACCTCAATTAATGAATCAATATCTTATTAAATCCTTTCTATGCAAGGCTGACCCCAATCCTTTTTTATGGCAGGGGAAGATCACATTTATCGACAGCCACAAGCAACTGTTTGAGTACCCATCACTGGAGGTGTTTCTCCAGGACTACCTCAAATGTTTATCAAATATCTTACAAAATCATTTCTATGCAAAATTAGACCTGATCCTCTTGTATTGCAGTGAAAGGTCATCTTCAAGGACAACTACAACCAACTGTTTGAGTACCAATCGGAGAAGATGGTCCTAATGGTCTACCTCAAATGTTGTATCGCATCAAATTCTTTCTATGTAAATCTGAACCTGATCCTCTTCTATTGCAGGGTAAGATTGCCTTCAACCACAACCTGCAACCTGTAGTTCCAATCACTGGAGGTGTTTCTCCAGGACTACCTCAAATGTTAATCAAATATCTAACTAAATCTTTTCTATGCAAGTCTGACTCTGATGCTCTTCTATTGCAGGGTAAGATCACATTCAACGACAACCACAACCAACTGTTTGAGTACCCATCGGAGAAGATGGTCCTAATGGTCTACCTCAAATGTTGTATCGCATCAAATTCTTTCTATGTAAATCTGACCCTGATCCTCTTCTATTGCAGGGTAAGATCACATTCAACGACAACCACAACCAACTGTTTGAGTACCCATCGGAGAAGATGGTCCTAATGGTCTACCTCAAATGTTGTATCGCATCAAATTCTTTCTATGTAAATCTGACCCTGATCCTCTTCTATTGCAGGGTAAGATTGCCTTCAACCACAACCTGCAACCTGTAGTTCCAATCACTGGAGGTGTTTCTCCAGGACTACCTCAAATGTTAATCAAATATCTTACTAAATCTTTTCTATGCAAGTCTGACTCTGATGCTCTTCTATTGCAGGGTAAGATCACATTCAACGACAACCACAACCAACTGTTTGAGTACCAATCGGAGAAGATGGTCCTAATGGTCTACCTCAAATGTTGTATCGCATCAAATTCTTTCTATGTAAATCTGACCCTGATGCTCTTCTATTGCAGGGTAAGATCACCTTCAACGACAACCACAACCAACTGTTTGAGTACCCATCGGAGGAGGTTCTGCTCGAGGACTACCTGGCACAGAATCCCAACGAGCCGGCCGAGATCCTCATCCTTGAAGACATGCTGGGGTCGGCCATGACGGAATCCTCAGACGATGTTGACGAGGAGCCACAGACACCCCGAGGTGGTGGATCAATGAGTGATGACACCCTCAAGTCTAATACTGCCCTCACACATTCAGGTACTGTCTAAATGTTTTAGTTTTTGAGAGCAACTCCTTGCAGTCCTTTTTTGGGTAATGATAGTGCCACATCAATAATGGCTCTCTCATTTTGAATTTTGAAAGAAGTTCTAAGCTTTATGAGGCACTTGATGTCCTGTCTAAAAAAAGTTCTGGTAGGGATGACAGCATGAGGATCCACTTAAGGATGCAGAGATGGGACCAACAAAAGTTGGTAGTAATTTAAAATGGGTTGATGATGGTTAAAATTGGTTATCCCCCTCTTTTTTCAAAGTTCTATGCAAAAAGGGAAAGCTCAGTTTCTGAATAAGCGCTTTCAATTTCACATTAACAGGACATTTTCCGCATCTTATTTTAATGCTTAATTTTGTAGACTTGATAATTAAAGAGTACTACACCATTGTCACCATAAAGATTTTGTGTCACTGCAAAAAGGGGTGCTAAAAAAATAAGCACTACATAAATAATCAAGAAAATAATCTAACTGAACAGTACATCTTCCCAATCAAAACAAATATTTTCTAAATTGAGAGCTATAATAATTCTGTCCAAACACAAGTTTGTAAACCCAAGTATACCAGTATGTATCAGAGTAGTCTGTCCAACAGCCCCTCAAACAAAATATCTTTATAGCCCCATGCAAGTCAAGTAAAGATCATCGCAGTTCTTGAAAATTACCAGCTTCAGTGGGCTCCTTTCAATTTAAATAGTAGATAGTTCATAGCTGCATTTGATAAGTATTTTCATTTCAGAGACTAAAATTTAGTCTAGTATCAAAGGAAAACCTTACAAAACAAATTTTATGTTTTTAATCAGAATACCAGTTCCTCATAGCCTGTATCCTCCGTAACCATGGTTACTCTTTTCCAGGGGGACTCTCCAGCTACAGGTCCAAATTCCAGACGGAATATACTTTCGGATCATCCATGGACGAGCCAGAAGAACCAAAACCAACTCCGGCCTCTGCGGAAGAGGAGGAATCGTCGCAGATCGTCCCCGCTGACGAAGAGATCACATGGTCATCCGAAACCAATTCTGATTTGTTGTTTTAATGCCAGTGTCAAATGGAGTGTTTTCGAAACATTTCTAAAGGGAAAATTTTATCCAGTGAGAGTTGTCAAAAGACATTTGTTAAGGGGGGATAACTCTATTACTGTTTTTTTATAATAATGACAGAGCGACTCCCTATTGGAATTGATATGCATAAACAGAACAAATAGTAAATATGAAGGAGGGTAACTCTAAATATTCCCTAAAAGAAATATTTTATTAGAGTGACTTCACCCAAATAGATAAATTGATCATCGGGTACAAATATTGAATAAATATTATCATTGAAATGAAAAAAAGAAGGTTACCAAAAATATAGGGGAGATAACTCTTATCCTAACTAAGAAGAATTTAAATAATTGAATTCTTTGGAAAAAGGAATTTTCAGGGGGAGTAACTCTGTATCATCGTTAGTTTATAGAAGTTTTATGAAAATGGAGATTATCCCAATTGACTCGTTGACATATGCAGAAATTGTTGTAGAAAAGGGTAATAATTATTCCAACTATCTCAAGTAGTGTGGTAGTCAGGCAAAGGGAGGTAACTCTTGTTGTACAAATATAAGAGTCAAACTTACATTACCTATTGTCAAGATATGTGTAAAACAGTGAAATGATATGAAACTGTTCATTTGCTTCATTCTTTTTGATTAGTGATTCATTGATGAATGATTAGTTTTATAAGTAGAATATTCATCGATTGTTATGAAAGACGATTGACAAAAAGATGAATAACAGATTTTATTTACTCATGAAATTAGTCCATGTCAACTTACAAACAGTGAATCAAATTGTCAGTGTTCTGAGGGATAAGAGTCAAAATATGAACTTTACTGGGATACAAACTCGGTCCATCAAAGGTTCCCTCTCAACAGTCTGACAACAACCTGAAGGTGTATTCTTTATAACCATTTTAGAGCAGACAAGACCTATTGTGGACCAATCACATTGTCACATTTAAGAAAAGGGTAGTGTTAATCTGTATGAAAAGTTCACAACAGTTATCTTCCCTAACTATTGATGCTTTTGTAAAGGCCTTGTGATTGGATAGCTGAATTTCACTATTGACTTTTGGGGCTGTTGTCAGATCATTGGGGAGAGGAAACTTGAGATGGGTCGAGTTTGTATCCCAGTAGTGACAGTATTTCTAAACATTTATTCCTTGAAACACAATCAATTTTAAACAAACTGACTTACAGATCATTTCCCAATCTAAGTAAACCTACCCTCAATAATATCCGTTCCACTCCTATACTGAGTCTAGAAAAGGCCTAGTAGAGGGTCACGTCAACCCAAGTATAGAATTGACCAATCAGAACTCATCTTACCAAGCCACAATAGTCTGCCTTCGCACGTTAAACATTGGAGGGTCGTAGATCGCAGAAAGGTCGGCTGACGCAACCCTAAACTAGGCCTTGCTAGACTCAATATAGGAGTGAAATGGATAATATAGAGGCTAGGTTTACTTAGACTGATCATTTCCTGCATTCTACAATCACTTGAGATATATAGAGACAATATTACCATATATTCACCATTGTCACTTCATGGCTAGCCACGGTAGCCAAGCATTTTTTGGATAAATTGACGTTTTTATTCAATTTGTGCCAATACCATTATGTCTTACTCTCAGTGTTATAAATGTATTTATTCAATATTCATACACTGCACTGTCATACAAAGTATGTGATAATATTTTCTGCACCTTGTGTAAAATGTAAATATTTGTAGATGTATGTAGACTTTGTCAATGTTCATGTTTCCATAATCCCTTTTTAGAAAATAACTTTATTGACATCTTTTAACCTGAACTTAAAAATTAATTTTGAAAAATATGAAAAATCATTTTGTATGAAATTATTTGTGTTATATTTTTAAGGACTTTGACGTTGATCTTCTTATATTATTTCGCTTATGTTATTTTTATCTTATATAAGGAGAGAAACACATGTCAAAAATTTATTTTTTCAAAAGGAAACATTTTCATCTGCGGAAAGGATATTTTTGAAAGAAGAGATGACAACATTCAAAGGGAGTTAACTCCAATCTGTCCCCAAAATACAAATACACACGTTGATGCTTTCTACTAAAAGGCTATTATATACCTATGTGAAATAACATAATCTAAAATTATCAAATTTATCGAATTTTACCGAATTTGCATTAAAAATTGCCTGTTAACAAAAACAAGAATTGCCTGTCATGCTTACTTTATTATTTGAAATGTTAAATTTGCAAACACGGTATTTCTGTGTTTAATTTCATATGGATTAGCTTTCATTCTTGCTTGCAACTCATTCCTATTTCCCTGCTCTTGCATTCCTTTAGAAGAGATTCTTTCTAAACAGTCATAACGTTTTCATTTAAAGGGGCAGTAGCACATTTTTTGATAATTTTATGTTTTCAATTTTTCACTGATAATTGTATGTTAAGCTAAATGTATCATTTTGATAGTGTCAAAATCTCATAACACAAACCAATCACCCATACTCGGAACAAATTATAAAGATTTACATAAAGTCCATTGGCTGCCATTTTTGTGTGAACACCTTTAATTCATTTTGTGAAAGAAAAAGGAATAGCATGGCTGATCTTTACATTATATATTTGTTTTATTACTGCTTCATTTATTCCAAATACATTGTCTTTCAATTGGAACCATTTATTTTCATATTTTGACATCACCATATATTCCCCCTAAAATGTGCTACTGTCCCTTTAAAACTTTGTACGCAAATGAACTCATGCATACAGACAAGCACGAAGTGCTTATATTTCCACAAACTTTCAAATGACCAATGTAATTTTTATTTACAGTTGTTTATTTTGCTACTTTTTTCTGTAACCATTTCATATTGCATAGATTTAGGCTTTTTACAAAATATTGTTTACTCTTTGTTATAATATCTATCTATACACAAAATAAATAATTGTCTCACTCAATGTCCCCACACAAAGTAAATCTATTTTTAAAGAGTTATTTTTGAATATGTTATTTTCTTTCCCTTATATCTCCTTTATAAACCATAGACAAAATATATTGCGCACAAATTTGTGATCAGTAATTAAAAAGATATAAAAAATTATTAACTTATACTTAAAGAAATATTTAAAATGATATTGGATTTTCTCTATATTATTTTAATCAATTAAGATGATGTACACATTGAAATAATTATTAGAATTAATATCTTGATTTAAGAATTTGTTGTTCTACATTCCGGAAACAAATTAAAAGAAGATTTAATTACTTTGTTTAATTTTCTTGTCAAATACTAAGTCTCTTCTATACTTGCACATTCTTTGCTAATTCCAAGTAAAAATAAAGTTGTATGTGGTATGCAAGTAACTCAAAAGTTACATACCTTTATTCAAGGAAGGTAACTCTTCACCACAAAAATGTTATGCTTCTTGTATATATGTAAATCTGTTTTTATTTGTAGTTTTATGTTATAATGCAAATCTGTATATATCTAAAAATGACCTTTTTATCATATAAGCAGATACAATCCACTGCCTGGTAGAAGAAAAGGGGAAATATTGATTGTACCTGATAGTTTTAATGCATATTGAAAAAGGGGACTTCTTAGAAAAAGTAGCCGGTCTACTTTCCGTTAGTTTTGGAGGTCTGTATTGTGTAACATTATTTATCTCCCCTTTGAGAAATTTTACCCAGCATTCCAGATAACAGGAAAGGCTACTTGGTTGAATCTTAACATTCTAAGCCTTTATTATGATGTTTTTAGTCATTTATTCAGGTATCATTCATATTTTTTAGATGGTTAATAATGTAATATTGTGCACAATCACAACATAGATCTATCTTGACAGCAAATCTTGAAATCATAATTTCATTGTAGTCTTTCACAATGTTTGTTTAAATTGCATTTAGAACAATTATTTTCTTTCAAAGACAATTTTAAGGGAGATTAAGTTTTTTTTCTAAAAAAACTTATTCAAATATTAAGGAACAAATTGGAATACTATTATGACTTGATTGTTAAGAAATATTTCTTTCAATGTAGAAAAGATTTATTGATATATGGTAAAATTTGGTGCACATGTGTTTTCACCAGAAAACTTTGACATTCTATGCTTATCTGCCTTTTTTATTATTGACAATTGGAACTGTTTATTGTTTTACTCGAAATTGGTGTCTGACAAAAAGTTTATGCATTTTTATTCTGCATTGTTTTTTAATTAAACAAATTAACTTTTGATTTACATCAACTTCAAAACCAAAGGATGTGTTCTGAGAAATATCTTTTCTTAGCTGATTTCAATAAATTCAAATTTCAATAATCCTTTTTTGGCTGCAAATTTTCAAGACATTAACAAATTAAGCCTCTTTTCTGAATTACAGTTAAACCTCATATGGTTATTTCTGACAGCATATATCATGTGTGAGTTTTTGCCAGTAGAATAGAAGCTTGAAGTTTAAAAGCAAGAAATTTTTAAGGATCACACTTCTGTTTTTATCTCCTTGTACTTCATAACTTACAAGGAATTACAAAAATTGCACATACAAATGTTATATCCTGCTAAAAGTGCTAAAATATTTGCAGTTTTATCAAAATATGTGTAAACTTTTATTATAAGAACATATTTTTTGCAGAAGCTTGTTTTCAGTTTCAAAACTTTTTGGGTTGACTTTTAAAATGTTTTAAGTTTTTAGAAAATTGTGGTGTGAGAAAAACTAGTTTCTTGTTGTCATGGTAACTAGGTTCTATTATGCAGCGTGTTACTATAGTAACTGAAGTGAAACAGAGGCTGTATATAAGCATCGCTGTCATCTGTGCCGCGGCACGAAGCATTCCTTACTGTACTCTTACTTGATGGAAAAGCCAATAAATATTAGCAGAATATAAGTGTTTTTGTTTTGTTTAATTTGTTACATTGTTACTGTTTTTCACCAACTCAAAAACATAAAGGTTGAAAGTTGAAGAAAAACAGAAGGTTGTCTTTTAACAGAACGTCATGCTAATTCAGCATAGCTCTTATACCCTTTTATCTATCAAACTTAATGCCACATTTTCCCTTTCTATTTAACCAGGCAATGATATGATTTCATATAACAAGCCAATTAAGTGACTCCCATATTACCGGCCAATGAAATGACTCCCATATTACCAGCCAATGAAATGACTCCAATATTACCAGCCAATGAAATGACTCCCATATTACCAGCCAATGAAATGACTCTCATATTACAGGCCAATGAAATGACTCCCAGTCATGTTTAGGTGCAATGCTACACTGTATTTCAGCGCAGTACCACTCATGGGTCGTTAGTTCCAGTCGATGCTCGCAGGTTTCACCACAATGCATAGCCACATTGGTGTTGCAAGCTTTCTCCCTGCAATAATACTAGCAGCAGTGATATAAGTGAAATATTCTTGAAAGCGGCATTAAACCCCACATCACATCACAAGCCTATGACATGACTCCGATCTCACAAAAATGGTAGTATGTAGAACAAGTGGATGTAAAATGTCTCTTTAGGTTACTCGAATAATTACATTCCATTAGTAGAGAAAATAATTCAATGTAATAACCACCTGTCAGTATTACAAGGCTTTCCCTTGATAGATGTCAGGGTATGTAAGGACCTACAATGAATCAAGAATGCTGTTTTCATCTTTTTGGGTGACAATTTTCCTAGTTGACAATTGTCAAGGGGGCAAATGACCTTGGGACAATTAGCAGATACATCACACTTAGACCTCGTTGTCCATGGCAACCATTCATAAAAGTGTCCTGTTCATTACCGATATCGGGAACTGCGCTCATGCTCATACATGCTTTATAGTACCACATACTTAATTCATAAATCGGTGAAGGTGCCCTTGGAAGGTTGTAGAAAACTATCGATTTTGTGGTTGATTTTACTTTGATCAAGTGAGATGTAAGTCAGTTCCTAGCATAGTTTCCGACATGTATTGGACAACGGCTGCACCGCCGGCGAGCCTCGGGGACCAAGTGTCCCTACCATATCTGATGCATGTCATTAACTACTGCTGGTGACTATTATTTACCTGGTTGCAGCTATCCTGCTCCCATACCGCTAAAGCAGCATATAGCAGTATGATCTGTGGAACAACCAAGAAGTTAGAACATTGAAGTATTTGAACTATTTAAGCATTCGCAGGAAACTTTGTGACGCAATCCTAGCCTATCCAAATGGGTATCTCTTCGTGGTCCTCAGAAAATATCAAATGCCAAAATATTTTTAGCTCATCAGACCTGAAAGGCCACGCCCTAAAAACCTATTTTCATCTTCTTCTCCAGAAGCAGAAGGCCTAGAAAGCTGAAACTTTGTGTACAAACTCCTTATCTAGAGAGGATTATAAATTGTAGCTTTGGTTGCCCCATGGCCCCTACTAAGGGGGCACCACATTGGCCACACCCTATAGCGAAATCAAATTTAAAGCCTGAGGAGCTACAGAGCCCATGGCTCTATTTTTATTTTATATCCTTGGCACCAGCACCAACAGTGCAGTGCCTGTTAAAGTGTTTCTTATTAAGATGGTGAGTGCCAAGCATGTCACCAACAAGTCTCAACTTTCAACATCTTAAATAGTAAGGTCCAGTCGCTTCTTGGTGATGATTAAAAAACTGAAGTTTTATACCAAATACGGCTATGGATAACACTCACATGATTAAATGACACAGTGACACTATTTGTTAAGGAAATACAGGAATCTTCTTTTAAATGGTCTGATTAAATGGCTTTCCAGAAACCGGAAACATTATTGAATATTTACACTCCTCTTGGTTATCTGTTCTTCTTTCTTTCTTGTAAATTTTCAAAATGGAATCTCACTGAGAGAAAATTGAAATAATTAATCTTTTAACAACGAAAGGATGTTTTTTTTACAGTTAAACAAACTAACAATATATGTAGGAGAGAGGAAGGGGGATTCTTTGACGGAGAGACTCAGCACAAAGTCATTCTCTTTCTCAAATACCAAAATATATCACAGATTTAAATTTTCGATAGCTCTCCTAGTAAATGGAAAAGAATCCCTCATAAATTATCGCTTAAATCATTCAAGTTGTAGGTTTAAGAGGATCTACGAACTCATCTAATTTCGTCAAGCCGTTGTGGTGCATTGGTATAACCGTTAGGTTTAGTGTGCTGTAGTACATGTATAGGTTTCGAGCTAGAGACGCTCAAACAACATTTGCATATTATTATTTGACTTAGTTATTTCATACATTCATCTTTCATCTGTCAATATGGATATATTTGAACAAGGATAATTGACGTTGACGATTGAGAGGCCCGAAATTGATTTTGACTCTGGGAATAAAATAATTTCAGAATGACAAACGGGCTGACATTTTGCAGTACTTTATACCAGGGAAAATACAGAGAGGTGTTGAAGTAGCCCTATATGTATAAGTGTTTTCTTTCAAAGTTATGAAATCATTTACCCTTCTGTCGACCGCCGCTAAAGTGATGCACAAAACTAGAAAATGATTTTCTTGAAGAAATTATTGATAAAAAAGAGGACCATACTGTTTAGGTTACAAAAATGTTAATAAATCTTACAGTGAGGTGAGGTGTTTTCGGGTTTAGCGCCGCTTTCACTATATCGCGGCTGCTATAGTATAGTATTATTGCAGGGAGAAAGCCCACAACACCATTGTGGCTATGCATTGCGGTGAAACCTGCGAGCGTCTGCTGGAACAAGCAAACCACGGCGCTATCCCGCCCTTAAGTTGAGAGAGTCATTATATGAATTCATCAGTCTGTCTTCTCCGTTAATTTTCAATGAACTAAAGAACATGATTTCATTCTTTCGATTAAACTATTTGAATGTTTCATCATCCATACAATGACGATTCAAGTGCAAAAATGCAAATAACAGCAAGTTGAAGACGAGAACAATAATCATAAATTTGATAAATGATATTCCCTCAAATGGAATTATTAAACCAATAGATAAGGTTTTAAGCTGGAAAGTTACACCGTTAAGTCAATTGTTAGCAAACTACGTTTATATCTAAGAAATATACTCTGTTATTCTGAGATAATAATGGAACAAAACAATTAACCTGTCTGTCGAAGATTAAATTTTCCCTATACCAATACATACGCCAAAATTGATAATAAATTTGCAATTAAAATCTGCATTTTTATCTTCAATTAAACTAAACAACATTTTTAAGTTGCCAAGGATGAATACTTCTTCGTAATCAGACTTTTAAATATGTCTTGTAATGAAAATGTATAATTTTCTTTGTAATGAAGCATACAATGCTTATGTATTCGTTGTACTATCTGTAGTTGGGTTTTGTCTGGCACAAGAAAGATAAAACCCGAGAGAACTGGAGAGCAACTGAACATCGTGCAAGGAGAAGAAACTCAAGAAAATCTTGAAAAATGCTTTGTATGTTGCTTCTGCTGGTTGACCTAACTCCAATTTCAGGACGCAAACATTCAGAAAGTCAGACATTGGACAATTATTTCTATCTTAGGACACATGGCGCCATTATCCAATGTGAAGTTGGATGTTCCGCGACTTCCGGTTGTACCTATGTCAGAACCGTCGCAGAAGAACATGTCGATGACATAAGGAACAAAATGTTTTTAGAACATTTGATCACAGACCAAAATCATATTTTCAGTTCCGAGAGCAAACATCCAACGCTGAAGTCCTCTTCCTTTCTACTGATGGTCAACGCTGGACCCAGTAAATACGCTGCTTTTAGAGGATCGGTCACTTCTATCAGCACACAGAAAATGGACATTTCCATTTCCGGTTACATCAGCTCTGTCGTCTATGACAGAGTAACGGACACCGTCTTTTGGTCGACGAATCGTAAAATAATGAAGCAGACCTTTGGAGAAACTGTTTCACGTGTGCAATTAATTCAAAAGTTTACCTTTGATTTGTGCATAAACAAAGAACATATCTTTTACACCACGAAAAAGCATATTGGAATAGTGTCTAAGTTAGTTAAACAAGGGAGTAAACGTATATGGTACAACTGCAAAGGATGGTGTATATCACATTTGTCTCTCAGTGGAGATTTGATGTGTTTTATTGAGTACCGTACGAAAACTATTTTGTGTGCTAACTATCCCTCGAACGAGACACGCTTGATATTTTCCAAAAATGAACGTTACATACAACATATTGCTGTTCACAACTCTCCAAACATCGACATGATTGTTCTTGGTCTGGGAGATGCTGTCAATGTAACTGTGCTCAAAACTGATACAAGGAAAGTAATATGCAGTAAGATGATGTTTATGAATGTTAAAACAAAATATCTATTGTCATTTGTTATGTCTGATCATATCTTATATATCTCTTGGCGAAATTCAGTGAATGTGCAAGCAATCGAGATTTTGAATAACTGCAGTATGAGGACAATATTTCATAGGGAATATACCTTTCGTAACAATATATATTCAACTACCCATGTGACGGCTATGTGATACATGTGACAAAGCCTGAAAACAGACGTGCAGGAGATATTTTCTGTACACATTTTACACAATTGTGAACTGTTTCAACATATGAGGACTAAACGATATTGTAACATGCAAGTTCAGGTCACTGCGAATGATCGTGAGAGGCGGAATATACGTTTGTCAATATTGACGCAACAAAGAACCTAACTCTTGTGGAGTTTGCTCTCAACAAGGTCTGACGACAGCCCGTAAGGCGCGGGTTCTGTTACTAGTTTATTTTAAGAAGCATGGAAGTTAAAGGAACATACAATCTGTCAGACTAAGGCTGAAATGGAATCGGAAGCTCATATATGGATACATCGTTTCCTTTTTGCCTGGGACTATATTTTGTATTTTTAATCTGCGGAACACTGACCGTCATGTCTATAGTGACTGCGACTTAACTTTGATGTTATGAGTCTGTGCATTAAACCATCAGATAGGGAACTGAGGCGATGTCGACTTCAGAAGGCGGGTTA
The DNA here is from genome assembly GCA_916613615.1 of Steromphala cineraria. Taxonomy (NCBI): domain Eukaryota; kingdom Metazoa; phylum Mollusca; class Gastropoda; order Trochida; family Trochidae; genus Steromphala; species Steromphala cineraria. The sequence goes on along the minus strand of OU744735.1, from coordinate 23,915,017 downwards.
ACATAGTCAACAGCAAAATGGTTACATGGCTCCTGACCTGCTCCCCATCGAACGAATGCGGGATCACTTCGGTAAACCCGCTACTTAACGGACGGGAGATGACATTGACTTTGCAAAATAAGTGAGAATATCCTGATGACGTCTTCTAACCACTTCACCAAGAACGTTACAGGGGTTTTGAATAAATCCAGGCTATGTGGACAAATGCGGTTATTGACAGATGGTTTTTATTTTGACATTGATTGACAGAGCTCTAGGAGAGCTGACACACATGTGCCTAATCGTTTGTTGCACGTGGTATTTTCGTTTTCAAATTCATCTTAATTCTTTTAAGAACATTGTGCCTTAAGTTGTTTGCTGCATACCTAATTGTTGATTTCATGTAATAACTGTTGTTTTCAAGCATATTGGTTTCAGATGTGGAATGTTATCACATCGGTACTGGAAAAAAGGTGATGTTGGGCGCTTATATTGGCCTGTCAATAAACGACATTTCACAATCACTGCATTGGAATGACAAGCTATCAGAATTATGCTGCTGAAGTATATGTTCCCTTAGGCCACTTTGATTTAAACATCCGCCCGCAAATACATAGAGGATATCTGTCTTTTCTTGACAAATACCATGTTTATCTCATCGAGTGAGGTAGAAAGGTTATATTTTCACGAGTGGCGCAGCCACGAGTGAAAATATATAACTTTTCTACCTCACGAGATGAGATAAACATGGTATTTGTCAAGAATTGACGGATATTCTATTTATTATATGATTTTACCATTGTAATTACGTCCGAAAAGGGTCATTTTCACGCCGAGCGGCCGCTAGGAACAGCCCGTCACCACAGTAACACTGTGACGTCATAAGCCAATTCGCCGCGTGAGACCATTGTTTTATGACGTCAAATTATATCAGTCACCGTTCGCAGTGAAAATATAAGTTATTTTCACTGTAGCTTGATAGACAGTTTATTTCACTGATAAATCCCAGTATTTCACTGCTCGCCATATAATAAATAAGCTTCTTTCTTGAAAGGCAGAGTCAACGGCCGAGAATCTGAAAGGAAATAAATTATACTTTTTATATGACAGCCAAAAATCAGTCGATAAGAATTTAAAATGGAGTCCCCTTCTCATCCAAATGTGTCCCTTCCATAACCAAATGTGTCCCTTCCATATCCAAATGTGTCCTTTCCATATCCAAATGTATCCCTTCCATATCCAAATGCGTCCCCTCCATATCCAAATGTGTCCCCTCCATATCCAAATGTGTCCCTTCCATATCCAAATGCGTCCCTTCCATATCCAAATGCGTCCCTTTCATATCCAAATGTGTCCCTTCCATATCCAAATGTGTCCCTTCCATATCCAAATGCGTCCCTTCCATATCCAAATGTGTCCCTTCCATATCCAAATGTGTCCCTTCCATATCCAAATGTGTCCCTTCCATATCCAAATGCGTCCCTTCCATATCCAAATGCGTCCCCTCCATATCCAAATGTGTCCCTTCCATATCCAAATGTGTCCCTTCCATATCCAAATGCGTCCCCTCCATATCCAAATGTATCCCTTCCATATCCAAATGTATCCCTTCCATATCCAAATGCGTCCCTTCCATATCCAAATGTGTCCCTTCCATATCCAAATGTGTCCCCTCCATATCCAAATGTGTCCCTTCCATATCCAAATGTGTCCCTTCCATATCCAAATGTGTCCCTTCCATATCCAAATGTGTCCCTTCCATATCCAAATGCGTCCCTTCCATATCCAAATGTGTCCCTTCCATATCCAAATGTGTCCCTTCCATATCCAAATGTGTCCCTTCCATATCCAAATGCGTCCCTTCCATATCCAAATGCGTCCCCTCCATATCCAAATGTGTCCCTTCCATATCCAAATGTGTCCCTTCCATATCCAAATGTGTCCCTTCCATATCCAAATGCGTCCCCTCCATATCCAAATGTGTCCCTTCCATATCCAAATGTGTCCCTTCCATATCCAAATGTGTCCCCTCCATATCCAAATGTGTCCCTTCCATATCCAAATGTATCCCTTCCATATCCAAATGTGTCCCTTCCATATCCAAATGTGTCCCTTCCATATCCAAATGCGTCCCTTCCATATCCAAATGTGTCCCTTCCATATCCAAATGTGTCCCTTCCATATCCAAATGCGTCCCTTCCATATCCAAATGCGTCCCCTCCATATCCAAATGCGTCCCTTCCATATCCAAATGCGTCCCCTCCATATCCAAATGTGTCCCTTCCATATCCAAATGTGTCCCTTCCATATCCAAATGCGTCCCCTCCATATCCAAATGTGTCCCTTCCATATCCAAATGTGTCCCCTCCATATCCAAATGTGTCCCTTCCATATCCAAATGTGTCCCTTCCCTATCCAAATGTGTCCCTTCCATATCCAAATGTGTCCCCTCCATATCCAAATGTGTCCCTTCCATATCCAAATGTGTCCCTTCCATATCCAAATGTGTCCCTTCCATATCCAAATGTATCCCTTCCATATCCAAATGTGTCCCTTCCATATCCAAATGTGTCCCTTCCATATCCAAATGTGTCCCTTCCCTATCCAAATGTATCCCTTCCATATCCAAATGTATCCCTTCCATATCCAAATGTATCCCTTCCATATCCAAATGTGTCCCTTCCATATCCAAATGTGTCCCTTCCATATCCAAATGTATCCCTTCCCTATCCAAATGTATCCCTTCCCTATCCAAATGTTCCCCTTCCATATCCAAATGTGTCCCCTCCATATCCAAATGTGTCCCTTCCATATCCAAATGTATCCCTTCCATATCCAAATGTATCCCTTCCCTATCCAAATGTGTCCCTTCCATATCCAAATGTGTCCCTTCCATATCCAAATGTGTCCCCTCCATATCCAAATGTATCCCTTCCATATCCAAATGTGTCCCTTCCATATCCAAATGTGTCCCTTCCATATCCAAATGTGTCCCTTCCATATCCAAATGTGTCCCCTCCATATCCAAATGTGTCCCTTCCATATCCAAATGTATCCCTTCCATATCCAAATGTATCCCTTCCCTATCCAAATGTGTCCCTTCCATATCCAAATGTGTCCCCTCCATATCCAAATGTGTCCCTTCCATATCCAAATGTGTCCCCTCCATATCCAAATGTATCCCTTCCATATCCAAATGTGTCCCTTCCATATCCAAATGTGTCCCTTCCATATCCAAATGTATCCCTTCCATATCCAAATGTGTCCCTTCCATATCCAAATGTGTCCCCTCCATATCCAAATGTATCCCTTCCATATCCAAATGTATCCCTTCCATATCCAAATGTATCCCTTCCCTATCCAAATGTATCCCTTCCCTATCCAAATGTGTCCCTTCCATATCCAAATGTATCCCTTCCATATCCAAATGTGTCCCTTCCATATCCAAATGTGTCCCTTCCATATCCAAATGTGTCCCTTCCATATCCAAATGTGTCCCTTCCATATCCAAATGTGTCCCTTCCATATCCAAATGTATCCCTTCCATATCCAAATGTATCCCTTCCATATCCAAATGTATCCCTTCCCTATCCAAATGTATCCCTTCCATATCCAAATGTATCCCCTCCATATCCAAATGTGTCCCTTCCATATCCAAATGTATCCCTTCCCTATCCAAATGTATCCCTTCCCTATCCAAATGTGTCCCTTCCATATCCAAATGTGTCCCCTCCATATCCAAATGTGTCCCTTCCATATCCAAATGTGTCCCTTCCATATCCAAATGTGTCCCTTCCATATCCAAATGTATCCCTTCCCTATCCAAATGTATCCCCTCCATATCCAAATGTGTCCCTTCCATATCCAAATGTATCCCTTCCCTATCCAAATGTGTCCCTTCCATATCCAAATGTGTCCCTTCCATATCCAAATGTATCCCTTCCCTATCCAAATGTGTCCCTTCCATATCCAAATGTATCCCCTCCATATCCAAATGTGTCCCTTCCATATCCAAATGTGTCCCTTCCATATCCAAATGTATCCCTTCCCTATCCAAATGTATCCCCTCCATATCCAAATGTGTCCCTTCCCTATCCAAATGTATCCCCTCCATATCCAAATGTGTCCCTTCCATATCCAAATGTGTCCCTTCCATATCCAAATGTGTCCCTTCCCTATCCAAATGTGTCCCTTCCATATCCAAATGTATCCCTTCCCTATCCAAATGTGTCCCTTCCATATCCAAATGTATCCCTTCCATATCCAAATGTATCCCTTCCCTATCCAAATGTATCCCTTCCCTATCCAAATGTATCCCTTCCATATCCAAATGTATCCCTTCCATATCCAAATGTGTCCCTTCCATATCCAAATGTGTCCCTTCCCTATCCAAATGTATCCCTTCCATATCCAAATGTATCCCTTCCATATCCAAATGTGTCCCTTCCATATCCAAATGTATCCCTTCCATATCCAAATGTGTCCCTTCCATATCCAAATGTGTCCCTTCCATATCCAAATGTATCCCTTCCATATCCAAATGTGTCCCTTCCATATCCAAATGTATCCCTTCCATATCCAAATGTGTCCCTTCCATATCCAAATGTGTCCCTTCCCTATCCAAATGTATCCCTTCCATATCCAAATGTATCCCTTCCATATCCAAATGTGTCCCTTCCATATCCAAATGTATCCCTTCCATATCCAAATGTGTCCCTTCCATATCCAAATGTGTCCCTTCCATATCCAAATGTATCCCTTCCATATCCAAATGTGTCCCTTCCATATCCAAATGTATCCCTTCCATATCCAAATGTGTCCCTTCCATATCCAAATGTGTCCCTTCCATATCCAAATGTATCCCTTCCCTATCCAAATGTGTCCCTTCCATATCCAAATGTATCCCTTCCATATCCAAATGTGTCCCTTCCATATCCAAATGCGTCCCCTCCATATCCAAATGTGTCCCTTCCATATCCAAATGTATCCCTTCCCTATCCAAATGTATCCCTTCCCTATCCAAATGTGTCCCTTCCATATCCAAATGTGTCCCCTCCATATCCAAATGTGTCCCTTCCATATCCAAATGTGTCCCTTCCATATCCAAATGTGTCCCTTCCATATCCAAATGCATCCCTTCCCTATCCAAATGTATCCCCTCCATATCCAAATGTGTCCCCTCCATATCCAAATGTATCCCCTCCATATCCAAATGTGTCCCTTCCATATCCAAATGTATCCCTTCCATATCCAAATGTATCCCTTCCATATCCAAATGTATCCCTTCCCTATCCAAATGTATCCCTTCCATATCCAAATGTATCCCTTCCATATCCAAATGTATCCCTTCCCTATCCAAATGTATCCCTTCCCTATCCAAATGTATCCCTTCCATATCCAAATGTATCCCTTCCCTATCCAAATGTGTCCCTTCCATATCCAAATGCGTCCCTTCCATATCCAAATGTATCCCTTCCATATCCAAATGTGTCCCTTCCATATCCAAATGTATCCCTTCCATATCCAAATGTGTCCCTTCCATATCCAAATGCGTCCCTTCCATATCCAAATGTATCCCTTCCATATCCAAATGTGTCCCTTCCATATCCAAATGCGTCCCCTCCATATCCAAATGTGTCCCTTCCATATCCAAATGTGTCCCTTCCATATCCAAATGTATCCCTTCCATATCCAAATGTGTCCCTTCCATATCCAAATGTGTCCCTTCCATATCCAAATGTATCCCTTCCCTATCCAAATGTGTCCCTTCCATATCCAAATGTGTCCCTTCCATATCCAAATGTGTCCCTTCCATATCCAAATGTATCCCTTCCATATCCAAATGTATCCCTTCCCTATCCAAATGTATCCCTTCCCTATCCAAATGTATCCCTTCCATATCCAAATGTATCCCTTCCATATCCAAATGTGTCCCTTCCATATCCAAATGTGTCCCCTCCATATCCAAATGTGTCCCTTCCATATCCAAATGTGTCCCTTCCATATCCAAATGTGTCCCTTCCATATCCAAATGTATCCCTTCCCTATCCAAATGTATCCCTTCCATATCCAAATGTATCCCTTCCCTATCCAAATGTATCCCTTCCATATCCAAATGTATCCCTTCCATATCCAAATGTATCCCTTCCATATCCAAATGTGTCCCTTCCATATCCAAATGTGTCCCTTCCATATCCAAATGTATCCCTTCCATATCCAAATGTATCCCTTCCATATCCAAATGTGTCCCTTCCATATCCAAATGTGTCCCTTCCATATCCAAATGTATCCCTTCCATATCCAAATGTGTCCCTTCCATATCCAAATGTATCCCTTCCCTATCCAAATGTATCCCCTCCATATCCAAATGTGTCCCTTCCATATCCAAATGTGTCCCTTCCATATCCAAATGTATCCCTTCCATATCCAAATGTATCCCTTCCCTATCCAAATGTGTCCCTTCCATATCCAAATGTATCCCTTCCCTATCCAAATGTGTCCCTTCCATATCCAAATGTGTCCCTTCCATATCCAAATGTATCCCTTCCCTATCCAAATGTGTCCCTTCCATATCCAAATGTGTCCCCTCCATATCCAAATGTGTCCCTTCCATATCCAAATGTGTCCCTTCCCTATCCAAATGTATCCCTTCCATATCCAAATGTATCCCTTCCATATCCAAATGTATCCCTTCCCTATCCAAATGTGTCCCTTCCATATCCAAATGCGTCCCTTCCATATCCAAATGTATCCCTTCCATATCCAAATGTGTCCCTTCCATATCCAAATGTATCCCTTCCATATCCAAATGCGTCCCTTCCATATCCAAATGTATCCCTTCCATATCCAAATGTGTCCCTTCCATATCCAAATGCGTCCCCTCCATATCCAAATGTGTCCCTTCCATATCCAAATGTATCCCTTCCATATCCAAATGTGTCCCTTCCATATCCAAATGTATCCCTTCCATATCCAAATGTGTCCCTTCCATATCCAAATGTGTCCCTTCCATATCCAAATGTATCCCTTCCATATCCAAATGTGTCCCTTCCATATCCAAATGTGTCCCTTCCATATCCAAATGTGTCCCTTCCATATCCAAATGTATCCCTTCCATATCCAAATGTATCCCTTCCATATCCAAATGTATCCCTTCCCTATCCAAATGTGTCCCTTCCATATCCAAATGCGTCCCTTCCATATCCAAATGTGTCCCTTCCATATCCAAATGTGTCCCCTCCATATCCAAATGTGTCCCTTCCATATCCAAATGTGTCCCTTCCATATCCAAATGTATCCCTTCCATATCCAAATGTGTCCCTTCCATATCCAAATGTATCCCTTCCCTATCCAAATGTATCCCTTCCATATCCAAATGTATCCCTTCCATATCCAAATGTATCCCTTCCATATCCAAATGTGTCCCTTCCCTATCCAAATGTATCCCTTCCATATCCAAATGTATCCCTTCCATATCCAAATGTGTCCCTTCCATATCCAAATGTATCCCTTCCATATCCAAATGTGTCCCTTCCATATCCAAATGTGTCCCTTCCATATCCAAATGTATCCCTTCCATATCCAAATGTGTCCCTTCCATATCCAAATGTGTCCCTTCCATATCCAAATGTATCCCTTCCATATCCAAATGTGTCCCTTCCATATCCAAATGTGTCCCTTCCATATCCAAATGTATCCCTTCCCTATCCAAATGTGTCCCTTCCATATCCAAATGTATCCCTTCCATATCCAAATGTGTCCCTTCCATATCCAAATGCGTCCCCTCCATATCCAAATGTGTCCCTTCCATATCCAAATGTATCCCTTCCATATCCAAATGTATCCCTTCCATATCCAAATGTATCCCTTCCATATCCAAATGTATCCCTTCCATATCCAAATGTGTCCCTTCCATATCCAAATGTGTCCCTTCCATATCCAAATGTGTCCCTTCCATATCCAAATGCGTCCCCTCCATATCCAAATGTGTCCCTCCCATATCCAAATGTGTCCCTTCCATATCCAAATGTATCCCTTCCATATCCAAATGTGTCCCTTCCATATCCAAATGTATCCCTTCCATATCCAAATGTATCCCTTCCCTATCCAAATGTGTCCCTTCCATATCCAAATGTGTCCCTTCCATATCCAAATGTATCCCTTCCATATCCAAATGTGTCCCTTCCATATCCAAATGTGTCCCTTCCATATCCAAATGTGTCCCTTCCATATCCAAATGTATCCCTTCCATATCCAAATGTGTCCCTTCCATATCCAAATGTGTCCCTTCCATATCCAAATGTATCCCTTCCATATCCAAATGTGTCCCTTCCATATCCAAATGCGTCCCCTCCATATCCAAATGTGTCCCTTCCATATCCAAATGTATCCCTTCCATATCCAAATGTGTCCCTTCCATATCCAAATGTGTCCCTTCCATATCCAAATGTATCCCTTCCATATCCAAATGTGTCCCTTCCATATCCAAATGTGTCCCTTCCATATCCAAATGTATCCCTTCCATATCCAAATGTGTCCCTTCCATATCCAAATGTATCCCTTCCATATCCAAATGTATCCCTTCCATATCCAAATGTGTCCCTTCCATATCCAAATGTGTCCCTTCCATATCCAAATGTATCCCTTCCATATCCAAATGTGTCCCTTCCATATCCAAATGTGTCCCTTCCATATCCAAATGTATCCCTTCCCTATCCAAATGTGTCCCTTCCATATCCAAATGTATCCCTTCCATATCCAAATGTGTCCCTTCCATATCCAAATGCGTCCCCTCCATATCCAAATGTGTCCCTTCCATATCCAAATGTATCCCTTCCATATCCAAATGTATCCCTTCCATATCCAAATGTATCCCTTCCATATCCAAATGTATCCCTTCCATATCCAAATGTGTCCCTTCCATATCCAAATGTGTCCCTTCCATATCCAAATGTGTCCCTTCCATATCCAAATGCGTCCCCTCCATATCCAAATGTGTCCCTCCCATATCCAAATGTGTCCCTTCCATATCCAAATGTATCCCTTCCATATCCAAATGTGTCCCTTCCATATCCAAATGTATCCCTTCCATATCCAAATGTATCCCTTCCCTATCCAAATGTGTCCCTTCCATATCCAAATGTGTCCCTTCCATATCCAAATGTATCCCTTCCATATCCAAATGTGTCCCTTCCATATCCAAATGTGTCCCTTCCATATCCAAATGTATCCCTTCCATATCCAAATGTGTCCCTTCCATATCCAAATGTGTCCCTTCCATATCCAAATGTATCCCTTCCATATCCAAATGTGTCCCTTCCATATCCAAATGTATCCCTTCCATATCCAAATGTATCCCTTCCATATCCAAATGTGTCCCTTCCATATCCAAATGTGTCCCTTCCATATCCAAATGCGTCCCCTCCATTTCCAAATGTGTCCCTCCCATATCCAAATGTGTCCCTTCCATATCCAAATGCGTCCTTTCCATATCCAAATGCGTCCCTTCCATATCCAAATTTCTTGCAGTTTGCGCAATGTGTCCCTTCCATATCTAAATGCGTCCCTTCCATATCCAAATGTGTCCCTTCCATATCCAAATGTGTCCCTTCCATATCCAATTGTGTCCCTTCCATATCGAAATGGTGTCCCTTCCATATCGAAATGTGTCCCTTCCATATCGAAATGTGTCCCTTCTTATCCAAATGTGTCCCTTCCATATCCAAATGTGTCCCTTCCAATCCAAATGTGTCCCTTCCATATCCAAATGTGTCCCTTCTTATCCAAATGTGTCCCTTCCATATCCAAATGCGTCCCTTCCATATCCAAATGTCTAGGTCTCCTCCGCCGGTTTATCGGCGAGTCCACTCCGCTGCATTGTTGATTTGATATTTTGACGATAACTTCTAAGTTCCTGAACCAAATCAGTTGCACAGACATCTTTATCATGAACAAACACTGACATACGCGATAATATAAATGAGAATTAAGATAGTTAAAGGGCATGAAACAAGGCATTTAAAAGTCTCCTCTCCACTTCGAAAATGAATGCGAGATAAACTTCAACTTGAAATCGCGTACGTAAATTTCTTGCAGTTTGCGCAACATAAGTCATAAGGAATGTATTCAAGATTCCCTTTACTGATTCAATTCCTGATTATCACAGTTAAAGGTGGCCATCTAAACCTGGACGGATATATATATATATAGAAGAAGGGAGCTCTGAAAGCTGACCCCTACCTTTGTTGATGTGTTTCGTCTGCCGTCTCCCCATCTCTCATCGTCTACTGGCTACTGAGGCCAGTTGAAAATACAGGAAGTTTAAGTTTTCATGACTCATTATAAACTTCAGGATTTTCATGTGTAGAAACATTACCATGATTTATTCGAAATATATTGGTAATTTACAAAAATATAAAATTCGTACTAAATTCTTATATCAATATTAAATTACGTTTCTATAAACTGTGATCATATTAAAAATGGTCATACAATCTACGAGGGGATATCAAAAAGTTTCAATTATCACAAATAATGTACTGATGAATACGGACCAAATGGTCACTGTAGCATATGTGATCCTTGTCTGGTTCCTGGGTCAACAATAGTCTTTTTCGCGACAACCAGGTTTACGTCTGTTGACCAAACAGCACAGTACCCCCCTATTATGAAGAAACATTAGGCGCGCAGTGTAATTAAGTTTTTACATTTGAAGGGCTATACTGCACGTCAAATTCATGATGAGATGAAATATGTTTATGATAATGACAGCCCATCCTATGACACTGTTGTGAGATGGAAAAGGAATTTCCAAACAGGCCACTAAGAAGTGGACTCCCCTCACTGATGATATGGATGTCATCAAGACGGTTGAGACGCTGGTTCAAGAAGATCGAAGCGTAACTCTACAATTGATATTGCATAAACAGGTCTGAGTTATGGCAGTGCCTGGAACACACTCATCATCATCATCATCATTTATTCTCAAAAATCCACCAACGGTGGTACTCCATAACCAGTTTCATATGTCCAAAGTGTCAGCAAGCTGGGTTCCTCGCTTATTGACTCCATTGCAAAAAAAAAAAAGAAACGAAGGGACATGTCACGGCAGGCATTGGAGCTTCTGGAACAAGACGAAGAGGATTTCTTCAAACGTCTTGTTACCATGGATGAATGCTGGGTCTTTCAATATGATCCTGAGACAAAAGAGATTAGCAAAGAGTGGAAGCATGCTACGTCATCACCTCCCAAAAAGGCCAAGGTGCAAAAGTCTACAGGAAAGGTCATGGTGTCTGTTTTTGGGATTGTCGTGGAGTCATCTTGACGGATTATCAAGCTAAGGGTCAGACCATTACAGGAGCTTATTACTGCAACCTGCTGAGCAAGTTACGAGATGCCATTAAACAGAAGCGCCGCGGTATGATCACCAAAGTTGTAAGCCTGTTAGCTGACAATGCCCCAGCTCACACTTGTCAAGCAGCTTCTGTGTATAGGCACGGCGATGTGGCTTTGAAATCTTACCGCATCCTCCCTATTCACCGAATCTTGCACCAAGTGACTTCTTCTTGTTCCCCGAGATGAAAAATCCACTTCGTGGACGTTGTTTTGAGGACACCAATGACATCATTTCGAGAGGTGGAGGCTTGGTTTTTCATGAAATCAAGGGTCTTCTATTCAGACGGTCTGCGCAAGGTCATGAAGCGATGGGAATATGTGTATTTCTGATGTAGAGAAATCTTAAAATCATAAGAACAAAATAAAGTTTGTACCTTTGATATGTGTTTGTGATAATTAAAACCTTTTGATATCCCCTCGTATTGTGGTATCTTGTACAGTTCCGCAAATATTGCACGTGCAGCACGAAAGGCTCATGCCAATGTCAGCTACTTCAAATGGACATTGTTTCTGCAATTAGAGTCAATGATTCAACTTAAAAAAATGAATTGAATTAAGCGTCAAATCAAATCAATATATATAGGAAATAAAATGCATTTTCTACATCATCAAAACTGTCATTGAACTTGCATCGATATAGCGTTCAGCTAGGGTGTAAAACAGTTACCGACCTCGACCCCGGCGTTCATGATTCACGTGTGCAAAGGTTCATCTAACTCGAACACCTCGGTCTCAGTCGGTAACTATTACCAAGGATTTTTAAAGCTTAAGCATCGGCAGTGATAAGATAAGAGCCATGATCGCCTCGTGTTATGCATGCTGTCGTGAGCTTTTAAAATTCTTGCTATTACAGAAACACCAATCAAGTCACACATAAGAAACTCACATTTTCATTCCCAATTTCTAAATATCATAACATATTAGTTTTCGATGAAATTCAAAGAAACCCGAAATCATACGACTTATTTAGGCCTACATGAATATTAATTACATAACCTTTAAAGGGGCAGTAGCACGTTTTATGGGGATTGTAAGGTGGTGTCAAGAAAATGAAAATTAATCGTTCCAATTGAAAGGAAATGCATTCAAACTAAATGGAACAGTAATAATTCAAATACTTAACGTAAAGTTTAGCCATGTGATTCCTTTTCCTTACACAAAATGAATTAAAGGTGTTCACACAAAATGGCCGCCAATGGATTTTATGTGAATCTTCATACTTTGTCCCCTGACTATGGATGATTTGCTTGTGTAATGAGATTTTTGACACTGTCAAAATAATTCATTTAGCATTAACTTACATTTATCAGTGAAATATTTAAAATATAAAATTGTCCAAAAAACGTGCTACTGCCCCTTTAAACTCAAAGTTTGTCTTCTACAAGATCTACCGTATTTCCTCTAATAGGCCTACGCACCCGGGCGCTTTTTTCAGCACCCTTTGACCCCGCTTATTTCGTTTTAATAGAAAATAGGAGGACTGAATCGCTTTCCTTATGTGAAATGTCAAGTAAGAGAGCTCTGTTAAAATGTATAAAACCCGGCGCCTTTTTCAACTTTCACTTGACCCCCGGCGTTTATTGGAGACCCGGCGTTTATTAGGGGAAATTATTCGGTATCAAGAATTTACAATTTTTTTAGTCGTTCAAGAGATGATTTTGGTAATTGGTAAACGGAATCAGAGTCTGGCATCGATAACCGACAATAATAAAACCATAGATAAACTCCTACCTAGATAACGTAGTAAATACCTTGCAAGTCTCAAATATTTATCATATTTTTATCACGATATTTTATCTCAGACAGAAGATAACAAAAGTTTGGTTAGTGATCTTGTATGACATCACTTAAAGGCCTAACCATAAACGACGAAAGTCTGTTCGTAAAAGTAACATATCTTGACCATATAAATGTTTCGTTTCGCAAATAAATGCGGTCTACTTTTGGATGTAACCTAGCGCGGTTCATCCGAGAGAGCCAAATCGCACCCATCGGGTTCTTACACGAAACAAAGTTACACCGTCAGTTTTTCATACAAACACCTCAAAATTGTGAAGAAATGTAATAAAGTAAAGTTAATATGAAAACAAAATTTCAGAATACGTCTTATTGTGTGTAAATTTAGAGAAAGGGTTTCGTTTTAGGTTCCTACGCGCGCACCGACTCCGGAAAACAATGGTATTACTAACCTACCAACTGATCTAATAAATAAGCACAGAATTTGAAAGAAATTGCAGTTATTTAAAAGAATTGATATCAAAATCTACCTTATAATTGATTTTTTTCAATATAAATCGTTATTTGGTGTATATTTCAGCACTTTAAGAAATATCTGCAATCTAATGAAAAAAAGATAACATTTGTAGGATATGAAATGCTTGCATTCGGAAAATCTCTTTTTTGAAACCAAATGCATTTATGAAAAATAAACTTCGTTAAGTATGGAATTTATTATTCAAATGTATTTCACAATCTGGAATAATTCACTGTGCGTTATATATACATTTTTCCCGATTTCATTGAAATATACATAATGTGTTGTTTGTAAGCTGTTGCCAAAATAATTCTGCTTCCGCTCACGCCTGCGCAGAGCAGACCTCTTTCCCCGCTTTCTAAATTAACATGGCGACTCCGGCGAAAGTCACAAAACCAGAAGGGAAAAACAACCATGATACGGCAGATGAGCAAGCTGGTAAATAATGAAAGTTTACTTTTAGTAATATGAAATCGTTTGCATGTGATTACCAAGATATTCCCCACCTTAATTTTGCAAAACGAACGTTTAAAGAGAGCCGATCTCTTCAGACATGTGGACCACATGTTCTCGATCTTTTGTTTAGCCGTTGGAAATTTAGATCAGTTCGCGCGAAAACTGTTGTCATAAACGATTGTGAATACGTATTACCACCAGAAACACGATTTTAACATTTCGTTAGAGCTCATTTGGTCCTAACATACATGATTTCGTAAAGTGAAATTGTAACTTGTTAGACTTGAAAAATGGTGAAGATCGTGATCATTACGTCATATGAAGTGTCCTATGTAAACATTATGAAAACAACAACTTTCACACCTTTTCCTTATTTTGATTAAAGTGGTTGATATCTTTTCGGTGGTTTAAGCATAAATTTGTTTTTACTGATTATATTGCAGTGAAGATGTTCAATCATAATATTGATAAGTTATCTCCCTTGTGTTGTGATCTTCCTCAATTATTTACAATCATAAAACATCAATTTGGGATAATCTGTTTTCTACACTTGATTAACGTTAATTTCTTTCATGTAACTTTCAGGGATTGGGAAAGACGTCTTTGACAATAGGCCATTTTCAGGGTTTTTGGTAATTTTCTGAATTTCAGATGGGCCCTTGTCTGTTATATCAATCATAAATTTTTTTATGGGCCGTTTTTTTAATCAAATGTGCAAAATAGCCTTTCCCAATCACTGAACTTTCTTCAACCACTTTGTCATGATTTAAGGTTGAAAGTCATTTTGATTGTTTTTATTTTAGCTGATATGTGACAAATTTATCCTCATGTTTTTCAGATAAAGAACAGCAAGAGGCAATAGAACAAATAGATGAAGTTCAAAATGAAATAGATCGACTAAATGAGCAAGCAAGTGAAGAAATATTGACAGTGGAACAAAAATACAACAAACTACGACAACCCTACTTTCAGAAGCGGTCAGATTTGATTGCCAAAATCCCAAATTTCTGGGTCACTGCTGTATCCTTTCCATACGACTCGTACATTTATGATGTACTTTATGGAAAAAAATGTTGATTAAAATAATGTGTCCAGTAATATAAAAGATTATATGAATCATTGATCAGTTAATTGCAGATACACAAGATTTTAATGATAAAGGCATGTCCATTATCAAACCATTTAAATCGCGAATCTCTTTTACTGTAATTGCTTGCTTTATTGGATATTTTCTATTATCCTTTGATTGAAGGGAAAAATAAAATTGACAACAGAAGTTGAAAGGTTGAACAATAGAATTTGAATCATCGTTTCTTATGTAAATTATTTCATAGGGGACATGACCCTCTCATTTTAGGCTAGCATTGTATTAAGTGGAAAAACAGTTTAGTACACCTTCTAGTTCTAGGTGCAAGTTATCCATTTTGATAATTATTTTCCTTAATTTGTGAGTTTGTAAATCATCCCCAAGTATCGGCACTACTAAACGAGGAGGATGAAGAGGCCTTACAATACCTGACCAAAGTGGAAGTACAGGAGTTTGAAGACATAAAGTCAGGATACAGAATAAACTTTGTAAGTTACACTGGCTTTAAAGACAATTGATTTGTTTTGGTCTGTTTGAAAAATAGGTTCAGCGACCATATAATATCACCTTTGTCTGCTCCCAAAAACCCTTGAAGAAAGATTATTTTTATGACAAATAACTCTGAGATCCTTAAAGCTGAGTCCTTGAATTAATGACAAAGAACTATATTTCAACCTTATTCCCACATTATCATAGCGATGAAATTTATGAAAGTTCCTGATCTTAATATATCCAAATTTCACCTATGACCAACCCAGCCAATCATTGGAAACTCAATGACCTGCTTGTTTAACTACCATAGTGGCAGAATCCACGACTGACAATTTTGTAGCCCAACTGCTTAAGTTGATGATACACTTTGGACAATGGACAGTATTTTTAAACATTGTTATCCCACCGGTATGTAATACCGTGGGATATAGTCATCACCCTGTCCGTCTGTATGTCCGTCCGTCCGTAATCATTTCGTTTCCGGAGCAGAACTCAAAAACCGGTCCACATATCTTTCTGAAACTTTACATGTGTATTGCCCACCTACTGAAGTGGTGCCTTTTGATATTTTCACATTTCTGAAAATTTTATTTTTTATTATTTCCATGGAAACGGCTCTTATTTGGACTCAGTTCATTAAAATTTCGTTTCCGGAGCAGAACTCAAAAACCGGTCCACATATCTTTCTGAAACTTTACATGTGTATTGCCCACCTACTGAAGTGGTGCCTTTTGATATTTTCACATTTCTGAAAATTTTATTTTTTATTATTTTCATGGAAACGGCTCTTATTTGGACTCTGTTCATGAAAGGTTTCGTTTCATATATATTAGCTTATACTATTATAAACCTTGCTTGAAAAATTTACAATTATCTTTCAAATGTTTACATCTTACGATCATGTGGAACGGTGGGATATGTCATCTTCTGATGACTCTTGTTTTACCTTTGTAGATGTACACTTTTCTTGACTGATAAATCAAAATGAATTTATTAATGCGTTTCTCAAGTCAAATAATTTTAGAAGTGAATATAAGGCTGGCATTTCTGTTACATGAATTTTCTTTCAAAAATGTTCAAGATCTGCAATGATTCCTGTTTATCTCTGCAAGATGTGTGAAGTGTATTAACATGTTTTAACCTCCTTTTCAGCATTTTGATGGTAACCCTTATTTTGAAAACGACACCATAACTAAAGAGTTTCATTTGAATGACACCGGTGAACCCTCCTCCAATTCAACGACAATCAAATGGATACAGGGAAAGGTAAGATCACGAGTCTATATTATCATCAGGGACATACCATAATATCCTTAATCATAGTTTTTCAAAGGGCTCTCTGTACGCAAAATTTTGTTTTTAAGAAAGTCTTGTCAATGTGTGCAAGTTAAAGTAAAGCATATTAGTTTATACAAACTATCTACCAGAATTCTAAACACTTTTTCTGCATTTGAAAAAAAGAGGAATAGGTCCCTTAGCTCACTTTCTGAGATTGATTTATTGTTTAAACTTGATCAACCTTTTTGTCAAATATATGGTCATGTAAACCTATCCAATATCTTAATTGGGTTTTTAGCTCACCTTTACAAAGTAAATGTGAGCTTATGTCATGGCGCTTCGTCCGTCGTCCGTCTGTCCGTCTGTCTGTCCGTCCGTCTGTCCGTCCGTCCGTAAACTTTCAAGAAAAAGACTACTCCTCCTAAACGAATGCAGATATCATTCTGAAATTGTAGTATGTTATACCCATGGTGATTCCTCACAAAAAGGTAGACATTTCAGTTTTGAGAATCCAAGATGGCCGCCATGGCAGCCATATTGAATTTTCAATTAGATTTCACGAAAAAGACTACTCCTCCTTAACGAATGCAGATATCATTCTGAAATTGTAGTATGTTATACCCATGGTGATTCCTCACAGAAAGGTAGACGTTTCAGTTTTGAGAATCCAAAATGGCCGCTAAGGCAGCCATAATGAATTTTCAATTAGATTTCAGGAAAAAGACTACTCCTAAATGAATCCAGATATCATTCTGAAATTGTAGTATGTTATACCCATTGTGATTCCTCACAGAAAGGTAGACGTTACAGTTTTGAGAATCCAAGATGGCCGCGATAGCAGCCATATTGAATTTTCAATGAGATTTCATGAAAATGACTACTTCTCCTAAACCAATCTAGATATCATTTTCATATTGTAGTATGTTATACCTATAGTGATTCCTCCCACAAAGGTAGACGTTTCAGTTTTGAGAATCCAAGATGGCCGCGATAGCATCCATATTGACTTTTCAGCTGCAGATGACACATCATTATTACTAAATTTTAAGCTTTCATCAAGTGATCACTCGCACTATATAAATTCTCTAATTTGAACTTACTAATCATAATTTTATCTTGAATATAGAATATTTAAGATCGTCATGCAAGTTGTTCTATATTTTAAGTGTTTCTAAAACATTAAGATGAAAGACAAACATAATTAATTAATTTGTTTAAAATATTTATGGCAACTAGCTGCAAAAACCCAATGACATTAAACATCATGTTAGATTTTGAACAATGGTATCTCCCTTATATTCCTTTAAATACCACACATAAGGGGTCAACCAGAGTTCAGATATGCCTCTAGAGTCCACAATGCTATTCTAATACACATCCTGATACAGGCTGCTAGCATCACAGTGTCAGCTGCTAGTCTGTTGCATAATCAACCTGACCCAATTGATATTGCAGAGCAATATGCTATATGGCCATGTGTATGCAATAAGAGTTATGGAAATTAGACTTGTAATCTCATGACAGTGATATGTTCTTTCTAAGAATAACAACTTACACAAAAGTTGTCATCAATAAGTTTTGTGTTTAGCAATCTTCATGATAAGTTGATGTGGAAAGAGTTATTTTGTATCAGGTTCCATTTCCTGTGTTTACTCATATTTGTACCATTTCTATATATAGTTTTATTCTGTCAAAAAGGCCACAGGCCCACAGGACATGTCAAAAGCAAAAACACAAAGTTTTTGTACCATTTCTATATCTAACAGAAGTTCTTCTTGACACAAAATCAATTTAGGACATAAGCTAACTATGTTTTGTGAAATTATATATATTTTTCACAACAATACATGTTCTCTCCTGTCAAGTTTTTAAATACCACACATAAGGGCTTAGCCAGAGTTCAGGTTTACATGCTCAGCACACTATTCTTCTCCAAATACACAAAGCCAAATCCACAAATTGCTACCCTCTCCTTAAGGATCTGGGGCTAGCAGCCCTGCCTGCTTGTATGTTGCTTAGTTATCTTTACTTAATTGATAAATACAACATAATGATGTATGGCAATTATCATATCTAAGCAATGGACTTTATGGAAAGTATATAAATTGACTTTATGAAAAGTATACTTGTATTCTATTAATAATAATACTTTTTACAAATATCAATTTAAACAAGTCAAGAATCAGCTTTTGTGTACAACAATCTGCAAGATGAGTTAATATTAATAAGTCAAGAATCTGCTTTTATGTACAGTAATCTACATAAGTTATTGTAGAAAGAGGTAATTTGTATCAGGTTCCAGTTCCAATACCATATGTTTTATGAAAACCTGTAAAACTAAATGATAATTGTATCATGCTGAAGGGGCTCTGGGAACAACATGTCAACATAGAAGTCATTATTTTTCAATTAGATTTCAGGCCAAGTACTTCTCCTACTAAATCAATTAAGATATCATTCTGAAAAGTGAGTATTTTTTTATATAGTGATTCCTGACAAAGACACATTCATTTAATTATCAAGAATCCAAGAATACATTTCCTGGTCAATCAAATGAATGTGTTTATATTTGTATTGATGCACTTGTTGTAATATTTATCAACACTATAAATACAGTTACAAACAAATTTATGAATCATCTTTATCTGCGAACAGCCTGAACCATGAGTGTTTTAATAAATCCTTTTAAATAAAACATATAATGATATCAGTGGGTTACATAATTCCTGACACTTCATAAAAGGCCAAATAACATAGCCAGTGAGGGATCTGATTATGATCTGAACGATGATTATCTAGATAATTATAATGATCATTCAATTCAATCAAATCCTTTTCAAAAGCATTTAAAATGATTAAATTTGTTCACTCTCAACACTAACTGTTGTTTCCATGCAATTAATATTAAAATACTTCAATAAACATATTACTGAGTTGACCTCCAGATTATTTCTATAGCAAACCTCTCTTCTACCCCCCTACCCCTTCTATCCCCCCTTCCCCTCCTCCCCTTTCCTCTCCTGTCCTTCCATTGCAAACCTCTCTTCTATCCCTCCTTTCCCCTCCTATCCTCCAGCCCCTCTCCTGCAACTCCCCTCTTAATATCTGTATTGCATGCTGAATTAAGGGGAAGACACTCACATTATGGAATAACAGTAACTTACATAAGAGGATAAGTTACATAAGCTACATGTAGGTGCAAGAGGTCATCACAGGTCATCATATCTAGTAATTAGCATAAACCCCCATGTGGCTAGCCTATTCTGACCAATCAGATTGCACTAACATATGTCAAGATTTAAGATATTCAGAAATCTTCAGTTAGAATCACATGAGACATTGACCTGGACAGTTTACTTTGGCAATTGGACTTATCACTAGCTGAATTTGTGATTTGTGTCAGAGGGATATATTCCAAATGTTTATGTGCATCTTTTTTTAGTTTTTTGGAAGTTGAGAGTGTGACTAATCTAACATTGGATTAACCAGTTTGTTGACTTTTGTGATTGTGTTTGAAAACTTTGGTCAGAGTACTGTGTAACAATTACTTTTAAGAAAGAATTCTTGAGATTTTCGGGACTATTTCTTGACTTCAAGAGTCACAAAACCTGTTATTATTGATTGACATTTAAATGAATACTCCTAAACCAATCAAGATAATGAAATTAATATGGATGCCCACATATAAGTAACAATTAGAAGATTAAAAAATACAAGATGGTCACCAATTCAGCCATAGATATACAAAAAAGTTATACAAAAACCTACTGCTTGTTAACAAATCATGATTTATTAACATTCTTGTATTAATGTTTGTTCGTGCTCTAATTTTTTCCAACAGAAGACTAGCATTTTAAAAGATACAAAAATCATGATGGCAGCCATAATCAATTATCATATAAAATATGGTTACACAATTAAACTATATTACCACATCATTCATTTTAAGGTGAGCTTCTGTACCCTCGGTACTTTTATTCTTTAGTGATATTAAATCAATATTCCATGTTTCAAAGCAGCCTTTTACAGCAATTATGATATAATTATTGCATAGGATGTAAAAAAAAAATTATGTTCTCTTTGACAGGACCTGACAAAGAAATCCAGCCAGCCCAGCAAAGGAAGGAAGCGCAATCACGAGGAACAAGAGTCATTTTTCTGCTGGTTCTCGGACCATGGTGATGCTGGTGCAGATGAACTCGGGGAAGTGATTAAGGACGACATCTGGCCAAACCCCCTACAGTACTACTTGGTAAGAACAGAAGTCAGACCAGCCTAGCTAAAAATATTAAAATAATTTCGAATCAGTTTTACCGGAAACAATAAGGCAGTAAGGCATTTAAGAGGCTTTGCATCATGCATTGTATCAGTTTATGAATTAAACCGCTCACAACGTGATGAGATTTTGCTCAAGTTTGTATTTCTAGAGTTTGTTCCTCTTTTTGCCGTTTAAATTGACAAAATAACACTTCAGACTGTGTATTTAACATTATATCATACACTGTATGTATTTAGGTACTTGCAAAGAATTGCAAATCATGTTGTGATTACTATTCTTTACAAAAGTTCTACAATTGAAATGTTTCTTCGTCTATAATTTGCAAGATATGAAGTATGCAATTAATCATCAAATATATTTTTCAGGCTTCAGAAATAGACGAGGAGGGCGGTGGTGAAGGGGGTATGTTGAACCAATTTATTACACAAATAGGAGCTCAACTCACACCTCACACTTTTATGAATTTTCTATGTAATCTGTAATTGTCTCTAACATATAGTCCTTAATTTTTAACCCGAACAAGCCTCTTCACGTTTGAATTGACTTTGTTGACTTAAATTGTTTGCCAATTTAAAGAAATCTTGATTAAGGTAAAGACATTTTCCTGTACATTGCTATTAGTAAGGATATGCAGGTTGAGCTACAAGATCGATTTCACATATTGTTAAAATTCCAACAGGTTTGAAGTGATCCTAACTGTTCGATTGACCTTTTCAGATGACCTTGATGAAGAAGGACTAGAGGATGAGGAGGGAGAGGAAGGAGAAGACTTTGATGGAGAGGATGAGGTGAGGTTCCTTTGTCTAATAGATAATGGTTATTATTTAGGTTAGCCTGGAGCCATAATAGGACATTGCCTCTTGCAAGAAGCAGGTGTATTTCTGCCTACAGAGAAGCTGTTAACTACAGTAGATAAATCAAAAGTACTGGGAAAATTGAACAAAAGAGCAAATTCAAAAATTGATGGCAATGATAGATGCTTGTCTGTGAGCACTTCTGGTTATTTTGAGATTGAGCAAAATACAATATTGAGGTAACATCTTGGCTCTTTGGATTCTCAATGGCTAACCACATGCATGTTGCACGGCCTGCTAAATGACTATTAAAAAGGTGTTTTATATAGTTAATGCTGTAGCTTTTTAGACTTGAATTGGTTGAAATAACTGGAATTTATTAGCTGATCAACTGATTTCCGCTGTTTAAGGTTGGTCTTATTTATTGAGAACCATCCGGAACCTTAATTCAAAGCATTTCAGCTGCTTTCAAAAATCTCCATTCCGGTCACTGGATTTAACCACTCTTTGACAGGGTTTGTGCCATCTAACACAGTTCCGTTTGTTAAAGAGTTCTTTGACTTCCGCTAATAAACATCTTCTATGTTGCAGGAGCTGGGAGAGGAGGAGGCTGAAGATGGGGAGGAGGGGGGAGAAGAGGAGGAAGGATAAACAAATAAGTGCATCGGATTGATCATCTGTCATCATCGTTGTCATATCCCATCAATCTCTGGCAGGCTACTCCGGTCGGACTCGAGTCTGACGCCCACAGCCACCCCTCCACATTTCTCCCTCGTCTTAACTCCCTTCATCTTATACCGAGTGAACTATCTGACTCGTCCACCTCTTGGATTTGTAAATATCATCCAGTCCTCTGCATTGCTTAGTCATTGCAAATCGGTTGTTTCATGCGTTGGTCGATACCCTATATCATTTGCAAGTATTGGGTGCAGTCCTACAAAGCAATTATATCCAAGGTTTATTCATGAAGAGGTGAATTTCTTGGGCGACATTCTTGATAATAATTGAACGGGTTAAAATTGCTTTGTGGCACTGCTCTCAGCATTGTCCTCTTTTGAGCAGACATGATCAGGTTGATAATTTTGTAGCGGTTTCATTTATTTTGCAAATGGGGTGACTGTGGGTGTCACGGCTTACATTTGACCTTGTTTGGGTGACTTTTGTATTGAAAATGTTCATTCTTAATTGGTCTGATCAGATGTGTGGCAAATAATTTTATTATCTTGTTTGTATTGTCTACCAGATGTTTTATATTTTGAAAATGCTTAGACTAGACCATGAATGGCTAAGTTTCTTGTGAAACCACTTGTTTTAGCTAATTTACGATACCCTTGATTGACAAGGTAGCAGGTATTTGTTAAAAGTTTTGGTTGTCTTAACGATTAATTTCCTTCCGATATGAACATTTTGTTTGTAACAGTATTAGCTTAGTCCCTAATCCTGTTTAGGTGTTAAAGAGTTTTTGTGTATTTTGAGTGACTGGAAATTGAATAAAAAGCTACGGGCAAGAAATTAGCGGGTAAAATGTTTCAAAAAGTGCTTGTACAAATCTCACCGACCCACGTCATATTCATTACCAAATTTCACCAATAGACTTAATAGTGCTTCGCCACTTCACAGGATCAGAATGTTTTCCAAGTGATTCTCACAATATAATAGTTATTTCTTTTGAATTGTGAAAGGGCTTATGGGTATTGATTCCTACATTTAACGTTTGCTGGTCTTACAAATGGCTGAAATATTGCCAAAACGGCGTAAAACAATAACTCGCTCACTCAAACAAGCTTTTCTATGAATAAATTGAATTCGTACGATATATAGATTAACTGTGAAAATCAATTTTGTCAAGATTTTGTAAAATAAATATATTTACAATATTTGCCCTTGAACAATCCAAAATGACTAGTTGTTATTTTGTGAGGTGACGGGAATTGTACAGACGGCTGCCTAACAGACCATTCTGTTAAGTGTTGGTGTGGTTTTGTATAGGTCTTTTCATAAGATACATCTAAAACTGTCATGTTTAATCATCAATAAAGATGTGTCATAACAATTTACTGGAGTCTTTTGTGCTTTTTGGTAGAAAGGAAAGATGAAATTACTGTTTTTACAATGAAGCGGAACTCAGGTGAGGAACTTTGATCGTTCAATGCAATTTTAACGAGATGTGTTTTCATGAAAGGAGATTTCACACATTTTGTATTAAATGCAATAAATTGTTGCAGAACAAAGGCCCCAACAAAGCAGGAAACCACATTGGCCACACCCTGAAGCAAAATTAAATATGAAGCCTGATGAGCTACATAGCCAATGGCTCTTATTCTTCTGATAAAAAATAGAGCCATTGGCTCTGTAGCTCATCAGGCTTCATATTTAATTTTGCTTCAGGGTAGAGGTCTTAAGGCCCACCACACCCTTCTTAGGGACCATACGGTCAACAGAACTAATTTGTAATTCTCACTAGTAAAGGAGTCTGTACACAAAGTTTCAACTTTCTAGATTTTAAGTTTGAAGGGCGTGACCTCTGTGACCCTTGAGGCCACAGAGCTACCAAAACTGCAAATTATAATTCTCACTAGTCAAGGAGTCTGTACACAAAGTTTCAACTTTCTAAGCCTTGTGCTTCTTGAGAAAAAGGCAAAAATGCATAAAGTTTGTAGAAGGACGGACATCAGACACCACGCCATGCCATAACTTATATAAGCCCAGTGGGGCTTAATAGCTTAAAAGCTGCCAAAGGTAGCACCCGAGATAAATATTCTCTTGAAGTTCACCTGAATGTTTCTCTTCAAGGAACATCTGAAATATTCTCAAGGTACACCTAAAATTTACTCTTCACAGTACATCTACCGTATAATATTCTCTTCAAGGTACATCTGAATATTCTCTTTAACCCTCACGCAGTATCGTGGGGCCTTTGAGGCCCGGTTACATGTTTGACATTACCCAGAATCAACACATTTGAACTAAGCGACTTCTTACTTCATGTATTCCTCCATTAGTATGTTTTCTAAAGCTACGTCTGATGTCATAACTGTAGACAAGATACTGTTTTTTTAATTGACGTTTTAAGAAAATACATATGTTTGCTGTAAGCTCGGGCCTCAAAGGCCCAGGGTAAATAAAACCCTTGTTTCGGTACAAAATATACAGAATCGCAATAAAACAATAAATAAATAATACACCTTGGGATTACTTCCTGATGTAGATAAACCAACATCCGAAAAAAATTACATAGAAAAAATTATATACTCTCCAAAAACTGAAACGCATATGTAAGTTTTCAGAGAATCTTTTTCTGCGCCTTAAAAAAACAAAAAAGGTATATGATTTCAATGATATCAAAGCGAAAATTGTCAAATGTTAAAGAGTAAGCCAAAAGAAGAACACTAGTTTTAGGTTTGTTTCCATATTCTGTTAATCAAAAGATGGCATTGAAGTCAGTCTTATGAATTCCTGGTATTTGCAAAACTTCATGCTTGACTTCCCCTTGTAAATGAATGGACACATTGATGGAGTCCCCATGCAGTTCTACCCCACTCTTTCTGCAATGCAATGACCAGTTGTTGGTGTGTCTCGGGCGTATTGTGATGTTGACGTAAACGTTTAATTAATTCATACAATTGATGTTTTATTTGGTTTTAAATATAGTTTTTGACTATAACATTAGGCATTAACAACTTCTTTACTCTAAAAGGCAATGTAATGTGGCATCTGACGTTCTGCAAGTAAATTCAAGTTATCACGATTGAAGCACTTCTATAATCTTTGTCGGTCAATAATCTAATGCAAGTGACTTTCATGGACGTTATCAAAATTGTGATTTGCCCCTGAACTTCTTCAATACCATAAATTAACTACATCTTTGTGTGCTTAAAAGAAAATCAACAACCTAGCTCGTGAAACCAAATTGACCATCGTTAACGAGAGCGTCCATACGGGTAAGGGGGTCACGTGACACAAACTTGGAACTGGCTGTCAGCTGTAAGCAGTTGGTAACCAAACGATTTCGTCCCTACCGAGCATTAACGACTCTTTCGGGGCCCTGCTAATAAAACTCTGGAAGTTAAAAATTTGGGTTGCAGATCCCCTTTAATAGTTTATCCAACCCAATAATACTGTCCCAACCTCTTGATTTGTGGCATAAACTATTGGCAACATGTTCCTTTTTTTTACAGCAAACTATCCAAAGTTATTTTATTTTTTGTTATTGACGAATAGGTGAGTTATTGGTAAACCAAACTCTCCTGTACTTTTAAGACTCAAGATCATGATCGAAAACGCCAGTTCATATGATTGAGTTCTTTGAAGCCACCAAAAACAGGGGCGATAACTGGCCTTCATGGTCAAATATCCCATTCATGCAAACGCTTTCCTAAATTTTCAATTTGGTGGAGGTGATGTTGTGAATAATCTGTATCCCTGTGGCAAGAGAATGAAGATTTGTTTTAACCCGGATGTAGAGATTTTGGGTTTCGTTGGCAACACTTAATTTAATGCACACGTGCATCTTACGCTCTTTTGGCCGGAATTGGCCTGTAGGAACGAACCAATAATGCGCATTATGGCGATAATGAATATCATAATATCAGACTACTGTGAATAATGAAACTTCGGTTTCAATTTCATGTTCGACAACGTTTTAATTTCTGACACTATGTCGATGCATAATGATAACCTTTGTTCCATGTAACATTGAATAACAAAATTTGAAACAATAATCTAGCATTTACTCTTACATGTGAATTCTGCTTTCTTTACACTTACTCTAAATAAAGTTTTACCAAAAAATACTTCAAATGAGTCTTAAATAAACATATCATCGATCAGTTGGTAAGGATTGGAACACATAGGTGACATATTATACATAACATCATTATAATATAGACCCTTTTTCCTCGCAGTGTTCCTGAATTGCATGTGAATGTGCCTGGGCCTCTGAGGCCCACATAGCTGCAAAGGTGGTGTCATTAACGATACTGCGTGAGGGTTAAGTACACATGATTCCTGATTATTCTCTCCAGGGTACACCTGAATATTCTCTTCAAACAACCTCTACCGGTATATTATTCTCTTCAAGTTGCACCTGAATATTATATTCAAGTACAATAAGTACACATGCTATATTCTCTTCAAGCAACACCTACTGGTATAATATTCTGTTAAAGGTACACCTGAAATATTCTTTTTAAGGAAGACTTGAATATTTTCTTCAAAATCATTCAAGGAACACCTGAATATTCTCTTCAAGGTACACCTGAAATCAGTCTAAGTAAACCTAACCTCAATAATACTCACTTCACTCTCGATATTGAGCAAAATGTACTAATGGCTCATGTCGGGCGACTTATTGAATTGACCAATCAGGACTTGGCTTACCAAGCGACAATAGTCTGCCTTCGCACGTATAAAGTTGGAAGGTCATAGGTTGCTAAAGGTTGGCCGACGGGACCTCTGTATATCGCCAGACAAACAAGGCAAAAGTGAGCGTGGCTCACATACCCCCGCCTGTAGTTTGACCGCCTTCACGTAACATTAATTTGAAAATTTATGATTATGACTTAGAACACAATGATCTTGCAACCCTAAAAACTATTTCACTTCAAAACATCCCCGGCTATGTAGTTTTTGAATAAAATTCTGGGAACCCTGGAATTACCCCTAAAAGGCACAACAGCACTATACAGTCGAACCTTGTTTTGGTTACAGGTGAAAATCGTCCGGATAGCAAATCGTCTGTTTAACTGGGTCATTTTTCTTAAGAAATATAGACACAATGTTTGAAAAATCTTTGTCCGTAAGGTGAGATTTATGGATATACGGAGTCTGGGTATCCGAGGTTCGACTGTATACTTCCATACCAAATTTGAAGTGTGCAAGTCATTTGGTATTTATATATGCTCCGGAAACAAGACAAAGTAAAAAGTTTGACCGTTTTTGGTCAAGATTTCAAAAATTATTTGGACCATTGAGTTGAAACCCCTAAAAGGCACAACAGCACCATATAGGCTACTTCCATACCAAATTTGAAGTTTCTAAGTGGTATAGTTTTTCAGTTATGCTCCGGAAACGAGACAAAGTCCAAAAATCGCACCGTTTTTGGTCAAAATTTCAAAAATTATTTGGACCATTGAGTTGAAACCCCTAAAAGGCACAACAGCACCATATAGGCTACTTCCATACCAAATTTGAAGTTTCTAAGTGGTATAGTTTTTCAGTTATGCTCCAGAAACGAGACAAAGTCCAAAAATCGGACCGTTTTTGGTCAAAATTTCAAAAATTATTTGGACCATTGAGCTGAAACCCCTAAAAGGCACCACAGCACCATATAGGCTACCTCAATACCAAATTTGAAGTTTCTAAGTGGTATAGTTTTTCAGTTATGCTCCGGAAACGAGACAAAGTCCAAAAATCGGACCGTTTTTGGTCAAAATTTCAAAAATTATTGGGACCATTGAGCTGAAACCCCTAAAAGGCACCACAGCACCATATAGGCTACTTCCATACCAAATTTTAAGTTTCTAAGTGGTATGGTTTTTGAGTAATGCTCCGGAAACGATTTCGGACGGACGCACGGACGGACACGCGGAGCGCTATATACCCCCGACTTGACTCAATATCGGGAGTGCAGCGAGTATTATTGAGGGTAGGTTTTCTTAATTTAGTTAATCCGAAAAAGGTTTTGCTTTGAGGAACACCCATAATATACACTTATTTAAACTTTAACTTTAAATATACTGTTAGTTACATCTGAAAAGTTTTGTCAAGGGTTTTCAAAAACACATTTCTGGTGAACTTGAACTTGAGTTCACTTGAAAATGACAAGTATTAAAACAAGATTTGTCAGATTAATAATGCCTGTGTTAATAAAAATGAATTAAAAGATCAATAACTAACAATCACCTTAATAAATATATTTTTATTCATAAAATTTATTAACAACAGTCATTAACCATTCACTCAAAAAGCACTTTCAGTGAGTTACAAAGATACTTGAACCTTTTCTATGAACTTGCAAGTATTAGGTATTTCTTCAGGTAGGTTGGTAACGGCAGTTCTTCGGATTTCAACAAGATATCTCCTTTTAGTTCCTCTCTTATTGCTATTCTACAAAGTGATTTCAGAGAAGAGGCATTTGTAACCCATGTTTGAATGTCCGATGTAATTTCCTGGTCATCGTTACTAATCAGAGGGCACATTCGACGAAGAAGTTTAAGTGATGAAAGACTTAAAACTGGACGAATAAGTTCTAGAAGTTTCTTCAAGAAGGCTAGCTGCGAGAAGTTGATTGTGTATCGCACCCAGCGCTCGTGGGTTTTGCTCTTCCGGTTGAAGTTTGAACCCGCTTGGATTAGGGTCATCACCACCGAGAATTCACTGTCGTTGAATCTCCGTCTTGAGCAGTTGACGAATTTGTCAAGCTCGTAACACAGGGGCATCTTGCCTGAAACAGAAGTTTTTCAGGTAAAATAGTATCAGGTAATTGCTTAGGCAAATCCAGCTATGTCTGATGAAAATACACTGTTTCCAAAGAATAAATTTTTAAAATATTGCTTCTATGAACTCAGTTCCATTGGTGGCTTCCTCTCATCAGAAGTCTGAAAACTGCCTGATGATTGTGTAATGTTCTTGTATTTAGGGTCAATAGTAGAGAATTACTGGAACTTGACCCTTGATTATCAAGGATGGACAGTAATACATAAATATTAATATAATATAATTTAATAATCTCCCTGGGGGAAATATAGTTTGACTGAGAAGCAAACATGAGTAGCAAACAACTTTTAATATATGATCAGCGATGAAATACTGGGTTTTATCAGTGAAATAAATTGTCTATAAGGCAACAGTGACTATATTATGTTTTCATTGTGACCAGTGACAATATATTATATGGTCAGGTGCTGGAACTACTTTCAGCTATGTGCACAATTGGGGGTAACTCTCCAGTTTAAAAGTCATATTAATTACATATTTCATTTAAAATCATATAATAAATAGAACACTTGATGTAGTGACATGAGTAACTGCCCCACTCATGAAATATCAACTTCACCCATGACACAAAAAGAAATTTACCTGAAATTTGGAAAACTACATTAAGTATCCTCTACATATTAACATGAGAAGCCAACAACTTAAGAGAAAACAACAAATATCATCAGCTCACCACTCTTATCCTTTATGGTGGATGATGTACCAGCGTAGAGCAGTTTACAGACAATCTCTCTCCGCACCAGTATATCCTGCTTGGAGTTCTTGCATATACAGTGTAGAGCTGGAAACAACACAGATCAGATATGTTTACATTGAAATGAAAGTACAACATGTATTGTCAGATATCACAAATAACCTGTCAATTTGAACCCTTAAAGGAGCAGTAGCATGTTTTTTGAAAATGTCTATATTAAATTTTTCACTGATAATTGTACGTTAATCCTTAATGTATTATTTTGATAGTGTCCAAAATCTCATAACACCAACCAATCATCCATAGTCAGAGAACAAATCATAGCGATTCACATTAAATCCATTGGCGGCCTTTTTTCTGTTAACCTGAGAATGGTTCATATGAGTTTTTTTACCCTGGCTTTTTATACCAAAATCTTACGAGGCCTTAAGATTGGTTAACTTACGCCAAAACATGTGACTTTACTGGCTGTTCTCAGTCCATTGTGCAGGGAAAGCTTCTGATTGATTCTCCCCATCCCCGAATACACACTTTGAGGATTTTATAAAAAGAATTGTGAGAACCACTTCTTGATTAGGTAATCTCGTAATCTCCCAAAACTTCATATAAGACTCCTGAGTCTGCTATTAACTGGTCTTACCTGTAAATCCATCCTCGTCCCTCAGTTGTACGTTACACTTGTGGTCAAGCAACATCTGGACAATGACCAGAGACGACCCACTGTCACTACTACACGCCTCCATCAGGGCTGTACGACCTGCGGGCAATAGACATAGACACAAGTGTGATTAACTTGTAAGAAGAACAATGATGATCATAGTGAACTTCTTTAGTGCCTGCTCTCCAGCGTATCTGGCAGATGCATGTAAATGTAAAAAAAAATCTATCAAATGTTTTCTTGGCAATTTTCTGAAAATAATGTGTGTTTATTTCAAATCCTGTTCGTTTACGCGAATGAAGCCACTTGACTAAAAATGACATTCCATATGATTATGACCGACTCAAGTACCATGGTTTGTCTTTATTTACACTTTTGACAGTAAAAAACTAAGTTTTCTTTTAACTTTATTTTCATCAATGGGTCAATTTTCTGTTTCAAATGTCCGATAGGGTTATTTTCCAATCGGTCAATCTGGATTCCTAATCGGACATGTCTGGCAAATAGACCAATTTCTGCATCCCTGGTATCTGCTGCTAAACCAAGCTGCTACAGTCTCAAAGGCAATTGATAGATATGCCTGTCTGAGCAGGTATGTTTTGAGGAGCTCCCTGAAAGTGTGAATGTCGACTGTCTACTCAATGTTTTTGGAAGAGTATTCTAGAGACTAAAACAGACACAGACCTATCCGACATTTTGGCGTTTATTTAAGTTTTTACCAGTAAACTGAGCATGATTTCAAACATGACCAGCCCTCTTAAAAAAGCCT
Source organism: Steromphala cineraria (assembly GCA_916613615.1). Lineage (NCBI taxonomy): Eukaryota > Metazoa > Mollusca > Gastropoda > Trochida > Trochidae > Steromphala > Steromphala cineraria. Next base: position 23,883,386 of record OU744735.1, on the reverse strand, counting down.
TGCAATGTGTAGACACTTTGTAATATAATTTATACAAGGGACTCTTTTCAACAATACCTACCGTATATTTCAATGTATAAGGCAAGTTTTTAATACCAGAAATTGGGGAGTCAAAGAAGGGGCCGTCTAATACACAAGGTCTACGTTTCAGACAAAAAAATAGAGGCCAAGTGAGGGGTATCTGCCAGCCAATTGAGTCAAGCGAGTCAATGTTTTCACCGGACGAACATTACACAATCATCAATGTCCTTTCAAAGTTAATCTTGTAAAATAAAAACCTTTGTCTTATTGTTCTTTTTTAATGAAAAGATAGAGAGAAATGTGAATGAAAATGCAAAATAACTTATCAATCAAAAGTATCCCTGTACCGGACCAAAGAAAATATTCAACACGTGTTTGCTGACCACATGTTATGTTAGTGTCGGTGTCATACAAGATAGAACCTCACGATTAAATAACATGACATAATTAAAGATAACAAGAAATTTGAAATAAACCAGCAATTTGTTGGCAGACGAGGATCTATCTTAAAGGGGCAGTAGCATGTTTTTAGGGGAAATATAAGGTGATGTCAGGAAAATGAAAATAAATGGTTCCAAATGAAAGACAATGTATTTAAACTAAATGGAGCAGTAATAATTCAAATATAATACGTAAGGTTCAGTCATGCGATTCCTTTTTCTTACAAAAATGAATTAAAGGTGTTCACACAAAAATGGCCGCCAATGGATTTTATGTGAATCCTCATAATTTGTCCACTGACTATGGGTGATTGGTTTGTGTAATGTGATTGTTGACACTGTCAATATAATACATGAGGCATTTACTTACAATTATAAGTGCAATTTTTAAAATATAAAATTATCAAAAAACGTGCTACTGCCCCTTTAAACACTGTACACATGACCTTTAGCTAATACTGCGCTTGCAAATCATAAGTTTTCAACTAAAGATAATGAACCTAAGAGACTGATGAGCTACAGAGCAAATGGCTCTTTATTCTTGACTGCTAGAGACCCACCTGCATTGTCCTGAGTGTTGACTTCACACCCGATCTCCAGAAGAACCTGTACGTAGTCTGCGTAACTTCCTGCCGCAAGGTGGAGGGGTGTTCGACCAAACCGGTCTCGCACATTGGCATCGGCGCCGAAAAACAGCACCGTAGAGAGGATTTCCTTTGTCACTGTAAATGCAAATAATTCAGAAATTGGTTAAGATAACAAAAGAAGCGCCAAAAGGTATTAGGATCGATTATAAGGAAGTTATCACACTCAAATGTATAACTTTTCTAATACCCTCATCTTGGTTAAGGTAATATTAATATTCACAATTATTAAAAAAGCTTTATGACATACTTTATGTGGTAAATAATCTTTGTTCGAAATAGGCTTGTCCAATAGTAAGTGATGTTTTGAGAAGAACTTAAAATACTTTTTCTACATATTGTGTCAAGAATGATATGTTTTTCTTCTGCTTGATTTTAAGTTTATTCCATAATGTGTAAAAAAGTTCAAGTTGTAAAGAATAAGGCAAAAATACAACTAGAAACGTAATATGATAAGATGTAATACAGTCATTTTGTACCGAACTCTATGAGATTTGAAAGCATTTCTTTAGTATAACAAATTCCACCTCACAATAAAATTATCTCCCTTTAATCATTCACAACACTGATGAAGTGGTATAAAATCTTATTGAATTTCTATATTATCCTTTTTATATTATTGATATTATCAAACAGTTTAAATGTTTATAAGTCAGATTGTCCTTGTGAATTTTTCTACCACACATATATAGATGTGGCAGTGTTAGAATTATATATATATATTTTATCATTAGTTACATGGAATCCAGGACATGGCACTAATCAGGATATTTCTCAAATTCTTCGTTCCCGTTTTGGATTAGAATGACGACTGACGTCATTTCTTGGAAGGGGAAGTGTGTAGCAGTGTTAAATTTGTTTATATATATCATCATTAATTACTCTAATTGAAGACGGTTAGAGTTGTGTTGTACATAGTATTTTAGAAATTAGAAATATTTTAGTGAGTGTCTTTAGAATTAGCCTTAAGCATTAGCTTATTAAGTTAGCGTATTTCAATAAGGGGTGGGGGAGGGGGGCTTGGAAGCGTCAAAACACAAATGACTCTTGAAAAATTTCCAAACATTTAATGTGATGTTTCGGGGGCCGTTTGACCCCCTTCATAAAAAAAATGATGATGTCTGAAGAAGGGGTCAACTTTTTAACTTACTAAAGTAAATCATGTATTCTTAGCTTTCTTAGATAATACTAACAATAGCCACTGCACACCAGGCCATGCCTGTCACCTGCATTTCACTCAATACCCAAGCTATCTCCCTTTCAACTCTCTTCTCTCTTACAGCCCAGCTTACTATCTATTGTCTTAATGTGTTTATAAGGCTCAGGTTTTATACTTTTAACTCAGTCAGTTACATTCGGTTGGATTGTATATTTTGATTATCTTCTGTGTTTCTGAGTTTGTATCTTCCTGAAGGATTATATTCTTGGAAGTGTATTTCGAGGGGCTTACAGCACGGTAGAGTGGATTTCCTTTGTCAGTGTAAATGCAAATAATTCAGAAATCGGTAAGATAACAAAAGAAGCGCCAAAAGGTATTAGAATCGATTATAAAATGGCTTTTATTCGCCATCTTGAAATGTTAGCATTGCGAGAAATCAATTGTTCTGTATTATGCTAATTCATTAACAAAATTAAGAAATTAAGAAAGAACTACTTGATTGATAGAAGAAGACAAATGTGAAATTATCATGTACAAATCATATATAATTGTAAACAGGAAAGTACTCCTGAATTTCGTTTCCACAAAAAATACCCCGCTCGAATGGTCCCTTTAACACTGACTTCCACTTTTCAAGTCCTTGAACTGGACCTGACTCGGGCTTGAGTACTTGAGTACCCGTGGCAGCCCTAATTGGGTGTAAGTTCAACTAAGTTCCTATGGCTGAGCTAGTGCATTAGTAGGTGCTGAACAGCAATACCTTTATCCTACGATTAACTCACAATATTGAGTTACCATAATTTCTCTATTAATTCAACCCTCAAAATTTAAAGATTTTTTGGAAAGGTATATGGTTCAACTATTTTTCGCTTTTGATGGCTCATTTACACTTTGGTGAATATATAAGAAAATAGCAAGAATTATTATATTATATTAATGCATACGGTACTTTTTATAGATGACCACATAATCATGAAAATGGCAACATAATGAAGGTATCTTAAATTAATTACTCCAGTATAGAAAATTACCCTTTGAATTCAATATACATTCCTTTTTTCAAATTAAACAACTATGTTTAAATCACAAGAGCAGCTATTTTAGACACTTGCTTGAAATCTTAGAGGTCATTTGAATAGGTGACCTCAGAAAAAATACTTTGTGGTCAAATTGTTGGCGACTTCAGATATATAATTTGTAAGTAAGTTACCAACCTCCCTGTTGTTGATGCAAGCAAGTGATGATGTGAAGCAGATAGTTGTTGGAGTCGTCTTTGAAGTTCGGGTTCGCTCCCTGTCCGAGGAGTCGCTTCACTTTCTCCAGGTTTCTCTTTCGGACTGCGTCTAGTAGCGCCCTCTGGTGGTCCGAGATTCTCTGAGTCTTCCAGTAGTCCAACATCTCGCCGGCTTCCTGATAATTAAATTAATATTCAATACAGGCCATTGGCTTTGTAGCTCAACAGGCTTTCTATAATTCACCTACATTGATAACTATGGTCTGAGGGTTTGAGGTCACAGGGTCATCAAATTAATTACGTATATTCCTTATCACCTGACGAGTCTTTACACAAGGTTTTAGGTTTCCAGCAATATTGCTTCTAGTGAATTCTGTATATCAACATCTTGAAAAACCTTCTGCGGCTCTGCCTATGTTAGAATTTTGTTTGTTGACTTCTCCTCAGCCTTTAACACAATTCAGCCTCACCTTTTGATACGAAAACTTATTGATTTAGATATATGCCCTTCTTTGGTCAAATGGATAGCCTCTTTTTTGTGTAACAGATACCAATATGTTAAACTGAAAGGAACTCGTTCCAGTACTGTGTCAATTAACACCGGGGCTCCTCAAGGATGTGTATTGTCTCCAATACTTTTCACTTTGTATACTAATGATTGTGTAAGTTCTCAACCAAACTGTTCTAGGTTCAAGCTCGCTGATGACACAGCTATTAGTAGTTTACTTTTTGACAGTGAAATTTCATACACAGAAGAAATTAATGATTTCCTGAAGTGGTGTCGTGTAAACTTCTAAAGAACTTAATGTATCAAAAACAAAGGAACTCATCATAGATTTTCGAAGAAATAAAACAGCAATTAATCCAGTCAGTATCAATGGAGATGTTGTCGAGGTAGTGAGTAGTTATAAATATCTTGGAACTGTAATTGACAATAAGTTAAATTTCTCTGAAAATACAGACCGCATTTATAGTAAGTGCCAATCTCGCCTTCATTTTCTCAGGAAACTACGATCCTTTCACATTGACTCAACTATTTTGGACCTTTTCTATAAAACGTGTGTGCAATCTGTCCTCATGTTCTCTATACAGTGTTGGTTTGGCTCTCTGTCTTTGACAAATAGAAATAAATTAAATAAGATAATCAAACAAGGAGAAAAAATTGCTAATCGTACCTTTCAGAGATTAGATGAACTTCATGAAAAACAGACTAGAAATTTAGCTTCAAAATTTATTAGTGACCCTTCACATGAATTACATGATTGTTTTGAAATTTTGCCATCTGGTCGTCGGTATAATATGCCGACGTGCAAAAGCAAACGCTTTAAAATGTCATGTGTGCCCTTGTCCATTTCAATTCTTAATCATCGTTATTGTTCACTATCACACTATTTGTGCATTTGTAAATATTTGTATGTTTCATTTGTATATATTTGTATATATGTTTGTGTATTTATTTTGAATATTGTTATAAAATTTTGAATTTCATGCTCACTTAAATGTAACACAAATTCCTTAACGGGCAATAAAGAATTATCTTATCTTATCTTATCTTATCTTATCTTATCTTAAGAAGATGAAAATAGGTTAAACATGGTTCATACAGCCAAAAAAGAATATATTCCAGTATTTTTCAAGGACATTTAACCATTTTTCAAGTACATATATTCGCAGATCAAGTGACAAAACTTTCGGTTTCGATGCCTCAATTTTCCAAAGTGCTGCATTGCGACATCACAATTTTCTGAATGCAACCAATCGTGAGAACCAGAATTTACCAATTTTGTTGGAATGATTGGAAGCTCGCAAACTGGTTTAGTTTCATTCCTTTCTCTATCAATTAGCACAGTTAGCAGAACGACAATACTTTCGTGTTTTAGATTGTGATCGATGTCACAGTAAATTCCAGTACATTTTTGAAAGTTTCAAGGACATTTACATGAAGTTCCAGTACTTTTTCAGGACATTTTTTAGTAAGCATTGTAAATTCAAGTACTTTCCGGAACCAAAACAAAATTAAAGTACTTTTCCAAGGCAACATTGTAAAATGATAACAATACCCAGGGAAATGAAATGTTAAAATGATAAAACTGATGAAATTCTCACCCTGGCTTCAATCTTAAAGCGCAACTCACGGATCATCTTGCCTTAAAGTCTTTAGAATATCTTACAACACTACACCGCTTAAAAACACAAATTTATCCAGCAGTTGCGCTTTAAACTGAAACATAGAGCCATTTGCTCTGTAGCTCATCAGACTTTACATTTGATTTTGCTTTAGGGTGTGGCCAATGTGGTCCCCCACCCCCCGTAGTAGGAGCCACAGAGTTACAAAATCTACAATTATTAATCCTCACTAGTCAAGAACACAAAGTTACAGCTTTCTAGGCCTTATGCTTCTAGAGAAGAAGATGAAAATATGTTTTTAGGGTATGGCCCCTGTGGCCCTTATTAGGGGCCATAGGGCCACCAAAGCTACAATTTATAATCCTCATTAGTCAAGGAGTCTGTACACAAAATTTCAGCTTTCTAGGCCTTATGCTTTCAGAGAAATTGAAAATGCACAAATTTTACGAACGGATGGCCAGAAGGACACCGGACACCATGCCATGCCATAAGCCCATCAGGCCTTTCAATCCAGATGAGCTGAAAAGGAATGACAACCACAGCATGTCTACATGAAGGCGAATCAAGTTTTGACATCTGACAATTGCATTTCCTAATTATACACTTGAAAGCCGTCCTTGTCTCACAAGACAAGATTTTCTTTTCTTTTTCTCCAAATTAGGTTTCTAGTTGCCGCCCAAGTTCATATCAGACGCACTTGCCGTAATTGAGACGCAGTTCAAATCCTACACACATGATGATGGCACTTTTGCAGAGGGTACTGTACTTTAGACATCGAGTAAGTATTTTATAGTTGATTAAAACATGTAAATATGATTTCAAACTATCGATGAAAGATTTTTTTTACCGAATGATGTATTTTCCTTCTCAATAGCTAAATTTCATCAAAAACGGCATGCAGGTATGAAGATTGGGCTTTAATTTTCATCAAGAGGAGATAAATGTAAGTGAATTTTTTATTATATCTTGATTTTCTTGAGATTAGGCTTCATGATTTCTCAAGTGTATTGATGGTATCATAAATATACTAGTTTATAATCTCCAAGAGACCATCTGTCAATATTTTCTCATGATTCAACAAAGATTTTACAAATTTAACTTGGGGAAAAAAATATGGTCATTATCTCATATGAAATATTTGTAGTATGAGCTAAATTTCATAAAATGGTAGAGGGATGTAAACATTGTATAACTTTTAATACTCTTTCACATGATAGAATATGTTAACATAGTAGAACTTTTCACTGCTTTATCATAGCACATTAATTTTATCACCATGTGAAATCATCCATTTCTAAATTGATAAGTAGATGTTGTCATAAATATCGTACAGACGTCAAAATTCCTATACCTTTTAGAATGTACTTTTATGATAAAATGTTGAAAGATTTGCCCAAAATATCCACGATTTTACGATTTTAAGGCTCATTCGTTGGCCAAACATTATGTCAACCATCAAGATTTGGAGTTTTGATATTCAAAACCTTTTTTTATCAAATGCAAACCCAGCATACACCATTCATAATTTGTTAAAGCTAACAACTAACTTTAATTTCATGTTGAAGATCTCTGGAGGTAGCCATGTTTGTTGACAAGCGATAAAGAGGCTGAAAGAAAGCTCTAGTCGATAAACTATTTTATTTAAACTCTTCCACTTTTCGTTCAATATTAATGGATAAAATTGCAGAAATAATGCAAAATTATTATTTTAAAAGAATCTGTTAAATAAGAAACCACCTTTGACACGAGAAGCCCAAATCAAATAAAATATATTGACAATGATTTATCGACTAGGTTGTTATTTATCATTTGACAGCTGACACGTGCTTGCATGAAAACGATGTACATTGCAGTGGAATCATCGTCATTTCCCCGTGTAAGTTCTCGTTTCATCGTTTTAGGTTATATATATATGTGAGCCCTTTTCCCAAAGTTTATCACTACTGTAATGAAGAGGTATTCTGTGTTTTCAATTATGCTTTAGTAACAAAATATCCTGGCACATTAATTAAGCTATGAAATTTTACTCATATTTAATGTAAACAAACACTTGTTTTGCTGTTGATTGTACTAAAAGGTCCCCCTTTTCATTTGAGTACTATATTTCAAGTGTCTTTAATTTGAAATTCAACTGTAGTATCAGATGTTTCTTATTTCAGAATGTAAAAGAAAAAATAATCGGGTAATTAATTTCAATATTTTTTAGAAGATGTTTAAAAATTCAAATGATCTGACTAAATGTAGAGAAATATGAAAATGTTCAAGGCATATGATATGTAACGTGTCAACTAACACAAAATATTTATATATATCTATTTATTGCAAAACAATTACACAAGATCACACAAGGGTCTATTAATTAATGGTTTTTTTTTTACAAATTAAAATCATCAGTTTAAGTATTTATCAAAAAGTAATATTAAGGAGATTGTCCAAGTCTACCCATATTATGTATATCCAGTGACCACATCACCTGTCAAGAATTATCTCTCGCATTTACTTACATCAACCCTTTTTTTTATCTATTAATTCTTCATGTAAAATTTCTATGATAACAATTAACTTTTTTCATATGGGGTCAGGTAAAACAACCTGTAGTTCTGCTTGAATATATATTGATGCACATTTATAGAGCTTCAAAGAAGAATAAATATACATTTAAGAGACTCTGACAGTCTATCTGCATGCAGTGATAAGTGCTCTGGTGCAACGGTGAGAATCTCTTGTTCAATTGATAACATGTTTGTATTATCTAATGCAGATAAAACAATTTATGTACACATGTAAAAGTTTAGTTCTTGCATGTAGTGGATAACAAATGTTCTGTTATGTAAATTCTTTATCAAGATTTAGGGAATTTATTTTTAACTCTTCCCAAGCTGCAGGTAGGTTGTGTTGCATTTCACATTTTAGTTCTATAGGCTATGAATATTGATATAAGACAAAACCTATCCTTTGAAAATAATGTTTTTGATTTTGGGAAGATTATCATTATCCTGAATTCCTATAATGTTAAATCTTAATTATTTGCAGGTATGTGTTTGATGTTTTTTATGTCATTTCATGCTTATCAACAATCAAGTGTTACAATGAATCAACATTTATGAGAGATGATCATACCGAAAAAACTATTTTATGTTTTACTACAACCAAAAAAGTAGCAGAGATACAAGATCCTCTTCACTAGGTCTGACTACAGCCCTGTAGCTTGCATGATTAGTGGCAAGTTTTGTGCAGGCGAAACCTAGTAGTTAGAGGACCAATTACTTCACTAAGGACATCAGTATTATTTTTTGTATTACATCCTTAATGTCTTTCTACAAGTGAGTTGGCGGTCGAAGAAAATAAATAAAAGTGGTGTCTATTTGTAGAAAAATATGGTCAAGCCATGATAAGAACAATGTGAAAAGCCATTTAGGAAAAGGGAATTCCTGGTTGAGATAATGTAGACATCTTAATGGATGTGTCATTAAACAGATTTTTTATCAGAGCTTGATGATTTTGAATATGACGACGGACAAATGATAAATAACATTTGTTTCATATTACGTTTGGAGGGTCAATGCATGATGAGAAACAAAAAATAAATATGATCGGCATAACAGTCTTCATATTGGAAGCATATGTTTCACAGGAGTTACTTGCCTCTATAACTTTTGATACCAAGGCTTGAAGGACAACTTGTGAATGGTCAGAATATCCATCCTTTGGGGCTGTAGGCTGATTCAGTGGAGAGGAAACCCCCCAATGAAACAAGTTCCATTTGATATAGTTGATATTTTGAACTTTTATTCCTTTGAAATAGGCCAATTTTAATCAGACTGAAAAGGTTGTAGAAAGCTTAATATTTCTGAAAGCGTACCATGACCAGAATAAGTGAAGATATATTACATTCCAGAAACCCTCATACAAGGGAAATAAATCCATCAAAACCTGTTGGCTTCAGAGACATTTTCCCAATACTTTTACCTCTTAAGTAAAGTATTTAATCCAAAACCTCTTTAGAAATCTTTTAATTTAGAGTGAGCACCAGATTATTTTGTTCCCTTCCAGCAACTTATATTTGTGCTTAGATTTCATTAATCAATTGCATTAACTTTTCTCTTATCGGTCCAATCTATCTTCAGTAATCTCTTTCAGTATTCACATGGTTTCCTGACGTGACATTTCTGCTTTTCAAATTGCTCATTACTAGTTCAATAATGACAAAGCCGTCAAAGGTTAAGGATGGTTTAATGATTTTTTAAAAGTAGTCTAAGCATCGATGAAAATGAGGTTTGTTGTGTAGGCGTGTAGGTGTTATTGACCATGTCTCGTGTTTATTGATCTTTTGAAGTAAAATTCAAAGTTATAACAAGTTTAGCAAGCTGCTAATGGCTGAAGTTTTAACATTCATTTTCAAGAAACAATGGAGGGCTTCTTTGGTTTCTAGTACTCAAGGCTGAATCAGGTCCAGCTGTACTTGGGTCCATTTTCTTGGAGTAATGAACTCACAAAAAAGAGGTCACTGTTATCTAAGGTTTGTTAGACCTTTTGTCAGGGACGTGTTAAACATCAACTAACCTCGACCTTACCACTTCTCGATTTTCGTTCAAAGATTTTTCAAAAAAATAAAAGCTGGACTTCATTTTTGTTAATTTGTCCAATAAACACCTTTAATTAGCCTTTCAATTAGACAGCGTAATTATCGGCTGTGAAAAACCCACCTGGGTAAGGGGCCATAAAACTCGCGAGGATGTGACGTAATAAACAGACTATACATAGTAACGCATCATTATTTCAACTGAAATACCGCCTAAATAATTGTTTAATAACCATTGATGTGGATATCTTTTTTACACCAAATGCTTAGTAGTGTTACGTCGTCAAATGATTTATCTAACTGAGTGGAAAACATTTTCTGAAAATCGTTAATTTTTTTTTTCCCTGTGTTATTGTTACGATAGATGTATAGATAATGAGGCTGATTCTGTTTATGACGTCACAAAATGGGGGCGTGACCAGTCATGCATTCAATTGTTTGTTGTCAGATAGGTCTTAGCGGCCCATCAAAAGTGGCTTTCAAAAACGGCTTTCAATACCAAACTAAACATATTTGAGTAGCGACCTTTAACGCACTATACAATATTGTAATCAGACTTTCTATATTCAATAGAAAATAGTAAAATATGTTTGTGGTTATGTGAACTTTTAGTTAGATGAACAATATAAACAGTTCAATTAAATTCAGTGAAAATTTATGTGTATAATATCTAGGCTCAACATCAATTACAAGATCTTTGTGGTAAATATAAGGGTACTCTGGTCTGAGTCTGATCCCTTGAATACGCAAATCCAAATATTTTGACCTGTGGAAGCCCTATAAATAGGTGAATATTTGATAGGCTTTTTAAAGTTGCTGCCTCATTTTGATAATATTTGGTTTTGTGAATTGTATTTGGTTTGTTTGAGTTACCGTAATTTTGTACTGTATAAATTGCACCTTTAATTTAGTAATATTTGAATTTGTCCTCACAGTTTTTAGCTCACCTTTACAAAGTAAATGTGAGCTTATGTCATGGCGCTTCGTCCATCGTCCGTCTGTCTGTCCGTCCGTCCGTCCGTCTGTCCGTCCGTAAACTTTCACGAAAAATAGCAGCCATATTGACTTTTCAGCTGCAGATGACACATCATTATTATTAAATTTTAAGCTTTCATCAAGTGATCACTGGCACCATATAAATTCTCTAATTTGAACTTACTAATCATAATATTATCTTAAATATGGAATATTTAAGATTGTCGTGCAAGTTGTTCTATATTTTTAAGTGTTTCTAAAAAAAATTAAGATGAAAGACAAACATATTTGATTAATTTGTTTAAAACCTTTATGGCAACTAGCTGCAAAAACCAAATCACATTAAACATGTTAAATTTTAAACAATGGTATCTCCCTTATATTCCTTTAAATACCACACATAAGGGGTCAACCAGAGTTCAGATATTCCACTATGCTGTCTAATACACATCCTAAGGCAGGCTGCTAGCATCACAGTGTCAGCTGCTAGTCTGTTGCATAATCAACCTGACCCAATTGATATGGTAGAGCATTATGCTATATGGCCATGGCCCATGTGTATGCAATAAAAGTTATGGACTTGTATTCTCATGACAGTGATATGTTCTTTCTAAGAATAACAACTTACACAAAACTTGTCTACAATAAGCTTTGTGTTTAGCAATCTACATGATAAGTTGATGTGGAATAAATATGCAGATGAAAATCGAAAAGGGTTTAGTAAGAAAAGTAAGGAAATTTAATTTGTCATATCTCTCTGTTGATTTGACAATGCAAAATGTTTACCATTATAGTACTGTATGAGTGTTAAACAACATGTAACCCCGAGGGGGTACACAATGCAGAAATGGATACATAAAGATATCTTGAGATAACATCGATATTTTGTTTGTTCAAAAACATGCGCAAAATAGTCATTTAATGACTTTGAAAACAAACATCATATTTTCAGTCTGTAAAACTTCTCTCAGCCAATCATAACCTGCCACATCACATCGCCCTTTCTCGCCAAACTGGTCAGGCTATTGCTATTGTTTACAGTATTGAGTCAAGCGGTCACTTACTTACTTGGCGTATAATTACTATACAAACAAAGAAAACAACTTTCCAGTATAACGGTTAGTTAGTGAGACATATAATGAAGACATTTACTAATTTTGGTTGAATCTTTTGACTGTTGATAGCTTAATCACGGCTTCTACAGAGGGATCTAAAGTCAATTCATCAATGAGACTACATGATATGTCTAAGCCCTGTCATAGAACTATGTTTCGCATATCTATTTTTAAAAAAGAAACGGGGTATATGTTTATATTTATGCCGCTCCCTAACAAAATAGTGACGTAACGTAAACATGGACAGATCAGTACACATATCATATACAGTGACAGTATTGAAACAACGATTTTCGAAAACATACAACAAAGCAATTAAATGCTAAGATTATATCTTCATTAATGGTATAAACATAAGGATATTTCATCAAGGCAAAATCTTAATATTCAATCATGTTTTGAAAATCTCTTAGATATTACGGTATAGTTATGTTTTGAATTTAGTAGTCCTAAGTTTACATTTTGTGATGAGTGGTCGGATAAAATTGAAGACAAATTAAACAAGTTTGTGAAATGTTTTAAGGAACTTATGAATAATCCTGAAGTAATTTTATATAATCTGAATGAGGTTTTGCTATATACACACTACGAAATATTCGGAAAGAGAGTCATTGAGGCATCATGTCATGAAATTGTATTAAGTTCGCAATACAAGGATATTCAGGATATACACCTTTTGACACCATGTTTCATCATGTCTTGAGCGTTTCTCAATCAAATAAAGAAACAATGTTAGTTTACAAAGCGACAACTCATCAGCGTAAAATAAATACCCTTCTATATCTTTGTTTGAGATAATGTTATTTTAAATTTTAAATATTTGTAAACTTCTAACGCAAACAACTGCTTGAAATAACAAATATGTATACATATAAGTTTGAATGCACAAAGTTTAGTTTACATATCATGTGACCAAAGCCTACCTTTTTGAAGTCACTGTAAACGCAAAATACTCCATATCATGTGTACCTAATGTGTTCATCTCTAGACAGATGCAATGCATATGATAAATTCTAAATGTTTAATTTTTGATCGGATCTAGTTTGTCTTATTGTTGACCAATGGATGAATATCGCTTTGACAACTGGGCGTGTCATAGATGGGCAGACATGCTTGATCTCTAAAACAACATCCCCTAATTCTTGTAACAACATTGTCAAAGAGTGTGAAATATCCCAAGCGCGACTCCCTAGGCCTGTAATTACACAATCAGTTACGATGTGCCATAACTGTTTAATTACTACTCTGTTTTATTGCCGGACAGATGAAGATTCTAAATCGTGCTAAAACATGTTTATTCTGTTTATTTACCACCATTGTCTGTTATATTTACATTGATTAGGCCCATTTCCGTTCTGTATATGATGTAATAATACACAATCTGTAATACTTCTCTCAGCCAATCATAACCGGCCACATCACATCGCCCTTTCTCGCATGCGCAGTAAAGGCAATATCGTTCACCCGGTAGAATCCCTTTTCAGACTGTCAAATTGAGAAGCCTAAAATTTGCGTACTTTGAAGGGCGATATCTTTGTTATTAGAGGACCGATGAAAACGTTTTTTGGTGTTTTTTTAAGTTGACAATGTTTTCTGTACATATTTACCAATTAACATGGGAAAAATTATGAGGTTTCTTGTTGTTTAAATAAATTGATACTTTAATGAAAGACATCTCATGGTCACTTGACATGTAAATATTATGTGAACAAAATAAACGTGTCTTATGCATTGCTGTGTTTATGACTTTCCTCTCAATCAGTCATTCATTTTCCTTGAAAAATCTGTACTTTTGCGATTCTCAATATCCCATGCAGCATAACCATCAGTGAAATAATCTTGAAATCATATTAATGATTCACTACAAAACAAATGTAAGTGCCCACCATCCTGTAAGTAATGAATGACATTTAAATGGATACACTTAAACCAATCAAGATATCATAATGAAATTAATACGGATGCCCACATAAAAGTAGCATTTTGAAGATTAAAAAGTACAAGATGGTCACCACTTCAGCCATAGATATACAAAAAAGTTATACAAAAACCTACTGCTTGTTAACTTATCATGATTATATCATTCGTGTATTAATGTTTGTTCAAGCTCTAGTCGTTTCCAAAAGAAGGCTAGTATTTTAAAAGATAAAAAAATCATGATGGCAGCCATAATCAATTATATAAAAGATGGTTACATGTATAATTGAACCATTTTACCACATCATTCATTTTAAGGTGAGCTTTTGTACCTTGGTACTTTTATTTACTCCTTTGTTCCCGTGCAATTATTTTATTCCAAATTGAAAATTTTGGTTAATGAATAACAAATTATCTTTTATTTTGTTTGTCATGCTAATAAAATATATCATTTAATATTCATCTTCAAAACTAATTGAACAGCTGTCTGAACAATTCTTTTCTTACAAAGTCTTTCTCAACAATTCTCTCTGTTAGTTAAGATACTTCAATAAACATATTACTGAGTTGACCTCCAGATTATTTCCATTGCAAACCTCTCTTCTACCCCCACCCCTTCTATCCCCCCTTTCCCTCCTCCCCTTTTTTCTCCTGTCCTTCCAATGCAGACCTCTCTTCTATCCCACATTCCTTCTATCCCCCTTTCCCCTCCTATCCTTCCAGCCCGGTTAATTGGGACAGAATTTTGATAATGATTTTTGAAGATGAGGAAAATGATTATTGTAAAAATGATTATGATCTATCTTATCGCTATGAAGCACCTGCTTAGAGACACCTAGGTTTGTTTGATCGAGTGTCATGTCAAATATTTAATGATCTCAACTCCCTGGGGAGCCATTTCCATAGTAACCTACATATCTCTGTATCAAATTAAACTCTTGTAACATTTGGTTCAAGGCCTATCTTTATGTACAGTGTCTTAAACTTGTTAAAGGCACACAAAAAAAGGGAAATGTAAAGGATAGATAAAATCATATTTTAATTCCTACTAAGAGGTGGCATTTCTCCACAGTTAACTAGAAGGGTTAACTATTCTTGCAGTTATGTCGATCCACTTGAAAAGTCTGATGACTTACAGATCCAATGGTTCTATTTTCATACTTTCTCATGAACTGCCAAGTGTAAAAATCTTGTGCATTTGGCTTAGGATTCTAAACTGTAAATGTGGTGTCTCTCATTCCATTTTCTTCTTAAGACGTATTTTAATCTTTTCTCTAGAATGTAAAGTGACGCTTAGAAAAAGTGATACTAATAGTATAACAGCCTTAAATAAAACTGTAAAAATGTCGACTCAGGGTTCTTAATCAAACTCAAGTGATATTCACAGTGCCCGAAATAACCACTAGCCCAGTAGCCCGATGCTAGTTGAAATTTGCCTGGGCTAGTAGGCAAAAAGTAATGATAGCCCGGTTGGCTAGTGTGGATTGGTAAACAAAAATATTTTGACTTCTTTTCTTTCAATTTTGTAATTAATTTAGTTACTATTTTGTGTCAGTTTCCGATCACACCCATCAGATGTCAAGAACTTGAGCAGATTTGTGTTTGATTTTAAAACAGAAAACATTTTTTTCATCTTTACTTTATTCGGCTACTAATTTTTCTTTTGGTCTATTAACTTTGAAAACTTTTTAGACCGGTTTGCTAGTGATCTTGAAAAATTATTTCATACACTGGATATTCACCTTGGTCTGACCTCACCGACCTTTGTCACATGTCTGATGTCAACTCTCTGTACAATAGGAAGGACTCCAGCAAAAGCTTTCCTAACAGTTAGTGGAAGGTAACTCAAGTGTACCATATACATGATAGATACTAATTGCTATTTACGAACTATGATGTGATTGAATCGCTGATGACTAAGTTTTGTCTGCACCAACTGGTTACAGCAACATGTGAATAGGTGGGCTGTATTCAGACCTTGTGGAGGGAAAGCTCTCTAAAAGAACATGTTTGATTCCCGGTAATGTCAATATTTTCAAAACTTTTATTCCACAGAACTTTTATTCAAACTGTTTAGTAAAATGACTCTTTGACCCTCATATTTTATATATAATGTGAAGCCTGATGAGTTACCGAGCTTATTTCTCACAAGAAAACATCAACACAGTGTCTTATTCTGATAATTTAACCAAGATTCCTTTCATTCTGGATTGGCTGAATGCACAAAAAAGTTATTGTTCTTGAACTTTATTCTAAAAAATATAGAACTGATATTATTTCTTTGAACAATATCATTTCAACAATACATTTAGTATTTCTTTGCATCATGAAATGAAATACAGACAGAAGGCTTTTATGTTCAGGTAATAAATCAAGTTAAATGCTGCCATGATAGAGTTTATATATGGTAGCCTTCAAGGCGATGATGATTTAGAACACGCTTGTGAAATAATTGGTATCTTTCATAGTATACAAGATTCTTTATAAAGGTTATATAATTGTGAATTTTTTTTTTCCTGTAAAATATTGTTATGATCTTGTTGAAAGATACTGTTTTATTATATGATTGGCGGTGAAATACCGAGATCTATCAATGAAAATAAACCGTGTTATCAGTCACTAGTGACAATAACAATGAAACGTGTTATCAGTCACTAGTGACTGATAACAACAATGACCTGACGTCATCGAACAATGCTCTGACGCAATGACACGCTCATGACGTCATGTTGTCGCTTAGGCAACGGGCTCTCATCGGAGCCGACTCAACGTAGATGCGCTTGAATTTCGACAGAAAAACAACGATTTAATCATAAAATAAATAGAAAATTTGTCTTTTCTTGACAAATACCATGTTTATCTCATCTCGTGAGGCAGAAAAGTTGTATATTATCACTCGTGGCTGCGCCACTCGTGAAAATATAAACTTTCTTCCTCACTCGATGAGATAAACATGGTATTTGTCAAGAAAAGACAAATATCCTCTAATTATTATATGATTGAGGGTGAGATACTCTGTTCTATCAGTGAAATAAACCCTCTATCTGGCTGCAGTGGCGATAACCTTTATCGTCACTCTACTGAGTGGTGATAAACTTTATCACCACTCAAGTGACGTCAAGTTCAAGACTTTGACGTCATGTAACAATGGTCTGACGTCATGAATTCTCATGTGACGTCACACTGTTACCGCGGTGACGGGCTCTTCCAAGTGGCCGCTCAACATGAAATTGGCCTTTTTTGACGTAATTAGAAGGATTTAATCATATAATAAATAGAATATCTGTCAATTCTTGACAAATACCATGTTTATCTCATCTCGTGAGGTAGACAAGTTAAATATTTTCACTCCTGGCTGCGCCACTTGTGAAAATATAAACTTTCTACCTCACTCGATGAGATAAACATGGTATTAGTCAAGAAAAGACAGATATCCTCTATTTATTCATGATATTATGAATTGCAATTTATCAATTACAGATACATGTTAGATATCTGTATATAATTATGTCCCCCACAAAGCTTTGCGGGAGACATAATGTTTTCAGCTCTGTCCCTGGTTTCGTTGTTCCATTATTCCATCACTCTGTGGTTCAAATGTGCCATATCTATAAAAACTTCCAATATTTTCTTTCAGGAATGTGGTAAGATGAACTTGTGGAGTTGTGCCTTTTGCTAATTTGGTTATTCGAAAATTTAGAATTTTTTGGTTATTAGCTCATCTGGCCTGAAAGGCCCTATGGGCTTATGGCATGGCATGGTGTCCAGTGTCTGTCCGTCCGTCCATTCGTAAACTTTGTGCATTTTCATCTTCTTCTCCAGGAGCATAAGGCCTAGAAAGCTAAAACCTTCTGTACATACTCCTTGACTAGTGAGGATTATAATTTATAGCTTTGGTGGCCCTGTGATTCCCAAAAAGGGCCACAGGGGCCACTCCCTTAAAACTTATTTTCATTTTTGTTCTGTCGAAAACAAATTTATTGCTTTGGTGGCCCTGTGACCCCAAATGAGGGCCACAGGGACCACACCCTTAAAACCTATTTTCATCTTCACCAAAAACGTAAGGCCTAGAAAGCTGAAACTTTGTGTACAGACTCCTTGACTAGTGAGGAATATAATTTGCAGCTTTGGTGGCCCTGTGATTCCCAAAAAGGGCCACAGTGGCCACGCCCTTAAGACCTATTTTCATCTTCTTCTCGAGATGCATAAGGCCTAGATAGCTGAGACCTTGTGTACATATTAAGAGAAATATTATTCATAACTTTGGTGACCCATTGGCCCCTAATAAGGGCCACACCCTTAAAACCTATTTTCAGCTTTTTCTCCAGAAGCTTAAGGTCTAGAAAGCTGAAGCCTTGTTTACAGACTCCTAAGTTAGATAAGGAGGATTCTAAATTGTACATTTAGTGACTCTGTGGACCCTACTATGGGGAGAACCACATTTGCCACACCCTAAAGCAAAATTGATATGATGAGCTACAGAGCTAATGGCTCTGTATTTTATTAATCTTAATGTAAAATATATGTTTCAAATTAAGTCCTTGGAAGAACCTTAAATGAAAATAAAGAATTATATTTTAATAAACTTTCTTACCCAATTTATTCATCAAAAAAACCCATCAAAATATTGATCAAGTTTCAAGCTTTTACTGTCAACTTTACAAAGATCTAAATCTGACAACTAAATGCACTCTAACATATTGAAGTTAATGTTTTGTGATATTGTGAATTTCAAGTTTATTTAAAAAAGTAGTTTCTTTGCAGATACAAAGCAGAAAATGAACCTAGAACTTTTTCTTTTGTTTTTTAGAAATAGAAAAAATGGTTTATTTAGTTTTAAAAGGATTTAGACAAAATGAATGTGACGTGAATAAAGAAGTATTTTTACGGAATCTCGATCCTAATTTATCGTTCTTGTTGTTTTTATGTTGTAAATTGAGTGCATGTTAGGCTTGTTTCTGGTTTCTGCCCGCATCAGTTTAAAACCCCTACACCAAGCCTTTTCCCCCAGATGTTGACAAAGGAAAAATTGGAAATGTAGTCTCGTGGCCTAGAAAAACATGAACTTAACATCACTTAAGTGATCATGTAAGACTTCAAAGACTCAGTCTAAGTAAACCTAGCCTCAATAATACTTGCTATACTCCAATACTGAGTCTATCTAGGTGTAGTAAGGACTTATGTTGGCCGACTTATCGAATTGATTAATCAGGGCTCGGCTTACCATGCCACAATTTTCTGCTTTCACAGATATAACGTTGGAGGGTCATAGATCGCCGAATGGTCGGCTTACGCAGCCTCTTACTGTATGTTACTAGACTCAGTTTGGGAGTATAGCGAATATTATTGAGACTAGGTTTACGAAGACACAATTAAAAAGTGATCCAAATTTTAAATTATAAAACTTTTTCAACTTCTGATGAATTATTTTCAAATCTATATAATAAAAAAATATTTGAATATATAGGCTATGACATTAACACAATAATCACAGGACTGGTCACCATAAATATTGTTCTTATTTGACTTTCAACTTCTAAAGTATTACTCAAAGAAATGGTCACATGATTACACACAAAATATATAGGTATAATTTATTTTTAGCCAAATACAATCTTCTTTTAGGTTCATGGTTGTTTCTTATTTTTATTTTAACTGTCATTCTTGTTGCCTTAAGAAAATCGTTTAACATCAAAAGTCAAATTTTATACTAGCATCTATATATATATATATATATATTTATATTGTATTTATAATGACATCACATGATAGCATGCTTGAAGTGCATGTTTTGTATCAAAATTAAAGTTATTTAAAAATAATATTCGATATGTCATGTTAAACATGAAAGATTTGCTTTACAATTGATGTCATTTAATGATGTTGACAGAACAGAAAAAAAACCTACGTAATGGCATGGAGTTCCAATATTGGCTTAATGAATGAGTAGTAATCTTACTAAATCAATAAGAAAGTTATTTGTACTAAATGCATTTTAAATTTCAAAGAAGCAAAAAAATGCTTTTCGTAATCTCCTTTTTTTTAATATCACCGAAAATTAATCTGTTCTTTCAGTTTATGAATGTGAGACGTCAATACCATTTGATAAAGCAAGGTTTGTTGTGAATACTTTAAATTTGTCTTAAAATTCTTCTGAGTTCTATACATGTACTCCGATTAATCTAATAGGTATTCCTATAAATGCTTTTTAAACTAATGAGATTTGCTTAACCCTAAATGGATAGAATGACCAAGAAGTATTGATTTTAATCAAAGTGAAATAAGTGATACGGAAATAATGATTAGATTTTACGTGATTAATATCATTGTGTTCCTGAACTGAAATCGAGCAGTCAAATTATGTACTTGTATATACACTAAAAAATATTGTTAGTTACATTTTCCCCTGAAACGTTATTCACTGATTAGTTTTTTAGTTTTTCTAAATAATGAAAGTTAAGTTAAGTGGATATTTATTCCGTGAAATGGATTAAAATTGGGTCACGATAACCCAATTAAGAAACAAGCGTTAGAAACACCTCTGTTGAGAAATATTGCAAGAAAATTGAAAATCTTCATTTTGAAATATGATGCTATTGGTAAAAAATATTATTAGCCAATTTCCTGAGCAAGATGCGTAACTTCCTTCAAAGCTTTATGGAACCAAAAGGAACGATAAAGGAATGTTGTGTTTGCATTTTGTAATTGATATTTCTAAGTTGGATATATGACTGCCACAGAGTACAAAGACATGAAATCATGTTCGGATGAAAGGCAACGGCAAGGAGGTGCTTTTAATCCATTTTGATGGCAATATTAGTTGACCCAGACTGCTGCTCTAATCTAATAGGTCAGGTTCCAGTAATGGTGGCCATCTTAGTTTATAATTTGTCTGCAGATCTAATGGATAAACTACCCAATTAGATTTCTTCTGATTGAGAGGTTTGAAATCAGAGCATATCTGATATCAAATTTTCCATTTTGTGCGAATATATCTTGGTACCTAACATTGATCTTCAAATAAACTTTGCTATCGGAATCAATTATGGCGGCCATCTTACTTTATTATTAGTCTGCAGCAGTACCATGGATAAATACTCAATTAGTTTTCTTATCGAAATTTCTTTGACAAAGTGAAATTAAAGGATAGGAGTCAAAATATCTGATATAAATCTTTCCATTTTGTGTCTTCATTTCTGCAAATAAACAATGAAAATGTTAGTCTACTAAATGGGTATTAGTTAAAAAGGATCTATAAGTTCCTACAAGTGAAAAGGTTGGTTCATTTTCCAAAATGGCAGCCAAGGCAGCCGTATTTGATAATTCATGTCATTTCAGTTAGGTAAGTGGGTTAAACTGTTTGATTCATAAGTCCTGTGGGAACATATTATTTACCTTTTCATATAATTTTCTAGTCTTATATACTCAGACTGAAGTTAATTAAATTTTGTCCTTGACATAATCTCTTAAAAAGCAAGTATAGATTTATAGTGAAATAGCCATTTGTCAGAGGCTCATTTAATTTCTTTCATGAATAAATAATATCATAATAATAATATAATAACACTTTATTGTCTTCATATATGACACATAATACATATTGGAAATGTGGGTAGTGTCTAACACCCGGCAGCCACGGTGCAGCGCCAGTTACTGCGTTGTTCTGTCTTTACAATGCTGAGTGTCAAGCAAGACAGTAACAACTCCAATCTTTTAACGTCTTTTGGTATGACGCGACAGGGAATCGAACCCCAGTCTTCCGGGTGACGAGCGGACACTCTACCACTGATCCCTGGTAAAATGAAATAATTGTTTCAAAGAAATAATTTTCAGAGGCAGAATATAAGTCTATTTGACCTCCTTGGTTGGGAAATATGTGATCAAACATCTATAACTGTCAACTTTCACATTCCAATGATTTGTTCATTGCACATGGAGAAAAAATTTAATTTGTTTAAATCATTATATCAAGCAATAGATAGATAGACCTACAGTTTACAAAAAAATGTTAAGCTTACAAACATAACAGAGCTCTGTATCAATCTTCATAATTAACAATTATCATCTGTTTATGATAATTATACTCTTCAAAAGAATTTAAGGAACTCTCAAGTAGCAATTAGCAATTGAGCTATAACTTTATATGTCTGCAGCTCAAAATTAAATTAAAGGTTTTGTATTCATTATTGAGATGTTTTGAATTGTTAACTGCAATTGAGAGAATTACACTTTCCAATTCATTTTTCAGCAAATTGAACAATGATTTTAAGAACTTGATGAATCATAGGAGTTTCTTTCAACTTTAAATTTGAACTTGAAGCACTTGGTTAGAAGTTTTTTAATCTTATGTGGTTGGAGATGTCGAAGTCATGGAGAAATGGTATACAAAATGTAAAAAAAATATTTTGAGGAATTACATCTCAATATTGATAAGATTACCCCAAAAAGTAGCTTATATGCCAATGCAATGTTCATTTATTAATATTAGATGATTTAATAAAGTTCATTAAAACGAGAAATGTGCTTCATTTAATAATTTAATAATCAAAAGTCAATCGCAATATTTCAGATAATTTCATTTATATTTATGTCACATGCAAACTTTAATAAACAGAGATTTATTTGACAATTCAATTTTCAAACATTTAAATCAGCATTGCTCATCATAGAAACTGATGGAAATAATCCCTTTACAAAGAAATGAAATTTATTTAATGTTAATTTGTTTATCACGAGAAACCTAATGAAGAATCAAGAGCACTCCTTTAATCAATAACATGCACAAGTTGAGACTTACGATTTGGTTTCGAGAAAATACCTTGATCTCTCTACAGCAGTAGCACGTTTTAGGGGGAATATTATGTGATGTCATTAAAATAGAAATGAATGGTTCCAATTGATAGACAATGTATTTTTAAAAAATGTAAACGTAAAGTTTAGCCATGCGATTTCTTTTTCTTGCACAAATGAATTAAAGGTGTTCACACAAAAATGGCCGCAAATGGACTTCATGTGAATCTGTATAATTTGTTATCTGACTATGGACAATTGGTTTGTGCAATGAGATTTTAAACACTATCAAAATGATACATTAAGCAATAACATACAATTATCAGTAAAAAGAATAAAATATAAAATGTTAAAAAAACATGCTATTGCCCCTTTAATTAAGATCTCTCATCACATATTAATTTGCTTTGATACAAGTCTAAATGGCATTATATTCATTACGTAAATATAAAAATTCTCAGATCCATCTCAAAAATAAATACTTGATAAATACTTAACAATGAAATCTTAAAACAGACATTTATGTTCGTGGAAGGCAAATTCACAGTCCAATTTACATGAATACCAGTTATATAACTTATTGAACAGTATCAAGAAGTAACTGTCATTCTGAATGCTTTCGTAAGTTTCAAAGGTTACGTTTGACTGATTAACGCACATGTTTTTTTTTTATCATTATACAACGTCTATTAGCTCTGAAATGATTTCTTGAAACAGGTGATTCTTCTGGATCAGATGACAGTATTCATTAAGTTTGTTTTATATGATCCCCAACAACTAGCGGAGTGGTTCTTTAATCTTGCTTATTAAATAAGTTTTGTGATTAAAACTTTTTTTTTAGATATTATTCCTGTTTATCATTAGAATTGCTTTTCTTATGCCATTAACACAGCTTATATAACTATGAATTCCTACCTTTTCAATAACAATTTCTAGACAGTGTCATATGTTTCTGACTTGTCTAATCAAAAAAGCCAATAATACATCTGAGCTGAATGAAAGTACATGGTTTATTTGTGACAATAACCATTCACATATATTTCCTCTATATACTGAATAGGACATTTCCATCAGATTTCTGTATAAAAACAGGTTCTGTATTGATCATAACAAACAAAACCAATTTCATTTAGAATGGCATTGCAGATGAGTCAGACCGGTTAATGTTGAGCCTGTTCTGATGAACAGTTGCAACTCTTTGATAAAGATAAACAAAATGGATAAATAATGATTGTTTTCTGGTCTGATAATTACTTTTGTAACAGAATTGTTATTGGATAAGTAAAAATGATAATGATTATTTTTACTTAATGAGGTATGGTTGAAATTGGTTTGAGTAATGTCTGTACTAATCTCAGTCAATGTCTTCCTCTCCACAAGGTCTAATGACGGCCCGTATAGCCCCAAGTTCTGTTATAGGCAGATCCTTGTCATTGATGGAGGAATCACATCAACTTGTTAATGAAAAAGATATTTTATGTATTTCTATATATGTTTTGATCTTCTGTGTAATGTGGAGGAAATGAAGAGGCTTGTTAAAGAGAAAGATGTTTAATGAAGTCGAATACATGTTTTCATCTTGGGTGTAAACTGGAGAAAAAAGGAGCTTCTCACTCCATCTTATTAACGAGAAAGATTAGGCTTAAAGAATGGTTCACAGAAGTTACATAACCAAAACAATTTTGTGATTATCTAACTTAACATACCTGAGAACATGTGATTTTGCAGGCTGTTGTCAGATAGTAGTGCAAAGGAACCACACCAACCCTCTGGCAATAGCGGCGGTCCTCAGATAACAGAATGCAGGAATTTGATATAATTTACTGCAGAATAACTACATTGTATTGCTTTTGCGACATGCTTTTTCCTTGATAGCTGTCAGGGTATGGTTGAAGTTACATGGAAACAAATACAGTGATGTAACTTTGAAAGGTTGCTTTACTATCGATGCATTGATTATGTGTCAATTTCTGGTTCCTTTTGTTGCAGAATTGACACAATCAATCAATTATTCAATTATTGACCATTTCACCCCTTCCATCGGAATGTCCAGTATATTGGTAAAAGTTATGTAAGAGAGAAGAACCTCTCGTGAGGGCTTTCTGTCAAAGAATGCCCGCTGCTCAAAGAAGCGGCCAAGGAGGAGGATTTAGCCTGACCACGCGGCTGATTCAAAGGGCAGGGACATTCTTTGACGGAGAACCCAAGGGCACAAAAACTGACTTAAACGTGTGTTAACACATTCAGGAGGTATATAAGTGGGGGCAGGATAGCGCAGTGGTTAGCGCGTTCGGCTTCGGATCAAGAAGTCTGTGGTTCGAATCCGGCCAGGGGCTCGGCAACTTTGTCTGCAGTAGAGAACTGTTCTACACACAGTCAGGTTTGGGTGCAATGCTACACTAAATTTCAGTGCAGTACCACCCATGATTGCTACTTCCACCGATGCTCGCAGGTTTCACCGCAATGCATAGCCACAATTGTGTTGCGAGCTTTCTCCCTGCAATAATACTAGCAGCCGCGATATAAGTGAAATCCTCTTGAAAGCGGTGATAAACCCCACTTCACCTCTCCTCAGCAGGTACATAAGTCAGCATGTAAAATGTCACACAAACAAGAATGGTGCACATGTAAATATAATTTCGGTTGGTAAGGGGTTAAGGTCAGTCAAGCAGCCATGGTTTGTAGATTCTCATTCAATCAGCAGGTTGAAACTAATATGCTGATAATTGATATCCCACTTTTCCTTGAAGAATTGACCCACTCAGTAGGAGGTCGCTTAAGTAGTTTGTTTACATAATGGATCCACTTGACATGATTTAGTGTTAGCGTTGACGAAAGATGGACGTATTTCGCAGGTGATAAGATAAGATCCACATGACCATCGTATAAAAGTCATTTGTACCTTTATTTGATGAATGTCATTGACCGAATGAGTTGACATAATTGGACGAGTCAATTTCTCCATTCATCATGATGTATTACAACTACTGAGTGAGTTGATATAAGTATAGTCGTCATTAGCAACATCAATATCTTTTAGGTAACTAAGGAGTCTTGCAAAGGCTATAGAGAACAAATTTTGTGAGTCACAGATGTGATTAAGTTTTCATATCAAGCATGTGGAAATTTGTTTAGATTTTGAAATTATAATTCTATATTTATTTTCTGTGTGATGGATATATTTACAAATTGGCCTAATATTCTTGATTAGAAAATATTGTTAATCTAAGCAATGATCTATAGTCACTGTCAGTTGATTGGTACATATGGACTAACTGAACAAAATCTGGTTTTAAGATATATGAACGTAAAATCTTTTATGGTGATATATACATGCAAAAACTGTATACAAGTATACCAAACACAGTTAATAAAAATAGTTTACTCAAAGAGAACTGTTTAGAGAGTTTCTGAAACATTCAATAAGGGAAGTTTTATTCATTTTTGGATTGTAAGTATATAATATCATCTGACGATTAATGGTTTTCAATTATAATTCAACAAGACTTTTATGAATGTACAGAAGCCAAAATCATACAGACCTTTACCATGATTACTAATTGTGTAATCTTTCAAATACTGTCGTCTCAATTTTATCTTCCTCCACTTTGAAGAGCATTTCCAGATTATGTTGACTAATCATCCTGCTACTTCAGCGTATATGTTTCCGTATTATGCTCCAACCTATCCCATGATATCCTTATAGAATAAAAAGTTTTTTGCAAGCAGTATTCTATAAGATTTTCACAAGAGGCATCGCAAGATAACCGGGTACGGAGTTCGAAATGGTTTCACTGAAAACAGACATGATATCAATAATGTTGATAAACCAGCTGTCAGCAATACAAGACACTTTGCTTGAAGGATATCAGGCGATAGGTTGGAGCATAACGTGTAGACATTTACGCTGATGTAGCAGGATGTTGACTAATTTGCAAGTACCATAGATATGTACATTTCCGCCTATATGTTCTCATCATGACACATCCCAAGACTGAGTTGAAAGTATCGGAATTAATGATTATGCATGAGATGATAACTAACCGAAGATCAAATGATATCCTGTGTTATATTTTCTTTTATTTGTTTCTGTACCTGATGACATTTGGGGTTTTGTTTCTTGAGCCCATAATTTGGCCATTTGTATAAATAAGAAGCTGAACTACGAGAGCTATATAGTCTATGAAACTGGGTATATTGTTTATTGTATTGGATGAAATATCGCATGTATTGGTTTATTTCTGGTAATAAGACTTTCGTCTCTATGTATTATCGTAATCAACCAAATAACTGCCTCAGATTTAGTTATCCAGAGTCCAACGTAGCATTTGTTGGGTAAGTAATGTAAGGGATAATTTTTAATGCTAAGCTCTACTGAAAGTCATGATAAATTTTCTCTTACCATATTTTTGGGACAGGGTGAGGTCAAAAGCATTCCTACTGTCTTCGGCTGGAGAGATATCTCTTTAGCCAAACAGGTAGAGTGTCGGACTCTCAACCCAGAGATCCCGGGTTCGAACCCTGCTGGACTTGAAAATATTGAATTTGAATATTGTTATGGCCCATGTAGGAAAATGGCGAGGAATGTTGATGAATATTGTTATGGCCCATGTAGGAAAATGGTGAGGAATGTTGATGAATATTGTCATGGCCCATGTAGGAAAATGGTGAGGAATGTTGATGAATATTGTCATGGCCCATGTAGGAAAATGGTAAGGAATGTTGATGAATATTGTCATGGCCCATGTAGGAAAATGGTAAGGAATGTTGATGAATATTGTCATGGCCCATGTAGGAAAATGGTAAGGAATGTTGATGAATATTGTCATGGCCCATGTAGGAAAATGGTAAGGAATGTTGATGAATATTGTCATGGCCCATGTAGGAAAATGGTAAGGAATGTTGATGAATATTGTCATGGCCCATGTAGGAAAATGGTAAGGAATGTTGATGAATATTGTCATGGCCCATGTAGGAAAATGGTGAGGAATGTTGATGAATATTGTTATGGCCCATGTAGGAAAATGGCGACTAATGTTGATGAATATTGTTATGGCCCATGTAGGAAAATGGCGAGGAATGTTGATGAATATTGTTATGGCCCATGTAGGAAAATGGCGAGGAATGTTGATGAATATTGTTATGGCCCATGTAGGAAAATGGTGAGGAATGTTGATGAATATTGTCATGGCTCATGTAGGAAAATGGCGAGGAATGTTGATGAATATTGTCATGGCTCATGTAGGAAAATGGCGAGGAATGTTGATATATATTGTCATGGCCCATGTAGGAAAATGGTGAGGAATGTTGATGAATATTGTCATGGCCCATGTAGGAAAATGGTGAGGAATGTTGATGAATATTGTCATGGCCCATGTAGGAAAAGGGTGAGGAATGTTGATGAATATTGTTATGGCCCATGTAGGAAAATGGTGAGGAATGTTGATGAATATTGTCATGGCCCATGTAGGAAAATGGCGAGGAATGTTGATGAATATTGTCATGGCTCATGTAGGAAAATGGCGAGGAATGTTGATATATATTGTCATGGCCCATGTAGGAAAATGGTGAGGAATGTTGATGAATATTGTTATGGCCCATGTAGGAAAAGGGCGAGGAATGTTGATGAATATTGTCATGGCCCATGTAGGAAAATGGCGAGGAATGTTGATGAATATTGTCATGGCTCATGTAGGAAAATGGCGAGGAATGTTGATGAATATTGTCATGGCTCATGTAGGAAAATGGCGAGGAATGTTGATATATATTGTCATGGCCCATGTAGGAAAATGGTGAGGAATGTTGATGAATATTGTCATGGCCCATGTAGGAAAATGGTGAGGAATGTTGATGAATATTGTCATGGCCCATGTAGGAAAAGGGTGAGGAATGTTGATGAATATTGTTATGGCCCATGTAGGAAAATGGTGAGGAATGTTGATGAATATTGTCATGGCCCATGTAGGAAAATGGCGAGGAATGTTGATGAATATTGTCATGGCTCATGTAGGAAAATGGCGAGGAATGTTGATATATATTGTCATGGCCCATGTAGGAAAATGGTGAGGAATGTTGATGAATATTGTTATGGCCCATGTAGGAAAAGGGCGAGGAATGTTGATGAATATTGTCATGGCCCATGTAGGAAAATGGCGAGGAATGTTGATGAATATTGTTATGGCCCATTGTAGAAAAATGACAAGGAATGTTGATGACCGTATCTTCTTGTCATTAGATATCTCATCAACAAATTTGGTCAGCCTTGAATACGTGTTGACTCTGTGAGATTTGAATATCCAGGAACTTTGTCAAAAGGAATAGTATAGACGAGTTCCTCTGTAACTATGTAGTAATACGCTTAAAGGCTATAAAACGGAATAATATAGCAGTTGAGGTGATCCGGAGACTTGTTGATGGACATGTTAATGTCCATTTAGTCCTTGCAACAGCTTTTGATGGTCAGAATAAATAGACTGGTCAATATCATGAGTCATGTTGACCGATATGCCACTGCTATGGAAAGTCTGCTACAAATCCTGTAAAAGCTCTATTGGGTCTTGTAATGTCCTAAGTGGTAAATGTTTATAGCGTAAAAGATGAAAGCATAATCAATTTATCTCTGTAGCTTCTCAATGGAATTATACACAGGCTCTCAACACATCTAAATATAATTCTGTCTTTAAAAAAAACCTTTGTTTTTTAGAATATTTTTGGATGATTGTAACAGAAGTATCTTCTTAATATAACATATTTTTATAATGTATACATTTAAGAATAAGATTTTATAAATTATTAGCAGCCCCGTCTAAGGACGGGGCTGCTATCAGTTTTTGTGAAGTTTCCATCGCCGCCGCCGCCGCCGCCGCCGCCGCACTCGTACTACTAGCTATAACTTTTTTCCCCTAAGCTTTCCAGAACTCTTATTCATACATTACTCCTCATACCTCGGGGTGACGATTTTGACACGTTCACTTTCAAGGTCAAAGGTCAAGGTCACGAGCTATGTATTCACACTAAGAATTCCTTGTAAACGCGATAACTTGAAAAGTTTTTGTGCTATGAAGCTCTAACTTGGTATATATCATCCTTGGAAAAGTAAAAAATTTTGAAAAGGTTTTGGCTACAATCCGTCAAAGGTCAAGGTCACAGCAAGGTCATGACGTAAGCATGTTTTAGCGAAAATGCTTTATTTTAACTATGAACACTTTTAATCAATACATGATTGTTATACTCAAAAAAAGTGTTCAATGATTGTGTGACCTTGAAGGTCAAAGGTCAAGGTCATGAGATATGAGTTATTACAAAATGCACTAAATTGGGGTATAACTTTATCCCATTTAGCTTTTCAGAACTCATGAACATGTCTAAATGTTAATACTTCCAGGGAATCATTATGACATGTTCACTTTCAAGTTCAAAGGTCAAGGTCACGAGTTATAAAATCACCACAAAATTCTTTGTAAACACAGTAACTTGAAAAGTTTTTGTGCTATGAAGCTCTAACTTGGTATATATCATCCTTGGAAAAGTAAAAATTTTTGAAAAGGTTTCGGCTACAATCTGTCAAAGGTCAAGGTCACAGTAAGGTCATGACTTAAGCATGGTTTAGCGAAAATGCTTAATTTTAACTATGATCACTTTTAATCAATACATGATTGTTATACTCAATAAAAAGTGTTCAATTATTGTGTGACCTTGAAGGTCAAAGGTCAAGGTCATGAGATATGAGTTATTGCAATTCCTTTTAAACACAATAACTTGAAAAGTTTTTGTGCTATGAAGTTTAGATTTTGTATATATTATCTCTTGAGAAGTTCAACATTTTCAAAAAGTTTTGGGTACTAATTGTCGAAGGTCAAGGTCACAGCAAGGTCAACATATATGGAGAAAATGGATTAATTGTATTTTTAACACTTTATTTCATTACAATAATGTTATACTCAATGAAATGTGTTCATTGATTGTGTGACCTTGAGTGTCAAAGGTCAAGGTCACGAGAAAATTCCCAATTTGGTGAGGCCTGTAAAAGGCGGAACAGGGTAAGGCGAAACCCAAAGTTCCGGGGCTGCTCTGCTTTTGCGGTATCCCGCAAACGCTAATCTAGTTTTTGAATTCTTTTGTAGTTTTTAGCTCATCTGGCCTGTAAGGCCCGATGGGCTTATGGCATGGCATGGTGTCCGGCGTCCGTCCGTCCATCCGTCCGTAAACTTTGTGGAATTTCGACTTCTTCTTCAGAACCATGAGGCCTAGAAAGCTGAAACTTTGTGTACAGACTCCTTGGCTAGTGAGGATTATAAATTGTAGCTTTAGTGGCCCTGTGACCCCTAATAAGGGCCACAGGGGCCAAGCCCTAAAAACCTATTTTCATCTTCTTCTCCAAAACCATACGGCCTAGAAAGCTTAAACTTTGTGTACAGACTCCTTGGCTAGTGAGGATTATAAATTGTAGCTTTAGTGGCCCTGTGACCCCTAATAAGGGCCACAGGGGCCACACCCTAAAAACCTATTTTCATCTTCTTCTCCAGAAGCATAAGGCCTAGAAAGCTGAAACTTTGTGTACAGACTCCTTGGCTAGTGAGGATTATAAATTGTAGCTTTAGTGGCCCTGTGACCCCTAATAAGGGCCACAGGGGCCACGCCCTAAAAACCTACTTTCATTTTCTTCTCCAGAACCATAAGGCCTAGAAAGCTGAAACTTTGTGTACAGACTCCTTGGCTAGTGAGGATTATAAATTGTAGCTTTAGTGGCCCTGTGACCCCTAATAAGGGCCACAGGGGCCACACCCTAAAAACCTATTTTCATCTTCTTCTCCAGAAGCATAAGGCCTAGAAAGCTGAAACTTTGTGCAGACTCCTTGGCTAGTGAGGATTATAAATTGTAGCTTTAGTGGCCCTGTGACCCCTAATAAGGGCCACAGGGGCCACGCCCTTAAAACCTACTTTCATTTTCTTCTCCAGAACCATAAGGCCTAGAAAGCTGAAACTTTGTGTACAGACTCCTTGGCTAGTGAGGATTATAAATTGTAGCTTTAGTGGCCCTGTGACCCCTAATAAGGGCCACAGGGGCCACAGGGGCCACACCCTAAAAACCTATTTTCATCTTCTTCTCCAGAACCATAAGGCCTAGAAAGCTGAAACTTTGTGTACAGACTCCTTGGCTAGTGAGGATTTTAAATTGTAGCTTCAGTGGCCCTGTGACCCCTAATAAGGGCCACAGGGGCCACGCCCTAAAAGCCTATTTTCATCTTCTTCTCCAGAACCATGATGCCTAGAAAGCTGAAACTTTGTGTATAGCCTCTTTGAAGAGTGAGGATTATAAATTGTAGCTTTGGTGGCCCTGTGACCCCTAATAAGGGCCACAGATGCCATGCCTTAAAAACCTATTTTCATCTTCTTCTTCAGAACCATAAGGCCTAGAAAGCTGAAACTTTGTGTACAGACTCCTTGACTATTGAGGATTATGAATTGTAGCTTTGGTGACCCTGTTGTCCCTAATAAAGGCAACAGGAACGTACTTCAAATCTATTTTCATCTTCTTCTCCTGAAGTATAAGGCCTAGAAAACTAAAACTTGTTGCCTATATACTTAATTTTATGATTGGTGCCCCTGTGGCCTTTACAAAGGGGGAATCACATTGGCCACACTCTACAGCATAATTGATGATGTAGCCTGATGAGCTACAGAGCCAATGGCTCTATTTTTGAGTACAGTACTTCCAATTTTCATGATGTTGATTTATATGGCACTTCAGCTGAATTGAATGACGGCAGATTTTGACCTAAAACAATTCAGTAGGTTAAAGGTTAATTTGTCATCTGGTTTGACTGTTTTATGACAAAAAACACAAGTTATGAGATTTGTGCAAAAACAATAATTGCTTGGAAAATTGACTTGTGTATGGGTGCAGATTTGAAATATAACTCACCGGTTATGTTTAACATACAGGTGATCAAAGGAATAAGTAATCATCGACTTTAAAAATGTAAGACTGTGTCGGTAATTGAATAGTTTTTTAGTTTGTATTCTAATCAATAATCATTTGAATTTTTTCAATAAGAGAAGCTTCAACTATTTATATTTGATTAACATTTAATTTTTATTTAATTTAAATGAAAGGAACTAACTAAAGTTGGGTTCTGGCTTTCAATGTCAGTGATCGAGTGATTTAATTTGCCCTAGTTTTACTTAAAACGATGAAATCTTATGCAAATGGGATCAATTTCATGAAATCTACCTGACATCAGGAGTATTGTTATCTTTACATTAATAATGCTAATATATTCTTCTGAAAAAAAAGTAAATAGATACGACTCGTATAGTAACATAAACTGTCAACATGTGATTATTCTAACTACCATAAAATGAGGATTTATTTGTGGTAAATAAATATGATATAGATGGAAATATGAATAAAAACGAACCTGCAGGCATTAATAAAGTTGATAAGATATTTATTGATATTTTGATTAGAGGGAAATTTATTGTGTTTTAATTGATGTAATACAATATGAAAATAGAATATATAGAAAGGAATAAATTGCTCCCTTTAGATAATTTGTCTAAAATTAATTATAGAATCATTCCTTGAAATTCCACCATCAGTGGTTTTTGCTCCTATCTTGCGAATGTTTTAATTTTGTGGTAATTTCCCCTGATTGCATTTTCTAGGTAAAGATATATTTGACAATAATGTTTAACTAATATAGAAGGTATAAGAAATTCATCATTTCAATTTATTTCACTTAATCTCATATTTATATTTTTGTTAATGTTAATTGTTTTAATTTTCTGTTAATTTTGTGATAAATTTCATTCAGAAAAGGCAATAATTTCATATCATATTTCAAAACTTCAGCTACTGTCTTCAATTCAGTCTCCATCGATTCACCTAACACTGACATCAACTTGTTACAAAAATCAGCCTTTTCTTGAATGGAACTCCTGATTAATCAGTTCTTTTGATCCAAATTATATTACCACCCCTAACCCAAATCCTTTGGAAAATGAAACGTCCATTATGCATGGACATTCATAATCGGCCGAGCATGACCTATTTGGTCAAGTTCGTGTACACAGTGGACAATTTCTTGAAAGTGATTGATAAGTCATGTGGGAGGTCGTGGTCTGATAGTTTACTTTTTCCGTCAGGCGGCTAAGTAACATCTCCTTAGGACAGCCTAGCCCATTACCATGTGTTACGGCTATCCCGTCGTCATGGAAACATAGATCAATATTGTGTATTATCTGAAATTATTGTGGCTCGTGTTAAATACGAGTGTTGATCAGCAGCCAACCTGCTTTAAGATGAGTTTTGATGGGGTATTCAGTTCACTTAACAGACAGCAGATGCACAGACACAAAATCAATGAAATCGCAATTGGGCAGCCGTGAAAAATTCATCCCGGTTTGGAGTCGACGTGATAATTAGACCAGTTTTGTTCCTTGGTGCTGACACGACTGTTTGTACGATTCAAGTGTGTGGTTCTCAGTTATGACAACAGTTTGTCCTCCAAATGAGCTCATTTTTTGCAACTGAAAGCCTAACTGTATGGCCATTGATTTTTGATGCCTGTCTATGCAGAAGAATTTGTCGCTCCGGGATAAGCTACAAGTCTGTTGTGTTGTGTGTTGGTTACTGACAGTTCAGTCTCTGTGGAACACCACGAGCTATACACATTTGAACCAAGCCACTATTCACGGTTGTGACCCATCTCCGTATATACAGTGTGTATTTCCTTCCAGGGGAAGCCGTAAGTGGTGTATGACATAGGAGAGTGATGGTCGTGTACCCGAGTGATACACTACACTAGAATTATTCAGCTGAGGATGTACGCATTATGATGAGATATGGATGTTAGGATAGCGCATGGTAAGTAAACAGCCTTCATTTCAATACTTAGATTTATTCTTATTGTGTTTAAGGATGATATTGTTTCAAGAAATGTTTATTTCCAACATTGCCTGTTGTAGATATATTAATGTTTGGATGTAACTAGGATAATGCATATTAAGTAAACAGCCTTCATTTCAATACTTAGATTTATTCTTATTGTGTTTAAGGATGATATTGTGTTTAAATGTTTATTTCCAAGAGTGCCTGTTGTAGATATATTAATGTTTGAATGTAACTAGGATAATACATATTAAGTAAACAGACTTCAAATCTCCAATGATTGTGTTAAAGGAAATACTTTATTTCAAGAAATGTTTTATTTCTAACAGTGCCTGTTGTAGATATATTAATGTTTGAATGTAACTAGGATAATACATATTAAGTAAACAGACTTCATTTCAATACTCAAATCTCCAATGATTGTGTTTAAGGAAAATATTTTATTTCAAGCAATGTTTCATTTCTTATTTTCTGTTTAAGAAATGTTTTATATCTAAAAATTCTGTCTGAAATATCTTAATGTTTGGATGTAAATTGGATAATGATATTAGGTAAACCAACTTCATTTCAATCTCCAATAATTGTGTATAAGAAATATTTTATTTCAAGCAATGTTTCATTTCTAATTTTGCTGTCAAAAATTTCTTAATGTTTGGATGTAGCTAGGATAATGCATATTTAGTAAACAGCCTTCATGGCATTTGATCAATACTTTGAACTCAAATAATTGTATTTAAGGATAATTCAATTCATGTGTTTCAAGAAATGTTTTATATTTAACAATGCCTGTTGTAGATATATTAATGTTTGAATGTAGCTAGGATAATGCATATTAAGTAAACAGTTTTCATTTATTTACTAAGATCTATCATAATTGTGTTTAAGGATGATATTTTATTTCAAACTATGCCTGTTGTAGATATTTTAATGTTTGGTTTTACTGGTAGCCAGGATATTGCATATTAAGTAAACAGCTTACATGGCATTTGAATACTTAGATCTCCCATAATTGTGTTTAAGGATGATATTATGTTTCAAAAAATGTTTTATGTCTAACAATGCCTGTTAAAGATATTTAATATTTCGATGTAACTAGGATTACGAATACTACTTTCATTACTTAAATCTCCCATAATTGTGTGTAAGGAAATATTTTATTTCAAGCTATGTTTCATTTCTAACAATACTCTGTCAAATTTTCTTAATGTTTGGATGTAGCTAGGGTAATGCATATTAAATAAACAGCTTTTATTTTGTTATTTAAATCTCCCATAATAGCGTGTAAGGATAATATTGTGTTTCGAGATGTTTATTTCAAACAATGCCTGTTGTAGATATTTTAATATTTCGATGTAGCTATGATAATGCATAGTAAGTAAACAGTCTACATTTCCTTACTTAGATCTCACATCATTGTGTTTAAAGGGGCAGTAGCACGTTTTTAGGGGGAATAAAAGGTGATATCAGGAATATGAAAATTAATGGTTCCAATTGAAAGACAATGTATTTAAACAAAATGGAGCAGTAGTAATTTAAATATATAACGTAAAGTTTAGCTTTGTGATTCCTTTTTCTGGCACAAAATGAATTAAAGGTGTTCACACAAAATGGCCGCCAATGGATTTTATGTGAATAATCATACTTTATCCTCTGACTACGTGTGATTGGATTGTGTAATGAGATTTTTGACACTGTCAATATAATACATTTAGCATTAACTTACAATTATCAGTGAAAATTTTGAAATATAAAATTATTAAAAAAACGTGCTACTGCCCCTTTAAGGAAATATTAATTTTATTTCAAGCTATGTTTCATTTCTAAATATGCCGTCTGAGATTTGAGGCATGTTAATGTTTGGATGAAGCTAGGATAATGCATATTAAGTAAACAGCCTACATGGCATTTGAATACTTTGAACTCAAATAATTGTGTTTAAGGATGATATTCTATTTCAAGAAATGTTTATTTCTCACAATGCCTGTTGTAGATATTTTAATGTTTGGATGTACTTGTAGCTAGGATAATGCATAGTAAGTAAACAGCCTACATTGCATTACTTAGATCTCCAATAATTGTGTTTTAGGAAATATTTTATTTTAAACAATGTTTTATTTCTAACAATGCTGTCAAAATGTTCTGCACTGTTTGGATACATTGCACTATTAGACTTCCTCTTATAGTGTTTTAGGGAAATATGTTATTTCAATCTTATATTTCTAAAAATGCTGTCTGAGATTATTGGTAATTTTGTGTGTGGATGTAGCTAGTATTGTTTCGATGTAGCAAAAACTGTTTTCATATCATTACTAACATCCTCTATTATCATTTCAATCAATGATGATATAAACAAAGCTATAATTACTCATAGCCACTAGCTTTCCTGAAAAAAATGTTTGATTGTTTATTGTTTTGAAAGAAAATTTGTTTTATTGAAACAAAGTTTGAATGTCAACCAAGGTGTAATGAATACGAAGGTAGTGGTTAGCGCGTTCGGCTTCGGATCAGGAGGTCTGTGGTTCTAATCCCGCCAGGGGCTCGGCAACTTTGTCTGCAGTAGAGAACTGTTCTACACGCAGTCAGGTTTGGGTGCAATGCTACACTGAATTTCAGCGCAGTACCACCCATGGTTTGCTAGTTCCAGCCAAAGCTCGCAGGTTTCACAGCAATGCATAGACACAATAGTGTTGCGGGCTTTCTCCCTGCAATAATACTAGCAGCCCCGATATAAGTGAAATTACATCATTTAATCAGGTCTTATCCTTAATTTGGTTTCCAAAAAAAATAACTCAATCGACCCCTAGCTCCCTTTAGGGAATATTGAGTGTAATGATCAATTTGTATTCAGATGCATCGTAATTCCTTCAATTTAAATATATCTCTACTAATGTTGATTAAGAATTTTCCTTTAAAACAAGGAAGTTATACTAGATTTGTATGTAATTATACATCCTATTCCGATTTATCTATTATTCATAGGGTTTATTCAAGGTTATATTCATAACCATTGTGAACTCAACCTTTAAGATAAGGATCCTTATGACTTTGATTATAAATAATGAAATAAATTTTTTTATCACAAAATCATAATGAAATGACACTTCAATGAAAATTTTGAAATTAAATAAGTCGGTTGATTTCAATAGAATTAGAATTATTATACAAACACTACATAATGGAAATATATTTTTCTTTGAGATCAAATCCTGTATTGCAAAAAATATGCTGTGTTTTACTTTTGCTCTTGTTAACATTTAACCTTTGTATACATTAATTATGAATAGATATATGCTAATCTACTTGAGATAAGGTTTTCATAAAAATTATCTACACATTTCTATGAATGAAATTATTAATGACACAGTCCTCTAATATTTGGTATGGTTTACTGTTTTTTGATATATGAACATACAAAACAATACAAAAGCTGGATTGTTTTTTGCTAAGTACTTTCTATGTTTATGATGGTAACATAGGGGAACAACCTTCCAGAAAACATAAAATCATCACCAAATTTTGACTTTTTCAAAAAAAGCTTAAAGACGCATCTTCTCAAGAAGTGTTTTGGTTGTAAATAGATATTTAGTATACATATGGATTGAACTTGTGACTAAAATTTCTTGTAGTGCTATTAGCATGTTGTTTACATGGAATTAATATAATAATAATATATATAAGTCTACATATTATTACATACATATTATAAAACAACAAAATGTATTTTATTGTTTTAATCATTAGCCTATCCAGAGCATGATGACATCAAATCAAAGAACTCAGCAAAGTATACAATGTTTATTTTCTGACCTTTTTTTACACTGACATCATGAAAAGATTTATCATTTTCTTAACACTTTAACATGATCTTTCCTCATCTTTTCCCCCTCCCTTTCTCCTCCACTCCTCTTAATCTAAAAAAAGGGGGGGGGGGGGGGGGGATAACCATCATGAACCCATGAAGTCAGCTGCCAAAGGAACAGGAGGGGCTTAATTTTGCAGTTACATATTTCGGGGGTTAGACCCCCCTTCATCAGACTCTGATTTTTGCTGCTGCGTTAATTATTCCTGAAGGTTTTGACATGATAATGACTGATAATTTGAGAACAACAATTTGGCATCATTTATATCATGATAGAAGTAAAAATACTATTAAGTTACTTTTTATAGCTTTATTTTGTCAACAACAAAGAAAAACTGTCAACAAGAAAAGAGGAAGTTAGTCATATGTAAAGTAGATTCGCTTTCAAATAAACAATCATATCCAACTTGATATGTCGACAGAGAAGTGTGTCATATGACTTAAACATATTTATATCACCATGATATGATAATAATATGACCCTGATATGATATTATTATTTAATTTTATCAAACAATCCTGGTCAAATAACATGATCCTGATAAGATAACAATCTATAGAAAAGAAATTTTTCCATACCACATATGAATGAATTTGTGGCTGAGAATAATCAATACTGCCTGAGGTTTGAAGCTCCACGGGATATATAGGATGTTCTCAGAATGTTATCCCTCTGAGGGTTCTGCATTCATTACAGTATAGGTTAGTGGCCTATAACAATATGGAAGGGGCATGCTCTTGGCATGTTCTGATGGCTTTTCTCTAGACTAGACTTAATGTTTGTCTCTGCAATGAAATTATATCAAAATCAAAACGAGAAAGGAGCCCACTGAAGCTATTCATTTTCAGAAACTTGCTACAATAATATAGACTTGCGTGAGCCTTTAGAGATATTTTGTTTCAGGGACTGTTGGACAGACTTATGTGAATCAGTCAATCTGATCTTACAAGATCCTATGAGATAAAGGATCTTACATAGTAAAATAATATTGCAAGATCCTACAAGTAAACCATATTACCACATCCTACGAGTAGAACATAAACATGCAGCCAGATACCTATCATTTATTGAAGAAATATGTTTGAGTTACAGCCCTTATCCCTAGATGATAAAACCCTTACCGGTAGTTGACTTAACGACAATGATGATTATGATAATGGTGATGGTAATGGTGATGGTGATGATGACGATGATGATGATGATGGTCTTGGTGATGATTGTGATGGTGATGATGATGGTAATGGTGATGATGATGATGATGATGATGATGATGATGATGATGATGATGGTGATGGTATTCCTAATGATGATGGTGATGGTGATGATGATGATTTTGGTAATGGTGATGGTGATGATGATGGTGATGATGATGGTGATGGTGATGGTGATGATGATGATGATGATGGTGATGGTATTCGTAATGATGATGGTGATGGTGATGGTGATGATGATGATTATGGTTATGGTGATGGTGATGATGATGATGGATGATGATGATGGTATTGGTGATGATGATGGTGATGGTATTCGTAATGATGATGGTGAAGTGGATGTTGATGGTAATGATGATATGGGTGATGATGACTATCATGATCATAATGACGATAACTATGACAATAATTATGATGATGATGATGATGATATTGGTGATGATGAAATGGGTGATAATGATATGGGTGATGATGCCAATCTGGAGCTCCACAGGGATTCAAACCAGTGCCAGCATGCTATTAAACCACTATACCATCAAACTCAATGCATGCATTGGTTCAATAAAGTTCTTATTAATCTTGACAACTGACCTGCAATTAAAAATTCATACTGCTGAAGTCACCAAGGGATATAGATATCTGAATATTTTATTGTGCACAATTGGAGATATTTATGATTGTTTAAACAGAATATGTGGAGCTTTTTTATACCCTTTAATATTTTAGCTGAGAACAAGGGTTAAATGCTTTTTTATTTATAAAGTTGATTCTCAACTTCAGTGATTTATCATACACTTTACCAGCATTTCTGTTTTATCAACGATAGCTGCTGTGTTTTTGGTTTTTCAGGCTGTATGCAAAATCTTATTATTGCCCTTCATATAACTTACTAGTACATTGTAGATTATGAGTCTTGATTCTTACTTATATCAGGAGTTTTACAATATATGTGCATTATCTACATGAATTATATGTGGTCGTCCGTGACCTTCAACAACCTGAATTGCTCTGGATGACCTTCACCTTAACCAGCGCGTCTTAAGGCAGTATTTTAGTTCAAATGGTTTAAAAAGCCGCGGTTTAAGGGTTAAATGATCTCACACAAAGCTATCAGTGACACCAATTAGAGATCCTAAGGTTTGCCTTCAGGCAACTTCTGGTTCAAAGACCATTTATTGGCGCCAATGGTGACAGAACCAAAATAATCTGGGATAACCTTTTTCCCTGTCAATTAGTATTTCCTTATTGGAACCACATTCATTGATGATATGATTGAACTTTCATTGACGTCCTGAATTATGTCATACCAGAATTATGACTTTCTTGCTGATGTTTTTTTCTAATAATTGACCTCTTGACCCTGACATGTTTTTTTTGTAAATGTTCAGAACATTGTTTTATGAGAAATTGACGTTACCTCTGATATACTTAACATGAAACCCTGAATTATTTGTTAAGAAAGATAAACAAAGTTGTCTTGTTATGGAATCTTAAGTATGTAAATATATTTTGTAAAAAAAAGTTCTTGTATTTTTGTCGATGTTCAGAACATTGTTTTATGAGTAATTGATGTACCTCTGATATACTTAACATGAAACCCTGAATTGTATGTTAAGAAAGATAAAACAAAGTTGTCTTGTTATGGAATCTTAAGTATGTAAATATATTTTGTAAAAAAAAGTTCTTGTATTTTTGTCGATGTTTAGAACATATTGTTATGAGTACTTAAAGTTCTATGTGATACACTTAACATGAAACCCTGAATTATAATTAAAGAAAGATAAAACAAATTATTGTCTTGTTATGGAATATTCAGTACGTAAATATTTTTTGTATAATGTTTATTTTGATTTTTCATTTATGTTCAGAATATTGTTTTTGAGTTATTGATGGTGATCCAAAGTAAAAGTTTGAATCCTGAATAATATGTTCTGTTCAATGTTCTCATCACTTGCTTGACAACAACATTAGGATCTATGTCGAAACGTCGCTTTCAAAGAATAAAGACGTTGCTTATCCATAAAATAATCTTTCTTGTTGAGCATGAAATGGGTCAAATATGTCAGCATGTTTTGTTCAAGGTTCTATAAAAAGCATCCAACAAGGTCCCACGATCTCAATCATTCATTGACAAATATAAGGCTTCTTGTTACAATCCACAGGGCATGTTAGAACGTAATTAATAACTAAAAGGCCCCAAAGTGACGAGAATAAGAGAATAATCCTGGCCTTCAAAAGCTTTTGTCATCTTCTTTATGTATCTTCTCAAGCGGAAGCGAGAGGACGCTTTGATCCTGTTGTTGGTTAAAGTGGAAGAAGTTTCCCAGTGGTTGCTTCAATTTCAAGTTCAAGTTAAATTGATGTTTTGATTTCATGTTGTCAGATTTTGTCACATTGTTTACATGTGCCTCAGTATTTAGTACTTGTAAACATTTTCACATTTTCAACCGTACACCGGAACTAGCGAGGTGTACGGCGGAGAAATGTTGCTAGCGAGGAGCGTGATCGCAAACGGGATCACTTAAAAAGCAATCCTCGCCGTTTCGTCAACTTTTTCTATGTTATTATCATGCCAATAGCTTTCCGAGACATAACTATTTAATGTCATATCCTGTTCATAGTCAGAGATAGCAAATATGTTACTAACAACAGCATTACTCTCAACTGTCATTGTTACTGTCCCTTGGATACAGTATGTATGCTAAAATTACCACATGATGTTGATTATTTGAAAGTTATGAAGTACAATATTACCTAACTTTCGATTTCGACTCCTCGCAACATTTCTCTGCCGTACACCTCGCTAGTTCCGGTGTACGGTTATACACAGTGATTTTAGTTCTTGAGCGGTTCCTTAAGAACAAGCTCAATGAAACTTGGTATATGGATTAGTCAACATGTGTAGATGTGCCTTTTTGGATTTTCAACTTCTTTTGATATTATTTTTGCAGTTTTGTTGTGATGCATTGGGATATGTCATTGTGGATAAAATAGTCAGCTGTCATGAACATATCATAAGACTTTTTGGTGCCCATTTTCTACTGGTATCAATATAAATACACCAAGAACATATTGCAGGCTAAATGAAACTTGGTATATGGATTAATCATTTTGTGAAGTGAGCCTTTTGGAATTACTTATTTGGATCTTCTGTTTTTCTTTTTATTTCATCTGTGATGCATATGTCATTGTGGATGACTTGTATAAATAGACAGCAGTCATGAACATATCATAAGACTTGTTGGTGCCCATTTTGTACTGGTATCAATACAAATACACCAAAAACATATATTGTAGACTTTTCATATTATAGTCAACTATTATCAATATTCATATATGTCAATGACTTACTATTGGTTTGAATGGTCCAATTGCGCAGAAGAGGATTAGGAAATAAACCTATTGTATTTGTTAATTTTCGTGGTTGAACATAGATTCAATATCTGTTGATGTCATTCGGAGCCAAACACGTTCGTTACGTTTGACCACCAAAATTTTAAAAACATAGTAGGTTTATATTAATTCTACATGACGATTTTTAAGCGTTTTTAATTTCCTTTCATTTCTACAGCTTAACATCATTTGTGCTTCTGTCAACACTGTGACATCATAATGTCTTGTGCTTATGCCAAGCTTCACATCACTGTTGACATCACTGAACCAAAACTGGTTGCGGAAACTTCTTGATCTACAGTGAGTCTGTCGCTTAAAATTACAGAGTCACTAAACCTTAGACATAAACCTACATCATGTTGAAGCGAATCAAACTCCACTTATATAAAAATAGAGGTATTACAATAATAAAAGACGTTTAGTAAGAATTCATACGAAGCAACTCGCGAATCGAATGGTAATCATATGCATGCTGACTCGTGTCATGACGTTCGTTTCTATGGCAGTGGGTTTCAAAATGCGGTGAATCGTCCAACGTTAACATCATGTTCGAATGTAGGTTAGACTATAATAACAAACCAATGAAATTTGAGGATTTTGAAATGTCATGGTAGAATATCAGTTAAATGCAAGTAAGAATGTTATTTATAAAGTATAATTGTCCTTCCATCAGTCTTTGCAGCTGAACAGACCACTGTCCATCTGAATGTCTGTCTGAATATCCTTTTATGTTTTCTTCCATTAGTAAACTTCTTTTTATCTAGACCTGTGGTGATGTACCAGCTATTATACACTATATACAATAAAGATCACTGGAATCCGAACATCAAATGCATTAAAAAGATGAAGCCATTTCACAGCTTGATTTTATATCCTAATAGAATATCCTATTTTCAAATAAAATAGATTATTTGACAGTTGACAAAATCACCAAAAATCACATCTTTCATGATTCAGAAGTTTGCAAATATCTAATGTAGCAGAATATTAAAAAAATCAAGTAAATGTGATGCCCATTGACAAAATCTCAAAATAAGACTTTTTCCAGAATCTCTGACCAAAATTGCAAACCATCAATAATATCTAATTCACTAGGAAAAACAGTAAATCTAATGACACATGTAAGGCCTTCACACCAGATAGATCTGCAAAGGGCATGTTTTGTCTGTATCAGACAATGCTATATTATAACACCATTGGCGCCTTTATTTGATTGGTTCAGAGAGTTGAAATTTCCACTCAATTGGTTCGCAGAGGGCC
Source organism: Steromphala cineraria (assembly GCA_916613615.1). NCBI lineage: Eukaryota > Metazoa > Mollusca > Gastropoda > Trochida > Trochidae > Steromphala > Steromphala cineraria. The sequence continues at coordinate 23,838,765 of OU744735.1, read as the reverse complement.
TGCTAAAATCCCATCCAGAAATAACTGGCATTCCTATGCTTGAGTTCTTTCATTCCCAGGAAGGCTTTAAATCATTCTGTTTCAGCTTGGTTGATGCCATTGATACCAGAAACTGAAATTAAAATGTCTGGCACCATCGGTTGAGTCTGGTAGAAGAAGCTCTTGATGTGCCATAAAGACGGTTTGGATATTCGGCAATGACCTTATTGACATAAAAGTTATTGAAAATTATATTCACAAATACTTGCATTATTGAATTTGGATCAAGCTTGGTTTTGATAATGATTCTAGTAATAATTCTTCTTAACATTCTCTCATATTTTCTATTTGTGACAGGAATTTTTGTTTTGTTTATCATGTTATTTTGAATTAGCCTTTGAGTCCTATTTGATAGCAAACCTTCTTGTTTGCTATTATTAATATCACTAAGCATCATTAAGGTTTGAACAATATAGAAATTACAAATTTTCAAGAAAAAAATATCTTTTTATTTATTTTCCAAAAAGATCTTTACATTAGAATTCAATTCAGATTTGGTTATTTTAGGGGTGGTCAGGACGAATTTACGCCATCCCTTGAACCACATTAAACCATCCAAAATGTATTCAAGAACTTTGGAGACTTTAAGGATTATAGCTATAGGTTTCATCTCATATTGTTGCAAATGGTATGGAACCAGTGTCCTGCTTGTATATATATATATATATACATATAGGTATGCATATCAGCATCTGTCTGGCATCAGATAGCGCCGTTGGCAAACTCTGTTTGATTTGTATGTCTGGAACTACAGGATGCGTATTATAATAGCTTTAGGGGCTGAGGCTCTATTGTCCAGCACTGGAACTTTCGGAGCCGGAAAATCTTCGCTGAAATAGATACCAGACCAGTGATAGAGAGGCTTTAATGATTTTATCCCCTGGTACTTCATCGTCTTGGAGTACGTTGAAAGTCTGTTTGAACATGATGAAGCAATTCCAGGTTCTTTGGTACTGACATGGAACTGTTGTCACCTTTGAGCATTTGACTTTGAGGATATTTACTCTCAAATCTATTATTGATTTGGTAGATATTTTTTGTGGAGGACAATAGATATGTCATTTTCGACAGTGAACTATGTCAATGGAACATTGCTCTTTGAGGATATTCACCTGCAAGTTAGATTTATAGATGTATTCTGATGATGGATGAAAGGCATGTTTGTTTTGAACTGGAGTTGTGTTTGTAAGGAAAGCTAAACCATTGGGGCAATGATATGCTCATCCTGGTCAACAAGGGCCAAATGTTGCAATACCATGCAGTGTAGAACCCCTTGGACTTTTCATCAGGATTTTTTTTAAATTACTATCAGAACTTTCAGCTCTGTCTGGTGTATGATGTGATAGATTTTCTTAGAAATTTCATTGTCTGAGAAAAACTTCTATGTTTATATTAAAATGTCTGAAAAAATTTCGGAGTGGTCTTGTACAGAAAAATTTACCTCATCATGACGATCCAATTGTGACATTAAATGGAATATAGTGTTAAGACTTTGTTTAGATTTCTATTACTCGTTTGATTGTTTTCAAGGTTTTGAGGTAAAATTGAAGGGCTTTCATCATCAGAATTGTTGAAATATCATGTCTCAATAATTTTGCAAGATTGCTGAGTATATTATTATCAACAATTTTGTTCAAACTGATTATGTTAAAAATTTGCTTTTATCTAAAAAATATCAAATAGGCCGCACATTGTACATGTATTTATTTTAAAAATTGTAATATATTTCACTCCTTTTTAAAGGGGCAGTAGCACGTTTTTAGGGGGAATATAAGGTGATGACAGGAAAATAAAAATAAATGGTCCACATTGAAAGACAACCTATTTAAACTAAATGGAGCAGTAATAATTTAAATATATAAGGTAAAGTATTTTCCTACACAAAATGAATTAAATGTGTTCACACAAAATGGCTGCCAGTGGATTTTATGTGAATCTTAATACTTTATCCTGTGATTATGGATGATTGGCTAGTGTAATGAGATTTTTGACACTGTCAAAATAATACATTTAGCATTAACTTACAATTATCAGTGAAAATTTTAAAATTATCAAAAAACGTGCTACTGCCCCTTTAAACAAATCCTATCGGGGTATTTTTTGTGGAAACAAAATTGAAGAGTTCTTCCCTGTTTATACTTATATAAGATTATATCATTATTACTCACACTTATTTTCATATATGTTAGTGAGGGTAACATTTTATATTAGTTGTTCTAGATTAACAATTTGACAATTAAAGAATAAAATGCATCACTGTGTCCTCTTGATTTTTGTTTCCACAAAAAATATCCTGATAGGATTCATGTTGTGCCAAATTTAATTCTGCCTCCAAAGATTTATGAGACTTGCTCCGAAAAACATTTTATACTTTGATAAGATTTTTTATAAGAAACTGTTAAATTGACTTAAAACAGTGTCTGGCCCAAGTGATAAAAAGAATCTCTGAAGCAATTATGGAAAGGTTTTATCTTATTTATAATTTATTTACATGGGTTAAAAATGTTTAAAATGCCTTATTGAACTTTGCTTTACTTCAGAATTTAAGTTTACAAAACTGTGTTTAATTGTATCTTTAAATTGTTTTGTTTATGTAACATCAATTTTGGAATACAATTTTCCTTTTAAACAGTTTAAATTTCTATATCCATTTTTTTATATTTGTTTTTTCAATCTTTCTTTATAAATACTTTTACCTCAAATTCATAGGAAATTTTTTATGATAGTATTAGATGTAAATTTGTATTTCTTAACAAAACTGGGCGGCATTAGAAATGCAATTGGTATTTGTAACTAAGCCGATATAGGTACGGTTATTTATTTCATTTTATATTGCAGTGACCCCAGATTCTGTTTGCTAATGGCTGGGGGCTTATCAAGCAATGTTTTTTTAAAGCCATATTTATAAAAGGCAGGTATACTGTCCGATATCAAAAATTCAAAGTCAAGTTCCTATTTCATGAATCCAAAAGTCGTCATAGAGCATTTCAGTTGACCTTTAACAATTTCACTCAAAATCAATCTAGATCAATAAAAGTCATGTATGTATGTTTTACATAGTATATAGACCAAAAAATTAGTTCTTATATATATTCTTATTGACCTGGTACATTTGCAATATAATCTAGCCACACAGGTTATAATTCAGTATTAGCTAGAACAAAGTTTAGACAGGTATTATTGAATATTGTATATGTACAAAAATCATCAACACATAGTTTCTCCACAAACTGGATATGTCTGATTGTATACCAGGAACCATGGTAGAGGGTTATATTGGCACTCCACTAATGGAGATTTTCCAGATGGCCGCATATGGAATCACAAATTTGGTTATTCAGTCTCTGTAGTTAATTAACTCGTCTTCTTTCGTTGGTCTCAGACAACTTTGGTACCAATTATAGAAATACCTCGTCATATTTGTTAACATAAACTGCAGATTTTAATTTTTGTTTGTGTTTTTGGAATTATTTTGGGATTTAATAATAGAATTTCAAAAGTTGCTTGATTTCCTTTATCATGCTTACAGGTATTTTGAGAAAATCCAGAGATGTTTGTTTTTTGACTAATTTTTCATGTTTCATGTCAGTTTAGGCAATTTCCATTCCAGAGAAACAGCTCAAGACATATATTTATATGGTCAGTTTATAAAAAGTTAGCTACAAAGATAAAGTTGCTTCTATTAGAGATCCGATCAAAAGACTATCTAATTAACGGTAAATAAGAAATCCTTTCTAAAATATTTAACAATTAAGAGAACTCCTCCTAAGAGACACATATTTCCAAAAATGATTTCCAAAGATTAAAAGCCTTTAAAGTCCGGAAAATTTCAAATTCCAAGAATCTATAAACATTAAATTTGGTTCAATTTTTGAGGTTGACTGTGAATTTCTTATTTATGGCAAATACTTCACTGTAACAGAACTCCTTACAGCAACATCTTCATTTAAACACCATAGCTGATGCACAGACAGACACTGCTGTAGAGTTTACTATCTCATTTCAAGATGGAGGGTTATCCTTCCACCATTCATTACCGCTTTAGTCAGACCTAATAAATCACCGAGTAGGAATGATTAAGAGGCTTTTCCAACTGATTCATGGGCCAGGTTTTTAAAAACAATGTTCTTAGCTCTTAAATACTTGTTTTTGTTTAAGGAGGGGTTTAAAGAAACATGCCTATACCCAAACAAGAAAGAATTGAATCTGAATAGAATTTTGACATGAGCCATCTAAAAGGGAATTTTCATCATAATGTCTATATCTATTTTGTCCAAGAACATTTCAGGACGCATTTTCTTGGTTATTGTTTTATTGGCACTACTTTGATAGGTTTTAATAACTCTGATTGAATAATGAATTTTAATAGTCAAAGAAACAATTATTGTCTAAAATGCACTATGAAATATAAATTGAAAAAAATAAGGGAAGCAATCCCTTATATTTTAAATTGATGGTTTTTATGAGTTCAAATGAATGCTTTATAACTATGACATCCTCTTGATGCTGATATTCAAGCAAGGAAACCAAAACTCCCATATTTCATTAATCCTTTTTTTAATGAATTATTCAATTTTAATCATTTAAAATTATTTAAACGAAATTTAATTTAGTTTGTTTGAATGATGTCAAGCCTTGGAATGATTGGATGTTCTGCCAATTTCATTACATTTCGGAAAGTATTTAAAAAGAAATTGGAAATGGCGAATATGCTAGTGGAATTACCTTGCCATGCTGGTAGACATTACCGTATATATATCTCTGCAACCATTACATTTATGATGTATGTTATCACCCTAAAACACTGCATCTGTTTATCATCGCTTGCAACTATATTATATATCTATAAATGTCAATTATTCTAAAAATACAAATAAAAGAGAAAAAACATGTGCAGACATCTTAAGATAAGCCATGTATATCTGAGTATACATAATACGCTGATATAAGAAAATATGCAAGATTTTGTAGCTGACAAATCGCTTCATTCAATTCACTGTATTTCACATGTGATTGTACAATATACCATAAATCGTTAATTAGACGTTTCCCTTAAATACAAGCCTTCGTCGTAATGGCACCCTTGTTCAGAGCTTTAACGAAAATGCTTGATTTAATTAACTCTGGGTTAACTGAAAATTAATAGAAAAATATTCCTTTAATTGTTCAATGAAATATCCCTATTATGTTAAAAACCATCTGAACAGTATGTCTTATCATTAAAAAACCTGCCTTGAATAAAAGCCTTCCATAAATAAACACCTTTGGTGGAGACAATTTGAAAACAAAAGAAGCCTAACGTCTAATAAACTTTTTTCGGTACATTCCGAACACTCCCGAGATCGTGATTATTCTCAACAGGGACGTAATATCGGCCTTCTCTTTTTATACACAGTTCATCTCCGTCAATAGACAAAAGTAGTTCGGCGAAGTTATATGAAAATCCATTAATGTTTTATAGTGGATTCCTGTGGTTTCTTCTCGAAGCAGAGCAAGTAAATGACTAATATGGACGCCAATTAATTTATCATGTTTGTATTTGAAATAGTGTAGGCAAACTCCCACGATGCACCTAGGGCGGACATTATTGAATAAGTTACGTTAATTATTCTTCCTTTATCAATATTCCTATATTCCTATACAACTCTGGCCGTAGTTTTAGAATAACGACAGTTCATTACCCAAATTGCATTACTTATCATTGTTATTATTTACATGTGGGTTTTTCTTATGTTTGGAGAAGCCAATCATGTTTGCAATGTTTCTTTTTTTCTTAATATTTTTTTGGCACCGTCTAAAAGACATATCTTTTCAATATAGGTAAGCAAGTATTGATCATACAGATATTTTAAGATTCATGTAATTTCTAATAATTTCATGTTTTATTTATAAAAAATATTCAGAATTATGTATGAAGTAATTGTTCCACCAATGTCAAATATGTACAGCCTATTATGTAAGAAAGGTGTTGCTATATTTTTGAAGAATGTTTTTAATTAAGTTACTGGCAAATATTACCTGAGATCTTGTTGCATTACCTCAACTGTATTATACTTTAAGATAAGATAAGATAATCTTTATTGTCGCAAAAGAGAATTTTTTTGGTATGTTTATACAAGTCTCAAACTATGTGAGGATAACATTTAACATGATATTCAAAACATTCATATCAACAAAATTTACATAGACTAGAATAGATTACGTTTACATGAAAAACATTGTGCAACACTTATTTCTCTAATACTGCAAGGAAAGAGTGATTGGCGGAACCTGTTTGTTAGAAATGTTGGCATACACAGCCTGCGTCCAGAAGGTAATGTCGAATATTAAAAAAAAAGGATAGGAAGAATAACTTAATTTTTATGCCCCCGAATCGGAGATTCCGGGGGTATATTGTTTTTCACCTGTCCGTCTGTCCGTCCGTCCGTCCGTCCGTCTGTCCATCTGTCCGTCTGTCCGTTTGTCCACAAAAACTTTAACCTTGGTATTAGCTTTTGATTGGTCGGAGCTAGGTCTTTGATACTTAACATATGCATCCGGGGGCATTCGTGTTTCACAAACACACCTTGTTTCCCTTTTTTTTGATAATTGCTGCTCATAAAAACTGCCAATCGTTTCAAAAGGAAGCCAGATGTGGCTGCCATACAATTAAAATTCAGTTAAACAGATACAGCTAACATCAAAATATACTTTCTCAAGGGGGGGTAACTCTTAGCAACAATTCTCTCATTCACTCATTTCGTTTGTGGTGGTCATCCTTTCAGCACCCAGAGGGACACTTCATAATTTGGCTGGACATGATATGGAACTTGGTCAAAATTGTCTCACTAAGGGTGATAACTCAATATCACTCCCTTGGCAATCATCGGACATTAACAATACATCTCTAAGGTTCCGTCTGCCCAGACAAATGTATGATTCTGTCAGAGATCGCCAAATTGATCGAATTTTGCCATTCAGATGGACCAAATGTTATATTTATTACCAATATGCTGATTGAGGACTTTATTGGACAGACATATTTGATGGACCAAGATGCATTAGGTTTCAAATGTCTATGAACTTTGTAGGTGAAATGAATTTATCACATTTTTCAGTTATTTGATTGTTCTTAAATAATAATAAATCTGATGACTTTCGTTCGCCATGTTATAAACAGTTTTGTCAAAATAGGCATTTGTAATACAAAATCATAAACTTAAGATTATAATGACAGTTTGAAAGTAAATTTTATGCAGTGGAAGAAGAAATTAGTTTTGGGACATTTCATGCCTAGAAAATAAACAGCTAACCTTCGATTCTTTTTGTCAAATTGTACAGGCTGTACAATATTCGATTTGTTGAGCATGAGCACATTATTTCAGTGACAACAAGCACGATCTCAATGCAAGAAGTATTTTTATCGGCTAAAATTTTCAAATAGTTTGTATTGCAAAGTTTTGCTGCTTACCTACGAGAAACCCGAGAATCAGGCTTATTATTACAGAGGGTGGATCAGCATGTTGACTTGAGCAACCTATTGTCCAGAGATAGTGAATGAGATAAAATTAGTTGAACAGTACAAAATATGGTTATTTTTTCTGAGGTTTCATACTTGTTTTAGGTTTTTGTTTAACCATTTGATTTTTCGTAGCAATAATCATAGGCTTAATAATTTTCAAACTTATTTCATATCCTGCTATGAGGTTCTATTTCCATATAAATTACCAAACCTGTCAGCCTTTCCTCCAGGGGTCAATCAACAACACCCTCAGTCTCTTAGCATGTCCCTGCTGTCCAGCTAATAGAGCAATGTTATTATGTCTGACCTAATAAATCGGTCCACTGGACTTGACTAATGAAGTTTTATTCATTTCTTTGACATTTTGGGGTCAGATTGATGAGTTGACCGCTCTACATTGATTGCCTTGGAGATGGACGGTCAAGCTTTATTACTCTGGTCAGGTGACTGTTGTATATCTGTGATCGAGCAATCACTTGTATTGAATTCAGTCTAAATTGATTTTTGTTATTTTCCCCTTTGCAACATACAGCACTGTTTTGTAAAGATGATATTTACTAATATATTTGTATATATATATCCATTTATCATTATGACCTGCCATATCATATAAATATCATGAAAACAGGAAAACATTATCTGCATGTTTACCTTTTCAAATATTAGTTTATAGTAGGTGTTGTAGTCAGTCATAGGAAATAGATAATCTGTTTGTATTATATCTTTATATCATATTTTGTAACAAAAATCGTTTCTTTAGTAAAACATTAAAATATAATTCTTTCCCCAGCTCAAGTTATAAAAACGTGACCTAACCTCTGTTCAAATAAGAACATTTTTCAGGTTACCAACACATTCACATTTTCAAAATATTTGCACCAAAATTATCTGGAAAATGTTAGCCAATGAAAACACTTTTTCATGGAAAGCTTGTTTGTAGTCACTGAGGTCTTTGCCATTATTCAGTTGTCAAAAAAGAGATTGAATTTTACAAAATGTCGCTAGCATAAGGCCGACTGTATTTTTGTCTGTGTTTCTCATCTCCCGCTGACCCAGATTTACTCTCCAAACAATAAAAAAGTGTTTTTTATTTGTCATTTGTTAGCCGCCATATTTATAATCTCCCTGCTCTGATAAACAAATCTGTTTTATGAAAGATTAATTAAAATTTCTACATGATCCAAACCAGGAATTCCCTTTGGTCATTTGGTCGTTTCACTCTACATCGTCCCTATCATGATATGACCATATATCCACAAATACACACCACTTCATTTTTACTTTTTTTTTCGGACGCTTTCTCCCTGCAATAAAACTAGCAGCGATATAAGTGAAATACTCTTGAAAGCGGCGATAAACCCGATATCACCTCACCCCACCTCCCCTATCCTACTTGCAGTAGGACTTGGGAGATGAGAAACACAAAACTTAATACGGATGGCCTAATTTGATGAAATGATCTCATGTGAAGATGTAGAACTCCTGGAGAGCTGTTCCTTACTTTTGCCTTGGTAACAGTCAAACAAACAAACCAGATATACAGAGATGATTGAATGTATCGTTCGATATATAAGCTTGGTCAATTATGGCTTATATATGCCTTTTTCTCACAAATTGTATTAGATAAAGAGAATACATTAAGAATGTTTATACTCAATACATTATTTTAAGCACTTTCAATAAAGCCTTGAGCAAAACACTCATCTGTGAAAAAGTTTCTGGGTCAACTATGTGTGATAAGTAACAGATTGTGTATCTTGCAAAAATATTGACAGCATCGCAAAAAAAATCAATTATTTTGATCAATATATTCTTTAACAAATTCTAGTGTAAAAAAAACGCCTTTTACTTGCTGGTCAATAACCTTTTGTATCATCAACTTTGTGCTGTTGTAGCTATTTAACAATGTTCAGGTCAAGGAAGAGAAGAGTAATTCAATGGAAGCTTAGATGCAATGTTCAAGTTACATAAATCAATGTAAAGCACCTTGGTGTAGTGGTTAGCATGTTTGCCTCTGGCCTCAATGGTCAAGGTTCAAATCCTGACCAGAAGGGTGTTACCGTATCCTCGCGGGTATAAGCCCACCCTCGAGCTAAAGACCACCCCCCATTTTTATAAGGCTGAGCTGGTTGGGGTCATTCTCGGGTTAAAGCCCACCCCCAATTCTTGGAAGTGTGACACGATCGATGTCAGGCGATCGAGTTAGCGATGTTTACACCGGAAGCAAAATGCACAAGTTTATATCGATGTCATTTTTTGTAAAATAAAAATACATTGTCCTGTTGTTGTTTTTAATGACTATATACAATGTAAGTTAATAAAAATAAAATAATATTTTGGTTTTAAATATCCATGCATCATTCACGTACTGTTAAATTTCAGCAGAAATCACGATGTATGTGGCTTCACTTGCATCAGCAATCGGGAATTGAAAAATTTGATTCCCAAAATATTATCAAGAACTATCGCTTTATAAGGCTTGTTATCCGTTCTAAATGTTTTATATGACATATATCCAAACTTATTTATCAAATTTAATCGTCGAAGTTCAAAGAAATCTTTGTAAAATATACTTTCGCGAAAGCACGTTGTTTTACTGTGCTTGGAATCTCAATCGTAATTACTTGACGACAAGTAACACTATCAATATTCTTTCGTGCTCATAATCATAATTTGTGCAAGTTTTTCTTCAAAATTTATTTACGTAAATATTTCAATTAACTGCATGTTGTTTTGGAAAATGTAATATATGGAAAAATATTTAACAAATATTGGAATATTTAGACATTTAATATTGTATCGACAATATGTTGTCATGAACTTATTACAACCACGTTTCAGTTTCATACATCGTTTTCAAATCGACTTGCTGATTGGTTGACCTACTTTTCTTGGCCAATGAAAATGCTTGTAACAAATATCTCTCGACTCGTACACACATGCAGCAAAAGCTGTCGACTGATTATTCACGTTCCTTTTTCATGAGAATGATGTTATGTAATCTGATTAAAACAAACAACAATGTAAGTTAGTATTTGCAATTTCTTTATGATTCTTTTTAATAATATACGTCTGGAAAAAGTGTCTATTGATATTTAAGAAGACCTGACCAACATAGTCAAACGTATCGATGTCAATTTTCAATGCAACTCGCATCAATGATCTTCTTGGTTGGGGTCCCTCCCGGTATTAAGCCCACCCCCCTATTTTCAAGATATTTGTTTGCCGGTCCCCCTGGACTTATACCCATCAGAGGATACGGTACTTGAATCATATGCTGTGTTGTGCCCTTGGTTACGGCACTTCATCCACCTTGCACCAAGTCCACCAAACTTCAATTGAGATCATGCTTTCAATGATTCTGGTTTAATACATCAATTGATGGAAAGCACCTTGGTGTAGTGGTTAGCGTTTGCCTCTGGCCTCAAATGGTCCAGGTTTGAATTCTGATTGAGACATTAGACAGTGTGTTACCTGGATCATATGATGTGTTGTGACCTTGGTTACGGCACTTCATCCAAATTGCACTAAGAAAATAAATGGTTCCAATTAAAAGACAATGTATTTGAATAAATCACCCATTGAAGAAGCAAGAATCTCAATCTTATAACATCATTTGGTGTGACGCAACCTGGATTCAAACTCCAGTCTTGTAGGTGATGAGCTGACACGTACTCTACCAACTAAGCTACATCCCGGTACACATTTTCAACTCATATAATGTTGAGATTTATCTGACAATTGTTTTCATTGTAATGAGTGAGTGTGATATCAAAATGAACTAGTGTCGTATTATTGATTGCGCAAGTTGGGAATAACGATCATGTCATCCGCGGGACGACAGGTAACGTGGATGCAAATATGGAAGAATAACATCTCTGTGTTTCGTACGAACGGAATAAGATGGTCATAACAAACACAAGAGTCTGTTTCCATGGAGGCAATGTTTGATTGACAAAACGTGTATTTATTGTGCTGTGCTATTGTTTTTTGTTCATCCTTAGATCAATTATCTATTTATATATATTGTATTTTATATAAAGTGTTCTCAATTGTGTCGACAGTGTAAAAATAAATGGGATAAAAAGTTCGATATTAGTTTGTCAGTGTAGTTTTATTGTTATTGTTATGTTTATTGAGATCAATATTGGGAAAAAGTGATGATGCATGGTCATTCTGTTTTAAGTGTTTTGAGATTTTTGGAGAAATATATGAAGATTGGAAAAAGGTTTTGAAAAAAAGAAGGGAACAAGCTTGAAAGTATTTATTTTTGTCTGTAATTGACATTTATGCAATAAAATTAAAATGATATTTTTCATAAAAGATCTGTTTTCAGAATGTCCAAAAATGTTTTTAAACCAAGTGATGAAGGCATTGTATGTGTTCGGCACCTTTTATATAAGTCTGGATAGTACAAATTCAAAACTTGAACTATTGATTTTATTCTTATTTTGTTCATTTGGTTTGCTCATCAAGAGAAAAGTCCTGTTTAAGTTTGATGACCTTTTGTCAAGGCCACAACGAGACTTTGACATCTTAGCTTTCAGACGTCATCTCAAGATCAGTTCATTGGATTCACTTTTTGTCTTTACGTTCTTTAAAGGGGCAGTAGCATGTTTTTTGACAATTTTATATTTTCAATTTCTCACTGATAATTGTATGTTAATGCTAAATGTATTACTTTGATAGTGTCAAAAATTTCATAACACAAACCAATTATCCATAGTCAGAGAACAAATTATTAAGATTCCCATAAAATCCATTGGCAGCCATTTTTGTGTGAACACTTTTAATTCATTTTATGTAAGAAAATTAATCGCATCACTTAACTTGATATGATTTTTTTATTCATTATTGCTTCATTTAGTTTAGATACATTGTCTTTAGATTGGAAACATTTATTTTCATTTTCCTGACATCACCTTATATTCCCCCTAAAAACGTGCTACTGCCCCTTTTAACTTTTATTATAGGTCTAAAACTATATAATAATCACCTGCTTTGAATATTCCCTTGATCAAAAAAGGTTTTGAAATTAACAATTAAGGATTGATCTGTAAAGTATTACGACTCGTAGGTACAAATGTTCAACCTCACAAGACACAATCATGCTCAAACATTGGATATTTAATAATTATTAGTGAGGTTGATCCAATGATTTGTCGACCTTGGATACATGATCTTTACTGAGGCAATGCCTAGGTGAAGATCACGTGTCAAACGTCGACAAATCATTGGATCAACCAAAACTGAAGTCTAATTGTTTTATTATATGAAATGTGCGCTTTTTTTCTGTGAAAATAAGGGACATCACTCTAATAGAATGGAAATATGTAAGGGACATAACTGTTATTCAGCACAGTCATAAAGCGATGCCTAATTGCTACATTTACAATGTTGCATGTGATGTAAAGAGTTCAGGGCCGGAATTTATCCAATCTATTTTTAGCCACGGGAGATGCTTGGATTGTTATATTGACCTCTCACGCTTCACACAGGTTGACGTTGCATGACGTCAATGCTGTCATGTGACCAAAAGGACCAATCAGAAAGGCGGATATGATCCAATCACATAATAGATATATTTATATATAATGACATGATCCTTGTAATTACAATGTTATCCTTGTAATAACATCTAATGCTAATTATTTTTATGTTGAACCTTTGAGCCCTCCCCACGTAAAAATTTGACGTCATTGGACAAATCATTATGTCAGACAATTGTTCTATGACGTCTGAGGGCTTCCATGGGTAATTAAGATCTCGAGTCGGGTCCACCTGGTCTCAGGTCCATTTTCTTGGACTCCTAGACTCGAAAAGTTGAAATCAATGTTACCTTTAATAGTTATTTCAGTCTGTTTTTCTGTAATGTGTGAAGGCAGGTGATCGACATTACCATTTAAAGACAACAAATTATTCTATATATGACAATCTAAAAGTCGAAATATATGTTATAATATCTGGGCATAAAGATAAATTCAAGTTTTCTTTATGTAAGGCAAGGACTTTGAGCTCTATCATATGAAAATCCTTGGGTAAGGATAAACTTCGGGTACTCTGGTACCAGTCAGTTAGTTATGAATTACTGTGGACTGGTAAAGGTTTTTCCTGTTTGCAGAAATTATTAACTTCAAAGATGAGTTTTCTGTTCTAGAAAGCAGATTCTGTCTGTAATGTGAATATTTACCTGAGAACAAACAGATAATTACCTTGTACAGGTGTAGTTGGTTTATGGTCTCCAGACACGAGCCAGACTCTCTCAGGTATACATCATCAGGCAGGTGGGCTCATGTGTTGTAACGAAGGGACAGACTTGGTGCAGGTCTCCTTTATGCTTCTTGATGTGTTTTGTTGTTGTTGATTATGAGAAACTTTAGGTGGTGGTGATGTAATGGTGATGATAAAAAGATGATGGTGTTGGTGATGATGGCAATGATTTGATGGTGATGGTGATGGTGATGGTGATGATGGCAATGATTTGATGGTGATGGTGATGATGATGGTATGGTGGTGATGATGGTGATGGTGGTGATTGGTATTATGGTGGTGTGATGATGGTGATGATGGTGATGGTGATGATGAGGGTAATGGTGGTGATGGTGATGATATCAGTGATTTGATGAATATGATAATGATGATGACGGCGATGGAGGTGGTGAAGAAGAAAATGATACTGTTGATGATGATGGTGGTGGTGATGATGATGGTGGTGGTGATGGTGATGGTAATGTTGATGGTATGATTGTGGTGGAAGTGGTGGTGACAAAGATGATGATGGTGGTGATGATGATGGTGATGGTGAGGATGATGATGATGGTGTGATTGTGGTGGAAGTGGTGGTGACAAAGATGATGATGGTGATGGTGAGGGTGATGATGATGGTGTGATTGTGGTGGAAGTGGTGGTGACAAAGATGATGATGGTGATGGTGAGGGTGATGATGATGGTGTGATTGTCGTGGAAGTGGTGGTGACAAAGATGATAATGTTGGTGGCGATGATGATGATGATGATGGACAGATGGTTGGCATTTGTAGAATAATCCAATGTTCATTTCAATTTCAAATTCAGCTGCAATGGGAATTTTGTTTTAAATAATGTCGTGGTAATAGTTCACATTGAAATAAAGCAAATGTAATGGAATTTTTTTATAACTTCTAGATCTCTCACTAGAATTTTTAAAACCAAAATGTGATTAAAATTGTAAATGAGATTACTTTTGAATTGTATTCTACATTGAATTGAGTGTTAAAATGCATGTTAGAAAATGTAATTACATGTTTGAAATATGATATACATATTTGAAAATATATGAGTTGGAAAAAAATAAGCATAATACAAATATCAAATATACAAATAAAGAGTTGTAGATATTTAATTTAATTTTAGAAAATAATGTCATTAAACACTATCTTTTAATTTAAAAAAGGGGGAGGTATTCACCAAACATATAAAAAATTAAATCAGGAGCTTCAAAAGATTAATTTAATTACCCGGTATGTTTCTTTTAAATCATATAGTTGGAAATTAATACAGATTACAAAGTAATATCAATGTTGATATATATGCCAGAAATAATGTAAATGTCACTATAAGAAATTACAATATCAGGAAAAGGATGACTGTGGATAAGAAATGTACATTGTGATGTATATTACAAAAACATTGCTGATTGCACTGCGAAAGAAGTTTATGATGTTGGATTTGGTTCAAATTTAGGCAGGTGTTTATGTATAATTATCATCTAACCACATTATTTTACTTTCTTATATAATTATATCAAGAAAGAATTCTGAAAATCAAATCAAGACAGAGTTCAGAAAATTGGATTGTGTATTTGTAAATGCTAAATTTGCACTTGATTTGTAATTACAATTTATTCAACAAATCAAATGTAAATATTATAAGGACATATATTGTTAATTAATTTTATCAGTAAATTCAATGTTACCAATTATTTGACAATCTTTTTCAATGCATAAACTAAATTCATATGTCAAAGGCTACACAAAACAACTTCCCTGAATCAACTTATTAAAAGATGTTCACACTAAAATGGCCAAATGCAATTTTTGCTTGATGTATAAAACCTTATTCTTCAAATATGGATAATCAGCTGAATAATGAGATGTTTTATGTTGGCAGAAAATATATTTATGACAAATTATATTGAATGGGAAAAATGTGAGGAATTAAAATTTAAAAATAAGTGTAATTTGTGTCTTATGAGGTTATTTTTTTATTGCATTTACTTTCTTGAGAACATATCTGTAAGAATTCTTTTAAAAGTGCCTAAATTGCACGTCCTGTAAAAACTTGATAAGGGCTTGTTTTTTAACTTAAAGCCCATCTGCTAGAACTAAGAATAAAAGTATTTGTAAACTGGAGCAGGTGAAATATAGAATAATTTGAAAAAAAATTAACATGGCTGGACAAAGTAGGGCTTTTTTTATAATGAAAACAAGCTTGATGATTCTTTTTCAATTTAAAGTATCACATTTTTAGGGGGAATATAAGGAGATGTCAGGAAAATTAAAATTAAAGGTTCCAATTGAAGGTCTATGTATTTTAACTAAATGGGGCAGTAATAATTCAAATATTAAACGAAAAGTTAAACCATGCGATTCCTTATTCTCGCTTACACAAAATGAATTAAAGGTGTTCACACAAAATGGCGGCCGGTGGATTTTATGTGAATCTTCATACTTTGTCCTCTGGCTATGGATGATTAGCTTGTGTAATGAGATTTTTGACACTGTCAAAATAATACATTTAGCATTAACTTACAATTATCAGTGAAAATTTTAAAATATAAAATTATCAAAAAACGTGCTACTGCCCCTTTAAGGTTCTGATTTTTATGCAGCAGTTTACGGTTTCAAAGGTTTCACACTTAGACATGATAGTGTTGCAGGTTTTCCTCAAAAATAGATACTATACTACCCCATATATATATATAGGTCCCAAACGAGGAGGATAATCCTTAATTAAATGATACAGAGTGAAATGCTATATCCTATCAGTGAAATAAACCATATATCTGTCAATAGTGGCGAAAACCTTTATCTTGACTCTACTGAGTGGTGATCAATAAACTTTATCAACACTCGAGTGACATTGAGTTGAAGAATGTGACGTAATAAAACAATGGTCTGATGTAACAAATTCTCTTATGACCTCACACTGTAACCACAGCAACAGGCTCTCCACGCTGCCGCCAAACATGAATTTGGGCGTTTTTTGGCGTAATTAGAAGGGTTTTATCATAATCTAAATAGAATATCTGTCAATTCTTGACAAAAACCATGTGTATCTCATCTCATGAGCTAGAAAAGTTAAATATTTTCACATCCTCGATAATCCAGCGCTTTTTGTTCCGATCCGATAAATCTACACAAGCCCTGGACAATAGTGAGGGTATTTGTCCCTAACCGAATTACCTGCCCTTGGGTCCATGTTATCCAATCAGAAACGAAACGCAGACACTATCTGCGTAAACAACTCGACCAATCAAAACGCATCTTTTATCACTACCGTTGTTTATAGAAACAAACATGGCGGCGGCCGACTCACTCGATTACGATAAAGTTTGTAACATATTCAGCGTAGAAAACCTGACAGAAACTCAAAAGAAAGTTTTTAGAAGTCTGTACGAGAAGAAGGATGTATTCATGTCCATCAAAACGGGTGGAGGTAAATCCCTGTGCTACCAGGCGTTCCCAATTATCTGCGAAAGCCAAGATCCTGACACGAGAGTGCTTGTTATTTCACCCTTGATTTCGATAATGGAAGAGCAAAGTAGATTTTTGACTGATTTGGGTTTCACTGCATCGTATATCGGAAAGAACAACGAGGACGATAAGCGTATAGCAGCTGGAGAGATGCAATTTGTGTTCACCTCGCCTGAAAATCTGTTAGCAGTCGAACGTTGGAGGACATGGCTTGATACAGCGAAAGTGGACCTGCTTGTCGTGGACGAAGCCCACACCGTTATCTTGTGGTTAGTAATTACTAATTAATTAAAATACAAGCAATATGGCCTACATTCTAACTCTCAGTCAATGCACACTGTGTTTATCACAACATTTACAATTTGAAACTTGAAGTAAACAAATTTATCACATTGTCAATGGAATTTCTAAATTATCTAAATAATAATCTGATAAATGAGAATTAATAATAAACAGAGGACAGTCATAACAGTTAAGAGGTTAGACAAGGAATTTCCAATTTATTTTCTGAAACTTTTTATTGATCTTGATTACTGCATACTATCACTTTGAAAAGGTACAAAATTTACTGTACTGTAGATATGTTAAAAAAATAAATGTCAAAATTTTTAACCCGTTTATATATGTAAATTGTAATGCATATAATTAATAGTTTACTGGTTAAATCAAAGGGATTCTCACCGATGTTTAACATCACTTCCCTTTAGGCTTTAAGTTCTATTGATGAAATATTTTGTAAAAAACCCATAAAATTACTATTATGATTATATTATGTATTTCTTCAGATTGCCTATTAACATACATTTGCTTTTACAGGTCTGAATCTGGACAGGATGAACCCTTCAGGAAGTGGTTTGGAAGTATTGGTGAGGCGAGGTGTATGTTGAGCTGCCCTATTTTAGTCTTGACAGCAACAGCTAGTCGAAGTAAACGCTTAAAATTGCACAAGAAGCTGTCCCTTGTGGAATGTGTGGACATAATAGATAGTCCTGATAGAACAAATGTCAAACTATTCTCAAAAGTTATTCCGCCAAACATGCCCCTAGAGGATGTGTTTCAATGGCTCTTGAATCTTGTCATTGAAAAGAAAGATGTGTGTCCAAGGCATATTGTGTTCACCACCATAAGGATGTGTGGATCTTTGTTTAGCATGTTTCGAAGAGTTCTTCCCAGTGCATACCTAAAACATGTTCAAATGTTTCACTCAGTTACCCCAGAGTCAATAAAGAAGCTTGTGCGGGATGACATGAACAACATTCATGGAGAAATTAGAGTGTTAGTGGCGTCTAGCGCAGCTGGAATGGGAGTCAACTACAAGGGAATTCATAACATTGTCCATTTTGGCCCTCCAAAAGACATGGACAGCTTCCTCCAACAGATGGGAAGAGCAGGACGAGATGGCGAACAGTCCTTTCAAGTGTTATTGTACAGTGGGCGACACACCGGCGTACTGAAGAAAGACAAAAAGTGTAGTGAAATGTTAACATATGTCACAAACAGACAATCTTGTCGAAGGGAAGTGATTCTAGAATGCTACCAAGCAACAAAATCAGCAATGAAAGCGCATCTTTGTTGCGACATTTGTTCAAAGTCATGTGCCTGTGGGGATTCAGACTGCACTTCGTTTGACCACCCATCCTTTCAAGTTATTGGTGAAGATGACCAAAATGAGCCTGATCTAATACTGTGGGATACAGATATGTCTGACAGTTCTCAATCATCAGATTAGTTCATGTGAATCCGTTCAGTAACACTGTCCGTCCGTAATTTATGACAATAGTAGGTGTCAATTCTCTGATACTTCATAGTTTTCAATGACAGTTCTACGAAATATTGACCTATCAGTGTTCAATTTCATAATTGATATCTTTACTTTGACGAGCAATGTAGAAGTTGTGATAGATATGCAACTTCAATATTTGAGGAGATGTTTCAACATACATACTGATGTTGATATCATCACTTGCTTGACGACATTAGTATCTATGTCAAAATGTCACCTCTACAAATAAAGAAGTTGCATATGCATATCCATAAATTCTCTAGTAATTCTTCAGTTTGTTTTTGTTGCTTTATTAAACTAAATTGAAATGGGCAATTGAACAGGAACTTTTATGTTACTTATCAATTCATAAATCTTAATTGATGTAAACAGGAAAGTCAGCTCAGTTTAAATTAAAAGACTGAAATGTGCATCATCTTCATTTATACTTGTCTGGTTATCACATGTTATGTATTTTTATTACACTTCATCCTCAATTATTAAGAGTCTTTGTTCTTGTTAAGTTATCAGAAATTTGTCCCTGGGTTATCGATAATGGTACCAATAGCATTCACATGTTATATAATCCTGTCTGAATCACTGCATATATAATTGAAGAAATCATACTTTAAACCTTAATATCTTTGTGAAATGAGTTTTTATTTTTAATCTACCTTAATGTATTTTATTGTAAACTGTCATCAATCATGAATGGGATATAGCAATTTCTCATGTGAGTACATACCAGTGAAAGCACTGAAAGCAACCAAAAAGCAACCTTGCATTCATGGTCTGTGAAAGTAACCGATGGTTCTGGTACTTTTAATAACGATTTCATCAGTTACATCTGATAGCTACCAATGTTATGCCTGTTTGACAGGAATGAAGTTCACAACAGAATAAACATTCTATTGTTCTTTCTCTCATTTGATTCATATTCAGTAATCAATCCACAGATATGACCTGTTGAGTAAAAGGGACTTGCTATTATAAGGTCTTATGAGTCCCAACAGATTTAAATGAGTTGTTTGAGAGGCATTTTGGAAATTGGAAATATCAAGAATACAAGTAGTTTTTGGATTACCAACTTCTTTAATGCAGATAAGCTTGAAAATGGTATAACAATCTATACCGAAACGCTGCTACTCTCTGCAATGAAGAAGTTGATAATCCATAAACTACTTGTATTCTAGATTTTTAAAAAAGAGCCATGGGCTCTGTAGCTTATCAGTATCTGTATTGTTATAATTAATTTGTTCAGCTTGTTCTAGAGGTTTTCTTACTGGAGAAGAAGATGAAGATATGTTATTAGGGTTGTGACCCCTGTTACCCAAACTGAGGTCACGGAGTCACAAAATCTACAATCTAGAATCCCCATTACCCAAGGAATCTGTACACAACTTTTCAGGTCTCTAGACCTTTTGGAACTGGAAAAGATGAAAATAGGTTTTTAAGGTTGTGACCCCTGTGACTCCATTATTAGGTTAATGACCTCATAACTCTCAATTCCTTAGAAGTTGGCTCCATTATTTGTACGAAATAGAGTTATTTGGACATTTATTAACCTTACATGAAAAACTGAACAAATTGTTATTCACATAATTATAATTGTATTGATGAAGATACATATAAAATATTATACATTTATTGCAATAGACGCAATGTCACCAATCAAAACTAGAAAACAAAATAGGAGCTTCATAAAATACCACTTTTGCAAGAGAACTGGACAAAATGATTAAGTGGCCTTTAAGTCAAAATCTCGATCAGACTGTCATCAAATTTGATACACCCATATTATCTTGTTAGCTGAAGTTCGACAATTTTACAAAATTTTAAGACTGAGTGGAAAGGTTCCTGAAATATTGTGATAACAAAGGGTTCTGCAAAGCGACGTTGGAAATAACTTGTAGTTTATCAAATCTGTGTAGGTTGGTACAAAATTGAAAGACATCAGGTTTCGTGACATATAGCATTTACAAAAGTTCAAGAGGAGGTCAAAGTGACCTTTAAAATAATGTCACTGAACAATGTCATTAAAATACTACTGACATCTGCACACTTCCAGTCGAGGTGCAAGATGTTGAGTTCATGAGATATCACTTAAACAATAAACAAATATAAAGAAAACACCCTAGCTATGTAATAAATAAATTCAAAACAGTCATTTGGTCAAATGAAGCTTGGCTTCCGATCTTTGTTCACTAATCCAAGCATGTAATTTGATGGGGTTGATCTTGGCAAGTGGGTCTTTGAATTTGGCAAAGGCTTTCCAGTCTCCGGAAGAATGCATCCGCAAGAAACTGGCCATTGTTTGTATGTCTTTTGACTTGTCAACCTGAGGTTTCTTTCTTGAGGATTTGATAGTTTCTGTAGCTTTCATCATTGCTTCTTTCAGATGATTTGTAGACTGAGACACCATGGCAACCTCATGGGCCGACTTGAAAGACTTGTTGGCACCTTGAGTTTGAAGTTTACTCTTGATTTTGTGTACTTGGACTTCAACTAAATTGTCATTGGGAATGTTCTTACCATGACCACCATTCATGTTGATAGTTGTGTTCCACCTGTATTCATATGATTCACGTGGTGACAATATTGCCATATCATATGCTAGCATTCTCCAGAGCCAGAGTCTGTATTTGATATGGTTTGTTGGACCTGCATATAGCCATTCGAACTTGGCATTTCCAAAAATTCTATCTCCATCTCCCATCCTGTAGGCATCAAAGGTGTCAAGCAACAGGAGTGACATTCTCATGAAGCATGGCAAGGGGTCATCGTGACTGGACTTTGAAACGTCTGCCTCTGTAAAACGCCAACCATGTACTTTCACTAAGTGTGACTTGAACCAGGCTTGTCTGATGTACATCTTTCCACACACAGCGCATGTATATCTTTCACCATCAAACATGTCTCTCACTCTCTGGTCATCTGCATCCAATGATTGAACTGCATTCCGAAGGTCATCCAGGTACTCGGTGTCAGTCACCTGTGTAATAAAGTTTGAAAAGATAAATTCACATACAAAGTAACAGATAACTTATGAATGGTATGTTATAACTTAAGAGAATACCTATTCAAATTTGTATATTTTTTTATTTAGCTCTAAGAATAATCTACAAACAACTTTTAAAAAATAGTTATATCCATTCTACTAATAAGGATGAATGGTTGGAAACATTTGCGCTTGCCTCACTCTATAATGATACCTCTTGTTCACTCACTACATCCATATATGTGTGTGTGTGTATCGCCACTAATGGCTGCAATACTGCCGAATCGGCGTTAAACAATAGCTCACTCACTGTGTGTGTGTTTACATTGACAAAATTGGACCAAATGACCAAAGAAACTATTTACCTTCAATCTCTTCATTATTTCACTCGCCTGATCCATAACCCATTGTGTCCGCTGCTCGGATGACAAAAGAGACATGACTGGCATATGCTTTGGTGAATCCTCTAAACTCTCCATGTCATGTAACTCCATGAACTCGCCAACGACAGAGGCTGCTACAACATCTTCCACAAACTTGAAGTGAGATCTGAAATAAAACGTCAGTTTTCTCATTGTAGTTATGAATCAATACTAGATTTCATTAAAGAGAAAGGTGTTATGCCTTAAAATATTATTTGTAAATTCCATAGCAAATTCAACCTGATTAATAACCTGTCAAACTTTCACTATCATCCCAGACTAACAACCATCGTTATGGTCTCACAGTGAAAGGAAAATTGATGGTGTGTACGCAAGATAAGTCAAGACCTGATTGTTCAATCCCAAACGTCGGCTGACGCAAGCCGCTTCTACATCTCGTTAGACTCAATATCCGGACTACAGCGACTATTATTGAGGCTAGGTTTACTTAGACTGCACCACTTTCAGTGTTTGTGGAAATTAACTGAAAATCAAATGAGCCATTGCCCATTTAATCATTAGTAAACATAAAAATTTGTATGGGCCATTTTTTTTATCAAAGTGCATAATGGCCCATAGACCCTGCCTTTCCAAATCACTGTGTTGTAACATACTGTGTTAACAACATACCTAAAGCTGCTTTTGATTTCTTGTGGGCCAGAAACATCTCTTCTGTTGATCTTTCCTCTGAGTTGATACAGACTGCCTTTATCAATTCCACTTTTCTCCATGTAGAAGAGCTGGTATATGGACTGCAATCAGTAAAAGGTCTCAATTTCAATAATATAAATAGGTTACCCATAATTCAATGTTATGATGCCCTAAAAATTCCCTACTTGAGAGCTTTTTAACATGGCTTTGAAACAATTTAGTTTAAAAGGTTAGTAAAAGGTTGATAAACATAACTCGTGTTAATATTGAAATAGTGTTAATAAAAACATCAATAACATAGAGCCATGGGCTCTGTAGCTCATCAGGATTTGATTTATTATCTAAGGTTGAATATCTAAGTATCTCAAGTAATGCATTGTTAACAAGCAAAAAATAGGTTTTTAGTATTTGGAGTCACACGGTCACCAATCCTACAATTAAGAATCCCCATGACCAAAGAGTCTCAACACATATTTTCAGCTCTCTAGAACTTTTGGAACTGGAGAAGAAGATAAAAATAGGTTTTTAAGGATGTGACACGAAATCTACAATTTAGAATCCCCATTGGCCATGGAGTCTGCACATAAAATTTCAGTTCTGTGGAGTCATTGGTTCTGGAGAAGAAGTCGTAAAGCGAAAAGTTTACGGACGGATGCCATGCCATAAGCCCATCCAGCCTTTCAGGCCTGATGAGCTAAAAATTACATTGCATGCCAAATTAGCAAACAAGATTAATCAATTAGAACTTTGAAGAAATGAATAAACAAATACTCGTCCATTTCTTTTGGCTGGTGACTATAACTAGAAAATAGTGAAAGATAATTATCGATAAAATCTGTTGAAATGATTGTGCATATGGTTTTCATACTGAACTTTCAAGTTCACATAACTGACAATGACATGAAGGTGAGGTGAGGTGAGGTGAGGTGAGGTGAGGTGAGTTGAGCTGGGATTTAACGCCGCTTTCAAGAGTATTTCACTTATATCACAGCTGTTAGTATTACGGCAGGGAGAAAGGCCACAACACCATGTGGTTATGCATTTCGGTGAAACCTACGAGCATCCGCTGGAAGTAGCGAACCATGGGTGGTACTACGCTTAAATTCAGTGTAGCATTGCACCCAAACCTTACTGCGTGTAGAACAGTTCTCTACTGCAGACAAAGTTACCGTGCCTCTGGCGGGATTCGAACCCCGGACCTCTTGATCCGAAGCCGAATGGGCTAACCAATGCGCTATCCCGCCCCCAACAATGACAGAAAAGTGTGAAATGATGATTATGATGATACATAATGATCAATATTAATATTTCTTTCAGTGTCACTTTTAAAATTTAATGATAAATTCAATGTCTATTAAAAAGATTATAACACAGTTTGGTTACATGACATTCATGATGTCTGTGCATCACAATGAAATGAACAACGTCCGTGCAGAGTTTCGCTAAAATCGGATAAATAGTTGGTCATGGACTGGATAGTTAGCTAAAACTGTGTTTGTTATTAGAAACAATTTTATCAATTTGATCTTATGATTATGGTGTCTTTCATTTTATTTACATTTATATTTAAAATATTAATACAAAATTAATGTAAACTTACATGCATAAGTTGAACTGAACCAACTCAGTAACTCAGTAAAATTGGGTACTCTTTGCTACCAGCAATAAGTTCATTTCTCTGTGCAGTCCTTCAGGTCTGTGTATCACCCCTTTTAGGGCTTCAAGTCCTGACGTACCATTCTGCACAGCCTCTTGTGCACTATAGGCCCGTTCATTTGTCAGCACGTCCCCTCCGAAAACTACCTGTTGACACAGGGCTCCATCTGCACAAGTATAAAGATTTTGTTACATATTTCAGATTTGTAATTATCAATTATACCAGAATATAAAGCACTCATCATTCTATAAGGTATTCCTAAATTAATACAGAATCTAGTATATCTAGTATATATATATATATATATATATACTGTTGTACAAAAAACAAGTTCATTTTAAGTTATAATTCTGAAGAAAAAAACTCTTTAAATCTAAATTAACAAAATAAGGTTCATATTGTAATAAGACAGTACCTTTCTCCTCAATTGCAACTTTGTGAACCTGTTGAAGGATCCTCACCATACCCTCAGATGAATTTTCACTTTCATCAATGAGATCAGAGATGCAAAATTCTGACTTCTGTTTCAGTTCATCCATATGTTTGTGCTTGAGAAATGTGGGAAGTTCAGTTGTCTTCACAGCTGTGATGTACCTTAAATAATTTTAATGATAATAACAATTATAAAAACAAAATCCCTATAAATAATTATAATTATTGTTATGTATGGCATGTATATAAGAAGATACAATAATGGCAGGATTGAGATAACTGGTAACAAGTTATAAAATTAATAGTGGGAGGAAAAGGTTATGAATATACCTTCTTCATCCATAAATATGTTTATTAACCAACTTCCAAATGCAAGGCATAACCATTGCCAGTCTCCATTACTGGCTGATTTACCCTTGCAGTATTTCCCTCGCTTCGTTGCGTCAAGATAGTGAATCGCTGCACCAGAAATGCATAGCGGGCCTGGATTTCTAAACACAGATTTTTTAAGTAAATACTGCAAGGCCTAAATCAGCCAGTAATGGAGACTGGCAAAAGTTATGCCTTGCATTTGGAAGTTGGTCTTGAACATTAAAGCTTGTGAAAGTGATTTTGTTCATGAGAAGAAAGAGAAAATATTTCACCTTTTCAGTATGTGGGCTACATAAAACTGTTGGTGCTTGTGGAGAGCTTCAACTTCATCTTCACTTGGTATCCAGTGTATGACAGGATGCGTGGCAATGACAGAGGTACACTGGCTGCTGTCGAGGGAAGCATCAATCACTCGTTTTTTGGCAACTACTAATAAAAACCAATGCAAGCTCTTCCTTTGATTTTCCTGAGTCATGTTGCCAGGATTTACAAGTAAATCCAAATTGTCACCCAGTATCTCAAATGGGGGAATAGAGACATCCGTCTCTCTTGGTTCTGCTTGCCTGTAAATGTAGAAAAACAAAACTCTTTATTCTGATTAACTTAAAAACAATTCAATTTAGTCAGTTTGTCAGGCATTGTCTTAATCTAAAGTTTCAAGTTAAAAACTGGTCAAAGGATAATTTCAATGTAATCAACATGAGCTTAAGTAAGTATAGGTTGGAAATTTAATCAGTGTTTTCATGAGCTATTCACCTGTCATCTCCTTGGTTTTCAATTTCCTCTGTCCACATCAGTCGGTTTATCTCTGCTTTGTGCTGTTCAGCCATAGCCCTTCTTTTCTTCTGAATGCTTGTATTTGACACACAAATTCCCATGTGGTTCATCAAAGTGATGCACTGAAGAATTGAAGCAATTAAAATTTATTTAAAACATACAACACTTTGAGTTTTTAAAAAAAATGTCACTTTCAGTAATAATCTAAATTCCATATTATATCAAAAGATCCACCATTGTTTCACTCTCAAGACACTATGACTAACAAATTAAGCATTACAACCTGCCAACAATTGTAGTAGGCATTGTGTGGTAGGTGTATATGCTGGTCTGAACAAAGTTGTTCTCAATTTAGAAATAAAACAAGCACTCACTTCTTTGGTTGCACCACAATGATCTAGGATCAAACCATTTTGGTACTGTATCTGGGACAGTAACTGGTTCCTTCCGTACATCAAAATCGCCACAGATGTACACAGTATAGGTAGTTTTCCTTCCACATCCCGCACTCTAACATCTTTGGATATAGCTTGAAAATAATAAAAATAATTAACTGCAGAACTCAAAATTAGATACTGCATTCAAAAATATCTATATAAACAATTTGGCTACAATAAGAATGTATATTAAAGTTATTGGTAAGAAATTATCATAATGAATAAAATTATTGACAGCCCTATGAGTATGATGTCATTATCTATAGAGATAAACCTTGCTTGTGGCAAAAAAAAGAAGATATAACACATTCTACTCTAAATGATTTACTACTCAAAAGCTTATATGAACATATTAGCTTAAGTGAAAATTACCTGTTTCAAAAACACTGTGCAAAATTGGTGATGATGTCTTCAATTTGTCCCACATATCCTTCCACTGAATACAGTCTGTTTTCTGTTGTGCCATTCTTAGGAATGATTCATTCCGCTGACACAGTTGGCATATCTCCTGTCTTAGTTTATGGCATATGACATGTAACATTGCTTTCACATGTTGTTTACCTTTCAGACAGTTGATAAGTGTTTGGGGTCCTTTCTTGTGAAAGACAGCTTTACAGACATTCTTACTGACTTCATCAGTTACTACAGTGCTTTTCACCTTGCCAGAATGGGAAACCATCAACTGCAAATTATTGAAATATATTTAATAAATAAAGTATAGCATAAAATCAAAAATGAAATTACATTTGAATGTAATTTTATCTAATCACTTAATGTTTTGCATATATACTTACACAATTGTTTAATTTCAAACAAATTTAAATTTGTTTAATTTTTTTAAACAAATGCTAATTTAACATTGAATTAGAATTTAAATATCACATACTAAATGATAATGTGGCTATGAAAAAATAAGTTTAAATATATACTTTAGAGAAAATATTACGATGTTGATTGTCAATGCTAACCTTGACTTCAAATTCGTCTCTTTTCGTTATTTCCAGGCGTGTCTGCGTACCCTTCTCGGCAGTTGTTTTTAACAGTGGATACGCAAGATCTTTCGCATCGGCTGTACTATCAGTTGCACTTGGCAAAAAAGGCAGTCTAATACGTAGGCCTAAACCTTTCGCATATGGTTCTAATTCTTTCTCGCCTCTCGATTTCTTCTTTAGAGCTTTCGGCGTTGGGGTCAGCCTTTTCAATAATCGTTTACCCCCTTTCACGGGTGTCCGATGTTTACAAGCATTGTGTAGTGCCAATATCAATTCTGAACGTGATGACTCGAGTATTTCAACTTTCGTTTTCAAATCATAGTCGATCTTTTCCAAACGATTGAATTTAGTCACACAGAGATTGCACAAACATCCAGAAGGGGGCTTAAAGAGTTCCCTCATATATTTCTGGTATATCTCAGACTTGTCAATGCTTCTGTATGTCTTTTTACCGATGTTACTTTCGCAGAGGGAGCAAACTTTAGTTTTCTCGGCCGTGGCCATCTTTGTTGCTATACAAGAAGAGTTACGCCCCTTACACAACTTCCGTTCGCGGCATCAAGTGATCTCATTGGTTGTTAGAAAGCAAGCGTTTCGCTGAGTCATTGCGAAGGGAGGTAATTCGGTTAGGGACAAATACCCTCACTATTGTCCAGGGCTTGTGTAGATTTATCGGATCGGAACAAAAAGCGCTGGATTATCGAGGATGGACATGATAGTGTTGCAGGTTTTCCTCAAAAATAGATACTATACTACCCCATATATATATATAGGTCCCAAACGAGGAGGATAATCCTTAATTAAATGATACAGAGTGAAATGCTATATCCTATCAGTGAAATAAACCATATATCTGTCAATAGTGGCGAAAACCTTTATCTTGACTCTACTGAGTGGTGATCAATAAACTTTATCAACACTCGAGTGACATTGAGTTGAAGAATGTGACGTAATAAAACAATGGTCTGATGTAACAAATTCTCTTATGACCTCACACTGTAACCACAGCAACAGGCTCTCCACGCTGCCGCCAAACATGAATTTGGGCGTTTTTTGGCGTAATTAGAAGGGTTTTATCATAATCTAAATAGAATATCTGTCAATTCTTGACAAAAACCATGTGTATCTCATCTCATGAGCTAGAAAAGTTAAATATTTTCACTTGTGGTTGCGCCACTCGTAAAAATATAAACTTTTTACCTCACTCGATGAGATAAACATGGTATTAGCAAACATAAGATATTTACCTCTATTCATTAGAGATAACCTATTATGGATTTTGTGACCTAACCAGCGTAAATTAATGTTGCATTGATCTGCGATACCTTCAATTGGAGAAGACCTCGTACAAGCGTTGAGCAAATGCTTTCTTCCTGCAATAGTATTAGCAGCCGTGATATAGATGAAATACTCTTGAAAGCGGCGATAAACCCAACATCACCTCTCCTCGCCTTCAGTTGCAGATGACCTTGTACTTGCGTTAAGCAAATGCTGTGAGAATGTTGACCTCTGGTAGTCTTGAACTCAACATGCAAAAAAGCTGAAAGCCAGACATCGTAAAAAGATGTTTTCTTCAAATCAATTTTTCGAATGTGCACCTGATCGAAACCGTCCTGACTTGCATTCACCTGGTGCAGTCTGCAGAATTGATCCTTAACGAGTTTCTGGTCTCTGCTAATGATATAATTTTGATGTAGCGTGTCATAGGGAACCTTGGATCAATCTATATAGGCTATACATGCTGAATCTTAATTGCTGTTGCAGATTGGTTGTTGACTTTTTCTGCATGTTGATTGGGTTAGAAGGTTGTACGGACAGTTTTAAATAGCGCTAGCTTTGGGCTTGGATTGTAATGAGGGTTGGCTGTTTCTATCAACACCGTCAAAATTGGATTTCCTACTTCTAGATTTTGGATCTTCTTTTGCTGTAGAAACAGTGGTTTTTGACTTTTTTCGACGTGTTGATGGGGTTGAGAAGATGAACCGGCAGTTTTGAATAATGTGCTAGCCCTCTGCTTTCATGATAATAACGTTGAATTTCATACACTTTATATTTTGATTTTATATGTCTAGAACTAGAATATTTTATTGTTGTTGTAGAAACAGTGGTTTTTTACTTTTTCAACGTGTTCATGGGGTTAAGAACATGAACCGGGGGTTTTGAATATTGTCCTTATCCACAGCTTTCATGATAATGAGGTTGAATTACATACACTTAATAATTTGATTTTATATGTCTAGAACTAGAATATTTTATTGTTGTTGTAGAAACAGTGGTTTTTGACTTTTTTGACGTGTTGATGGGGTTAAGAAGATGAACCTGGGGTTTTGAATATTGTCCTAAACTACAACTTTCATGATAATGAGGTTGAACTTCACAAACTAAAGATTGGATTTGGATCAGCAACGTCATTTAAACTGAGCATGCAGGCATATAACTGTTAAGGAGACTGGAGTTCCTTCTCTTTTGCAGTGTACACATATTTTTATAAGACAAAAGTCAGCCAGAGTTGTCAGTCTGAATAAAATTGACTGTTCTCTGAGGAATAAAATGGTGAAAATGTAGATTCTATTGAGGTAAGAACTTGATCTATCAGATATATCCTCTCCTTCATGGTCTGACATTAATCACATTTGTTGCATGTATGATGTAAACTCATCTAGCCAATCGAAAGGACTCCGGCAAAAGCTTTCAGTATCAGCTAGGGGCAGGTAACTCAAATGTACCAATTGTTTTACTTGATTGTAGCTAAATGCTATGTAAAAATGAGGATTGGATCTTTGATAAAAAGGTTTTATCTGTACTAACTGATTACAGCAAAATGTGAGTAGGTTGTATTCAGAACTTGTGGAGGAGAAGCTCCATGATAGAACATGTTCGATTCCCAGTAAAAAAAATATTTTGAAAATTAATTCCCTGGAACACTGTTGATTATAATCAGTCTGACAAACTGTTCATCAAAATTTAATGAGAAAAAATGGATGACATCACCCTTGTTGCAAATTTTCAACCCTCAGTGATTTTGAAAGACCTGAGAAATATATACATCTTGTAACATGCGATTAAGTTGCATTCAGAACTTGTGGATGGGAAGCGCCATGATAGAACATGTTTGATTCCCGGTAGAATAAATATTTTGAAAATATATTCCCCGGAACACTGTTGATCTTAATAAGCCTGACAGACTGTTTAATGAGAAAAAATGGATGACATCAAATTTTCAACCCTTGATGATTTTGATATAACTAAAAAATATATACTTCTTGTAACAGAGGTTACCTTGTAAGAAAATCAATTTAGTTGAGCAGAGCAGTGCATGTGTTGTGCAGTTACATGACATATTGATTCAGACCTGGAAGTGCTGGGTTGGGCCAGCTTAATCAGAGTCTAGTACTTGCAAACATGCAATTAGCTTAATCAAAACAAGAATCAAAGGCACTGTGGCCCGTTTTGAAAATAAACCAATCTCACGAAAAGAGGAGAAATGTCACAAATGCAACTGAAACTTATAATCGATACAAGATGTTATTTTAGAAATGGCTAGGTTTGTTAAGATATACCGGTTGTTATCTATTCCCGTACTCTTAAAAAGTGTTCACATTAAAAAGGCAACATGCTTGATAGTGACAACTAATGCAATGACAATTGAGTGTCAATTGAAAGGCATTGTCATTCTTTTACATGACTAACAATATATGTGTAAACATATTGAAGGTGGTGGTATGTGAGCTGTGCTCACTTTTGGCTTGTTTCTCTTCAGCTACAACATTAAGAAGCAATTTGCATATACAATGTCTAAAGGGCGCAGTTTCTTTGCAGGTTGTTGATTGGCTGAAATATTACCATAGCAACATCAAACACCAACTCACTCATTTTTTTTTGCAGGTTGTTGATTGGCTGAACTATTGCCAAAGCAGCCCTAAGCACAAACTCACTTACTCAGTTCATCTTTTTTGTTTGCAGGTTGTTGATTGGCTGGTTTGTGCCACCAGGGGGCGAGACTGTGGCCATCTCCATGTTGTTACTACTCACGGAGCCTACCATGGGCTGCGGCAGGAGTAAACACAGCTCCAAAACCAGCTCCGAGGACTCGGAGAAAGACGGCGGCAAACAGACGCAGAAAATACTCACAAAAACGGACAAGAGCAATAAAATAGGTCAGTTGAATAAAAAAAAAAAAAATAAAATAAAGGTTCCTGAAAAAATAAGTTATAAGTAAATAAATGAATAAATAAATAAATGGTGAAATTTGGTTCTCCATGTGGGGGTTTAAAGGGGGTGGGATGTTTATATATGGCCCCTATTCCCTTGGAGTTGAAATCACATCCTAAAACTTGTCTTATTGTTTAGTGGTGACCAAGTCCCTGAAAAATCAATCCTATGAATAAGCTAGAAATTATGGTGATTCCATAAAGATTATTAAACCCCAGTGAGATGGGGTTACATGATAAAAAAAGATTACTACAGTAGAACTCGGATATAACGAACTCCAAGGGACCAAAGAATTTAGTTCGCTATATCCGGTGTTCGCTATACACATATAATTTTAATGATATTATATAGGGGCGGGACTTGAAAATTTGTTTGCTTTATCCGAGTGTTCGCTTTATTCGTGTTCGCTTTATTCGTGTTCGCTTTATTCGTGTTCGCTTTATTCGTGTTCGCTATATCCGTGTTCTACTAATTAGCCATGTGCATATACATTAGTTTTAAGGACAATATACAAATGTTGCTTAAATTATTCTGACGAGTATAAATCAATGATTCCATTTTCACAGATATTAATCCTGTCAATATTCATTAATTATTCAATATCATATGCAATATCTTTAAAGACTTGTACAATGACAGTCAAAATTGGTATGCCTCAATTTAATTTGGCTCGGAAACATTGACATGTTATCGAAATGAATTTCTTTAAATCCATTTATCTTGACTAATGATAATCTATAGCCAGACAACTTAGGAAGAATTATATAAAACATATTTCTCTTTTATTCTTTCCAACGGTGCCCAGATAACAAATCATTACGCTAACGAGAGACAATCAGCTGTCCCCATTGGCTCATTTAGCGATAAGAAACATTTTGTTTCTGGAAATCTGCAATAATGAGCAACTCAGTTCATAGAGACCCGTATAAGCTTCCACTCCGCTATGCAGAGAGATCCAGTCAGATTAAGCTCACAAATAACAAAGATAACAGAATTTATATATATTACTGATGATTAGCAAGAAAAGGTTGAATTCGCAATCTTAAAACCAAAGTTATAAAAAATTTAAAAGATAATAATTTGATATTTTTTTTCAAAACTCCATACAAAAACATATAACATGTAAAAATAACAGTTCCAGTCTATCATAGGAATTTAAGACAAGAATTTTTTTATAAATTTTAACTTTTACTTCTATGAATTATTGAGCATAACTAGCCTTAGATTCTAACTTCAAAACCTAATAATCTTCTTTAATAACGTATTTTATGTGCCAAGGATTGAATATTTAGAAAATATCAATTCTACTTTGGTACAAACTCTTTCAGTGGTTTTCACTCCACACAGTCTAACAACAGCCTGTATAGTCATTTGTTCAGTTTAAACAACAAGAAACCTCATAATTTTTCACATCTTAATTGGTAAATATGTACAGAAAACATTGTCAACCTAAAAAAACACCAAAAAACGTTTTCATCAATCCTCTAATAACAAAGATATCGCCCTTCAAAGTACGCAAATTTTAGCCTTCTCAATTTGACAGTCTGAAAAGGGATTCTACCGGGTGAACGATATTGCCTTTACTGCGCATGCGAGAAAGGGCGATGTGATGTGGCCGGTTATGATTGGCTGAGACAAGTTTTACAGATTGTGTATTATTACATCATATACAGAACGGAAATGGGCCTAATCAATGTAAATATAACAGACAATGGTGGTAAATAAACAGAATAAACATGTTTTAACACGATTTAGAAGCTTCATCTGTCCGGCAATAAAACAGAGTAGAAATTAAACAGTTATGGCACATCGTAACTGATTGTGTAATTACAGGCCTAGGGTGTCGCGCTTGGGATATTTCACACTCTTTGACAATGTTGTTACAAGAATTAGGGGATGTTGTTTTAGAGATCAAGCATGTCTGCCCATCTATGACACGCCCAGTTGTCAAAGCGATATTCATCCATTGGTCAACAATAAGACAAACTAGATCCAATCAAAAATTAAACATTTAGAATTTATCATATGCATTGCATCTGTCTAGAGATGAACACATTCAGTACACATGATATGGAGAATTTTGCGTTTACAGTGACTTCAAAAAGGTAGGCTTTGGTCACATGATATGTAAACTAAACTTTGTGCATTCAAACTTATATGTATACATATTTGTTATTTCAAGCAGTTGTTTGCGTTAGAAGTTTACAAATATTTAAAATTTAAAATAACATTATCTCAAACAAAGATATAGAAGGGTATTTATTTTACGCTGATGAGTTGTCGCTTTGTAAACTAACATTGTTTCTTTATTTGATTGAGAAACGCTCAAGACATGATGAAACATGGTGTCAAAAGGTGTATATCCTGAATATCCTTGTATTGCGAACTTAATACAATTTCATGACATGATGCCTCAATGACTCTCTTTCCGAATATTTCGTAGTGTGTATATAGCAAAACCTCATTCAGATTATATAAAATTACTTCAGGATTATTCATAAGTTCCTTAAAACATTTCACAAACTTGTTTAATTTGTCTTCAATTTTATGTGACCACTCATCACAAAATGTAAACTTAGGACTACTAAATTCAAAACATAACTATACCGTAATATCTAAGAGATTTTCAAAACATGATTGAATATTAAGATTTTGCCTTGATGAAATATCCTTATGTTTATACCATTAATGAAGATATAACCTTAGCATTTAATTGCTTTGTTGTATGTTTTCGAAAATCGTTGTTTCAATACTGTCACTGTATATGATATGTGTACTGATCTGTCCATGTTTATGTTACGTCACTATTTTGTTAGGGAGCGGCATAAATATAAACATATACCCCGTTTCTTTTTTAAAAATAGATATGCGAAACATAGTTCTATGACAGGGCTACGACATACCATGTAGTCTCATTGATGAATTGACTTTAGATCCCTCTGTAGAAGCCGTGATTAAGCTATCAACAGTCAAAAAGATTCAACCAAAATTAGTAAATGTCTTCATTATATGTCTCACTAACTAACCGTCATACTGGAAAGGTGTTTTCTTTGTTTGTATAGTAATTATACGCCAAGTAAGTAAGTGACCGCTTGACTCAATACTGTAAACAATAGCAATAACCTGACCAGTTTGGCGAGAAAGGGCGATGTGATGTGGCAGGTTATGATTGGCTGAGAGAAGTTTTACAGACTGAAAATATGATGTTTGTTTTCAAAGTCATTAAATGAGTATTTTGCGCATGTTTTTGAACAAACAAAATATCGATGTTATCTCAAGATATCTTTATGTATCCATTTCTGCATTGTGTACCCCCTCAGGGTTACATGTTGTTTAATGCAGACAAATCCTAATGGTCAGCAGACCAATCACATATATACATATTCAAAAAGAAAGATAGCAGATAGTTTAATAATGATTCACAAGAGTTACATGCCCCTAGCTATTAATACTGAAACCATTTGTCTTAAGGCCTCCCCACACCAACACAGCGCGCAAGCAGCGCAGCGCAGCAAAAAAATTGCTCATGTTGATTTATGATTGATAACCCACACCAACGCAGCGCGCCAGCACCAAAATTTCTGAATCGCAAAAAAAGTGATTTTTGCTGCGTGGCGCTTCGCGAGTCGGGGAATCCCCTACTTCTGACTTCGATAATATCCTGAGATTATTCTCCATATTCTTGTCTTTACTGCAGAATAGTATGCATCAAAGAAGTTGGCGTTGTTGTTTACGTCTTCAGTAGACGTACATCAATGTTTTCTTTTCCCGACCCTAATATTAATTTGACAGTCATTCTCTGTTCACTCATTCATACGCGAGGACGATTGTAATGTTTTTGGATTCGAACTGGACCTTTCATGTACGGGTCGATTTCGCCCAAAAGCTTAGCATGTCTACTCCGCAGTAAGGACAGAAATCGTATAATAACAATAGGTCTTCAAGACAAACCTAACAAGATATCATTGGTCACTTGTTCCATATATTATTTCGCTGCATCGACGCGCATTGATGCGCTGCGCCAGTCTGGGGTAAAAAAACGCGCGCTGCGCTGCCCACGCGCTGTGTTGGTGTGGGGAGGCCTTAAGGCATGGCTATTAGTAAGAAAAATACAGAATATAAGAACCTAGCTATGGTCTGCTCTCAGACTGTTGTGGAGAGGATATACCTGATGAATTAAATTTTTATCCCGGTAAAGACATTGCTTTTCACTTATATTCATCAGAAAGAAGTTGTTTTTACTTGGCAGAGGAAAACAAACTTGACTGTAAGATAAGACTTTATTGTCCCAGAGGAAATTCTTTTACATCAGAACCATTTATAAATATACACAGCGCACAATGCACAATTACATGCAAACATCACATGAACAATATGACACATCAATAAAAGCAACGTATAGCTTACAGTAGGCTTATACATGTCCAAACAAACATTAAGATTTAAGGTCTCGTTATACAGTTTTTTCCCCATAGACTCCAATGTTAAATTGCCATCGGTCATTGACTTGTCACTCCTTTACAACTGAACCAGAGCACTATATTAGCCACTAGCAGCAGTAAGATATGCATAATCCTGATAAAAAAATCAATGAAATATTATACATTGACCTTACTACTTTTTAGCTACAGCTATTTGAAAATATACCCTATGAAATTCACACATGGAAATTCTTGGGATTTTGGACCCGGAAGCGACCGAACAGCTTCCCTTGAGTGGGTCACCTGACCTTCCGCAATTGGCATAGCAATATATGTTTCTTACATGCTGACAGCCAAGTATATTAGCTAATTCTGAAAGAAAGACTTATTCTAAAACCTCATATAACTTTTCTTTTAGGGGTAAAACACTGTCTGACCTCTATTTGCTCTCTGAAGTGAGAACTCTTTGGCCCCCGTTCACAATGAAAAAACTGTATAACGAGAACATGAACAATATGACACATCAATAAAAGTCAGTAAAAGCTTACAGTAGGCTTATACATGTACAAACAAACATTAAGATTTAAAGTGTGACAGTATATATATACATAGGCTGAATGATTATGATACCTGCGATTTTATATTTTAAAACATTTATCAACTTCACAAATACAACATGTTGCTGAACTCAAGGCTGGCGCTCATAGATGAAAGAAATGTTTAAAATGGCAATCCAATGATATTTCTGCGGGTATGGACAATTTTGAAAACTTCGTATGACTGTGAATGGGAAAATGAAGCTTGAATCTGATTACATGTATTTATATATATGATTTATCATTACTTTGTGATCTCATGATGTATACTCTCCAGGGAGTTAGGGCCACAGTTGTAACAGTAAGGAAATCATCAATCATATCATATTGATTGAAGGAACCTACACTTTTGTGTGGAACGTCATTTCTAAGAATGAGCTTTGGTTGCCATCGTAGAAAAATAGGATGTATCCTCCCTAAGGAGTTGGGTTGACATACCAGGATCATTTGTTTCTTATTTTTCATTGAGAAAAATTCCTGGGTGAAAGGGACTGTCATTTATTTTTTCATTATTATTTTTTTTTTTTATGTAGGATGTTTTTTGCTTATGTGTTGTGTTTGCAATAGTACTTACCTTGAAGACCTTTCCAAAGCATTGGATTATAAAATTGGCAAAAAAATTAACATTCATTGACCTAGTCTGTAGTTGGTTTAATCATAGTTTATTGACAAAAAGTCAAATGAATCGAGCAAATTTAAAAGCATCCTGTCTCTTGGTACGAACGTTACGCTAACTCCACTAATATTTACCCTGGGCTCAGAAGCTAGATTCGCTTACGCGGCCCGACTTGTGATATAGCCAATCAAATCATTTTCTCACTACCTTCTCGATAAAATTTCGAGAAAATGATTTGATTGGCTATATCCCAAGTCGGGCCGCGTTTGCGAATCTAGCTTCTGAGCCCAGGGTAAAGATTAGTGGAGTTAGGTTAACGTTCGTACCCTGTGACAGGATGGTGCAAAAGTGAAAACACCATCTCCAATACAAAATTGATTATTATACATATGTTATAAAGATTTTAAAATTTTCATATATTAACACAGGTTTTACAATTAAGGTTTGTGCAATTATGTACAGTGCAGCTTTGTAAAATATAATTGATTACAATGTGAATGATGATACTATTTACAGTCTGCAGTCTCAAGTAGCAAAAAATTTCATCTGATACTAAGCCTGACTGTGAGAGTACTTTAAAAGGTTTTTGAATCATATTTTTCAACCGAAAAATATATTTTTTCTGGAACCTTCTTCATAAGGTATAGAGGAACTGTCAAAGAAAATGAATGAATCCATATAAGACAAATATTTTCTCAATATATAGTCATCACAGTTTTTAAGCCAACTTTAATGAAAACTTCATCAAATGTTAATATTTATTGGGTTTTTTTTAGACATAGTTCTCTATAGATGTTTTCCTTTCAAATTGAAGAGCTTTCACAAAAATGAAGATGTCGTAAATCATTTTCTATTCTAACACTTTAAATTTATATTAAATTGAACAGAAAACTGAGGCATTAAAAATCTTCAATCAAATCATGATTTAGTCTGTTTCAAATCTCAACTACTGAATGACTTATATTAATCATAAATTGGAGAATGGATAGCATAAAAACTACTGTGAAACATTTCATTTTAGACACATTAAATGTATAGTAAACATTCTCTTAATACATGATATTCAAATTAGGACACTAAATTGCTATTTGTAACAGAATTGTCTTATTTTTTAAAACCATTTCCAAAGAACAACATCATCTATTTTCGTCACTTGCCATTTCCTGCAAAAAATTCTTGAAACATGATCTTTAATCTAGGACATTACTTGTCTTATTCTAGATATTTTTAAAAGACCAAACTTCAATACCGATTCATGTTCACGAATCTCTTGAACATGTCATGTTGCCATGGGCGCTAAAGTATAAGACATCGACAAACCATGATGCAATCATTCCTTAGCTCAAAAAACACTTGTGCAAAGAATTAAATCGCTAGGCCCCAGGTCAGGTAAAGCCCAAGCACACGCGTCTCGATCAATAAGTACACATTATTAACCCAAGTCGCCACGATGAGTGTATATTTAGTCAGAGTGGTTTTAGAAGTCTCGAGATATTTATAAGATGTTTTCGAGTTGTCTCATTATGCTTAATTTGCTGAATGGATGGTTTGAATAAATTGTCTGGTTTAAAGATTAGCTCATATGTATTGAATACATTTTGTACGAAACTGGTTTAATTGACATGGCTCCACTTAATTAACAACTGTACGTCTGCTCTTATGAATTTATACGAAACTGACATTCATTGACATCTTTGCTTGATATTCTTAAATTTGCGGTTACAAATTTAACAAAATTGACATTTAATGACATTGGCTTGTCAAAGTAAGATATTTGAATTCAACATCCTTTTGATTTGACGTGATGAAAAAAAATTCAATAGATATTAAATTAGGAACTGAAATGCAAGATAGTATTCTAAGCCATACGATATTTTTAGCAAGCTGTCAGCCATAATTGAATGTAACTTTATTTGGTTAAACAGGAGTAATATTCAACAAGACACCATGTTAAGCAACATAATCAGAAAATGGAGATATTAGCCAAATAACAGCCTCGCTCCAAGCTAAGAGGACCGTTATCTCTCACAAACACCGTCCTTCTTAATTAGATTTGTCCTCTAACAAACTCCAAGAGGACAAATCTCTCTGCATAGCGGAGTGGAAGCTTATACAGTCTCGATGAACCGAGTTGCTCATTATTGCAGATTTCCTAGAAACAAAATGTATTCTCATCACTGTACGAGCCCATGGGGACGTATAATTGTGTGTCGTTAGCGTGCCGATTGGTAATTCAAGTATCTCTACATCTACATGTTGATGATATGCTTTTCTATTCATAAAGAAAATTGTGACCTGTTGGTAATGTAACATTTTAAGATTTTTTAAGATATTGAGCATTTGAGAGAGTATTGGCTAATGGAATTTCAGGGGGGGGGGGGGGGGGGGGGATTCACCTACCAACAAATGGGAGCTTTATTCTTTCAAAAATGGTTCCCTGTGAAATTGGGATGATCCCTAAAAAGGATCACAAGGGCCATTCTTTAAAAAAATATTTTTATCTTCTTTTAACATTCAAGATTTATGACACTGACCTTGATTATATTGACTAAATGATGTAGGCGGGGGGTGGGAGGGGCAAGCGATAATGCATAATAAGTATCTCTTAGATTTCTCCCAAAACAATTACTTTTAAAGAACTGTCATTTTAAGGAGAAAGCCAAGAAAATTGTCTTTTTCTATTCCATTCCAATTAAGTCCTAACACTTGACGGTGGCACATATCACCCTAACCGAGACATCCCCAGAATTCTCTGTCTCTGGTAGATTAGACTTCAAGGCAATCATCTCGCAATAGTCTTTGGGGAGAAAACAAAGCTTTTCAATTATTGCCAGGAATAGGGATATCATTGATCCAAGTCATTAGACAAACTAGGCGCTGTACATCGTGGTCTCGGGAACATTAGTTAGAACACGAGTGTTTGTTAAGATAATCGGGAGCGGAAAATCTCTTGATGATTATTTAGTCTGATGGTTAAAGAGACACTCCCTGTGTTTCATGACTTCATATTTGGTGTAAATAAAAACTTTATTAGCTGATGTGAATTTGAAATTTTTAACCAATTTATCTCCAAATGACACCGATGTTTTCTTTTATGAATTTGTGAGCTTTAAGTGTGTTTGTTGAGATAATCGGGAGAGGAAAATCTTGTGGGTCGGATGGTAAAAGAGACGCTCCCTGTTTTTCATGACTTTATGTTTGATGTTATTAAAACTTTATTAGCTCATGTGAATTTGAAATTTTTAACCAATTATCTGTGAATTACAAGCATGGTGTTTTTTGTTTTTTTTAATGAATTTGTGAGTTTTTAAGTGTTTATTGGGGTAATCAGGAGGGGAAAAATTCTTGATGATTATTTAGTCTGATGGTTAAAGAGACACTCCCTGTTTTTCATGACTTTATGTTTGTTGTAGATAAAAACTTTTTTAGCTGATATGAATTTGAAATTTTTATCCAATTTATCTTCGAATGACATGCATTATTTTAATTTTTATGCCCCCTAATCGGAGATTCCGGGGGTATATTGTTTTTCACCTGTCCGTCTGTCCGTCTGTCTGTCCGTCTGTCTGTCTGTCCGTTTGTCCACAAAAACTTTAACCTTGGTCATAACTTTTGATTGGTCAGAGC
This sequence comes from Steromphala cineraria, assembly GCA_916613615.1. Lineage (NCBI taxonomy): Eukaryota > Metazoa > Mollusca > Gastropoda > Trochida > Trochidae > Steromphala > Steromphala cineraria. The sequence continues at coordinate 23,797,520 of OU744735.1, read as the reverse complement.
TAAGTCTTTGATACTTGACATATGGATCCCTTGTGATGAGACCTTTCAGATGACACCATGACATTTGACCTTGTGACCTTGACCTTGACACAGCGAGCAGGATGCATCTGGGGGCATTCGTGTTTCACAAACACATCTTGTTTTTTTTATGAATTTGTGAGTCTTTAAGTGTTTGTTGAGATAATTCCAGGGAGAGGAAAATCTCTTGATGATTATTTAGTCTGATGGTTAAAGAGACACTCCCTGGTTTTCATGACTTCATATTTGGTGTTGATAAAAACTTTATTAGCTGATGTGATATTGAAATTTTTAACCAATTTAACTCTGAATTACATTCTTTGTGTTTATCATTTTTTGATATATTTATGAGATTTTATGAAAATTAAAACATCAGCCACATACATGTACATGTGTAGAAGCTGGTATCACATTTATCCAATTACATGAATCAAATATAAACCTAGATAAAATACTTTCAGTTTTCAACAATATTATGTCAAAGTGACATACGTATATGTCCAATGACTGATCAAACTCCTTAATATATACCTTCATATGTCATATGGTGACACAAGGTCACATTACATGTGTATTGCTAAGTTGACCTCACCAAAAAGAATTTGTTGACAACGCTTGATTGGTGGGTGTCACTGTTTTTGTTTTGCTCTGTCAGATAAGGATGCACGGTATTATCGATATATCGGTATATTGCTATACAAGAACAACATGATACGAATCGGTACAAACGTCTGAAAATATCCAATATACCGAACATTTTAAAATGAGCAATTTCTTTCTAAAATTGGCCAAAAACACAACCAAATAAACATGATTTACTGAAAGTTCAAAACAAAGTGTGAAGTTGTGTTGTGAAAATAACTCAAATATGTATACAGATCATAAACAGTGATAGAAAAATATCCCTTTCAAAATGGCTCATAGCTGAGCAATGATGATCGTTGTTGACAATGTAGACAAGATAGCATGCGAATTCTTGAATTTAAAAAGGACCAATATATTGCAATACGTATTGCAATATACGCTTTCCTGTATCAGAATATATTGCAATACAGAAATAAATAACGATATATTTATCAATTTTATCATATATATATTTTCAGGAGACAAAAAAGAGAATGAAGATCCTTGTATTCGCACAACTGTTGTTAAAAATGGCGGTAGCAGCAAACGTGAGAGGCCGGCAAGAAAACAAGAAGAAAAGCTGACGTTATCTCCGCTTAAATCAGCAAATACGAACTTAGTGAATAATGGGACTTTAAATGTACCTAATAGCAAGGATGGAATTATGGACGGTGCAAAAAACGAAAAGTTCTTGGTAAGAAATGAGTTCTCTGGCAAACATAATAGCCTCTCAACTTTTTTTTTCGTAAAATCTCTTAGAAAAACACATTCTTAAGTCAGTAATGACTATTAGTTCCAAACAAGTCTTTCCATGGCACGCTATGAGATATTTTCTTAGTTCTGATTAATACTAGAAGTGATTGAACAAGTAAACGCTACAAATTTGTTGTTTGCCGTTTTTTCGCTCGCATGTTTATGAGGATCAGATTTTCAGAGTAATTTGTCAATAATGTTCTAGCAATTATTTGTTTTGTAGAGGAAGTGGTTATAATTATGTAATTTTGAAAATTGATTTGAACCTTGAATTAATTTAACAACTTTAATAATTTTATAGACAACTGCTGTGCTCAAATAATACCTTTTATGTTTTAAGAGGAAAAAGCAATTTCTCAATTCCGATAATTTTTAGAATTGTAAATTGTGGCGTCATTTTGATTTTTCATTTTGATGGCTTATAAAGTTTCATTATCTTTTTTCTATAATGTTTTCATTGTAACAATTTTAACAGAATACCCCAAGTATCAATGAGATATGTTTACACAAAAACTTAAATCATTTTATATGGGGAAATAAGCATGAAATTTGTGGTTGATCAGTATATGTAGATCTTTCAGTGGCATGAATTTAGTAAGATGAAGAAATCAGATTTCTTAAATTTACAACTTCTTTATTCCAAAGAGATGCAACAATTCGGTATCAATCAAGCCAATGCCTCTGAATATTAGAAGGATGAGAAAAAATAACATGTATTAAATTGCCATATGTATATATTCTTAACCTTCAAATGTTAGGCAGCATTTGCTTGATATTGGTATTAATATCTGCACAGAAATGTCTCTTTTAAATACGCCGTTAATGGCTGAAATATTGCCCAAGCGGCGTAAAACAATAACTCACTCACTCACTTTCTTTTAAATAAGGAAGTTGTAAATCTATTTCCGGTGTTTTGTATTTCTTCAGTATATGTAGTTTTTCTGGTTATTTTTATAAAAAATCTTCATTTATAAATACTCAATCATGAAAGACATTTACTGATTTTACAAACAAGAAATCATGTAGGCACTTCAACCAGTAAACTTTCTTATATCTGTATTTTTGTGTGCTTGTATGTTTTGATTCTTTGTTGACTGCAGACTAATACTAAAAACGTTTTACAACTCTCTCTAATAATTTCTTCACAAAGTACTTTTAATAAAAATTATTTTAAAACTATTTTTTATCCAGGACACAAGGACGAGAACAGCTTTCAAAGATCGGCCTGTTCCAGGAAATCCACAAAATGTGCAGTAAGTTCAAGATAAAAGAGCACTGTAGAAGTTTTAATATTAAACTCATCAAAAGGAAGAAAATGTTTACAAATTGAAAGAGAATGTTAATTAATTAATGTTATCAATGAAAGGAGTCCAATAATGTCAAAAATAGCATCGCCGCTAACATCCTGTCTCCGTGTACAAACGTTACGCTAACTCCACTAATCTGTACCCTGGGCTCAGAAGCTAGATTATCTCGCTCAGCGTGTTTTGGGATATATAGCCAATCAAATGATTTTCTCTTTGAAATTTTATCGAGAAGGTGGCAAGAAAATGATTTGATTGGCTATATCGACGCTCGAGCAAATATAGCTTCTGAACCCAGGGTACAGATTAATGGAGTTAGCGTAATGTTCGTTCCCTGAGCAGGATGCGCCGTTAAAGGCTGAAATATTGCCCAAGCGGCGTAAAACAATAACTCACTCACAAAATGACATCTCAACTTCCCCTCACTTGGATGTAGCTCAGTTGGTAGGGTATCAGCTCATCACCCAGTGTTTCAATTGCTGATTTTGTCATACACAAGGATATGGAGAGATGGGAGTTGTTGCTTCCTTGTCTCGACACTCAGTATTAAAATTATAGAATAATCAACACTTGAACTGGCACTGCACAATGGCTGTCAATACACTTACACAAAAAATTGCCGAATGTACTTTTTTTTGAAATAAGGATTATAGAGTAGTTTAAGCCTGGCTCACTCACTGCGGCAGTCATTAGGGTGATTTAAGAGCTTTGCCAGTGCACCAAATCGAAATCTTCTTAAAATTGAAAAATATGTGTTTTCAAAAATGTCATAAATCGAATCAGGGAAGAAGAGATCCATGCAAAGCTTGTGAGCAGCAAATTAAATTAAATTGAAACAGTTTTCACTCTCGCATGGTTTTGGTTCTATAAATATGAAGCAAATTTTGGGTAGCAAACTTCTAGATGACCGAATGAATGAGAAATTATATTTATGATAAATTTGGTTTGGCTAGGGAAATCTATTTGCTCAACTTCGACTTTGCTTGAAACTTCTCTGTTACATCTTTGACGACAAAATATGAAATTGCTTTGTGTGAGTGTTTTTCAGAATGATAATCACAAACAAAATCTTTGAACTGATTTAAATACATGTATGATACATTTCAATGTTTATATTTATAGAAAATATATTTATCATCATGAAATCATTTTTGCTAACCTTTAAAAAAATTCTTAAATTTTGTATGTACATATATATATGGGTAAAGTACTAAGTTGAAGCAGATTATCTGTTGTTAATCAGGATAGAATATATCTAAAGGAAAATCAATATCAGGAACATGCAGTTATTTTCTGAAAATAGAACAATTTGTAAGATCATTTTTTTCTCTCATTTTGATGTTGTTTAACAGACAATCAAAAGTTTGGATACAAAAAAATATTCAATTATTATATTACACTAGTCTTTCTAGAACATAATAGATACCGGTATATCTCATTTATCATTTTATGTAAGAGAATGAACCTACGTATTTCATCTTTCTTTATGTAATACTTTACCAGGAAATATTTAAAAGTAAGTCTTTGATCTCCTTTGATGCTTTAAAAATATCTAAACTCAATTTGTATTTGTTTCAGAAATCTAACTAGTAGTCAGTTAGAATTTTTCAAAATGCTGGATGAAAAAATAGAACAAGTAAGTATTGATATATGTCATCTGATCGTGATGAAAGACATTTCACTTTGATTTATCATCACATTTTCTTTGTTGAAACCTCAAAGGCAGACATTCAAAAGACCTCTTTAGTTTTTTTTCTAGGAAATGTGTGATAGATCTTGTAAGCTTTCTGTTTGGAAAAGAAAATACTTGATTTTTACATTTTCTGATAGTTTGAAATGAAATCTAAAGACAATCTAAAGAAATGCTAAAGATAATGTGTCATGTATAATAGATGGAAATGATATCAAGAATTTAATAATTTTTTGCTTACAGCAGTCTGTACTTGGATTATCAGATGTGTTCTTTGTACTACTAAATAATATATTCAAGGATGATTATAGTGTACTAAGTAAACCAGGGCCTGGATTTTCAAAGCTCTCTTGGTGCTAAGATAGTCGTAGGCCAATGTTAATGTATGGTACTTATGACTATCGTAGCTCAGTGGTAGAGTGTCATTTCGTCACCCGGGAGTTCAATTCCCGGTTGCTTCATACCAAAAGACATTAAAAGGTGGGAGTTGTTGCTATCTTGCTTTGCTCGGCATTGTAAAAGCAGAACAACGCATTTACTGGCGCTGCACTGTGGCTATCGGGTGCCATAGGCACAAATAGAATTTCCAATGTACATGCACTGAGAACAATAAAGGGTTATCATCATTATTATTATTTAAGTTCAATGACCTAAGACTTAATGTTAAAAGATCAATGTACTGATATCAATGTGCTTGGCCACGACTTGACTCAACACCTTATCACGGTGTGGTGGTTTGTGTTCTTCAGTCACCCTGAGAGCAGTCTAAGTAAACCTAGCCTCAATATTATCCATTTCACTCCTATACTGAGTCAAAAAAGGTCTAGTAGAGGGTCGCGTCAGCCGACCTTTCTGCGACCTATGACCTTCTTCCAACGTTATAAGTGCGAAGGCAGACTATTGTGGCTTGTTAAGCTTGGAGTTCTGATTGGTCAATTCGATACGTGGGCTGACGCGACCCTCTACTAGGCCTTTTTAGACTCAGTATAGGAGTGAAATGGATAATATTGAGGCTAGGTTAACTTAGACTGCCCTGAGAGCTATGTCAAACTGACATTACATGCTTCTGGTAGGGTCACCCAAGTTGGAAAGAGTGACGGATAGAAGCAAGATCCAATTTTAGACTTACTAAATCCAACTGTCAATCACTCTGCCCCTTCCTTTCATCTTTTCCCTCATCCTGTTGATCCTCAGATCTATCTACTCTCTTTTGGATGGCAACATTTACATTCAAAATGGCTGAAATACTGCTGACAGCAGGTTAAAGGGACAGTCCTATCAGTTTTGTTTGGAAACAAAATTCAAGAGGACACAGTGATACATTCTATTGTTTGTCTAATTGTTAAATCTAAAGAAACTAAAATGTTAACCATGCTAACATATATAAATGAGAGTGAAATAATCATGTAATAATCATATAAATAAACACATGGGAAGTACTCTTGAATTTTGTTTCCACAAAAAATACCCAGATAGGACTGTCCCTTTAAACCCACTCACTCAAATTGCCGGCATCTTAATAATGTACTAAGTTCAACATAAGCTGAGGTCAAATCTATTAAAATCAATATTAAAAGGGTGATCACACTGATCAGTGTATATGACGAATGCCTTAATTAAGATCAATGTTTTGAAATAAATGTTTTTAGATAAAACTTCTACAGATATGATCAGTGCCTTTTTTCCCAAAGCACAAAGGTGATCCTAAGTCACTATTAGCCTTTGTGCAATGTTAAAGAATGAACGTAAAGGTCAACCCTATAGTTATACAGTAGAACACGGATATAACGTACTCCAAGGGACCAGCGAATTTAGTTAGCATATCCGGTGTTTGCTACTCGCGTTAAGCTGTCATACATAGGGCTTTTGAGGGAACTTTAAAATTTGTTCACTATATCCGATTGTTTGCTATATCTGAGTTCGCTATATCCGTGTTCTACTGTAGTTGCTTTGTGAAAGGAGGCACAGTATACCAAGACAAATATAAATGGTGATTAATGTTCTAGAGTCACAATTAATGAAATTTTAAATTAAGAAATTGAGAAAAGTATTTTTGTTTACAGGGGAAGGATTATTATGGTGAGGAGTCGTCAGAAGATTGATGATTGCCCTTGTTAAGAGATAGAGACTCTTTTATCCAGCTATCAGTCAGTCAGACGGATAACTGGGTTCAGCTATGTTGCAATGAGGCATTGTGACGACTTTCGACAAGTGCGGTTCCACCAACCGCGTGCTACAAGACAGCTGGTTCATCAAATACGTGTCTGTCTGTCTGTCCTACCAGACACAGATTCCCAAAATGTCTGTGATCCCTTCATAGTTTGATATACTCGCACCAAGAAATAAGTGTCCAGTGTCGATCATCTGTGTTCGTATTGTGATAGTGCTTGGAAGGCTCCATTGCTGAATGCGGACATTTGCTTTGAGATTTAAATGATGATCTTTCTCCTTTCACCGAATATAATCTTCTGGATTTGATTAACCATGTTTTCAGAATTAGAATACTTTTCAAAACCCATTCTTAATCTGATTTTCTGGATTCTCAAGTCATCAACTTCTGTGGATTATAATGTTTTTTCCCTTATAGTTTATATTATGCAGAGTTTGTTTCTGGTAAATTATAGATGAGGAGGAAGAATAATGTTTATCTATATTAAGCAACTGATTTTAATCTTGTCATTATCAATGTGCTGTGATAAATTAATCAAATTTGAAGACCGTTTAACAATATGCTTAATTATTTTGACAATGTTATTATTTGTAAGCCAGAGATTGGTATGTTCCAAACTGTATCATTTGAAAAGTGTCTAGTTTTTAATAATTTTTCTCTTATTTTTCAATTTCTTGCAGTTTTGATTTAAAATTAAGGTTTAATTCCTGTTCAACAGCTAAACTCACATTCTTCAATTCTTAATTGCTATATCCATTTGATAATTTATTGATAATACAAGTTACAATAATTAATGATTCAAATATTTTGATATCCAATTGATAGTAACATGAGCAATGTTCAGACTATTTTTACATTACCCAGAACATCCCACTGGAATTGGAATTTCCGATAATTAGAACACGTCCCAATTAGACCCTTCGCTGTAGATGGGTCTGTTACTTGTCTTGGTCTATAGACTTTCGTTGGTCTATGAATTGTCTTTTAAAATGAGAAAAACTGTTGGAGAGGTTTTAACCTTAGCAGGAAGACATGGCATTATGGATTATAAATTTCTTTAAAAGCTGTGTTTCTGTATAGATTTGTACACCATTTTCAAGCATGAATAACAACTTAAAATCAATATTGAAAGTGGCTTTTGCCAATAAAGTAGTTGGTAATCCATAACTTATTGTCTTTCGAGTTGGAAACATCAAAATTGATCTTAGTACTGGCTCTGCAATTGGGAAATTCATCTTTAAAAATAGACCATGTTTGAGGGGCCAATATTTTAACCTCAACTATGTGTAATAAACACATCATTTTGTATCGCTATTCATATTTTTAGAACATGTGAGTATGATTGCTCTTCAGACTTGATGATTTTATATTATCAGCTTTTAATCTTGTCATGGGAGTAGTCAGTTATTCATATTTCAATATGTTCCAAAAGAAATCAGGTCTTGATATTTTGTCTGTAATGTTAAACATTACACAGAAAGGATATTACCTCAAAATGTGTCAGATATATTTTCAATATAATAGAAGGCTTATAAAATTCCAATAAAATTTCACAAATTCAAATCCTTTCAACACAAAATTCAAAATTTAAGGTTCATTCTGCTCCATAATTTATCATTATCATGAAATATCAGAGACTCTCAGAAAGTCTACAAGACCCCAAACAGAGCCTGTTCTGGCTTTAATCAGTTAGGTTCCACTTTGGTAAATTGATTTTGGCCTCTTGTGAGGATGGTATACTCACTTAAAATCAATGGAACAATGTTTTTGGTTTGTCAACTGTTTCACATGCTATTGAGCTAACTGATACGATTTTGGATTTGTTTAAAGTTGGTCTTGTGGTCAAGCACGTTTTTTGATAATTCCTACTGCTTCATTTAGTTTAAATACATTGTCTTTCAATTGAAACCATATATTTTCATTTTCCTGACATCACCTTATATTCCCCCTAAAAACATGCTACTGCCCCTTTAAACCATTCCTTAACCCTGTACAAGCCGCTCTGAAATTTTCAAGAATCACTTTTCTTTAGCAATCCCAGAAAATTTTACTAATTCATGATCAAAGAAAGGTTTGTCCTTCAATAAATTCAATAGCTTGTTATTAAGGGTTATTTATATGGTCAAATGATAATGTTAATCCAAATTTTAATAAAACTCTTCTTAAGCTCTTTATACAATATTCAAATTTTAGGTAGAAATATACAAGATTTTTTTAGCAAATTGAAAATTATATTAAACATGTTTTGAAAATTTCTCTATTGCTGGCTTAAATGTATATCTTTTGTTTGTCATTCCATTCATTTTGTACAATTTGGAACATATCAATTAAGACTATTTGAGTTCTGAATAATGTAATTTTAAAATTCATGTTTAACAATATTGTCATAACATGTGCCAGAGCATATTTATATAAAGAGAAAATATAATCAATTAATCATTTACAAGGAATTGTAGTGGGTTTATTTTTATTTTTCCTAAATATCTATGGGCGTATCATTTTTAAGAGCGCTTTATCAAACTTTTCAAGCATTGAGATAGTCCTCAAACAATATCTGATGCAATCATCTTGGTTATTATTCTTAGAACTTCTTAAACAACTTCTTTACTATAAATAATATATCACTTAATTCAATAGTCAAGGGAAAAATGTAAACTTACTTAATTTTCTCTCTCGTTTGTGTTATAGAAGATCTTTCTTAAAATATTTGTGTTGCGGTTGGTCTATCTTCCTTACCGGTAAGTTGATTTACAACAGAATGGGAATCTTTATCATTCTTTCATCATTTACCAGTTATTCAAACTACTTCATATTTGTCAATATCATTTTATATTTGTAGCAATCAAAAGAGAAAGGGTTGCATATTTGACATGAAATATGAAATCTATTATATGTATACATAATTGTTGTTTTGTTGCTGTTGAGAGGTTTATTGTGCTGTTTATTGTTGTTTATCACATTTGTTTATATAACTTATGTAAAAAGTCATTTCTTGTATATGCAGTGCATATACTTAATTTACACCAGACTCTGTACATATGGTGTTTATTTATCTCTTTTTGCAGGGCAGTTAAGTAGAGAAATTAATTATTGTGGAAGATGGGGTCAAACAAGGATTCTTTTTCTCTCCTTCATTCTTAATATAATTATCAAGAAACTTTTTTTTGTGTGTGTAAAAATCTAATTTACTCTAAATATTTCTTTTCAAACAATAACAACACTAGAAATTATTTCATAAACTCGGAGAAAAAAATTCACTGGGGAGTTTATGTTAAAAAAAGGTATTATATACGATTTTTTATTAGATTTGTTATTTCTGAATTGCTTTGTTAGAAAATGATGTATTGATGAGAGTTCACGTTAAAAACATTAACTGCATTACAATATCCTTACAAGGGTAGAATGATTAAAAACTAAAAATATGAACGCTGTCAAACTGTTCCTCTGAGAGATTGAACATTACCAATTATGATCATAATTTTTTTTACCTTATTGTTGACAAGTATTGTTATATGTCAGTATCACAAATTCCTTTCTCAAAAGCTGTGAATAAATGCATAATAATTCTATATGTAGTTGATAGAACAAAAATTTAAGTTTGTAGTAACAAAAACTGTGGAATAATTTGACCTTAGTTTATGTAAAATCAAGTACAGTCTCTTGAAGATAACTGAAAAAATTCTTCCTGTTTGCAATAAAATTAATTTTTGAATTTGAGGTGAGGTAAAAATTCATACTTCAGTCCAGGAAATGGACAAATATATAGATTTATCTAAGCTGGTGTGTGGCAGGGTTGTTGTATCGAATGCCTGAGATTTTAACTACTTGATAATCTATATAACCATAATAATATGATATTCAACTTGAATAAACAAAACTATGTACAACATTTAATTCATCTGCTGAATATTTAGGCATGAAAGTTTAGTCATATTAATTGTTCATGATTTATAAAAAATATTTTCATTTATCAAAATTCAGTCATTTAGTCAGAGGAAAGAAGACTAAAAATTATATTTGTTATGCTTTAAAATGTATTTTGCCTTTTGTATGTATTGAGAATTAATGATTTAATATTATAAATTTGAAAAATTATTTCATTTCTCTATTAACTAGACAAAATGCTTTGTTATTTGTATTCTTCAGTAGGCCTAACTTATCAACTGCCAAAAATAGTTTTACCTATTGAAGAAAATCTAACCAAATATACATTTATTCAAGATTATATTTGGCAACTTTGCTTATGATTTTGTATGTACTGGTATACACTTTTCATTGGATTTATATCATTAGTTTTATCGTTACTCAAATAATTTCATTTCTTAAATAGTGCCAGTAATATTTTTCAACAAAAGATGATTCTTTTGATTCATTGAATATTTTGGAATGCTGAAATTTATCAATTTCTATCAACATGTTGTATATCTAGTTAATGAATTATTTTGTATTCAAATGTCATCTTTATTTAACGTAAGTGTATTTGTACCTGCAGAGCTCCTTCAATTATATAATTCTAGGTTTGTGACAAGGTCAATACCTGTATTATAGACGGGAAGAAAACCATATTGGCTAAGGAGGAGGTCCAAGGTCAATATTGTTTTTCTCAGGTGTATGTAAATAAGTTTTGACCAAATTCACCAGTTCATAATGGTTTTATGATGTCTGGGCTGTAAAATGAAGAAAATAAATACAGCCATGAAGAGCATATCAACTCCATTGTAAGCATGGACAGGCCAATGATGTCATAATTACAATAGCATTACGTCATGAAATAACAGTTAATCATCATCAAATCTATTTTTAGTAACTAAATATCATTTTTGGTCGGAATTGGTTTTTGATGGAATAGTTCTCAGGGTATTGAAGTCTGACCGTGGGTACAAATATGTTGATGCACTGTAGCCAGATGTTGAATTTTGATTTGTCACTTGGACGAATATTGCTTTTTTTTGTTAATATTTCAAAATGATCTTATCTTTTTAATACTGATTAGGGTCAAATTTTATTTTCATTAGCAGTTTAAATGTATCAAGTATATGATTTTTAAGTTCAAATGCTTATATCTCCAGTTTAACAAATATGTCAGATTTAAATTTTATTTATGATGTGAAATGACAATACATTACAGGCAGATCAAATATTTTTCCTTAGTTTTAAATTTTTTTTACATTTATGTTATGTATCAAATTACTAAACTTACACATTTACAAAGTTTTGAGAATAGTAAACAGTAGTTACGATTAAAGTGAAAATGATTTGTCTAGAGTGATCGAGGCTTAAGAATAACAAAAAAGAAAATGAGCTTGGTTAATTAATGATATGCAACTGATTTGACTGAGGCCAAAAATGATTGTAAAAACCTTGGAAGCTACACATACTTCTCTATATCTGGCCTAGATGTCAACACACAAGAGTGATCACTTGTTAGCTTTGATTTGACCGATGCTAGAGCATTGTATATGGTTTTACTTCTGTAGATAAAATTGGACCAGTAACTGTTTTGCTCTACAGATCTTTTTTCTTGACAGAGCCCTATCATATTAATTGAAATTTGTATAGTTTATTACATATCCTGATAAATCTCATTGAAATCAGTGAGAAACTCTGACTCTTACCTTGTTTTGTTGCTGATCCAAGAAGTGCTCTATAGGGATCATGTCAGGTGGCCTTGTCTGTGACTTTTCATTTTCATTGGTAAAACAATCAAAGGCCCATTAACATATCAAAATCATGCCGATAACTTTTTAGCCTTTATATTGCTATTCGCAAAAAAATGCAACCTGATATAACCCCTATGGATACATACTCAGATCAGAAGTGCAGAGTGGTATGAGTGATATGTTTAGTCTGATTTCAGTGAGATTGATATCCTGATGCAAGTGTACATGTGCTAGCTCTGATGTTTAACCATGCAACCTTGTGAATGTTTATCTGTGCAATCTTGGTTCCTTTCCATATACACTCTCTGAAAAAAATTAATCTTGTTCAAGGCCTATACTTTGTATGGAAGTAGAGACAATGTTTTATTTGAATTATTATTTCATTATCTTATGATTTTAATTTCTTTTTCTCAGAACAGGTCCAACAAAATAACTTTTTGAAAATCCCTAATTGTCTCTAGTGGTTCTACACTATGCCAGAATATCTTATTTCCAGTTCATGGTCAAATGTTTTGCTATTCTCACTGTTGATGAGTTGATGAATTAGCTCCCAGGATGGTATGGTATTTCATCAGTTATAGGGTTAAATCTTTATGGCCATCAGAGAGTGTATATGATGCCTATGTTTCACATTTCATTAGATTTAAAACCTCTGTGCAATAGTGATGAACCTTCTCTATGTTGTAATGATTTCCTTCTTTCGCAATTCTCTTCATAACTTTTTAAATGCAAACAACTCAAAAGATTTGGGAAAACAATTTTAAGGTTAGTAACAAAAGTTTGAATATCTTGTAAATGAAGTTATAATTTATTAAAGTGATAGACTTGGGTAATGATTTAGATAAAAGAACAAACATTCTTATTAGATTTATTTATATTTTTGGGGGAATTCTTGGAGTCAAGGGAACGGCATTACCAAAACAAAAATAACCTTTTTTAATTAATTAGTCTAAATTATTTAATTTGTTTTTAAGTTTGAATTTCTGTATCGACACACTGAGACGTCCAAATCTAAAAATCAAAGAACTTGTAACCCATAAATTTTTTTTTTAGATGAATGATAATTTCATACCTACATGTACATTTATGAATCTAGCATAAGTTCATCTTTCCCTTTTGGACACAAAAAGAAGTCACTTTTAGGTGAAAAGTGAGGTCAGACAGGGAAGATGTATGACTCCATACTATTTTCAAACTTCATTATGTTTATCTTATAGAAAGATCTCAGATTTTGAATATAACCTTTTAAATTAGGCTTCCAAGTGAAGATTGCTTCATGCTTCAATGCCTGCCTATGATATTCTAGTCTCTCAAAACGGGTCTTCTTGAAGAAATCAACTTGCACTCAACTGTTCAAGGTAGTTAGATCTCGGTGCACTTGTGTTGTCAGAAGTCCTGGGTTTGAATCCTGTTTGTCAACCAACCACAGGGAAAAGGTTTGCGACTCATATGTATAATTATACTCTGTAACCAGACTTTGGTGAATTAATCACAAACGTGAACAAAAAATCTTGTGTCTCAAATGTATAATCATGCAAATTTCTGTATAACAATTTTTGTGAATTAATCACAAAGATATTGAAGGTCTGGTGTCTCAATATAATAAACTCATGCAAATTTCTGAAAAAGGACTTTATTTCTTCAAGAATATACAACTTAAAGATATGCTCAATATGCAACTTTGCTAGTTTTGTAAGACTTTGTATAAAAGCAATATATAAATGCTTGTGCACAAATTTGTCTCCCTATGCTACATGCTGTAGCGACTCATGCCGATAATTTAATGCATTCTCAATTCAATAAAATGTACAAAATATTACAGTGTTGTGTTTTCATTTATTCAGATATTTGGCATAACCGTTTGGGTCGTTTTACTATTTCCTTCTCTTCAGCCTAAGACTTTGCATTAAAAAAACCACCTTGACATCTATTATAAACGTGTCAAAAAAATACATAATTTTTGTCAGTATCATTTCGTTTGTTATGCACTTTTGTTAGAATGTTATATGAATAATATCAAAAGAAAATTTCAAAAATACATGGATTAAATTTTATTGCAAAAAGTATTATTGCAATATTTGTAAAGTCATCAAAAAACGGTTGTGAGACATAAATAGCACCGTATAGGACAATAATACTGTCAAGTATTTGGTTTACACTGCTGTACATAGTACATATACAAAGTTTACTTTATTATGTACATAGTGTACCCAATTTTGTACTGTAAAATTTAATAAAGTTTTTAAACAATTTGACGACCGTCATCAACAAAAGCTATGAAAAATAAGTAGGCTTGATTTTACAAAATATGAATCTCTATCTAGCAATATGCAAAAGTGAGCAACGTCTATGATATAAGTAACATTTGAGATGAAGTTTTTTGTACAAGATATGTTTTGTTGATACAATTCCCGAGGTAAGAGCATTTCCACAAAATGTCACTTTCCATAAGTAATGTTTTAATAGTTGATGTTTTAAGGCACATATCAAGAAAATGTTTTAAAAAATATGATGACACCAAAATCTTTCTAAGAAATGTCAAGTTGTTTTTAACAAATATTCTAAATGACTCCTTTTCAAAACTTATTTTCAAACTGAAATTCTTAAAAAACGGTTATGTACAATAATCGTTCTGTGGAAACCCCTTAACCCCTATAAAAGAACTGACAAAATTAATACTGATTGAGAGTACAACTTTAGCAACTATAAACATAAATCTATGCTCTGAATCACTCATAAACATAAAATGAATGTTTCTATTAAAATTTAATAATTTTACAAAAAAATCATCATACAATTTATATTCAATAAAAATGTTCATTTATGAAACTAGTAAGGCCAAGCGGAGACCGATATGTGAATGATGAAGGTAGTTTTATACTGTATATGAACTCTTCTGTTATCGTAAGATTGCGCTCTCACTTTAATTCTATACACTTGGTTGTCCTCAAGGGGCTCTACTGTGTAGACTACGCCCTTACCGTTCTCGAGACGAATCTTGAAGTTCGTTTTCGGGTCATTTTCTAGAATCCTAAAAATAGTCTGAATAAGAATCTCGTCATTTTGATTATATGCAGTCAGTCGAATCAAATCTTGTGCGACATTTCCACTGGGAAGAGACAATGTCCGAAATTCGATTACATCTGCGTACTTTGCTCCAGGCGGACACGGAATATTGGGATTGACACATTCAAGGACACAAAATCTGGAAAAATTAAAAAAAAATTTAGGCAACCAAAGAAATTTAAGTTCCTAGATTTGTATTGTTTGGATGGTTGCTCTTTAGGAATATGCTTTTTCTTTGAACCTTACAGATGTATAAGAATGAGGAAAGATGCAAAAGTTTTTAACATCTATGCTAATGACATTTCAAATCTAAATTATCAAAGGAAGAAATTACGTCTTACAGAATCTCTCACATGACATTGACAAAATTGATTTTCAGGATCCCTATCAGTTGAGCAAATTTTGGAATATGTTGGAAAAAAGTAATTCTTTTTTTTAATAAACTTTGCTTTTTGTAATGAGAAATCTTGCATGCAACTTTTCACTTACACAAGATCAAAGTTGCTTTTAAAAAATATGGCCCAAAATATCTATGAAGCAATGAATCTTTTGTGGCATATAAATATAAGAATTGGTAGTATACAGTCCGATTAAAATCTGCCTAGTCTCCTCTAGGTCGCATGTTCTGATGTAAGCTCAGCAAACTCATCAGTTCTCTGGCATAAACAATCAAAGGATAGAGGCAAGCCAATCCTGCTCGATGCACCCTGCTTTCAACAAGATCACCGTTAGCAGTATTTTAAGCTCAATAATGTGATTCGTCAGCTAACAACCAGGTTTTGCCTGCACTAAACTTGTAAAAAATCATGCGACCTACAGAGCTTCGGTCAGACCTAACAGGGTATTTTGTTTTATCAAAAGAGTTCATTTTTAAATGTTCATTCCTCAGAACTAGGCTTATTTTAATCAGACTGGGGTACTTTATCTGACTGAGTGGTTTGGTCTTTTGCATCATCTAGTCTTACTTTCCCAAAATATCTATAGACAATTAATCTTTTGTGATGTATAAAAAGAGAATAGTTAGTATACTGACTGAGTGGTGGGGTCCCTAGCGTAGTCTAGTGGACAGGGTGTGTCTATACACTGGTGAGACCCAAAATATCTATAGACGATTTTTATTTTTGTGATGTATAAAAAGAGAATAGGTAGTATACTGACTGAGTGGTTGGATCTCTGGCGTAGTCTAGCGGACATGGTGTGTCTATACACTGGTGAGACCCCCGGGTATTGAAGCACATCTTCTCGGAGCCACAGTTGATCCTCCGCTCCACGCATTCGTTGATGTCTGTAACAGAATGTTCTCGTTTAACATGTTCTTGCCTTACAAGGACACACAGGATACTCATGCAACAATCTAGAAACAACAGGCAGTTTGGAACAATCGTTGCATCTGTAACAGAACGTCCTCATTTAAAGGGCCTGTTCTAGGGACATTCGGTCGGCCATTTTAAGATGGTGAAAATTCATGGCCTGTAGACAATATGCAGTTTTGTATGACAGTAACTCAAATACCACCCTGGTGAAATTTTTTTACTTCCAGTGGAAGATTCATGCACAATTAGTGTAAAGGGACAGTAGAACAAAGATAAATTTAAACCAGGGATCTCAATCAAGACTAAATCAGTTGTACAGTTACCATTGACATGGAAGCCTGATCAGTCAATCTCCACTTTTCCTTTCATATGTTAAGGTTTTTCTGTAAGCTTGCCTTTAAACTTTGACAATATAACACTTAGCTGTTTTTAAGCTTATTTACAATACTCTTTCATATCAACCTTGAGTGAAACTCAAGTTTAGCTAAAAATATTTGCTCTCGTTATTCTTGCTAGCATTGAGAATTAATTTGAAAATTTATATTTCTAGTGAAAACATTGTTAGGTTGCACATTCAACCTGTAAAATCAACAACTTACAAATTATTTACATCTATAACTTTCTCCATTGACATAAACCTGACAATAGAGAAACTCTGAAGATTGTTCCATGATTAAGATTACTTTGGCATAATGAAATGGAATGATAATTGCTTGATTAAAGTTTTGGCATAATAAAATGGAATGATAATTGCTTGATTAAAGTTTTGGCATAATAAAATGGAATGATAATTGCTTGATTAAAGTTTTGGCATAATGAAATGGAATGATAATTGCTTGATTAAAGTTTGGCATAATGAAAAGGAATGATAATTGCTTGATTAAACTTTTGGCATAATAAAATGGAATGATAATTGCTTGATTAAAGTTTTGGCATAATAAAATGGAATGATAATTGCTTGATTAAAGTTTTGGCATAATGAAATGGAATGATAATTGCTTGATTAAAGTTTTGGCATAATGAAAAGGAATGATAATTGCTTGATTAAAGTTTGGCATAATGAAAAGGAATGATAATTGCTTGATTAAAGTTTGGCATAATGAAAAGGAATGATAATTGCTTGATTAAAGTTTGGCATAATGAAATGGAATGATAATTGCTTGATTAAAGTTTGGCATAATGAAAAGGAATGATAATTGCTTGATTAAACTTTTGGCATAATAAAATGGAATGATAATTGCTTGATTAAAGTTTTGGCATAATAAAATGGAATGATAATTGCTTGATTAAAGTTTGGCATAATGAAATGGAATGATAATTGCTTGATTAAAGTTTTGGCATAATGAAATGGAATGATAATTGCTTGATTAAAGTTTTGGCATAATGAAAAGGAATGATAATTGCTTGATTAAACTGACTCCCCAGGGATGTAGGAATGAAATGCATCTATTGAAAGAGAAAGAGGAACAGTTCTCTTATTTAAATATAACATAACTACCGGTATTATCCTTGTTGGAATACTACAGAGTTAATAAATGGTAAATTATGGTTGTAATGTTAACCAGGGGACGATGGAATACCCTATAGTGAGTTAAAATGTATAATAATGGTGGATATATTAACCAAGGAATGAAATGCATCTATTGAAACTGAGAGAGGAATAGTTCTCTTATTTAAACATAACTATTATCCTCACTGGAATAGCACACATAATTGATATGTTAAATTATGGTTGTACTATTAACCAAGGGACGATGGAATACCCCATAGAGAGTTTAAATGTATAATTATGGTTGTAATTCTTAATAAGGGATGATGGAGTACCCTAAAGTGAGTTTAAATGTATAATAGTTGTGAGTTTTTTTAACCAAGGGATGATTGAATAAGCCAGGGTGATGTCATCTTCCTACGCAAAGCCTAAAACGCCAGTTTCCGAACTTCAGTTTTATGCCTTGCTGCATACCCTTGAGTTTTCTATGCTTGCTGTCTAGCTTACTATTAGAGAAAGTAGTAGTCCAATCAGAAAGTAACTGGAGGTTGCTAACAATCGCCTGTAGGGACGCTGATATCAGCATAGAAAACTCAAGGGTCTGCAGCTAGGCATAAAACTGTCAGTTCAGAGATTGGCGGTTTAGGCTTTGAGTAGGAAGATTGGGTGAATTTAAATGTTTAATTATTGTTGTAATATTAACCAAGGTACAAGCGACAATTGGGTGGTATGTTATCACTGTGCTTGTATATATTTCTACGGTAACATACTAGGTAGATATATTTGGGATCGTACTACATGTATCTACAATCTCCAAGTTGGTAGGCTGTTGGTTGGGTGCCTATGTTGCCTGATTCTGAGGGTGTTGGATTCACATCGAAACTGAATCTGTTTTCGATTTATTTTTTCTAAGAAAATTTTTTAAATTGACATTTCATGAGACAATGACAAAAGTTCTCATACTGATTTTTTCCCAAAAAAACTATTGTTATTGTGATAATTACAGTATAATCTAAACCCATTTTCGTCACAGAAACTTTACTACATTCTCTCTGTATTTTGAGGGTTCATATACTAATGAAACCAGTGATTTTTGTTAGATATCTTTATCAAAAGTTAATTTGATCAGTTCACTTGAGAGAATTGAATTTGTTTCACCCCAAAACAACTGATATTGACCTTCATCTCACAACTGACGTAACTAAAGACCACAGTATCAGTTCCAATTATCCAAAAGTCGATCAACCTTATTTTAATGAATCATTCCTTGTTAAACTGGTGGATTATGAACCTATCATAAATTACAATAATGTTCTTCCAAAACATTGTCTCCTTACTTATCTTTTACCTCTTTTAAGTTTTGCTTAACTTATGCCTAGGCGTAATCATGAAATTTGTTGCAGTCTCCTCATTAAAGAGAAAAAATGCCAACTGTCGGAAACTTCCAAAGGCATACATCTTTAAGCCTCTAAATCCTCCCAAATTGACCAAAGCCACAAATAAGTATGAGGTGCTTCCTAAGTGTGTTGCCGAAGGGCTATGAATTAGGATCAAATACACCTGATTAGAGTCAATGTCAAATTGCTATCAACCTACGGCCATCATTCAGTTGAATGTATAAAAAAAGAACAACTTTTTTTCTCTCTTTCTGTTTCTGTTGTCAGGAAGTTGAACCAAAGAAGCGAGCAGGACATTGAGAGGTCAAGAAAGAAATGGAGGAAAAAGAAACAAGAAAATAAAATTATCTTATCAAGGAAATATTTATGTCTTGGATGTTAAAAAATTGTATTGAGTAAGTGCTTAACAAAATATCCGTTTTGTTAGCAATCCTTGCCTGTTCAAAGGGTTCCCTCCCTTTTCAACTTTCAAAATTTCTCAATCTGCCACTTATGAAAAGTAGCTTTGATGGTTTTTCATCCTTGTTGTTATATAATGTTTCATATCATGGGCATGTAAGAGTTATCATATTCTCTTGCTGCAAAGATTCATGGTGGGGTGGGGTGGGGTGAGGTGGGGTGAGGTGGGGTGAGGTGGGGTGGGGTGGGGTGGGGTGGGGTGGGGTGAGGTGAGGTGAGGTGAGGTGAGGTGAGGTGAGGTGAGGTGAGGTGAGGTGAGGTGAGGCGAGGCGAGGCGAGGTGAGGTGAGGTACGGTACGATGAGGTACGGTGAGGTGAGGTGAGGTGAGGTGAGGTGAGGTGAGGTGAGGTGAGGTGAGGTGAGGTGAGGTGAGGTGAGGTGAGGTGAGGTGAGGTGATCTGAGGTTTAACGCTGCTTTCAACTGTATTTCACTTATATTCATTGTATATCATGCTTGCTAGTATTATTGCAGGGAGAAAGTATTGTGGCTATGAAACCTACTAGTATCAGCCGGAACTAGAGAACCATAGGTGGTACTGCCCAGAAACTTTGTGTAGCATTGCACCAAACCTGAACTGTCTTTAGAACAGTTCTCTACTGCAGACAAAATTGCTGAGCCCCTGGTAGGATTTGAACCAAAGCCTAATGTGCTTACCACTGTGTTATCCGGCCCATCCCATAGAGTTAAAGACTACAAAATTCCACATACTTTGCTGCATCAAATTCAGTTCTGCACTAGCTAATTCCAGCCAGTATTTCAGGTTTCAAGACAATCTGTGTTTGGTGCAGAAGTTCTTTCAACTTTCGATGGTTCAAATGCTTGATCTTGTTGATGGAAGCTATTTAACTGATTGCTATCTAAATAATAGTTAATTTATTCTAAAACAAAAGAATATCATAAAACAAAAATCTTCAAATGAAATCCATTACAAAATTACTTTTGTAGTCCTTTAAAAATACTTCTTATCATGAAAGACAAAATTCCATTTGGGGTAAAACATGATTAAAGGTAATCAAGAGGACAGAATCCATCAGCTGATTCCACCACAAATCTTCAAGATAAATCATTCCTCTTTTCTCAACATGCTTAGAGCTTTACTGTCATTGATCTTTTCTACAAATCAATAATCTTACATTACTTTACTTCGCTGTCCGTCGATGTAAAAAACCTCCCTAACCGTTCTTGATAACAAATCTAGGGGTTGTTTAAATCGATACCCTTATAAAGACATTCATGTAAGACATACATGTACAGTTAAACTGCCTTAGAAATATTTTTATCTGAAATTAATTCTCAACAAAACTACATATACTTATACAGTGATAATTATTAATTAATATATAAATTATACAGACGACGTTTTTTTCAAATTATTATATGAATATTAATATAACGCACATATCCATCCACTCTTGGTTGCTCAAGGCGCTTGTTTAAAGATAAATAGATTGAAAAATTTAAAATTGCATTCAAAAGTTAATAGACATTGAAATTGTTTAAACATTTTTTATGTAAAAACCTGTAAATAGCATTGATTTAAGTGGAAATTTATAATTCTGATATATTATCCAAGTCTCAACCCCACCCTTCTATCTTCATGATTTAGATTTGATTCACTTATCAATTAGTTTCAATTTCTAATTGACCATCAACTTTCAATTACAAACCTATACAGAATAAAAATTGTTGTTTCATAATGCCAAGATTACACAAAGATATGAATAACAAATGCAAAACAACTATATGTATTATCCAAAGGAAGAGGTTCTGTTAAAACTTCAGACAGAATTTGGACATATTTTCAAGACCATAACTACTAACATAATAATTATTGCTTCAGACAAATCTACAAATCCACTTTTAAAAGAGAAAGTTTATAAAAAAAACTAAAAAAAACTTTGTTTGGTAACCAAAGTTGAATAACAATCTCATGTTCACAGCTTACAATGTATGTTGATGAATAATTCCATTTTTTGTTTTGCATTTATTCAAGATACAGTAAATTCTCTATTAATTCAACATCTCCAATAATTCAAACATATAATACTTTCTGTGGTCATGCAGCGTACAAATTCAGAACTCTTCTAAAGTTTCAACCAAGTGACAAGAGTTTATGCTCCTATGATTCATGCATAGCTTGAAATAATTGCTTAATTTTCCCCTAAAAAATAATTTTATCTACTGCAGCAATCTATGTGAAATATTTTTATTTTGATAACATCACCATTATTATGTGAACCTCTTTAAAATCTATGCATTGATATCACACATTTACTTGTTATTTATCCAATATTTATACCATAGTGCCAAATGATCCAACAAAAGTGTAAAATGGTTCAACCATAGACCTTTTTTGAAATCTTTCGAAAAACGTTATGAAATTCACAACGAGACAACCGGTTACATTCCTTCTGATACCAGGAATGAAAAATGTCTCTGTTTACTACTGTGTTGATAAATAGCGAACTTATTTTGTCGCCTCGTTAAAGCTTCCGCTCTTGTGTCATTTCCGTCTCCTTCTCCTGTATTTATCACAATTATAAGCCAGATATAGCATGTACAACTTGTAAATCTCTCCCACAGAACAGGTAATGTTATTAGCTAGCTAAATCCATTACGCAAAGCACAAAAGAGCAGTAACTTGCAGGTATTATTGTTATAAGTCAGACAGTCCTGTCCAAACTGCATTACCTTTTGCTTTATTAT
The DNA here is from genome assembly GCA_916613615.1 of Steromphala cineraria. Lineage (NCBI taxonomy): Eukaryota > Metazoa > Mollusca > Gastropoda > Trochida > Trochidae > Steromphala > Steromphala cineraria. The sequence continues at coordinate 23,774,869 of OU744735.1, read as the reverse complement.
ATGACGACATGGCATTTGTGTTTATCTTTAGTTCAAATGTCAGATATATTCTGTGAATTCAAATCTTTGATTGTCGAGCAAATACATTTTTTCTGCTATCATATTATCTTAACATGAATTTCGGTAAGAATTAAAGTGCTTTTAGAATCTGTGTTTTAGATTTATCAAGTCCAAAGAATCAATTATTACCAAATCTGGAAACCCTGTTTTAAGTAGTCTTTAACTGATATCAACTTGGTGTTTTTCAGTCTCTTTCTATTGCTCAGCTGATATTGCATGAATGCACAAACCAAATTTATTACACAGCTTTTGTTTTCAAATTGAAAAATAAATACTTTCATTAAATAGACTTTTAAGAGAGAATGAGAAGACACTTGAAAAATTGTATTTATGCATTTGAATACCGAATGGTCACTAACAATGTTGAATATCTTTAACATTACAATAATGAGTATATTAAAAGGAGTTATTTAAACGGCGCACAAGTCATTGTAGAAAATCATAGTAAATCACTCCAAGCAATGTTACATTGCTTTAAGCACTCAAAACAACCTTCACAAGGTACCTTACTGCTTGGTGAAAGAGAGGCACAGTTGGATAAATTCCATTCCCCTTTGTGATATCACTATTCTCACACTCAAGATTCAGTAAGGTGAAACATTAGTTTATCCAACCATTAAATCGGTCACCAATCTGGCAAACCTGGCCCATAGTTTCTGGACTTCACTAATAGAGGTCAACAGAGGTAAAACCTTAACAAGGAAACTCTACAGAAACATGTAATCTCTTTTATGATGGATTGACCTGATATATGACAGACATTAACCGTACATTACAGTATTTGATCCCTACAAAGCCAATGATTCTCCAGCCATTGGAACTGATTTGGTCTTCACCTTGTTTCAGTATTTACAAGAACATGGCTGCCTTATGAAATATATATACCCATTCCACAACTTTAGAAAGTCTGTACACAATGATTGACAATGGACTTGACATAGCAAACAACTCTAATAAAAATAATAATAGTCCATTTATATAGCGCATATATCCATGCACATTGCATGCTCAAAGCGTTGAGTGACATATTACCCCTGGTCAACGAGTACAGAACACAGGAGAATACAACCGTTCGCCTTTCAGGCACTCACGGTTTAAACGTTGTGACAGTTCCTAACTGTTTGTAACAAAAACTCCTAAAATCCTACTTTTTCTGCTTACAATGTGAACATACAGAGTTTTCAGAGTATTTGTTTTCTTTCTAATGAATCGCTGTAAGTATTCTCAACTTAAGAGGATTTACTCTTTGGGACTTCAGTAAGAATTAATCTGGTAAATGGATAAAACCTTCTAATCCTGTAATAGAAAAATTTAACTCAAAACAAACTTCTATCTATTTCTATTTCCTTTCATGTCCACAAAGGAATTCAAAAATGACCAGGCACAAAAAAAAATTAAGACTAATTAACTGAAGTGCCATCCATTAACTATACGTTAAGGTTACCTTAGTGACTTGAAGTCACCTTATAGTGTTTTGGCACCAAGGGCCAACTTGCAACCTTCTAAGAGGACTATGATGATCAGTGAATCTTATCTATGCTTTGAAGACACATTTAGTTCTAAGTGCGCTTAGGAAAATTCATTTAACAGTAAGTTGGCTTTGTAAAGTTAAACCATATTTTGACTTTTCACTCTTTTCTTAATTTGCTGTCATACACATACTCTGTACATCAGGAAAGATGAAATATAGTAGACTAACCCTAGATGAAAATGGATCTGCTCTTTGTTAGAATACATTGACATATTTATATACGTATTCATATTGATCATGGTTCCACATTAATCCTATTGCAACAATAGCCATTCATTAGTACATTTCTATAAATATTAGTCAATTTCAAAGACGCCAAAAACATCAATATGCACATATTTTCTCTAATTTCATCTATTGTCCTTCAGACTGACAGTCATTGCTTTTAACTAGCCAGGCATCCTTTTCACTAGCCCAGCATCTACTTGACTAGCCCAGCATCCCTTTCACTAGCCCAGCTTTCTTTTAACTAGCCCAGCGTTCTTTTAACTAGCCCAGCGTTCTTTTAACTAGCTCATCGTTCTTTTCACTAGCCCAGCATTCTTTTCACTAGCAAAGCATTCTTTTCACGAGCCATGGCTACTGGCCTAATATGCTAAGTGCTAATGTTGAACCCTGTTGAGAGAGCAACATTTAACCCCTTTAAAGGGGCAGTAGCACGTTTTTGGGAGGAATATACGGTGATGTCAGGAAAAGGAAAATTAATGGTTCCAATTGAAAGACAATGTATTTAAACTAAATGGAGCAGTAATAATTCAAATATTTAACGTAAAGTTTAGCCATGCGATTCCTTTTTCTTACAGAAAATGAATTAAAGGTGTTCACACAAAAATGGCGGCCTATGTATTTTATGTGAATCTTCATACTTTGTCCTCCGACTATGGATGATTGACTTGTGTAATGACATTTTTGACACTGTCAAAATAATACATTTAACATTAACTTACAATTATCACTGAAAATTTTAAAATATAAAATTATCAAAAAACGTGCTACTGCCCCTTTAAAGTCTTGATTCTTATGGTAAGGGAACAATTATTTTCTAGAACAGTTACTGCCCTTTCTAAAGGTACATTAATTGACATATACTAGGATTTAATTTATTGACTTGATAAATAAGATTTTATCCCTGTAAATCTCTTGATCATCTATTAAGAGACAAGCGAAAAACCTTCCTGGTATCCACAGAAATCTTCTCCAATATGTATGACAGTCCCTGCTCCATAAGAACATCAGCACTGAATGTACTACTGGCAACTGAAGACAATGTGTCCACTGACCTAGCAACAACTTCATCGATCAACCGTGATGAAGATAGTCAAGTGCATTAAATGACATGTTAGTACGTTACAAAAGTCGTAATTAACTGATCAACCGTAATGACAGAAATGTCAATCAAATTGCTAATGGCAGAACCTGACCTCAGGTAAAAATAACCTACCTTTATCAATATTTAGCGATTTGTATACTGACTCAATAACACATTTACCTTAAAGGGGCAGGAGCACGTTTTTAGGGGGTATATAGAGTGATGTCAGGAAAATTAAAATTAATGATTCCCATTGAAAGACAATGTATCTAAACTAAATGGAGCAGTAATAATTCAAATATATAATATATATGAAAATTAGCCATGCAAATCCTTTGTCTTTTCAGAAAATTAATTAAAGGTGTTCACACAAAATGGCCGCCAATGGATTTTATATGAATCTTCATACTTTAACTCTGGATGATTGGCTTGTGTAATGAGATTTTTGACACTGTCAAAATGTTACATTTAGCATTGAAAAATTTAAAAAATAAAATTATCAAAATAACTTGCTAGGGCCCCTTTAATGAAGAGAAGAAAATTTAACTTAAATGTACTAACAGGAACGTAATTGCCAAACTCAGGTGTTTATGCCTGCATAAATCTATTCAATTTCATAACGCACCAGTTTTCTCAAAATTAAACAATGGAAGATAAGCATGAGAGATTATATCATGTCAATAAATGTCTTCTCCGGGTGACAAGTTTCATTATTGATTATGATATCAAATTCTAAGACAACTGTTACTTTGGTTAGCTTGAAAGTGTTAAGGGATATGATCACATGTGATAAAGTAATTTAGCCGATATTTTTGTGTTAGAAATACAATCGTTATCAAAACACCTTAAAATGCCTAACTTTGATCAATAAATTATATTTAAATCCAAGCGCCAGGACCAAATAAAGAACATGAATCAATAATTACAGAATTTTTTAAATTTCAAACTTGGCGAATATAATCACCACATCAAAATGCAACAAAAAGTAATTTAACAAGTTAATAATTTGATACAAATTTCTCACATTGGATAAAAAATATCCAAAATTAGCAAAAAGAAATCTTGTAAAATTGATTTAGTTTTTTATTAACCCCTAAAGGCAGACACTGCAGGTGGAAAAACAAGTTTTTATGGAAAACAACATTATTTTTTTTATGTTCAACATATAGGGTGTCATACTGTATATCCTTGAATAATAGCCAGGTTATTATCAAAATCAAACATGGTTTTGACCAGGCAAATATTAAAGGCAGGCAATTATTTGAGGACGATGATTATTTGAGGCAGACAACTTTAAATTTCACATCCATGATGCATGTATGAAGTATTGACATATTCAACAAAATTATCATTACAGGAAATATTTCCTGGTGATTTTATTCAAATTGATGATAACAACCCGCATCAAAATGCCTATGTAAGTATAATAAGGTAATATTGACAAGTTTGTTTACAAGGTAGGCAATTATTTATTTGAAAGAGGGATTTGACTCAGTGATTATTCAAGACAGGCGGTTATTCAAGGATCTACTGCATATATACATATTTGACTTGCTTTGCTGCTGTTAATATGTGTGTTTAAAGGATGGATCCTGCAAGACATTGAGATATAGACATTAATAATTGGAAAATAAATAGTTGCGTTGGTAAATTTTCAGGATTCATTGTTATTCCTATCAACACCCACAAATTTAGCTTACGAGAATTTGTAAGATACATAAAAATCCACATAATTTATATTTCTTATATTTATTTATTTATTTATATTATCATCATGTTGGTACTTAAGTGCATTCATGCTCATATTTCATCTCAATTCCCTGAGGAACATACCAACTGTGATGCCTAATACCTCTTCTCATGTCCTGAAAAGAATACCCCCCAGGGAGTTAAGCTTGACATGCAAATGCTACTGTAGGCGGCAAAAGCATTAACAGCAAAGGTCATGGACTATCATAAAAGATTGTCAACAAACAAGTTGATATTTTATGACCATATTGCATGTTGTAAAATGTTTATTTCATTTGTTTATTTTCTATTATATTTCTAATTATCTGGCTGATTTATTCTAATAATATAAATATATATATAAATTCATATTTTGTTCCTGAAAAACTTTTTAATACACTGTCACTGGATAAAGTTTCTTCCAAATATGTTCAAATTCACATGAACATAAATACCTCTGAACGTAATTATGTAGATAAAAATTACCTATATCACAACTTAGAAATATATTTTCACAGTGACAATCTAGTTAATCTTTCAATTTATCGATAAAAATCAATGGATGGTCTCTGCAATCGTTACACTTTCAAAGGACAATTCCAAAACCTACAATTATGTTTTACCATATGGGAAATGAAACGTATTTGACTTGAATTGATATGGCCAAGACAAAGATAATCACAGTTCTATCGAATGTCTATGTAGGTGTCTGGTCGATTTATAAATGTCATGATAAACTCATTATTATACAGTGTGTTCTCTATACTTGACACATTCTATTATATTAGCCATTTGATATTCCAATTATAGTACGTTTTCAAATGTATATATGGCAAAAGGAAGAAGATTAACTTATATGCCATTCATCACTGTCTGATTGTTTTTTAGGATAAAGATGCTAACAACACATGGAGTTATCCGTAGGGGTAGTGAGGGAGGGGTAATGAGGGAGGGGGGAGGGTAGAATTTTTGTAGTAAGACTCAGACATATCACCATTTACAGAATTTATGTAGAATTTAGCAGAATGTATGTAGTTACAAGTTTCAAGAGTTTTTGTTGCTGAAATATATGATACAGACAAGGAATGCAGAAATCGGTCTATTTGTCAGACAGCTAGGTCAGATTTAGAATTGACTGATTGGAAAATTGACCTCCCGGACATTTGAAAAGAAAATTGACTGATTTGAAAATTAACCTGTAAGGAGATTTGAAAAGAAAATTGATCTATTGAAGAAAAATAAAGCCAACAGAAAACCTGTCAAATATGTGATTAAAAACAAACCATGGTATTTGCGTCAGATATGATTCTTACGGATTGTGATTTCGAGTTAAGTGGCTTCAGTCGCGTCAACGATCAGGATTTGAAAAATCCCTGTTTTGGGTCAAAGGTGAAATTTCCAATTGGGATAATTTCCAATCTGCATTTTCCAATACAGAGACAATGAAGACAATCAAAAGATGCATGAAGGACAATGGAAGAATCATTTACCCTCATAGTTCGCAGGTTGTTGAGGTATAGAAAATTCTTACAGATATGTGCTCACTGTATATTTTGAATAAAGTATATGAGAAAAGGCAAATACTTAGTGATTGACTTAATTGTGCTTCATGTTGATTACTATAAGGTTTTATTTTGGTTCATGACTTATTGAAACACATATGGATAATGATACTTGAACACAAACAAACCAACATAGATCTCAATTGGCTTTCTCCAGGACAAAGTCTGAATAGAAGACAACTTTCCACTGCATTGTTTTATTTGTTACTCACCAACACAGGAGAACTTGTCTTTCCCAATACGGTAGCCAGGCGGACAGTAGCATCGGTACGATCCCAGCGTGTTGGTGCAGTTATGTTGACACTGGTGTCGTCCGTTAGCACATTCATCCATATCTGTGGAGATATCATTCATCATATGACATTACTCTAAGAATTAAGTTTGATTCATTCAAAAGTTTATTTTAAATAATAGAAAAACATATTTGAAGTAATGGTAATTAAGAATCAGAATTGAATACTTATATGTGAAATCACAATTGAAAAGATATTGATATTAGGAATCAAAATCGATAAATTTACTAATAAAATTTGATAAAAACATACTTAAAATTATTTGAAATACTGATATTGAAAATCAGAATGGAACATGCAGTCATTGAAATTGGAAATTAAAATGATTTAAAAACAAATTAATTCAACATTTCCTATCATAAAGAGCTTAGATAGATTTAATAGATTTTGCATTTTGTATATAAATTTGTAGATAAACGGTATATAAATTCACTGGAAAATATCATGCAAATACATACATATATATATATATATTCATATATGAATGCATGCACATTCACAGTTTTTAAGCTTGTAATATACATTTGTCAATTGCATTCCATATAAGAAACAATAAAATAATTTGGTAGCTGTAAAAACCAATATATCATGAATACAAAACATCCTTAATCAATATGTCAATATAAAACATTGCAGTTCAATATTCCATGAGAACATATCAACAGGATTTATATCAGGTCATCTGTATATTGCATTGTAATTCCTAAGTCATGACTTTTTAAAATGATGATGCCAATTAAAAAAATAGAGCCATTGGCTCTGTAGCTCATCAGGCTTCATATCCAATTTTTCTTTAGGGTGTGGCCATGCACTAGTCAAGGAGTCGATCTGTACACAAGATTTCAGCTTTCTACACCTATTGGTTCTAGAGAGGAAGACGACAATAGGTTTTTAGGGCGTGGCCCCTGTAACCCCTATCTTTAATCCTCACTAGTCAGGGAGCAAATGATTTCAGTTTTTCTACATCTTTTGATTCTAGAGAAGACGACTAAAAAAGGTTTTTAGGGCGTGGCCCCTGTAACCCTTATTAACTATAATCCTCACTCGTCAAGTAGTCTGTACACAAGATTTCAGCTTTCTACACCTTTTGTTTTTAGAGAAGAAGACGAAAATGCACAAAGTTTCGAACAGATGGATGGACAGACTGACAAACCAGACACCATGGCATGCCATAAGCCCATAGGGGCCTTTCAGGCCTGATGAGCTAAAAACATGGGACAGAGAAGAAGGTTAAGAGATTAAACAAAAAAAAAAGAATGCTAACTGACAAAACGTTTATAAGAAAAGATTTTTCTTAGAGACAGTAAATTGATAAATCCAATTTAAAAATTCTGTTGAACTTGATGATAAGGTACATATAAGAAAAAGCTTAATATGAAAGATAATATAACAACAAAAGCAGAGACTAAATGGTAACATTTTGTGTATATGTAAATCTAAATGTTTCTTTTTATCATCTTGAATGTCATGCATTTTATATGTAAAGCTTATTTCCTCATATTAATTATAAATATTATGTGTCACTTGCTTTAAATTATACTGTTAAAATTTTTTAATAGAATTCCCTTTTTTGCACTATAGATGGTGACTTAAGTTAAAATTGGTATTCCTCTCTAGCAAGAACTGTCTTCTGCACATTTAATCCTTTAGGTTTAGACAAGCAATCACTCACCTATTCCCAAAAGACACAGCTTTTAACAAAGCCCCATCTTAAACTCCGAAACCAGCTACAACAGGGAATTAAGTTGGAACAGAAATGGCGCTATTTTATCATGAATGTGATTATTCCAATTTTGAAGGCTTTGGATGTGACATTGAAATATTAAAATTTTACCGAAAATTGCTAATTTTAAGATTTTAAGGTTTTTACATGTAAATCTAAATCATCATCAATCACAATTTAATGCATGTTTAAAAACATGAAACTACTTGATTATTGGTTCAACTGATAAATTCAACTTGGCACCTTAATGGATTCTTTCTGTGAAACTGTTAAGAAAATATCCTCAAAATGTGTGTCCTGCAAAAGCAAATCAATGGACACATTGGTCTGTTTTCTTTTAAGAGTAGTCTCCCTTGGATTACAACTTTATACATAAAATCTTCCTATAAAATGTTCCTTATATTCATATTTTTGGTCTAACGAAGCTGGACTCACGGGTGGCAAAATATTACAATGAAATCCTTGAAGTTGTCACTGGCCTTTGTGTCTATGGAGCCGCCGTATAGGGTGAAGAAATCATTCAATGAAATCCTTGAAGTTGTCGCCCGCCTGGTTTTCTAACTCATTAAAATGTGTAGCACATGGATTGTACAAAAACTGTTAGATATATACCCTTTAGAGTGTAATAGATTGACAAATTGCCCCCAGCCTTATGTTTATGTATATATCTCAAATCATGCCAACATAAATAATCTTTAGTTAATTTTTTTAACATAAGTAAAGACAAAATGTATTGCTAACTTTATGAGTTCTTAAAAGAGTGCTAGATTGATCTACTTCTCCATAAATAATCTTAAGTTTATAATTTTTAACATAAGTTAAGAGAAAATGTATTGCTAGATTTATGAGTTCTTTACAGACTGCTAGATTGATCATCTTCTCCATTAATTAACCTGAATTTAGGGAGGACGATATAATCAAAATGGAACAATATGGAAAGCCATGCCTGCTATAAAATGTTGATCATTCTCGTTCACCAAAAGTTACTCCCATCATACCCTCCAGCATACCTCAACTTTGATAATACACCTACTGTATTTCCTATAAAAATCACCAATAAACACAGCTTCGAGGGTCAAAGGAAGTTGAGAAAATATGCCCAGGTCTCTAATAAGGACGGTGTCTCAATAAAGCACCTGGTGTCTGGGTCTAAACCATTAAATTTATGCTCCCTTAGTAAATATTTTTCATATATTCATTGTATTCTTGCTGCTTTAATGGCTGATCTTTCTGATAGTTAATTTAAAGCAGCAAGAAGCAGTTAAAATTAAATTCAAAAGTGACGGTGACAAACATGCAGTTGCCAGTTCTTCAAGGAAATGAACATTGTTAATTGATTAACTTCCAACAGCATATCAATGATTTCATCTTTTCACAATGGGGAGTCATGAGGACTCTTTGAGAGATTTAATACAAGGGCATACACTGCATCTTTATGTTCGAAGCATCCTGTCTCAGGGTACAAATGTTACGCTAACTCCACTAATCTGTACCCTGGGCTCAGAAGCTAGATTTGCTTGCGCAGCCCGACTTGGGATATAGCCAATCAAATCATTTTCTCGTTGAAATTTTATCGAGAAGGTCACGAGACAATGATTTGATTGGCTATATCCCATGTCGGGCCGTGCGAGCGAATCTAGCTTCTGAGCCCAGGGTACAGATTAGTGGAGCTAGCAAAACTTTCGTACCCTGAGACAGGATGCGATGGAAGATAGGACTGGAGTAACTGAGCGATGAGAATGATTTATGGTATGAATGCTGCAAACTTAAACCATTTAATTGATATAAGAATCAAACAGGGCAGGTTAAATAATAAACTGAAAGGGTAAACAATGAACCAAAAATAAATATCATAAATAAAATTTGGAAAAATAAGCATTAATAATGTTAGATATGTTGTATACATGATTCAATTAACAATTGTAGTATAGATAACCATAATTAGAATAACACCAATATCTATATATTTCAACTTGGATATATATATGATTCCTTGCCTACCAACACATCGATTCCGATGAATCTTATCAAATATTGTTCCTTTTGGGCATTTTGGTCTTTTTAAGGCACAGAAACCATATCTGCATGGTTTTGTTGGAACAAGATAACCCTTGAGGGAGCCCTTGTTTGACCGATAACCCTCATCTGACTGATAACCCTGGTCCGACTGATAACCCTGCTCAGATTGTTTGTCGCTTGCCAGAACTCGAACTGGCTCTACAAACTCAATTCCTGAAACCATTTGTGAATTCATAAGCTAAGAACTTATTTTTGAAATAATTGCAAAAAAACTGGTTTAACCCTTGCTCTGCAACTCCAACAAATTATATAATGTCTCATTGAAAGTTTACTAAATTTTGTCAAATCTCAACAATTAAATTGGTAAGGTCTAATAATGTTTTGTTCAAAAGTCACCAGTTGTCACATTGGCAGAGCAAGAGTTAATGTGTTCAAAAATCTCATCCACATTTTGATATAATTTCTCTGAAATCTGATCAAATTAAACTTGAAATGAAACTACAGTCAGGCCACGATAATCTGAACACTTCTGTTGGATAGATTTTTTGATACATATAAACAATAAAACATTTGATACAAAACTTAGTTTACAAAACAATTTCAATAAATGATTGCTGTAAAACTTAATGAGTGACGCACAAGACTGATCATAGTTAGGCTACAAACTTAAATCATTGCTGACATACATTTCATAAATAAAACAGCAACCACAATTAGGCATTTCAATCCATTAAAAAAACAAATAATAATTTGCACAGCTAATGAATACCAATTCAGGCATCAACTGGTATTGTAGTGTAGTGTACAATTGATTTAGATTGGTTACAGCATGCTACAGTTTGGAAACTATGAGATTCAGATAATCGGTGTTCAGACTATCGTGACCTGACTGTAATATTATCATTATAAAGTCAAATTGATGTATATAATGTTATTTTAATATATATTTTTTATTTAGAGATACTTTCTGATAATCACTTTAGCAATTTATCTTCAACATTGTAGCGATAAAGTGTTGCTAACCAGCACATGTTTTCTTATCAGTCAGTCTGACTTGCCCTGGTGGACAAAAGCATTCAAAGCTTCGGTACAGGTTTCGACACCTAAAGATACAAACTGGCGGAGTTTGCTCGCATTCATTTATGTCTGAAAGGAGAGGCTGGCATAGAATCAAGAATGAAGTCATAAAGCAGAATACAATACAATATACAGGATATCAAAAACAAAGTTATAAGTGAGCAAGATAAGCTAAAAGAATCAATGAAGCATCCACAAAATCCTTAATTATATAATATCATTATATATATAATAATAACATAATTAACTCATAGAAATAACTAAACAATGTTTCCTTTAAAAAAGCACTAATACACTAATAAATTCATTAAAATAATTTTTGTAGATGAAAGATGACAAGAAGTTATAAAGTATTTAAGTCAAAGCAAAACGTAAGTATACTTAAAAAGTAACAAAATGACCCATAAAATGGCAACTAATGCATGCCTTGAAGAAATCAAAATAAAATTTTAGTTTTTCGAAGTAAGTAATATTTCTAATGCATCCTAACATATAAGAAGAATCATTTTGCATAACTGTATCTAGTGCATTTCAATGAAGACACAGGAGGTTAAAAAGATAAAACATTTTCAATCATTGTAGAGAAAAATTCTTTGATCTGTCCTCAGCTAACTAAGTAATGAAAATGACATCAGTGTTCGAAATAGCTCTCTGTCTGCAGGCTGCTGATTTAGTTCTGGCTTGTTGAAGAAGAGGTCAGTGATTTTAGTGATACTAACTTTCTTCACATTTAGGGTTTAACAATTGTTGAGGAGGGCTGGTTGATTGTTCCAACCACAAGACTTCTTGCTTGTAGAGGACTAAATCATGTTTCACACACTCATTCACATACCAGGTACTCTCTGATTTGATCTATTAAATTTTTTTAAAAATTAAGATCATACAGCATAGCTCCTGGTGCCTGTTTAGCTCTCATGACACAAGCCAAGGTGTGCATTAATAAATAGATAATCAACAAATGCCCCTTTAAGAATGAATAAATGCAAATAGCTAATCAAATGATTGAAGATATAGCAACATCTCCACAATAGGCTCTCCAAGTGAAAGAAGCAATTGATCAAAATTATTTCAGTGACTGAAGCAGTAGTAAAATCTCAAAAAAAGACAGTAAAGTGATAGGAGACAATAAAAGACAAAATGAAGGTAAGCAACTAATTAAAATAATATCAGTGACTGAAGCGGCAGTAAAATCTCAATTAAAAGGAGACAGTAAAGTAATAGGAGGCATTTAATAAGTGAAAGATGCAACTTATCAAAATGATTTCAGTGACTGAAGCAGTAGTAAAATCTCCCAAAAAAGACAGTAAAATGATAGGAGACAATAAAAGACAAAATGGAGGAAAGCAACTAATTAAAATAATATCATTGATTGAAGAAGTAGTAAAATCTTCATAAAAGGAGACAGTAAAGAGTATGAAGCAAACATAAAATCTAGAAGCACTGACCTGCACACGGCTGTCCAGGCCCCCTGGAGGCAAGTCCGGGCGGACATTCACACTTGTAGCTGCCCGGGGTGTTGACACATCTCTGGTTATAATAGCATCTGTGTCGGCGGGTTGTACACTCGTTTATATCTAAAAGCAGGTAATGCATAAATTTCAGGATTTTAATTTTTTTGTCATATTTCTAAGGTCAAAAGTTTATACAATCACTTGAGCATTGGCAAGGTCATGTTATACACTTGTTTATATCTAAAAGCAAGTGAAGCTTAATATATTTCTAGGGTCAAAAGCTTATACAATTATTGTAGTATTGTTAAGGTCAGTTTGTACACTTGTTGATATCTGGAAGCAAGTGAAGTTGAATATATTTCAAGATTTTGAAATATGTGTCATCTTTCTAGGGTCAAAATTTTATACAATCATTGTGGTATTGTTAAGGCCAGTTTGTACACTTGTTGATATCTGAAAGCCAATAACGTTACGTTTAAACCGTATAATCTATCTTTAGATCTAAAATTTAAAGTGTATCTATTACATAAACATCAGTCATTTAATAACTCTAGTCCCTTCTTGTTGTTTATGATCATACCAATTTGTGAATTTTTCAAAAGTAATGTCACTGACCTCGGCACTGTCCACTGCGTAGTCTTCTGAAGCCTGAATCACAGAGGTTGATGCAGTTGTAGCTGCCTCGGGTGTTGACGCACTCCTGGTCGGCGGGGCAACGGTGCGTACCCTCTATACACTCATTCACATCTGTAACATTGGTAAAACATTTAAACTATGTTCTATGACGATTAGATGGTGAACAAATGTAACAAGTTATACTTGTGATCACACTATCTGCAATAGTACAAATTCAGTTTTTAGTTTTTATCGCTTGTGCCTCATCCTCAGAGTCAGTTAACACAGTCAGTCAGGGTGCATTGGACTTGCCTTGGTAGAATTTAAACACAAGAACTTGCAGTGAAAGTCGAAATTATAGTATATACTGTAAATCCTTGAATAATCGCCTGGCGATTATTAATTTCAACCAAAGATTTGATTATTCAAGGTAGGCAATATTTCGAGGTAGGCAATTATTCTTTTCCAATTTTCTTTTTGCATTTTGAAAAAAAAAATTAACAAAACTGCCATCATCAGGATTTTCTTTTGTCGACATTAAAAGAGTCTCTCACCAATTGCTATGCTTTTCAGGACGATTATTGAAGAATTTATGGTAATTTTAAGTGTTTTTTCTCATGGTGGCATAAATTTCCAATTTCTAAATATCATATTTCAACACATCTCGAAATAAACTACCCAAATGATTGTAAGGCACCCATAGGAATATTACCAGTAGGAATTGTATCTTATCATCAAGACATATCACTAGGAAATATCAAGAAGGATGACATACCTCTACAGACATTTCGTACCAGTAGGAATTGTGTTTTATCATCAACACATATCAGAAGGTAATATCAAGAAGGTTGTAAGACACAAACCTCTACAGACATTTTGTCCCCCGCCTACGAGCTTGTATCCCCGGTTACAGGAGCACTTATACCCCCCGTTAGTGTTCTGACAGCGCTGGGGACACGGAGAGTTGGGCCTCTCGCACTCGTCAATGTCTGCAACAAACATATTGGGGTCTTTCATTAACATTGTCAAAATAGGACTTCACATACTATCACAAGGCTCTGAATTATTGCAAGCCATCTTCGTGGTCAGGTTACAAAATTCAGGTTTGATGAGTATTAACTAAATCACATATGTGTTAGAAAACCTAATGCTTATCAACATAGAACATTTCTCTACAGAGTTGCAAAGGCCCTGATTGAGATCATGGATGTCTCAATCAAGGGGGAATTTTTAATAACAATAATGATAATAATAAGAGTAATCATTAAGTTACACCCCTACAAATACTGTTCAATGCACATACAAACAAATTGTAGAAGGAACAATATACATATATAAACATAACACAAGGTATTGTTTGAAAAGATAAACCTTGGTCTGATCATGAGGCAGAGAATTCCAAAGGACCTCAGAATGTATATAAGACTTAGTGGGAATGTAGAGATTGAGATGGTTTACCCAATAACTGTGGTACTCTCAGACTGGTTAGTTTTAAAGCTCAATTCATCATCTGATCTTGATGAACTCACCAGCACATCTGCCGTCAGGTGCAAGCCTGAATCCCTTGGTACAGGAGCAGCGGAAACCGCCCACTGTGTTCTCACAGACCTGCTGACAGGCGTCTCCCTGCTCTAGGCACTCGTTGATGTCTGCGGGAGGGAAGGGTGAACATAATTATAATTATAATGATATGATAAAAACTAGATAAGCGTTTGCGGGACACCGCAAAAGCAGAGCAGCCCCGAAACTTTGGGTTTTGCCTTACCCTGTTCTGCCTTTTACAGGCCTCACCAAATTGGGCATTTTCTCTTGACCTTGACAATTGACACTCAAGATCACACAATCAATGAACACATTTCATTGAGTATAACATTAATGTAATGAAATAAAGTGTTAAAAGTTAATTTAATCCATTTCCTCCATATATGTTGACCTTGCCATGACCTTGACCTTCGACAGTTCGTACCGAAAACTTGAAAAGTGAACATGTCATAATGATTCCCTGGAAGTGTCCACATTCAGACATGTTCATGAGTTCTGAAAAGCTAAATGGGATAAGGTTATACCCAAATTTAGTGCATATTGCAATAACTCATATCTCATGACCTTTACCTTTGACCTTCAAGGTCACACAATCATTGAACACTTTTTTTTAGAATAACAATCATGTATTGATTAAAAGTGTTCATAGTTAAAATTAAGCATTTTCGCTAAACCATGCTTAAGTCATGGAAGACAAGAGTAATTGTTGTAGTTATTATTATCATAATCATACCTTCACACTGCATGCCGCTGACCGCCCGTCTGAAGCCCGAGGAGCACTTAGCCACACACTGGTAGGAGCCGATCGTGTTGATACACTCCTGGTTGGCTTGACAGTTGGCTTGTCGCTTGTCACACTCGTCAATATCTATACAGACAGGTACATGAAGTTTTTCAAATCATTTTTTATCTCTTATCTTATGTAACAGGTCAGGAAAATAAGCCATGGGATTCCTTAAATAATTTTATAGATTTTTAAAAAAGAGTACCGGTAATGTTTGAAAAATTTCAAGTTAATGAGGGAGTGAGTTATTGTTTAACGCCGCTTGGGCAGTATTTCAGCAATTATCTGCGTTCGTATTTTTAATGGGTTAGGGATATAACATATGAAGTAAATACAAGAAGTTTAAATTGCCTTAGAATCAATTTACCCAAGTGATTTTAATAGGGCAAGTTTAAATCAAACACTGCCTTATACAAGTAAATACTCATTGCAGTGTGCCTATAGTGGGAGCAATGTTAGATGTTGATAATCATTAACAGCATAAATAAAGTATCTAACTGAAAATCTAATCCGATTTAAATTTAACTCAACACCTGTTTTCTCTCCGCCAACTCAGGTGCTTGTTTGCTGGCCATATACATGAAAGGGTTCTTATAATAAGAATTTTTGGCTATGAACTTGACTTGAAACCTCACCAATTCTATCCAGTGTTTCTTGTTTCTCACACCACTACAAGAGTGGGCATGATATTCAAGTCAGTGTTTGGAGTTAGTTTGGAGTTATCTGTCCGTCTAAGACTTTAACATAAAGTGAAACCTCTTCCATTCCATTCTATACAATCACGACTACAGGACCGGGCATGATAACCAACTCAGTGCTTGGAATAAGTGAAACCTCTTCCATTCTGTACCTCCCTCTACTCACCTCTACTAGAGCGTCCGTCCGACTCGAGATTGAAGCCGACAGGGCAGGAACAGGATTAGTGTTAAACCATTATCATTCTACACAGTGTCTGAATCTTGCCACTTACCCCTACAGGAGCGGGCATGATAACCAACTGAGTGTTTGGAGTTAGAGATTATCTGTCCCTGTATAATTCAACTTAACGTTAAACCTCTTCCATTCTGAACAGTGTGCCCTGTATCTCATACCACTCACCCCTAGCGCCCGTCTGACTCGAGAGTGAAATCGACAGGACAGGAACAGGAGTAGCCTTTAATCACTTTCATTCTACACAGTGTCTGAATCTTGCCACTTACCCATAAATTAGCGGTCACGATAACCAACTCAGTGTTTGGAGTTAGGGATTATATGTGCCAGTAGCCTCAACATTAAC
Organism: Steromphala cineraria; assembly: GCA_916613615.1. Classification (NCBI taxonomy): domain Eukaryota; kingdom Metazoa; phylum Mollusca; class Gastropoda; order Trochida; family Trochidae; genus Steromphala; species Steromphala cineraria. The sequence continues at coordinate 23,757,899 of OU744735.1, read as the reverse complement.
GTGAAACCTCTTCCATTCTGTACAGTGTGTCCTGTATCTCATGCCACTCATCCCTAGCGCCCGTCCGACTCAAGAGTGAAGCAAACAGGGCCTTAAACCACTTTCATTCTACACAGTGTCTGAATCTTGCCGCCATGAGTTAGTAAATGCTTAGAGTTAGGGATTTTCTGTCCCTCTAGACTTCAATATAACATGGAACCTCTTCCATTCTATACACTCACCCCTACAGGAGCGTCCGTCCGACTCAAGAGTGAAGCCGACAGGGCAGGAACAGGAGTAGCTGCCGGGGGCGTTGTGACAGAAGTGGCTACACGGCTTCAGTCTTGTACACTCGTCATCATCTGCAGAGAAGATTGATCCATTATCATACGATTTCAGTGGAATATACCCGAATTACTCCTGAGTAGTCAGAACCTATCATTTCATTGAGTGGAGAGAAAGTAACTTTTGAAACACTACTCAAAGATTTAAATTTAGGAGTTTTACTCATGAAACAGACCAAATAGGGCTACCTGAGTACTTGAGCCGGAATCGGGTAACAAATCTGGTAACAAAGTCACATATATATGACATTACATACACTGTTACAGTTTCTTGCAACTAACCGCTTAACCTGAACAAGATCCTGTTTGGTATAAGGAGTACACAACATGATAAATATACAGTACAAAGTCAGTGAAAAAGCAAGTGTGCTTTAATTCTTTAAATGCTGAGATCCAAGCAAAGAGGCAGCAACTCTCCTTATTTATGTTTCCTGGCAGAAGGGAATTGAACCCTGACCATTAAGGTACTGAGCAAACACCCTACCACCTGAGCTACTACATGGTTTACATCTTACCTCTGCAGAATGACCCCTCCTCATCGTGGAAGAAACCTGGGGGGCACCTGTTGCTAGGTGAGCCTGTCAGGAGATAAGAGAGATTCTTTAAATGAAACATGAAGAATGATGTTCACTAAAACTAAACAAAATTGCATTGTATGTACTCTTTTATAAACTAAATATTTTACGAGTGCTTCACACTAACCAGAAGCAATGCTGGCGCTGAGCTGAAATTTCCTTATTACGCTTTACCAACCTCATTTTGGCAAAGCCTCCCAACCTTCCTTATTTCATATCTTTTTATAAACGAGATATTTTATGAGTGCTTCACATTAACAAGGAGTGATGCTCTCGTAGAACTGGAAGCACAATCTCAATACTGTCCTTATTAGTCCTTTTTATAAACGAAATATTTTATGAGTGCTTCACACTAACCAGGAGCTATGCTGGCATAAAGCTGGAAGCGAACATCCTCCTCCCCGGGCTCTACGTTGACCTCCATCCCCTCCGCATACAGTTGTTCCACCAGGAAGGGCATCTTGCCCAGGGCAGGGTCGTAGGTGATTGTGTGGTTCCAGGCGTACGGCATCCGGTTACCATTTGCACGGAACAATCGCGATGAGTAGGCATAAATTTCACCTGGAGATAATGACAACATGTTTGAGAATGAATTAACCTGATAACGTAAGTGAAGAAACATTTAAAGGCACCACTCGATCGTGATTTGTCCGCCATTTTGAAAAGTTAGCATTGCGAGAAAACAAATGTGATGTATTAACGCTAATTCATTAACAAAACAAAAAGACATGGTCATCAACATCCCCCACCAAATATGTTTTCATTAAAAAAAAAAATAACAAAGATGAAACAGTTATATACGATATTTATGTCACATATTCTCAACTTGTATATGGCAATTAAGAAAATAATCATAAACATAAAGACCTTAATTTGCAACATTTCCATCTCACTTCATGGATGACACTTGGATATACTAAAATTATTCAAAGAACTTTCTATTATGATAACGTATACTATTCGCTACAAATGATTGGCAAAATCTGTTTGTTCTGCAAGTCGGCATGCGCAGCCCACATCCAGACGGTAGTAGTAAGAACCATTCCTCCTATGCCCTTTTATATTTATCATTTTATGACCTTGAATACAGCAGTTGTTAAAAGATTAATTTTATACCACTTCATGGAATGAGACAAAATGTTGACATCAACAAACTCACCTGGCCCTGTCTGTATGTACTGTTCAGTGTATGGGTGGATATACACGTTGCGGATGACCCCGAGGTCGGGCACCTCTCCCGATACAACGATGTCAAACTTGAGGGTCCCCTTCTCGTCCACCCCCGTAGCGTAGTGGGTCATCTTCAACACCTCACCTGAACATTTAGTCAGCTTCATAGAAGTACAGACAATAACATATCTAAAGATTGACCTAAAAGAAAAATTTTCAACACAATTTTACAATGGTTGTAGAATAAATATGATCCTACGTGGTAGCAAATTGCAAATAATCAACATAGAATTGGACACATCTCTTTAGAAGTTCCAATTCTATTTTTTGATATTTGAATTTTATTTACATTAATGATTACAATATGATAATATGAAACTTTTGACAATCTCTAAAGACGAACCAGGTTTCATTTTTTTAATCTAGAATATCAACATATTTCATATTTCTAATTTTCAATTAAAACAGTGGAAATAAAGATCAAAGAGTCTTGCTATCACCATGCACTTTGGTACTTTGGTTCAGTATGCCTCAAACTAAGATCACAACGTACAGATTTTCTTTTAAAGCTTACATTTTAAAGGGAAAAACTGAAACCTAATCAATATCAATATTTTGTATGGTATTGGATATAAACCCAAATTATACCCATGTGTAGAGTACAACAACCCAAAAACAACATACCACAGTTAACTACTCTAGCTATAAATCATTTCACCCTTATAAATCTCAAATGCTGACCTGTGACGAACTCCACCTGGACCTTCCTATTGAAGACACCCTTGGTAAGACTGTAGCCGTTGTAGGCGCCGTCTATCTCCATGGCCGTTGTCCAGTACACCGGGGTCAGCAGCGAAATCAGGTGCTGAAGGTGTGGTGCTGTCGTAGATAACATATATACAGAACATATATAACATAAAACATACAGACAGTTAACCAAACTGAATGTAACAGACAATTCGAAAGCGTTTATTCAAACAGCATCATGTGGTTATACATCGTTCATGATCCGTAAAACTCTATGAGCACACTTACAACACTTTCTTCCCCGGCAACATGCATTTCAATGTCAAGACATGGCCATGCTTTTTGGAACCTGTTCAGCAAAGGTACCTTTGGATTGGGCATTCACTACCCTTTTTCTTGCAAGGAAGGTCACTTGCTCAAACTGTTTGACTTGATACCAGTCGTGGTCAAACTGTTTCACTAAACATCAGCTAGTCTCTACATCTTGTTTGAACAGCTAGTCTACCATGGGCAAATACAGCATTATATTTTGGGAGGGGTTTTCCCTTTTGACATGAAAGTACAACTACTTATTTGCATCAAAGAAAATGTATCCAGAGGTAAGTAAGCTTGTTTACTGAATCTAAGTTCCCATTTTTGCTGAATACTTTTACTTTTATCATGTATGATAAATACATCTGTCCACAAATTTTTATTAAATTTTGTATCAATGAAAATGTTTCCACAGTAATGTATTTAGTGAATCTAGGTTCCCTACCATACACTTTTTTGGAATTTTTCAGTGAAAAATATGACTGTTCACATTTACTTTTTGTCCTGGGAGGTGGGTGCAAACCTGCAGCCCTTTCTGAATCTGCAAGTGTCTACTGTACGTCTAAATGGGACATGTATGGTTGAGGCGTGGAAGATCCACGTAATAATGCCTACCGGTAAGTGCTATAGACTCTACTTAACTTGGGCACATACAGAATTAACTCACCCATGTTCTTTGGCACATTCCTGATGGTTGCTGTGACCCTAGTCCCCGAGTCGGTGGGGTTCATCTCTGACACGATGGTTGACTCCACGATGTCAATGTTGTTGATGTTCCCCACCAGGTTCCCCTGAGCTGTTCTGGGTGATGCTGTGTTGATAGAATAACAAATGATATTTAAAGTATGTGATCAAGATTCTTCAGAAATGAAATAGAAATTTTTTGGCTTATCGTCACTGATCAATTAAACTATCAACTTTCATTTAGGGAAGGGATTGTACATGTAGAAGTCAAATAGAATTGTTTCCTATGATTGGTTTACAACTACTTATCATTTCAAAATCTCAGAAGGTATTCATATTTTCCAATAAGTGAAGACAAATGTCTTGATTTAATTTTTTCATTTCACATGCACTTAAGATACTTTTTATACGAAATAAAGTGTAAACAACATCAACTGACTGTCACAAGGCACAGCGATGCACTCTGCTATCTGCACTCCGTTCCCGAGGCACGGTCTCCCTCCGTGCACGGGCTGCCGGCACAGTCTACGTCTCTCTCTCGTCCCGTAGTCACATGACATGGAACAACCGCCCCACTGTTCCCATTGCTCCCAGTTGCCATCCACTGTTGAAACAGAGAATATTAAAAAATAGCTGCCATATTTGTGATTGTGAAAAAAATAAACAATGACCGGGTCATGATGGTCGGGTGGATAAGCTGTTTGGTACAACCTCCCCACTCTTCCCAATTTGTCGATTGTGGGAAAAAATAGTAGGTGTACGAGTAGACGTATTGAACAATCAGTGCTAGCAGTTGGTACTATTGCAGTAACGTATGCACATGTGCATGTATTAAACCTATGACACCTGTTTCATCTGACTATAACACAAGATGTTGCACCCACCTGGACAGGGATGCTGATTACACTCCGTGTGCTCCTCCCCGTACCCAACACACGGTCGCCCACCGTAGGAGGGCATGGGGTTGGTGCATGTACGGAACCTCTTCTTCTGTCCTCCGTTGCAGCTGCGTGAACACTCCCCCCAGATACTCCACAGGGCCCAGTTACCATGCACTGAAAGATATGGTAATTATTGATAAGGAAATGGTTATACAGTAGAACACGGATATAACAAACTCCAAGGGACCAAAGAATTTAGTTCACTCTATCCGGTGTTCGCTACTGGTGTTTGGCTGCCATACATAGGGCTTTTGACAGGACTCAAAAATTGGTTCACTATATCCGATTGTTCGCTATATCCGAGTTCGCTATATCCATGTTCTACTGTATTTGCAAACAATGCAGATGAAGGAAAAATTAAGGTAGTCCATAACCATTTAAAGAAACAATCTGCTTCTCCAGGAATAACTAAAGATTTACTTTCCTCTGCCTTATGTTTCTTTAATATAATTTCTGCTTTGAGATGATAAAATATGTGAACGATGCACAATTTTGTAAACTAGCTATTAAAGTCCTACTTCCCAAACAAGATTTCATCACAGAAATCATACCTTTGCATTTAGCCATAAAGATGTGAAATTGTCAGGTTTGCTCTGTGACTTGATATATGTCCAAATGATGCAGAGCAAGGAAACAGTTTTCTTATTTCCCATCATAAAACAGACCCGACTCTGTCAATCCTTCTTTATATGCCATAAAGATAGTTCGCCCATTAAAGCTAATATCGATTTTATACTTAAGGGGCCTCTCTTCACAAGGCCCTAAGGTGATCTTAAGAACTTAAGGTAACCTAAGTGCAATGGTAAAGAATTAGAGATAAGGTCAACCTTAGAAAAGATTGCTCTGTGAAAGGAGGCCTAGGTCTGTGATCCTTTTTCTTGATGTCAATCACATATTCCTTGTGAGATTGAAACATAACAATTCTTGGATAGAGAGATGTAGACACATCCCACGTCAAGACTCACCCGGACAGGGTTCGTTGTTACAGTAGTCTGCCTGCTGCTGGGGTCCCATACAGTCGGTGCCTCCAAACTGGGGTCGAGGGTCGTCACAGCGGCGGGACCTGGTACGAGAACCGCCCCCACACGACAGGCTACAAGCAGTCCAGTCCATCCACTCTCCCCAGTTGCCATCAACTGTTGATTCCATCAAGCAAAGTCTTTTGTTAAATATACAATATCTAAGAAATAGAGTAGCCCTAACCTTCCTGTGTTTTGTAATAAAGTATAGTTTTGCCCTGAATATAGTTAAAGCATAAGGCCGATGACCGAGTGATCATACCTGAGGGCAAAACTATACTTGATTTGAAAACACATGATGGTTAGGGCTACTCTATTACTTTTCTAGCATGTTGATTTTTACTCGTTGAAGTTATTTCTACTCCAAAATAAGTGTGTTTTGTAAATCACATTTGGCCACATATTGAAAAGCCTTGATGGCTAGTAATGTGATGGTCGATTGTTTCACATCATGGACTTTAGTTTCAACGTGCACTCAAATACAATACTTTATTGTTTCATACTACAGCTGAGCAAGGTTTTTTTCATCCTGTCTCAGGGTACAAACTACGCTAACTCCACTAATCTGTGCCCTGGGCTCAGAAGCTAGATTCTCTCGGACGGCCCAACTTGGGATATGGCCAATCAAATCATTTTCTTGTTGAAATTTTATCGAGGTCGCGAGAAAATGATTTGATTGGCTATATGCCAAGTCGGGCCCGCAAGCGAATCTAGCTTCTGAGCCAAGGGTACAGATAAGTGGAGTTAGCGTAACGTTCTTACCCTGAGACAGGATGGGTTTTTAAAAATCTCAACCACCCCTCTTTTTGCATATTAATTAATTGTAAGTTGCCCTTAAAAGGGTCACTAACTAACAATACCACCATCCTTTAAAATTGTTGTATCCGCCACTGATTATGCACTATTAAACATGCCATACCACCCACCTGCACAAGCTTGTGTCCTACAGGGCTGTTTGTCGAGGGCGGGCCCGGGGCAGGGGAGACCCCCGTACTGGGGGCGGGGGTTGTTGCACTTCCTCTCCCTCTCCTGCTCCCCCTCCCCACACGTCAGACTGCACGGGCTCCACCCCTCCCACTCACCCCATGACCCGTCAACTGGGGGGAGAGCATTCATAGGTCATGAGATCATTGGATATATATTGGAGCATTCATAGGTCATCATGGGATATATTATGAAATGTAGAGTTCACTCACCTCTCGAACACATGATCATTGTTCAGATGACTTATGTTATTTCATGCAATAAGAACAAGTTACAATTTTTAAAGCATATAACCATGACGTTTCCTAGATAAATGTGACCATGTTGATAGAAGAGGCTTTTTAAATGAGAAATGTTATGAAAATTAAACAATTTTGTTGCTGAAGAGGCAACGGAAGCAAGTATTAAATATAGGCAAGTGACTGACACAAATCAAAGATGCTGTCAGGGAAGTTGGTAATAATGGGAATGTACAAAAAAATATTCAGGCCTTCCACATCAGACAAATGTTATTTTTATAGAATTTAGCGTTTTGGCAAATAGATTATAAGTTATAGAAACAATATGATTAACATTGTCTGAAAAAAATATTTTAAAATTCAGCTCATAAAGTTTGAACTGTTAACAGTTAACCGAGTAAAATTTATCACAATGCTCACTTGGACACAGCCTATTGTTACAAGGTGCCTGGTCCGTGCTGTCCCCGAGACACGGCCTCCCCCCAAACTGGGGCGGGGGGTTGTCACAGTGGCGGGAGCGACTCCTCCCCCCAGCGCCACAGCTTGCACTGCACTCCGTCCAGTGGCCCCAGTTGCCCCAGTTGGCATCAACTGAAATGGAAAAGATAACAGTTCTGACCTACCTATCTAGTAAAAAGAATAAGTGCCACTGCCAATCTAGTGAATAGAATTTGTTCGCATACAAAGAATTGTGCAAATATATGTTTGATCTGTTTGACTTATGTGTTTTAATTGAAATCTGCTTGAAGTAATTTCGCAACACAATTTTAATGTGGCAGGGTGAGATAAAAGCATTCCTACAGTCCTTTTCTAGAGGGATATCCTTTTCGCTCAATTGGCAGAGTGTCGGACTCTCAACCTGTAAGGTCCCAGGGTTTGAATCCCGGTGGAGGTGACCTCACAATCACTTCTCTTACGTTTACAATTCAAAAGTATAGCTTGTTTGCATTACTTGGGAAAAACAAACATTCAACTCCTGTTGTAGAAGTCATAGCACATGCTTCTGTGAGTAATTTTTCTATTGTTTAAGATTCAACAAAAATTTAAATAATTACAAATATATTTATCTTAACCAGTCTCTTGGCTTTTCAGTATAACAGTGAACTTTGACCCACCTGGACATTCTCCCATGATGCAAGACTCTGACTCACGAGCCTCTCCGATGCACTGACGACCCCCGTTAGCGGGTGCCGGGTTGTCACATGACCTGGTACGGTAGTAGAGACCTACGCCGCATGTGGTACTGCACTCACCGAACTCACCCCACTCGGAGAAACTTCCGTGGACTGAAGGAGGGGAGAGGTAATGAAAGGTTTCACAAAATTGTAAGTAAAAGTAAAGACATAAAATCAAAGGATTCTTGTTATACATCTCAGTTGCATTATTTCAAAGAGAAATTGAATACTAAAATGTAAAAATAAAATCTCTATCTTAATCTACACATTTTTAAAGTGCAGAAAGGTGTATGGAACAATTTTCAAGCTTTGTTCATGAGGAAAATGTTCCTTTATAGATACTTATAATAAAACTCAATTATAGGTAGATTACATATAAAACTAAGATATTTAAAAAAAAAAACATTTGTATTTTGGTATAAAAATGCTGATATTATCAGAAAGCTAAGTAATCATATTCATTGTCAAAAATGTAGAGACAGCAAAAATATATCCCCTAGTAGTAGGCTAGAATTTCTACGTTTTTTAAAGAACTAGTTAACAAAAAGAATTATGCAAATCTGAAAATTGCAAGTGAGGTGTTGATGACAATAATTTTGCATTCTGAATAGAGGAAGATATTTACTTACCTACCACTTTCAATTCAGTCTCCACGAAAGTCTTCCCAAGCTTGTTGCTCGCAAAACATCTGTATAATCCAGAATCATCTAACTGGGTGGCAATAATTCTGCAAGAAGAAAAATTATGTCATTGATATTGATCTTTGACTATATGATGCAATACAGCAATTGGTATAGTATTAATTGTAACTATTTTGCATGTTTTTATTGTAGACCAACTCAGAAACATTACAAAACAAATCCCAAAACAATGACAAGGGTTTATAATACACAAAGTACCACTATATTTAGTGCACAAACTGTTTCCTCAAATAGTACTGTTGATTTGCAAAATGTCAATTTATGACAAGGTGACACTTTTTTTAGGCACTGTACAAGTAGCACATTTTCACTAAGCGCTTTCAATGAAAGGTAAAAGGGTAACCAATTAATTATATACTGGTATATATATATTGTTAAAGAGAAAGTAATTAAATTTTTAATCCTATTTCGCCCAATGTTACCTTTTGAGTAAACCACTAACTGTAAGGAGCATAAAGTTCCACAGGTGAATCATAGTTTTAGTATAACCATGGCCATGTGAGTGACATGTGCTTGTCAGTCGGTCTGATACCTTGATGCCTTATGAATGCATGTATTTGACACCTGAAGCCATAATTAAAGTTTGGAACCAGAACAAGCTTTGACTATTTTTCAGATATCTTGTAACATGAGGGTACCTGAGTGAGTTGTTGGGTAGGATGGCGACCCTCGGGGTAGAAACGAGAGGCGTGGTCTCCTTCCACCAGTACATGTCAGGAGCTGGGTCACCGCTCGCTGTGCAGTCGATGATGATTGTCTCCCCTTGGTCGATCTTCTGGTTCTTCGGGGGCTCTATCTTGAAGGCAGGCTCAGCTGTAGACGTTATTAACATTATTTTACAATGTTGGACAAGGTAAGAATTAAAACAAAAATAAAATATAATATAAAAAGCATTCCTACTGGCTTCGGTTGGATGGATATCTTTTAACAAGAACCAGAAGAGTCACTCTCAATCCTGCAGTGGTCATGGCTTCGAATCATGTTGCATGTGGAACTACTGTATTTCACTCCTGCTTATCTTGGCGCTCAATTTTGGCAGGGGCTGTTTCCTAATGACAAAACATGTTAAAAGAAGTGTCCTTTTCATGTTTGTAAATCCTAATCTTTGATATACAAGTTGTCATAGGCATATCTCCCAAATGTTTGACTTGAGGATGCGTCACTTCATGGAGGGGATTAAAATGTGACAGTGAGGTCAACAATATTTCCCCTGGCTTCAGCTAAAGGGATTTCTCCATAGCCGAACTGGTAGAGTGTCTGATTCTCAACCCAGAGGTGTTTAGCTTTAATCCCTTTTGATGAAAGTTGTATTGGATTTTCACAAATAATAAAAGATCAAATCTATTATTATTTCTTTGTTAATTACCAGTTAAAATAATCAAAGAAATCTAATTTGTAAGTAGAAAATCTGTTGATAGATTAGAATAAAATGTAAGGTAATATTCTTTGGTAATCATAATTAAAAGAGTAATAAGGAAGGTTTATTGGCATCAGAGCATCTATGAAATCAGAATCTAATCTATTGTTTTAAATTATTCAATTAATCCTTACACCAGACTGTGACAGTTGCTACGCTCTCAGAGGTTCCGGCGGTGTTGACTGCTATACACTTGTAATCCCCAGCGTCAGAGGACTGCAAGTAGAACAGGGGAGTATGTATTGTGTGGGACACTGCATGGAGGTTGCAGGGCCTCTTACTGTAGAATCCTTGAATAATAGCTGCATGGGCTGTTATTAATTTCAAACGTTGTTTTTACCAGGCAATAATTCAAGGCAGCTTATGATTCAAGAAAGGCAATTATTAATTTCAAACGTCGTTTTTAACAGGCAATAATTCAAGGCAGGTGATTATTCAAGACAGGCAATTATTCATTTCAGATCCCTGATGTGATCATGAAGTATTGAAATATTCAACAAAATATCAATACAGAAATAATTTCCTGTGAATGTCAGACATTTGATATAAATCGGTGTTAAATACTGCATCAAAATGCCAATAAGAAGTATAATAAAGTAATATTGACAAGTTGGCTCACATTGTTAGATAAAACCCAGCGATTCAAGGCAGGCAATTTAATTGCCGCAATTATCTATTTCAAAGATATCTGCGACTTGGTGACTATTCAAGGTACGTGTTTATTCAAGGTGAGTCATTATTCAAGGATTTACGTCACATGTTTGTTAAGCATTGGAGAGTTGGAGACCAGTGATCGATCAACAGATATGACCTGCTTAGCAAAAGGACTCGCTACCACAATATCTTGTGAGTCCAAGCGGATTTAAGTAAGTCCATAAATAAGTATGCAAAAAGTAACACGAAAAATATAGTATCTCATGGGAAACTCTTTTGTAAATTCTCTTGGATCCTATCCAAATTGTATGAGTTTTTGATGCAGGGGGTAGATTTATCTTTGGGAGACTGCAGACAAAAACTATAATTATGAATTGTTGTTTTAACAAACTGATTCATCCTTCATAAGAAAACATTTTGTTTACAACTTACCGCATCGACCTATTAAGCGCCCTGGGTGGTTAAGAAATTGGAAAGAGAGGCGCTTATCTATATGTCTTCATCATTCAATCATATGATAAAAAAAGTTGTATATTCTCGACCAGCATATAGTTTTTAGCGAAAAGTTACGAATCCAATTACCGTGATTAAAGAGGAAAACTGATCAAGTTTTCAAAACATTTTTTATTTAAAATTTCATGTTTGTCATGTAAGGTATGCCTTGAGAGGGGGTCCTTCATGTTTTTTAGTTAAAAACACCGTTAGGGAGCGCTCATTACATCAAATACGGTAAGTATAGATCACCTGTCATAGATGACGAGGGATTTCTACTTGCTTAGCCATTCAAACTTACAGTGGAGTCATAGATGACGAGGGATCCATTAGAAAGCTGCTGTATTCTGCGGTCAAGTTCCACAGCACGACCGTTCTTGGTCCAGAGGATCTCTGGTATGGGATCTCCTCCCACCGAACACTCCAGAACTACTTTCTCTGCAATCTTCACCGCCTGGTTGCCGGGGGGAACTAACATCCGTGGGGGAACTGACAACAGATTGGTTGAATATCAAAAACTTGTATCAAGAGATGAATTTATGGAACAACTCCCAGATGTACACAAGCGGATTAGTCATCACCACCCCCACCACAATCATGACTTCTATTATCACTATACAATGTTTATTAGCTTTAAAATGATACCTTCTTGCATCAATAGATACTTCTCAATCAAATGACGCTACTGATAAAGTTTTTCATTTGTGATCCCAAACAACTTGCGCAGTGGCTCTTTAAAAGGAAGGGGCGGGATAGTGCATTGGTTTTTTAGCGTGTTCGGTTACGGATCAAGAGGTCCGTGGTTCAAATCCCGCCAGGGTCTCGGCAACTTTGTCTGCAGTAGAGAAGTGTTTACACACAGTCAGGTTTGTGTGCAATGCTACTGAATTTCAGTGTAGTACCACCCACGATTCGCAGGTTTCACCACAATGAATAGCAACAATGGTGTTGCCGGCTTTCTCCCTGCAATAATACTAGCAACCGCGATATAAGTGAAATACTCTTGAAAGCGGCTATAAACCCCATATCACCTCACCTCACCCCACTTTAAAAGGAATGTGTCTCACCCTTAATGACGACGTTAGCTGTTGCAGTATCCTGCTGGTTGTTGGCGGGGTTTGTAGCAACACATGTGTACTCCCCTCCGTCTGCACGGATAGCGTTACGTACACTGTAGACACTGCGTCCATTGATACTCACAGGGGCTGCAAATAAAATGTTACAAAAATAAAATTTAGTACAAAATAGAAATTATTGAGATAAAATCAAATATTTTTGGCAAGATGGAATTGTAACCCCTGAATTGCACATCTGAACAATAGAGGGAAAATCCATACCAAATTTAAAGTTTCTGATCGATGTAAATTGCTTTCAAATTATGCCCTGTATGTAACTGTATGCATGTAACTTCTGTTAACCAACATGATCACCGCTAGCTGTCTTTTAAGGGCAATGATGTGATTGTCTACTAACAACTTGGGCCTAGATTTTTTAAGCTCTCCTAGTACCAAGAAAGTCGTAAGTACCCTACATTGACATTGGCCTACGACTATCTGAGCACTAAGAGAGCTTAAAAAATCTAGGCCCTGGTTTTGACTGCCCTAAACTGTTAAAAATTAATGCGACATATGGCACCCAATGATGAGGTCGTCCTATCTCTTTAGTTATGCAAATATTATATTAACTTTCACTCCTCAGAACTAGGTGTACACATTTTAAGCAGACAGTACGCACAGGGTACAGGTTTCCCATTGAGGAGCCATGTGATGACCGGTACAGGGACGCCGGTGGCCGCACACACGATCTCCAGCCGCCTGTTGATGGTCACTTCCTTGTCCAAGGGGATGATTGTGATACGAGGCGGAACTGGAAGAAGATATGATTATAATACCAGGTAACTTACTATAAGTCATGTCATGGTCTTTGGGTTAACAAAAGCATAGAAGATTCTTTGTTTTGCTACAACTTCATAATCTTAACAGAAGTCTTATAAAAAAAAAGAAGCAATCATTTGTTTTGCCAGTCGTTACATTATGTTATAATTGAATACCTCATCAGCATTAACAGCCCATCTGTTAGTTATCAGTGACTTTGTGAAATTGCCATGCTATTCCCAACTAATGGCCAACTGGCAGTAATGATAGAAAAACAAGAATCTGTTTATCCTCCAAACTAGAGTAAAGTCAGCTCGGCCTCTCCTGGAGCAACCACATTGAGAGCATTTGTAGCAAAGCTAACAAGACCCTAGGCTTCTTGAAAAGGAACCTTAACATCAGATCACCAAAGATCAAGGAGCGAGCTTATATGACCCTTGTGAGATCCTCAGTTGAGTACGCCAGCGCAGCATGGGATCCCCACTTACAGAAAGATATAAAAAGAATTGATATGGTCCAGCGTCGAGCCGCAAGGTATGTTGTTAACAACTACACACAAACAGCTAGTGTAACTGACATGCTAAATCGCTTAGCTTGGACTCCGCTGGACGTCAGACGAAAACAAGCAAGACTGACTATGCTTTACAAGATCCACAACAACCTCATCAATATAACAACTGACAAGCTCACTCCACCAAATAGGACAACTAGAAATATGCACTCCCTAACTTTCCAAATTCCATCTACCAGAAGTAACAACAAGAAATTCTCCTTTTTCCCAAGAACAATAAGAGACTGGAACGCTTTACCACCAGACATTCCATCTTCAGATCCAGGGTGTCTGGGGCTCTGTGAGCACCAACATCACATCATTTTTATCCTGTTTTTAACTTTTAACTTTTTTTTTATTGCCATTCCGACCGACCGTGCGCAAACCCACTACGTGTCAAAATGATCAACCATGATTGTGGACACTACCTGGTATGTTGATAGGATCACATATGTCAAATTTTGAAATCGATGTTATTACATCGGGAACCACTAACTGTTACTGAAAATAACAAGTGACAGGTCAAACAGTACATTAGAGCGAAAATACGGCCATTCAAAGTCGGGATTTTGATAGAAAACCGGACAATGTGGCTCGAGTGGCGCGCGCAAATTCCCCAAACGTAATTTTGAAACCTTGTCATGAGCTGACAGGAAGATATATTCGATTCGATAGTGTTTATTAGGTATTGTAACTAATAGGTAGACTAATTGGAGGATAATTTCGAATATTAAACGTATTTGAGATGTTTTCTAGATTTTTCCATAAAATCAAGCATTTTAGAGATATTATGCATAAATGGATATATTTGCAAGTCCAGTGATGAGATATGAACTTCAATCAGCATATTAGATATTTTGTAGCTTATCAAAACTAAATAAAATTGTAAGAAAGATACTCTGTGTCACTTTAAGGCTAAAAAGTAAGTAGAAAGATTTTCCGGAACTATTCTCATCCTCCCCTTACTACTACTGACCTTGAACCCTGAGGAGTCTGATCTGAGAGTCTCGTCCCGCCTTATTGTCCGCTGTACAGATGTATCTCCCAGCATCTTCCGCCTCAACCAAGCCAATGATAAGAGTTCCCTTCTCATTGATAGTGTAGAGAGGATCATTGGGATCGATCCAACCTCCATCTTGCGACCATTGTATTCTGGGCGTAGGGTTTCCACTAGCCTTACATGGTAGCCGAGCCTGGTCTCCTACCGTTACGACATACTGACGCTCCGCTGTCTCTATCCTTGGAGGAACTGAAATGTGGGTATCATGACATTTTCGGTGATTCAGATTTTGAAATATTCATGTGATAACTTTTTTAAAAGGGTTAGGGTGTGGGGGTGTGGGGGTGTGGTAGTGTGGGAGTGTGGGGGATTGGGGGCATGGGTGTGGGGTTGGATGTGGGTGTGTGGTGATGTGGATGTGTGGGTGTGTGGGTGGGGCTGTTGGTGTTGGTGGTGTGTGGTTGTAAATGTGGGTGTGGATGTGGTTGTGGATGTTGTAGTTGTTGTGGTCAGGGCGTGGTTGCGGTTGGGGTTGTGGTTGTAGATATGGGTATGGGTGTGGGTGGGGGGTGATTGGGGGTGTTCTTTACCTTCCACAACAAGTGATACAGTCTCAGTAGCATTTCCAGCCTGGTTCTCAGCTACACACATGTAGGAACCAGCATCTACTGCCCTGGAATAGAAGAGTGAATGATAGGAGAGATTTAACCTTTTAATACATACCCTCAGTAACAGCTGAATTGTAAAGAGAACCAGAACGAGGAAGCATTTTCTGGTTCATAATATGGATCTATAATTCTGTGTGGATAGTTACAGTCCAAGACGAACACCATGATAAAAATCTTTTAACAAGTTGTTAATCAATAGAACTGAACCTTTTTCATCCAGACAACTTCTGAAATCTTCTCAAAGAAGAAAACATAACAAAAAGCTATTGAGGGAGCTTGAGGTAACGCTGGCAATACAGCCATATAATACGGTTTACTGGTAATAAACAATTTTTTAAAACTTCTGAATTCAAAACCCACCTTGCATGAGGAATTGCAAGGCCACCATTCTGCAGCGTGATGTAGTGGACGTGCCGCTGTCCAATACGGAAGTTGGATGATGTGATTTCCTTGCCATCCTTCATCCAGCTGATCTTGGGATGAGGAGTGCCCGAAGTACGACATGGCATCACCACCGTACGGTTCTGTAGGACTGTGAAATGTTTCTTGCCGGGGGTGATAACAGGAGGTACTGTAAAAAGAACAAAAGTAAAATATATACCGGGTAAATAAAATGTTGCCACTTTTTCATTTGTACATTTTTCTTATATACAAATTTGTCAAATTGGTGGTTTAATGTTTATTAATTACTTAACTCTCCACATTTCTGATTAACCAGAAATTTTTTTTTATAGTTGCTGAACTTGCTTTCAAAAATTAAGCTTTTCATGGGACCATGTGTCCAATTTATACAATCTTATACAAATTAATTTGCTTTTCTTGTACCAGAAATACAGTTCACATCATATTTAGCCATGCCCCTTATGACAGAACTATTTGTAATTCAGTTAGACCTTAGCCACTTCGGAAAGTTACAGCAAAAGACAAACATAGAAAATAGCAAATAAAGAATGGCAGATTAAGGTATGTAACTAGAACTAATTATATTTTGAAGTTCATTCTTGTATAAATGAACTTCTCTATGTTGATATTGTTTCCACACCTTGCACCTTGAGAGTTATATCCTTCTTCGAGGAGCCGGCTCTATTCTGGGCAAAACAGGTATAGACCCCTCGATGGTACAGTGCCACATCGTTGATGTAGAGGGAACCGTTCGCCAACACTTGGTATCCTGGGGAAACAATCAATGAGGAGTTACAGAGATGAGGATATGTGAGGAGTAAACTGGAAATGAGAGTATTTCTGAAGTACAATATCAACTGAATATGAGACAGGGAGTATTACCTGAGGAAGTGTGACATATGACTTTTACTAACAAGTGTAAATTTTTGCATTACCTGAGCAAAAGTTATACACAAATTTGCATGAGTTTGTGTAAAAGTCATATGACACACTCCTGAGAGTAATAATTTCTTTATTACCAATTCTTTTCCATTTAACTTTCTTAGAAATATCCCAGAAACTGGCAGGTTCCTGACGACGGCCGACTAAAGTAATGTCAAGAACAATGGTGTTATGATGTCACAGTTGAAACAATACAGGACTTGCTCTACAACAATCGTTGCTAGGCAAAAATTATATCTGCACATGTGCTCATATTGAAAATATGTCACTATTCATTTTCAACCCTTTTGCTTATAAAAACTGGTATGCTGTTGAAAACTTTTGATGATGAATTAAAGAGACAAGGAATATTGTGCTGAATATGAGACAAACTTGGTAAATATGAACTTGTGTTTGGAAGAAGTCAAAATGGTGAAAAATCAAACTTGCTTACTTCAAAACTTCTAGTTATATCATATCTCTTTGCCTAATCCGGTCTCTTCTATACATCTCGTATATCATATCATAGTTTGAGTTAGTACATAGATTATCAATGAGCTTTAGGAAATACCTTGACTTTTCTCAAGGAGAG
Organism: Steromphala cineraria; assembly: GCA_916613615.1. Lineage (NCBI taxonomy): Eukaryota > Metazoa > Mollusca > Gastropoda > Trochida > Trochidae > Steromphala > Steromphala cineraria. The sequence continues at coordinate 23,740,459 of OU744735.1, read as the reverse complement.
CTCTGTTCTTGAGCCAATTGATGGTAGGTTTAGGAGTTCCCTCCACAGAGCAGGGGATCAACACGCTGGTAGAGAGAGGGGCCTTGATGACTGACGGGCCGATGTTGGATATAGTTGCTGGCACTGAAAAAATACAACTCATACAGAGTACCATGCATGGATGATAGCAAATGAGTAATTGCAGTTACTGTTGCTCTTATACATGTTTCATACAGCCAAATTTTGCTGGCACTGAAAACATCAAACTCATACAGAGAACCATGCATGGATGATAGCAAATGAGTGTTTGCAGTTACTGTTGCTCTTATACATGGTTCATACAGCCAAAACAGAATATAATTCCAGTACTTTTCAAGGATATTTTACCATTTTTCAAGTGCATATATATATTCACAAAACCGTTGGTTTCGCCGCCTCCATTTCCAAAGTACTGCATTGGGACATCAAAATTTCCCGCTTGCAATCGATCATGAGAAGCAGAAATTACTGATTTTGTTGGAATGATTGCAAACTCGCAGACTAGTTTCGTTTATAGTTATAATATAGTTGGACCAAGTTCTAGAGCAATGGCAGTGTGTGGGTGTCACTCCCTTTAAAGAGAGTTAGAAATATTGAAAATGTTGACAAATTTCTCATACATGATTAACGTATACAGTGAAAGTTTTGGACAAGGAACTTAACTTCTGTTAAGAAGCAGATTTTTCTGTATTATATACATTTTCTTTCATTAAAATGTAATTTCAATGGCTGTACTTGTGACAACAAAATGGCGCACACATATCACATGAAAAATCCTTTATCTATTCATGTAGAGAACCAAAGATAATGTAAACTATGACATTACTAGTAAAGCATACCTTCTGACAATAATGACCGAATCAAGCTTTGCTTCTTTTTTTATAGTTTGAGGTTTTACAAAGCTTTCTCATTGGTTCATAGTAGTAACTTCAAGATTTCTTATTGGACCATTTATATTATGTGCATATGGCTAATCATTAGCTTAAAAAAGATGACAAAATTCAGCAAGACTAATTGACTATGAGTCTTGCCTTATAGTAAAGCTTTGCTAACAAAATCAGAATTCGCCCTGTCATAAGATAACAGTAAAGAAAATAAAATTCAAACTGTATATAATATTTCTCCATAGTTTGAAGTTATACGAAGCTTTCTCATTGGTTCATAGTAGTAACCTCAAGATTTCTAATTGGACCATTCATGTTATGTGCATCTGGCAAATCATTAGCCCAAAAACGATGACAAAATTCAGCAAGACGAAAATTAGCTTGTGACTATGGGTCTTGCATTATGGTGAAGCTTTGCTAACAAAGTCAGAATTGGCCTTTTCATAAGATAAACATTAAACTTCTTTGAGTGGCATTTAGAAGTTGGAAGTCAAATAAGGACGAATATTTATGGATAACAACTTCTTTATTCTGAGTACACCACTATTTAATAAACATTAAAGAATATCAAATTCAAACTGAATAAGCCAAATTAATTTCTTACCCTGAACATCAAGCAAGATGGAGCGAGTGGCATTGCCAGCATCATTGGAGGCCCGACATGTATATGTCCCAGCATCCTCTAGCATTATGCGTGAGAACTCAAGGGAGCCCGACCTCAACGTGCGATGTCGGAGTCCGGTGGAGGGGAACTGTGACTCATCCTTCACCCACGTGATGTTTGGGAAGGGTTTGCCACTGGCCTCACACTGCAGGACTGTCTGTGTGCCTACCTCGGCTGCCACGTGCGTCGGTCCGTAAGAGATCTCGGGAGGGACTGGAGGAAACAGTGATAGTGTTGTAGCTCACGCAACAGATGTCAAAATCTTATATAGTAGAATGTGGATATAGTGGACTCAAATGTAGGAACTCGGATAAAGTGAACTCGAATATATATAGCGAACAAATACATGTATATAAGTCCCGTCGAAAGCCCTTTATAATATCATTGAAATAATATGTGTGAAGTGAACTCGGATATAGCGATTTTAAGGATATAGTATAGTATACAAAATGTTAGCTCTCATTACTGAAATAAAACATGATATTATATTATCGAATGTTTTGTCAAATCAATTGTCATTTTAAAATTGTAGATAGAAGATTTGGGAATAATTGTAAAATTACCAAAATCATGTTTCATCGATGCCTTTTAGTTTTGTAACCATTTAAGTGGTTAACATTTTGTAATAAACTTCAAACTGGAATGAAAAGTCTTTGACATATGCCATATAACTCACCCATGACAGCTATCAGGAATCTAAGACTGGTATCTCCCGCTTCATTGGTGGCCTGACATGTGTAGGAACCAAAGTCCATGAGTTGAGCGCTGATCATCAAGAGGCGTCGCCCGTTGTCACGGATACGGATGTTAGGGATTCCATACTCAGGAATGAGTTCTCCTGATCGGTACCACTGTATTTTTGGTGGAGGGATTCCATCGACGGGACATTCCAGAGTCACTGATTGCTCAAGGATAACCGGGATATTCACTGTGTCTTCGGAGTCTTTCAGGTAAGGTGGAACTGGAGGAGAATGAAAGTATGTTAGTAGGGTGTAAAGATTCAAAATTTGTTCGTCACTTTACATCTATGTACAAATTGAGGTCTCAAACAGGTTGTTTTCTTTTAATTCAAACTCAAGTGAGCCCCGCAACCAAAAATGTTCAGCCAGCGGTGCCAAATAGCATATAACGGTAGCATGCAAAGAACTGGGAAGTTCAGTCAAAGAGGAATTATTCAGTAACTTTAGGGTTGATAGGAAACATCTTGATATATATTAATCTAAAACATATTTAATCATTGAATCAATGTGTAAAGTGAATGAAAGTAGATGCTTATCATTAAACAAAGAAAATGTTGTAGCTAGCTATTAGTCTAGTAAGAAAAGATTTAGTAACCCAACCGACCTTGAACTTGCAGATTATACTGTTTATCAGCGAAGCCGGCCTGGTTTTCTGCATGGCACTTGTACGAGGCTGTGTCCTCAACTCGAGCCTCCTGAAGTCTGAGAATGCGGCCATTGTTCTCTATTTGAAGGTTGGACCTCTCCCCGACCACAATCATCTCATTGTCCTTCATCCACAAGATGGAGGGCTCGGGCACGCCGCTGATGTTACAGTGCATCGTGATTGGGTCGTTGACAATGACCTTCACGACCTCTGGGCCCTGTTTGCCATCAATCGTTGGTGGAACTGGATTGGATGATTGGAATGCAATGACATTCATCTTTAAATAATTTATTAATCCATAGAATTATAGGAAGAATCATTTTTGGATTACAGATGAAGTTTGAGTTTAAATTAGATCCCATTGGTATGACTTTGAATAGTTGAATCTAAGTACTGAGAAAGAAATGTGATTTTCTAAATGTATGAAATGATAAAGGACTGTGTGTCACAATCCTGGTTATGTTGACCTTGCAACCTATTTTGGTTTATCAAAGTTGTCATTTGATTGCCGAAGACAAAGACACTTTTGACCTCAGTTCTTTCTGTGATTAAATGATTTTGTAAAAGTGTAAGGTTACAAATTCCATTAAATCTACTGCATTTCATCAGAGGGAAAACTCATGAAACATATTGAGAACAAATTCCTTATTAGGTTTTCAAAGGGTACTCGAGTACTCGAGCCCGAGTCCGGTCCAGGACTTTAGGAAAGTCACTGTAAAATTACAAGTTACCGGTACAAGTATTTCAATCTATTATTCTGTAACATGTGGAGACAGGTAAAGATAAAATTGCGGTGACTCGGTTCCGAATCAAGTCTGACCCTAGAGTACTTGAGTCCAATTATTTGCACACGTCAAAGCCCTATTTGTTTCTCGGCATATACATGATCAACAATGACATGATTTCTTGGGTAAAGATAAAATTGCGGATACTCAGTTCCGAATCAAGTCTGACCCCTTGAGAACTCGAGTCAAATTATTGTTACTTGTGTAATATTATAAGGATAGATCTACAATTTTCCGATATTTTATGAGTGCTTCTTCTCCAAAGAATGTCACAAATTTGTTTTGTTAACCAATTTCTATTTGTTTTTCCCTGCAACGTTTAATAGTAAATCTTTTATTACGTAAGGCTATTGAAATATTTGTGTATTGATAATATATATTTTGTTTTGTGTCCGACTCGACAGACAACTGCATTGATTAGAACCACGTTTATTATATTAATAAGTTGTATCAAAACATGTCTTTGTATTACGCAATGATTGATGACGTCACCGATTGTGGTGTAGAGAAAAATGGCTACCAAATAAACGAGACGGAACCAAGAACACTTTTTATGTTTTTAATGAATATTGGTTATTTTTCATGTAAGATCGATCCTGGTACACAGATAACATGTCCACAAACAAGTTCAGTTCTGTGCTCACTACACTTGTTTGTTACTCACCATATACATGAACAACAAGGACACGATTTCTTCGCTAAAGATAACATTGCGGTAACTCTGTTCTGACCCCTATTTGTAACTCACCATATACATGAACAACAAGGACATGATTTCTTCGCTAAAGATAACATTGCGGTAACTCTGTTCTGACCCCTATTTGTAACTCACCATATACATGAACAACAAGGACATGATTTCTTGGGAAAAGATAAAATAGGCGATACTCAGATCCGAATCAAGTCTGACCCCTATTTGTTACTCACCATATACATGAACAACAAGGACATGATTTCTTCGCTGAAGATAACATTTGGGATACTCGGTTCCAAATCAAGTCTGACCCCTAGAGTACTTGAGTCCAATTATTTGTACCCGTGAAAGCCCTACTTGTAACTCACCATATACATGAACAACAACAACATGGTTTCTTGGGAAAACATAAAATTGCGGTTACTCGGTTCCGAATCAAGTCTGACCCCTATTTGTTACTCACCATATACATCCAGCTTGATAGTGACCTTATCAGTTCCAGCCTGGTTCATGGCCTGACACGTGTAGTTTCCAGCATCATCCAGTTGGGCGTTACTGACCTCCAGAGTTGTGTCGTAGTTTAGGAGTCGAAGATCTCGGTACGGGAAGTCGAGGAGCGGTACACGATCCTTCAACCACATGATAGATGGTTCAGGGATACCGGTCACAGGACACATTATAAGCAACGTCTGGTTCTGTACAATTGATTGGTTGTCGTCGACCAGACTTTTGTCTATCTTAGGTGGAACTGCAGAAAAAATGGATATTGGTTAAAACTAACTAAATGACATTTAAAGGGGCAGTAGCACGTTTTTTGATAATTTTATATTTCAAAATTTTCACTGATAATTGTACATCAATGCTAAGTGCAATAAGTTTACAGTGTCAAAAATCTCATTACACAAACCAATCATCCATAGTCAGAGGATAAAGTATGAAGATTCACATAAAATCCATTGGCGGCCATTTTGTGTGAACACCTTTAATTCATTTTGTGTAAGAAAACAGAATCTCATGGCTAAACTTTACGTTGTATATTTGAATTATTACATCTCCATTTGGTTTAAATACATTGTCTTTAAATTGGAACCATTAATTTTCATTTTCCTGACATCACCTTATATTCCCCCTAAAACGTGCTACTGCCCCTTTAATGTCGATATAATAGTAGCTTTAATTCATTTCTTAATAAGGTTTCATAATTTTCTAGTCATTACTTTAAAAAATTCTGACTGTATAATGAAATTTTGAAAGCCACCGAGCCATTTTCATTAATCAAATCATCTTTTTCTTTCAAGTGTCTATACTTGTACAGCTTATAATTTATGCACACCAATTGTATAACAATAATGTAAAATTTGGTATAAAGTTATCATGTATGTACTACACTGTATATGGGCCTGAGGCCTTCGTACTGTAATAAGGACTTGACTTGACTCTATTTAAAATTAAACTGGCATCATTTTAATTTGAAATTGTAAAACAATTAGATCAGTTGATTTAATTGAAGAGCTACTTTAAGGTGCAGTAGCACGAACGTTTTAGAGGAAACATAAGGTTATGTCAGGAAAATGAACATTAATGGTTCCAATTGAAAGTCAATGTATTTAAACTAAATCAAGCACTAATAATTCAAATATATAACTTAAAGTTTAGCAATGCGATTCCTTTTTCTCACACAAACTGAATTAAAGGTGTTCACACAAAATGGCCGCCAATAGATTTTATGTGAATCTCTTTACTTTGTCCTCTGACTGTGGATGATTGATTTGTGTTATGAGATTTTTGACAATATCAACATAATACATTGAACATTAACGTACAATTATCAGTGAAAAATTCAAAATATAAAATTTTCAAAAACGTGCTACTGCCCCTTTAAATATAAACTGATGTCAATATGGTCAACAAACAATTATTTTTAAAAACCTTCACATGTAATAACTTTTCTTTGACTACAAACTGTTCAAATCATATAAGAGAACGTTTTTAATACATTCTTCCTATACATGACTGTACTTTATGCCACTACTGTGAAATTTTGTGTTTATTTTGTACTGTACGTTGGCCTAAGGCCTTTTACGAAATAAACTTGATTGACAAATAACGGATCTACTAACCGAGCACCTCAAGGACGAAGGTTCTCTCCAGCTGTCCTGCCTCGTTGGTTGCGATACATGTGTACTCTGCCGAGTCCTTCACTTGGGCGTCCAAAATCTCCACCTAAAACATCAGTCCATGATTTCAGGACACTCAACACATTAGGTCCAATAGAGAATGATTTCTCAAAAATTAAAATTAAAATCTACAGGATGACCTAAAAGCTTGTACCTAGTAGCTAGAAAAATCACCTCTGCAACAGAGTTGTGGGTTAGATTCAGAAGGACTGAAGGTAAGCAAGACCTTTGTTAAATTGTGTACACATTGAAGGTACACGTAGACCTATGAAATTAAGAAATGATGTTTTCTTTAAACTATTTGTCTAGTCCAACTGCAAAGAACAAGAAAAACTGAACTCTATCGTAAATCAAACTTGTTCCGTAAATTTTTTCTCTCCACAAGGTCTAACCGCAGCTCCTTTTTGGTCATATGTTCTGACTGATGTAAGCTCAGGTTACCAAAAGCAATTTGTCCTGCCAAGCCTTAGGTATGAGTTGCTAGGTGCAAGTAACCCCTGTGAACCATGCTTTCAGCATGTTTACCTCTTGATGGTCTAAAGTGCAAAGATGTAATTGGTCTGCTTACACCTAATTTTCATCTGCACTAACTTGGTAAACAATCATTCAAACTATAGGGCTGCAGTTGGACCTTGTGAAGAGGTTTTGTAGCTTGATTGTTATATTTTAAAATTTTATTTTCCTCGGAACTACCGCAATTGACGTAATAAGGGCGCTTAAAAATTTGACTGGGGTGGGCACTTATAAAAGTGGTGTGAATGACGACCGAAAAATAAAGACTTAGGAACTGTTGTCTTTGATACAGACGTTCAAAACATACTTACACATTATTGAGTAGAAATTAACATATATTGTCGCTATTGTATCCTTTAATTTCTCTTGAAACAAAGTGAATACGTTGAATATATAATTTTAGTACCGCTGGTACATGGGTGGTTATCAGACCAATAATTACAAAACCCTTTGGGGGGCGCTAATTGAAGCAGGGCGCTTATTCGGCGAAAACGGTAGGTTTCGCGTTTGGTCCTAATAGGTTGATTGTAATCAGACCGCTGACAAAACAACTTTTAACCTCAAAATTATCTAAAAATTATGAGAATTTGACTGACGTGGTGGTTGTTGCTTAGGATCCTAATGCCTTCGCTGGGTACAAGGGGCTGACCGTTTAGGAGCCACTTCACGGTGGGAATAGGCACTCCGGACACAGGACATTCCAGCAACACGCGTCGTCCTGCGGTCACCTTTGGGTTGTACACCACATTGGACTCGTCGATGTCAGGCCTCACTGTTGTGATCATCATACGAGTTAGTCTTAAGGAATATCCCATAACAAAAGATATTTATTCAATCCTATGGGTTGTACAACATGTTGGACTCGTCCATATCAGGCCTCACTGATGTGATCATCATACAAATTAGTCTTTAGGAATATCTCTACACATGACATTCTTATTCAATCCTACAGGTTGTACACAACGTTGGACTCATTCATATAAGGCCCCACTGTTGTGATCATCATATAAGTTAGTCTCAAGTATACACAGCATATCCTAAATATTAAATTTTTATTCAATCCCAAATAAAAGGATGTACAACACGTCGTAATCGTCGATATCTGGCCTTACTGTTGTGATTATCATATAAATTAGTCTCCAGAAACACAGCATAATCCTAAACATAACATTCTTGGTCAATCAATCCTAAGGTGATCGATATCTGACCTTGCCGGGTGATTATTATATAAGTTTGTCTCAAGTAGACCTGACATATCCCTAAACATGACAGTCTTTATTAAATCCTAATGATTGTATGATGCTTGGATTCAGTGATATCTGACCTCACTGTGGCGATGTTAATATGTAAGATAGGTCTTTTCATGGATAATGCTATGTTTATCTCATCAAGTGAGGTAGAAAGTATATTTACCTGAGTGGCACAGCCTCAGAGAAATTATAAAACTAATCTACCACATGGATGAATAAAGGGTCAGATTCATAATTTCATGAACATGTTTCTCTGACCAAATTGATCCGAAATAAATGTATATTACAAGCACAGATCAGAGGTCTGAGTATCCCATCACAACGGAAGCAAGGCAGACCCAAGCTTACATGGGACGAACTTGTGTCACGAGACCGTGAGGCCATGAGTATGGACTTTATCAGCCACTGGATCGCCCAGCCTGGAGAGGAAGACTCCGCTCTCGACCGACAGACAGGCCTTACCATTGTATAGAGGATTAATTACGGCCTGGATAATGTAAAGCGGATGACGATGATGATGATGATGATGATGATGATGATGATGATGATGATGATGATGATGATGATGACGACGACGATTCAAACAGATTCAGTCACAACACCCTGACTTACCTAACACAACTAGATCAAAGTCGGCGCGGTCCTCTCCAGCTGGACTTGTGACCATGCAGCTGTACATGCCCGCATCCAGCTCCGTTGAGTTCCAGACCCGCAGCTGTAGCCCACCGCTGAGTATCTCCACTCGGTCTGAGCTCCGGATCTCCTGGTTGCCTCTCAGCCAGGTGATGTCCGGGAACGGAATCCCGGAGACGGGGCAGGTCATCACTGCTGTGTGACCCTTGATCACTCGGGGGTTGATCTCCCGGAGTGTGTCGTCGATGTGCGGTGGAACTGGGGGTGGAAGTATTAGAAATGATAGTGATCAGTGTTTGGAAATAAAAGTGTTTGTGAATAAGGACCCACAAAGAGGAATAACTGTGGGTCCAACTTTGAAATTGTTGTCATGATCAATCAATATTGATTTGACTTATTCCCAACAAATAATAATCATAGTAACAGTTTGTCACATACATCAATCACTGTTTTCGTCATAATAAAAAAATAATAATAATAATAATATGACTTTATTGTTCTAAGTACAAGTACATAGGAAATAATTTTTGTTCTTGTGGCACCCGGTAGCCACAGTGCAGCGCCAGTTAATGCCTTGTTCTGCTTTATAATGCTGAGTGGCAAGCAAGACAGCAACAACTACTACCTTTTAATGGTTTTTTTTGTTATGACGCGACCGGGAATTGACCACTGGTCTCCCAGGTGACGAGCCACAATATCTACCGCTGAGCTACGTCCCCGGTTAGAGTGATGATATTAAAGGTTTGGCTGGGAAATATGTCTTACTGCATTAGTTACGTGAGAATAAAGATCAGTGAGGAACAGTATCTTGTCCAAAAACCTGTGGGCCTGAAAGCACCTGAAATGTGGGCCTCTTGTCAGTAGCTATTGAATTGGCTTACAGACTGATGCTTATTTCAAACACTGATAAAATATCATATTCACAGATATCAGTTACCGTAAATGACCGGGTATAAGCCGACCCCGCATATAAACCGACCCCCTTTCTCAACCCCCCAAATTCCAGTCAAAACCTAGTATTTCATGTATAGACCGACCCCCCTCTTCGCAGATCTATTTTGCTGACAGTAAGTCGATATGATGCCCGTTGCATTGAAACTAAAAGCTCATGAATCATCAAATGATACGTTAATTTTAAGACGTATATTATTTTAAAAAACTATAAAAGAAATTATAAGTGTTCACTTACGGTGTTTGTTGTTTGTTTTAATCATATAACATATTATTCTCGGCAAATTGTTAACGAACGACAGTCAACAACCTTTGGTGCATGAAGTGTTTGCTGGAAATGAGATATTTGTTACAAGCCTTTTCATTGGCTAAATTATGTAGGTCAACCAATCAGCAAGTCGGTTTTAAAAAGATCTAGGAAACATAAACGTGGTCGTGATAATTTCATGACAACATTTTGTCGATACAATATTAAATGTGTAAATATATCAGATTTTCTTACACGTTTTCTATATTTTATATTTTCAAAATAAACATGTAGTTAATTGAAATATTTGTGTATATAAAAGTCGAAGAATAACGATCAGAAATATAACCATGAGCAAAAAGTTATAAAAGCAATGTTATTTGTCGTCACGAAATTACGATTGAAATTCAAAGCAATGTAAAACATCGTGCTTTCACGAGTGTATCTTTGACAAAGATTTGATTGAATTTCGATCAGATATGATTGATAAGTTTGCAAATATGTCTCTTGATTTTTTTCATCTGCATCATATAACTCAGGTATAGACCGACCCCCCTCTCTGACCCCCTGATTTCTGGTGTCAAATTCTCGGCTTATACCCGGTCATATACGGTAATTATTTCAGGACACTCAAACACAGTGATTATTCCACAAATATCAACTGCAAAATCTGGGGACTTGCTACCAAAAGGTCTTGTCAGTCCGTGTACATGATGATAAATATTGTCCTCATTACAAAGTAAATTTAGAACCTTCTTTGAGAGGCATTTTAGAAGTTGGAATGACAGTAATGCAGAGGAATATATGGATGACAACTTCTTTTCATTCTTAATGTCGCATACAATGAACAAAGAAGTTGTCATCCATATATTCTTCTGCATTATTGTCAATCCGACTTCCTAAATGCCTCTCAAAGAAATTTAGAACCCTTTGTAGCACCAAGCAGCCACAGCACAGTCCAACTTCAAGCAACATTCATCTTAATAATGCTGTTGAACAACAATAAATCCTTGGAATTTTATTAACTGAACAATTATTCTTGAACATAAACTCCTTGAAACCTACCCCAGACCTCCAAATCGTACTGCTTGGTGACCTCCCCCGCCACGTTGGACGCTACACAGGCGTAGATGGCGGCATCGGGCACCTTCACCTCCCTGATCACCAGGCGACGCCCACCCTCCTGCACCTGCATGTGTGGGTTGGCCTCGAAGTCGATTGGTTGGCCCTCCTGCATCCACAAGATGTTCGGAGGGGGGACCCCGATAGCAGGACATTCTAGCGTAACTGTTTCGTTCTCAATGATCTTTGGGTCGGTGATGATTCCCGTGTTTGGTATTTCTGGTGGAACTGTTGAAGATCAAATTGATTTAACAAGTGATATAGATAGATGTTATGAAATTTGTAAAGTGTTCTTGGACAAAGAAGTTTGGTTTGTGGTCCAGGCACTGTAGTATGAGAACTTCTCGGGCCAATGATTTGTTCAATGAAGCAAGAAACTTTGTTTAACTTGTGACGTCAGCTTATTGTTCTCTCTCTCCATTATTTTTCAGTAATGGAGCATTGTATTTTAAATAAAGTTTTTCACTTGAAATTTCAAATTTTCAAATATTTAAGTAAAGATTTTGAATAGGCATTAAGTTGAGTGTAATTTAAGTAGCTTAATATCCTCGTGACTCTCCATTCCAAAAATATAATGAGCCTCGGGCCCTGGTGTCCTCGTCTCCATTATGTTTTAGGAATGGAGAGTTCCTTGGACATTAACCTAAACATCATTTAGTTTGGTGATGTGACAACATGTAGATGTTTCTCTGGATCATGAATATATTTTCTTATGATCCATACTTGATCATAAACAGAGCAAATTCTTCAGTGAAATAAACATCCAGCACTTTTTTCATTTTTCTTTGTAAATAGATAAACAATCATTTATAGTCAGTTTAAGTCCTCTATTACCTAGCAGCAATGAATTTTTATACTATGATGTTCATCATGATTGACATCTCTAATAGTTTAATGTATAAGATAAAAATTACATACAAACATCAACATACAAGCATGTACCACAACTAAATGAAATAAGCCTGAAAAGTTGCTATTCCAAAAGTTGCTAGTCAATTTTAAGGCAAAATAAAGGAAAAATCTTTTAAAAGTTTCAAGTGTAGGAATCTCAAAAAGCCTTATTTAACACACCGCTACCGCAACAAACAAACTCTTATTTCATACACCAGTACCGCAAAATAACAAAAGCTTACTATGAACGCTAAGCTGGAATGTTTCGTCCACTTCGCCAGCGTCATTGGTAACAACACACGTATATCTCCCAGAGTCGCCGACCATAGCATTCTGTATCTGGAGTCGACTTCCGCCCTCCAACACCTTGATGCCCGGGTTATCGGCGAAATTGAGGAGAGCCCCGTCAAGGTACCAGGCTGTCAGAGGCGGAGGGTTACCCTCCGAGGGGCAGTCGATGTCAATCGTGCTGTTCTCTATAACTTTGGGGTAAAAGTTTGTGCCTTGCGTGTTGATTGTTGGAGGAACTGGAAGAAATATTTTAGAGATTTTTAAAGTAGCTTTCCAATTAAGCTGTCATTTTGTTCTGTTCTTATGTCTTTATATGAATGAAGTTATTCAGGACAGTGAAAATCTCACCATATTAAAAAAACAGCTGAAGACCCACTTGTTTACAGTAGCCTTTGAGCAATATGTTGGAACTGGCGCTTTACAAATATTAACTTTATTATTATTATTCTTTTCTGATCATATATCAAAGTTTGCTTCCATGCACTTCTAAGAAGTAGGTATGTACTATATTACATAGTTGGCAGCCTCTAAAGATATAATAGATTGATCGAGATCCATGCAGTTTCTACAGACCTGTGTCAGTTATATTCGGACAGTGACGTTATTTCCATAGACTTGCATGTTAAATTGATGTAGCATAAATAATTTTGACTCATTTATTTTACGTCGGATTTTGTTCATATTTTGCACATTTGTAACGAAATATCTCAGCTAAAATATCATAATTTCTGTTTAATTTTCAGTAGATTTTCTACGGAATGACAATAATTCAATCAATTTATGTACATAATTGTGAACAAGTTGATAATGGTGATCTATGGGACAGGTATCTTAATTTTGTTCATTAATTGGTAAATCTGGTGACGTTACATAAGTAGTAATCGATCGGAAAATGATATATAGATTGTGTACCAAGTTTGATTATAATACAACAAGAACCTTTTTCATGAAAATTATTTTTGCGCATGCTACACTAATTTAACATGTAAGTCTATGAAAAAAACGTCACTGTCCGAATATAACTGGCTCGGGTCTGTAGCTTTGTTCAAGGGCCTTATTATGACCCCTCTCATGTCCAGAGCGAAGCCAGTAAGACATCTAGGGAAATTAAATGATAGATAGATGATTAAATGAACAAAATCTACAGTTTAGAAATACATGAGATATCAAATTTATAGTGAGCGTGTGGCCGTGAAAAGAGTGTGAAATTCATGAGTTTCTCGCTAGATGAGTGAGCATGAGAGTTGGAAGGTTTGGTATTAAGATAAAAACACCCAACACGAGTCATATTATCAAATAGATGGATTTCCTATCTAACGCAACTTTTTTTATCATGGTAATGATAGTACAAATACGATGGTTAAAAAACCTTAACACACATATGAATACACTTATGTCCTATAGATGGAATCATATTTTCAAATAATATTTACCCCAAACATCCAAGTCAAAGTCAATATTATCATTGCCGGCCCTGTTTCTAGCTGCACATCTGTAGAGGCCTTTATCGTTGACTTGCGTCCTGTAAATACGGAGTTGTCTCCCACCGGCGAGGATATCGTAGCGTGGGGTGCTGCCTGCATCGAGAAGCACGTTGTTTCTGTACCAAAGAATCTCGGGTTGTGGGTTGCCAGTGACCGGACATGAGATGACTGCTGTATTGTTGACCACAACGTGGGGCGCCTCTTCTGTGTTGGTGCGGTTGATTTGTGGTGGGACTGGAAAGAATAGATGTAGAAAGTTACCTCTGACATCAACATCAACACAATGAAGGTATCTCCTTTAAGTAGAGCATATAAGGTAAACTGGACAAAAATATTTGGGAAATATGTAAAATTGTTAAAATCCATAAAATTTAAGAAATGTCACAATGAAATTATATCAATGATAAGTCCATTATTCTTACTTGTTTTTGACCAGTACATTTGTAATATCTAATCATTCTATTTATTCAACTCTCTTTCCCTTTAGTATGATTTAATATTGCATGTACCACAAACATGAGAAATCAGATAATTTTAATGATTTATTTTTCTAATCAATAGAAATATTCCTTTTGCTTATAATCCCCATATTTTTCTTGGGGGCTTTTGGTTGCTCATAAACATTCCAACCTCATTTGGGTTTTTCGCCTCCAATTCATACTAAATAACCCTTTTACCCCCACCGTCTTCATTCTCTCTATACCTCATAACTAACAAGCCCGGGTTATCAACTCCAGGACACCATCCCGGGTTATGACTCCAGGGTACTTTCCTCTTACACCCGGGTCTTAGCTCCAGGACGTAATGTCCGGGTTATGACTCCAGGGTACTAGCCGCCTCCTCTTTCTACCTCTTCCCTACCATTTGAGCAACCTTGACAGCCCTCAAGAAATTCCAAATGTATTATAAATGTATTAAATGTATATATATTCAACTTTCTCTTGTGTGTTTATTTGATGGCACAAAATAGAAATATTAAAAAACTATTAGAACATTTGGGGCAAATAATTTAGTGGAGTGCAATCAAAACTTTCTTAATGTTATCACATGCATGTAAAACAAAATCATCAATTGTTCTTCTGATAAACAACTTCACTAGAAACCAGAAAACAAAATGCCCTACCTAACACCTCCACATCAAAAGCCTTCTCGTTCTCTCCAGCGATGTTCTTGGCCAAACAGTAGTGCCTCCCTCGGTCGGAGACGTCGGCCATCTTTATCTCGAGAACCCAGCCGTTGTCAAGGAGAGCATACTTGGAGGAATTGCCCTTGATACTTGTATCATCTTTCAGCCAAGTGATCTTGGGTGGGGGGATTCCTGATATTGGGCAGCGGAGATGCAGGGTTCCGTTTTTGACCACCTCGGCCGATTCCACCTCCCCTGGTTTTTCAACCTCCGGAGGTACTGAGCAGATAAATTGATGTTAATATATTTATAGAGACTTGTCAATTAAAACTGCTATTTACTGGGCAAAAAGGAGATGATTCATATGAAAGGGGTAAATTTATGTACACTGACAAAACTATTATCATAATAATACAGGGTTCTCTCTGACCACTTTGGCTGATTCCACCTCTCCTGGTTTTTCAACCTCCGGAGGTACTGAGCAGATAATATATGTAAATATATATATTTTGAGAATTGTAAATCACCTTAAAACAACCATTTCACAGGGCAAAAGGAGATGGTTCATATGTAAGGGATAAATTAATGTACACTGGTATAATCATTATCATATGACTTCCTGACATCCTGACTGACCTTATTTATCCATGTGTAAGGCACTAATTTGTCTGTTGTTTTGACAACATATCAAAGATAAAACATTAAATTGTGTTTTTTTCAAGAATAGACCTATGACGATGAAAATATTTTGGAAAATACTTTTAAAATTTTTCGTCACTGTAGTTCAATCAACAAAGGTGATACATTTTTGTATGCATCATAAACGTTAGATTTCTTAATTCAAATAATTTTCAACTAACCATGTACATAAACGTTGTAGGATTTATCCACATCTCCAGCATTGTTCTTTGCGTAACATGTGTAGCGGCCTCTATCTGTGACCTTGGCATTCAGGATCTCGAGGCGACGCCCACTTGCCAGGAGGTTGAGGTTTGGATCCAGGTCGGGGGAAATGGGTTGACCGTCCTTGACCCATTTGACCTGTGGAGGAGGGATTCCATCCACTGGGCAGTTGATGAACAGGGCTGACCCTACCACCACCGTCATGTTGTTAGGGGATGCAGTGGTCTCGTCAATCTTTGGTGGAACTTTGGAGATAAAAATATATGGGATATAGAGAGAATCTCTCAAAAGTTTCTTCTCAAATATATCAACACGAGTTGATACAGCTATCCGGGGTTTGTGAAACTCTTGACTCACATTAAGCATGTGAAGCTAGGCTATATTATTTGCCGGTGAATTTTGGATATAGTACAGCTATTTAAGAAATGAATTTCACAATATAGTTGTCCACACGGTTATAACCTGTTTGAAACTTGTAATATAAACTTGTATAATTGGCGAGCTTGTTGAGCCAATTATGCTAAAGTTTATATTACGAGTTTCAAACAGGTTATAACCATGTGGACAACTATATTATGAAATTCATTTCTTATAAATTCCCACTTTAATTTGTATTTAAAGCCAGAAGTTGTTTTTATATCATTCGAAATGCGATTCTGTAGTAACTTCTAAGCTGCTTGTCGCACTGACCTAGATATCAGTTAGACCCAGGCGGGTCTCTACCGGGTTCAAGCGCATGCAAAAATAGTTCATAACAAAAAAGGAAAAGATGCACTTTTTCATTCCACAAATAATCCTGTATGGGTATCATGTTAATAATAATAGAATGTTTTAGGAAAAAAACTAACAAATATGTAAAGTTTGATTTGAATATTCCAAAAATAACAATTTGCACTCGCGTATTGATACTGTCCTGTATCGAGTGTAGAGTATCAGCTCTAAAAGCTCGACGTGCTTGGGAAAGTTGGGTTGTTTGTTTGACAATGAATGTAAACATAAAGTTATTTAAAGTCCTTGAGAAATAATGCCAATTGCAGGCCCGCCGATGTTAGACACTGTCATTGACAATGACGAGCACATGTTTTCAAACACGGCAACATCGTTTTGATCATCGGGGACCTCGAAACTGTCTATGAAGGCAGAGAGCGCGCCACGACACTATTTGTTGTGCATGGAAAGGGGTGCCTTGAAACTGTGTTGTCGCAAGTCAGGTCATTCAGAATGGAGCTCAAATCATGCTTTTGAAATGATGTAGCCTACATTACATTGTTTAACTTTGCCCACTATCCTCATTTCTGTGACCGGAGATGAACATGTACAACTTTATTTATTTACAACTTAATGTTTATTTTTCAAACATCAAAAACAGATTATTAGGGTGAGTGTTGCTAATAAACAGAAAAATAATATTTGCAAAAAGTGATGACCATCAAGACTGGGGTCAGGCTGGTGTGGCTGTAAGATCAGGGGAATCCCCGAGAAATGTAGTTCCGGCACGATATCGTATAAACTTCATTTACTGAAAGTTATTTTGTATAACCTGCGATTTAGGGTTCATTGAAATGTATACTGACCACATGACCTTGTAAGATCCAATCAGACTCGAGCATATCGTTTACATTTCAAAGTCTGAATTTATATATTAATATATAGCTATTTGCATATTTTGCATATATTTCTTAGACAGTTTAAGAGATGTCAGAAATTTGAATTGAAAGAATAAGAGCAGAATCTGTAACCGGAACTTCAGATTTGAGTAAAGAACAAAACTGATCACAATAGAACAGAAGTTGAAATGTGCAGAAGCATGTTTTTTATAAAAAGTTATATTAAAAATTTTCATGTATTATTTTGATACCTAGTGTCTTATAAAATCTCATTAAACAGACCAATCATCCATAGTCAGAGAACAAATAATAAAGATTCACATAAAGTCCATTGGCGGCCATTTTTGTGTGAACACCTTTAATTCATTTTGTGTTTGAAAAAGGAATCGCATGGCTGAACTTAATTTACATTATAAGTTTGATTTATTACTGCTTCATTCAGTTTTCAATTGGAACCATTTATTTTCATGTTCTTTACATCACCTCATATCCCCCCTAAAACATGCTACTGCCCCTTTAATGGGTACAAAATGATTAAATCAATCTCTTATTTTTTTCTTTGATGGGCATTCAAAAAGTTGAAATGATGCAGAATGTTTTAGACAATGTTATGGATGAATAACTTATTTTTAAGGTTTTGGGGACGGTTCGACACAGTTACTAAAAATGACATAAGTATCTATGTCAAAATGTTCTTGCCAAATATGATTACAAAATTGTATTGTAAATTTTTTTAATTGTATAATTGATTGTATATATCCATAATACTGCCCTAATCATTCAGAAGGTTAAGCCCAATTTGTCAATAATCAAGCAACTACATCACTTTGAAAAACAAAATGTCTACCAACCTAAAACATCCAGATCAAAGAGTTTTTCTATGTTTCCAGCAGCATTTGTGGCTAGACATTTATATCTTGCTGTATCGTCCACCAGCGCTCGACTTATAATAAGGTCAAGGCCATCGTCCGATATCATGATCCGTTGGTCATCAGGGTCCAGGAAGATGACTTGTCCATCCTTGTACCAATAGATGATTGGTCGAGGGTCAACGTCGTCTGCGACGGGGCAGGAAATGGTGACAGTGTCGTTGACAATGACTTGAGGCTTGAGTGGCCCGCCGCTTGAGGAGCCTTCGTTGGTAAGCTTCGGAGGAACTGGAGGGAGAAGTTTGTGATTTGTTCATAATCTAGTTTCACTAGTTAAGGTCTGATTTTGGTTATATTTGGAGAATTATATCATGCAATAAATTAACAGATAGATGTCTCTCTTTAATGATCGAATGAGAATTTGTATGTAGGGAATAAAGAAAAAAAACCTTTTCCATGCAAAATGATGAATGCTTTCTTATAATTTGGTCTTGTTTTCCACAAAGAGGAATTGAGGATACACAAAAGCAATTCTTGATGTATCTGTGACATACCACATTACACCACTATAGTTTCCATATTGTAGACAATAGGAACCTTTTTGTATAGAATCTTACATGTTTTAAAGCTAAAGATTGATGCTTGAATCTATATCGTAATATCGCTATTGTCTACAATAAAGAAGTTAAGAAGTATAAAACTGATTTTCTACTAAATAATACATTATTGAATGGTAACTTGTTTAGTATCCTCTTTATATTAATAAAGTTAAAAAATAAAAAAAAGACGCTAACGTACCAAGGATCTTGAGGCTAACAGCATGACTGGCGTTCCCGGCCACGTTCTGCACAATGCATTGGTAGCGTCCAGTGTCTTCGGCCTGGGCATTCGAGAGTTGGAGACTTCCGTCAGAGAGGAAGATAACTCCTAGCGTTGATCTCTGTATGGGGATGCCATCCTTCAACCAAGTTATCTTCGGGGGAGGGGTCCCGGTCGAGGGACAAGGCAGCAAGACAGGGTTGTTTTCGATGACCTCGGAGTAGGTCGGCAAATTGGGCACTATCATTGGTGGGGCTGCACAGAAGAATAGGATTGAAAGGGGGGCCGGGATGATGTCAGTTTTTTTTTTTTTAAATTAATTTAAGGGGATATTTTTGTTTATATAACCATGTGAAGTTAATATTTAGTTTTTTCATTATTTGTTTCATGCATATTACAGAGTGTACCATTTTGGTTGCTTAAGATTTTACAATTATAGTGAACAATCACTCAAAAATTAAAACATTCCGACATGACTCCATTCATCAGCACTACGACTATGAAAAGTCTTGACAAGGCATTGCCAAACAATATCCTTACTGATTTGTAATTTTTTTGATAATCAATGAAAACATTTTAATATTTTTCAAACTGATAGAAGCAAAGAAGTTTTATTTTTCATGTGATGCCTTAAAACAAAAATGGTGGACCAAAATCAGACAGTATACACTTCCTCTCTTCAGTTAGTTCAGTGTATTCAAACGCTGAAAGAAAGTACAATGTATAGTTTGAAGTGGAATTCTCTTCATTTAGTTCACAGCATTTTCAAACGCTGAAAGAAAGTACAATATATAGTTTGAAGTGGAATTGTTCCCTTCTGGCAGCAAAACAGTGTTTACTTACCATGCACAATAAGCCTGAAGTCTTCGTGAACCTCTCCCGCAGGGTTCTTGGCACTGCATCTGTAGTTGGCAGCGTCGTTCAGCTTGACAGAGTCGATGCTGAGGGAGCCAGCGCCGACCATGAAGACTCCGTCCATGGAGTCAGTGAGGTCCATGATGGTGTTGTTCTTCCTCCACTCTACCGTCGGTCTCGGGTCTCCGTCCGTCTCACACTCCAGGACGACTGGGTCTTCATTCATCACAGTGATCTCTGTAGGCCCTGCGTTTATTGTCGGAGGTCCTGAAAGATACAATCTCATTAAAATGGTATTATAATTCTTTCTCTATGTTATGCAGATTCTAGATCTCAGAAGGCCTCGTAAGTCCAGCCGTCAGGGTAACCTTTGACCTCTGGAGGTATGGTAGATTTCATCATCCAATCAAATCGTCCCTCTCTTAAAGGCCATAAGAAAGATTCAAACATTCCAACACAATGCAGTTAAAAAGTAAAACTACATCTAATCACCCTTCCATTTTTTTCAAAAAGGTTAAGTGATTTGCATAGGTCGCAACATTCACGAATTCAGTTATATATGTCTGAGTTTTGGCAGAACATTGCTACTCTAAATAAAGATTTGATGAACCATTGAAATTAAACTCATTATTACATCATTATTTTTCATAATCATTATTGTAGTATATTATAAAATTTCTTCAATATACATTATTGATGAAAACAAACTAAATAAAAAGCTGTCCATTATCAGTTCACTTTAACCCTTTTGCCCGAAAAAGACCTGTACCAAGTACATTTTGAGTCTGATTTCTGGTTTGTAGTATTAAACGTGTTAACAACTCACTATTTCATTCCAAAAGGTTAAGAAGTGAGGTTTACTAGCGATGGTAACCAATAACTATAAAAAACTAGATTAGCGTTTGCGGGATACCGCAAAAGCAGAGCAGCCCCGGAACTTTGGGTTTCGCCTTACCCTTTTACAGGCCTCACCAAATTGGGAATTTTCTCGTGACCTTGACCTTTGACACTCAAGGTCACACAATCAATGAACACATTTCATTGAGTATAACATTATTGTAATGAAATAAAGTGTTAAAAATACAATTAATCTATTTTCTCCATATATGTTGACCTTGCTGTGACCTTGACCTTCGACAGTTAGTACCCAAAACTTTTTGAAAATGTTGTACTTCTCAAGAGATAATATATACAAAATCTAAACTTCATAGCACAAAAACTTTTCAAGTTATTGTATTTACAAGGAATTGCAATAACTCATATCTCATGACCTTGACCTTTGACCTTCAAGGTCACACAATAATTGAACACTTTTTATTGAGTATAACAATCATGTATTGATTAAAAGTGATCATAGTTAAAATTAAGCATTTTCGCTAAACCATGCTTAAGTCATGACCTTGCTGTGACCTTGACCTTTGACAGATTGTAGCCGAAACCTTTTCAAAATTTTTTACTTTTCCAAGGATGATATATACCAAGTTAGAGCTTCATAGCACAAAAACTTTTCAAGTTACCGTGTTTACAAAGAATTTTGTGGTGATTTTATAACTCGTGACCTTGACCTTTGAACTTGAAAGTGAACATGTCATAATGATTCCCTGGAAGTATTAACATTTAGACATGTTCATGTGTTCTGAAAAGCTAAATGGGATAAAGTTATACCCCAATTTAGTGCATTTTGTAATAATTCATATCTCATGACCTTGACCTTTGACCTTCAAGGTCACACAATAATTGAACACTTTTTATTGAGTATAACAATCATGTATTGATTAAAAGTGATCATAGTTAAAATTAAGCATTTTCGCTAAACCATGCTTAAGTCATGACCTTGCTGTGACCTTGACCTTTGACAGATTGTAGCCGAAACCTTTTCAAAATTTTTACTTTTCCAAGGATGATTTATACCAAGTTAGAGCTTCATAGCACAAAAACTTTTCAAGTTACCGTGTTTACAAAGAATTTTGTGGTGATTTTATAACTCGTGACCTTGACCTTTGAACTTGAAAGTGAACATGTCATAATGATTCCCTGGAAGTATTAACATTTAGACATGTTCATGAGTTCTGAAAAGCTAAATGGGATAAAGTTATACCCCAATTTAGTGCATTTTGTAATAACTCATATCTCATGACCTTGACCTTTGACCTTCAAGGTCACACAATCATTGAACACTTTTTTTTGAGTATAACAATCATGTATTGATTAAAAGTGTTCATAGTTAAAATAAAGCATTTTCGCTAAAACATGCTTACGTCATGACCTTGCTGTGACCTTGACCTTTGACGGATTGTAGCCAAAACCTTTTCAAAATTTTTTACTTTTCCAAGGATGATATATACCAAGTTAGAGCTTCATAGCACAAAAACTTTTCAAGTTATCGCGTTTACAAGGAATTCTTAGTGTGAATACATAGCTCGTGACCTTGACCTTTGACCTTGAAAGTGAACGTGTCAAAATCGTTCCCCCGAGGTATGAGGAGTAAGGTATGAATAAGAGTTCTGGAAAGCTTAGGGGAAAAAAGTTATAGCTAGTAGTACGAGTGCGGCGGCGGCGGCGGCGGCGGCGGCGGCGATGGAAACTTCACAAAAACTGATAGCAGCCCCGTCCTTAGACGGGGCTGCTAATCATAAACTAGTAAAACTACAGTCTGATTGTTATTCAGTACCTGAAAGAATGAGAGAGTTGTGAATTACGAGTGCTTGCATGGTTATATCTAAGCTATTATTTTGGCAGCGTGGGTACCCAAAAGAAATAAAAAACAAAAGCACAGATAAAATCGTCTTCAACTTACTGTAGACAATGAGGGTGATGACTTTAGTGGTATTGCCAGCAATATTGGAGGCCACACACTCATAGATGGCCTTGTCTCTGAGTTTGGCCTGCTTGATGAAGAGACCTCTCTCCCTCACCGAGACTCGGGAGGATCGCGGCCGGAAGGGGGTGAAGTTTCGGCGCCAAAATGTCTGTGGGGTCGGGGTTCCATTGGGGTTGCACGGAAGGAGGATGCTATCGTTCTCCATGATCTCAAACTGGGCGTCCAATTCACCCTCGATCTCTGGCGCAACTGTCAAACATAATATTATGGATTTTAATTTTTATGTATTGTTTTTTTGAAAATTAAACATTCTAGTTGTTCTTTGAACAAAAAAGTTAGATATCCTTAAAATAATGTATTTTACTTAGTATTGTATTGAATTTATTGAAATTTTGTGATGGTTGTGGGCTGGTTAGTTAGTTACCTCGGAGATTTTACAAGAGCTTCAAGCAGAGCTGGGCTTTTGGGATGATTAATAACATGTATAGTCTTATATATGTAAGACTCGAATACATGGCAGGCCTCAAATCCGTGGCGGATTTCCAAATCCATGTCGGATTTTCAATTGCATAGAAAATTGCCGCACAGGTCTTTCAAAATCTATGGCGAATTTTATTTTGATTTTGATGAGAGACTTTTAGCAGGGTAACATTATGTTAACAGTGTTCAATATATTTGTTTTCCTAGTTAACTGTATGATAGACATAAGTCTGCAATAAGTCAATAAGTAATTCAATCGGTACAACAATATGTTCATCACTAAATTACCGGTAATATATTTTGGGAATTAACCCTTGGATTCGCGTTAGACTGACTTGTTTAGCACTAAGATATTAGTTGAACCTTGTTTTTTAACCCTTGGATTCGTTTTGACGTAATTTTAGGGTTAGTTTGTCTTATGTAACTTATAATGTAAGGGTCGGTAACGTATTGTCGATAAAGTGGCAAACATATTGTAAAGTGAACCTAACGCTAACCCTTACCCTAACCCTAACCGCTAAGAAATCACTTAATATGAATCCAAGGGCTAAAGTGGACATTTACTACGAATCCATGAGCTAAAGAAGATAGTCAAAAGGAATTTAGGGCTAAAATCGACAGTTGCAATGAATTCAAGGGCTACAATGGAGAGCTGATATTATTCCTAGACTCAAAAAGACAGTATAGCAGGAATAAGTAACATATTTTAACTGGTATTATGCTATCTCGGACTGCAATAGCTGAATTCTTTTCTTTCTGTTGGAAAATATATGCCTTCTCAATAAACAGCGGTTTCGCCTTGCGACGTGAACAGAAAGCGATTGTGACGTCATCGCCATGGATTTGGAAATCCGCCACGGATTAGAAACCCGCCACAGATATGAGTCCTACATATATAATAAAATTTTGTTAGAATACTAATTAATCAACCCAAACAAAAATCATTGTGTCATCAGTGGTGGTGTTGATTCCTTTCACTGAGGTAAATACCTCATAAGTGTCATACAAAAACTTAAAAACAATCATGCACACTCAATAATCATTGAGAAGGTTTTTTTATCAAATAACACATAATTATGAATGGTTGCAAAAAATAAACATTCAACTTCTACAAGGAAACAGTTTGAACTTACTTCTAACAAACAAACTCATGACCTTCTCTGTTCCGCCAGCCACATTTGATGCGACACACTTGTATGACCCAGTATCATCCGGGCGCGAAGTGAATATTTCGAGACTCCCGTCATTCCTGACATAGTAGTGGGTGTCACTGAGGGAGATAGGTGATCCATCCTTGTACCACTGGAAGGTGGGGCGTGGGTCTCCCACCGCTCGGCACGGCAACACGATTCCCTTCCCCTGGTTCACGCTGTAGTTCCGCTTACCTTCCAGATCATCCTGTATCAGCTTTGGTGGCACTGTGAGTTAGAAGTTAGTGGGATGATAGAGACTGATAGTACCACATGAAAAGGGCAAAATACATCACTTGGTGATAAACATAAAAATAATCTTGATAACTTCCATTCCAGGCTGTCTTGCATAATACAGAATATTAATAAAATTAAGAAATCTCAAATCTTACTCAGTTGATTTTATAAACTGTTTTTTGAGTAGTACTCTAAAAGTGTAAATGCAAAGTACAAAATTGCACGTAACAACTTCTCACCTAGAACGTCAACGTTGATGGAGTAGGTAGAATTACCGCCGATGTTGCTCGCATGACACACATACTCCCCGTCATCCTCGTGTGTGATGTTGCGGATGACGATCTTCCCCGGCCCCTTGTGTCTGACCTTGCGACTGGGAGCCATTACCTTACCATCCTTCAACCAGTTGATCTTCGGGGTGGGCTTACCCAGCAGGACTATACACTCAAGCTCTGCATTCTCACCCTGCTGGACCTTCACGATTGGGTACGAGTACGCAATTAATGGCCGTACTGCAAGAGATGGTGAGATTTTATATAAATAGACAAAAGTGGTCTGGACTTTACAACAAAGGTGGAATTTGTTGCTTGATCATAAGTTAGAATTTTTCCATTATTATTATACCGGTAAGTTAGAATTTTCCCCCTGATAATAAATAAATACTATTTGGGTATGTGTATGCAATCAAGGGCCGCACTGGAAGAGATGAAAGTCTATAAAATGTGCTTTGGACTTTACAACAAAGTTCAAATTTGTCATCTGATCATTGCAAACTTGTTAAGGAAGCTCATTTGGCATGTGGGATTTTCAATAAACCACAAGTATCTATGTGCATCAGACAGCCTATCAAAGATCACATAGGCTAGTTGAACCTACCAGATTGACTTTATGCAGGACTTCGAAAAGAGGTGCACCAAATAATAGCATCATTAGATTTATGCATCTCTGAATCATGAGAAGTGAGAAATACTAATGTAGCAGGAGTGAAAATCACGTCCAGCAAGATTCGAACCCAGGACCGCCAGGTTGAGAGTCAAACACTCTACCAATAGAACAAGTTATTAAATTGAAGTTCATATCTCATCACTGGACTTGCAAATATATCCATTAATGCTTGATTTTATGGAAAAATTCAAGAAAACATCTCAAATATGTTTAATATTCGAAATTATGCATTCAATTATTCTACCTATTAGTTACAATACCTAATAAACACTATCGAATCGAATATATCTTTCTGTCAGCTTATGACAAGGTTTCAAAATTACATTTGGCGAATTTGCACGCGCCACTCGTTCCACAATGTCCGGTTTTCGATCAAAATCTCGACTTTGAATGGCCATATTTTCGCTCAAATGTACTGATTGACCTTTAACATGTTATTTTCAGTAACAGTTAGTGGTTCCCGATGTAATAACATCGATTTCAAAATTTGACATATGTGATCCTATCAACATACTCTGTGTCTCTTTAAGAAAGCAGCTAAATCTGATTTTAACTCACTTATTCCAGTGACACTGACAAACGCGGAAGCATCGTTGACACCGAAAGCATTCTGTGCTAGGCAGGTGTAGATTCCTTCATCCCCGAGCTTGATGTCTGTGATAGACATTGGCAATTAACAGACAATTTCATTTTGTAGGGATAAGCATATGATTAGTGAACAGTGTATGAAATAATTTTTCAAGATCACAAGCAAACCGGGCTATAAAGTTTTCAAAGTTACTAGCCCAAAAGAAAAATTACTAGCCCAATTAAGTAAAGATAAAAAATGTTTTCTGACATTCATTGTTTTAAAATCAAACACATATCTGCTCAAGAGGTCTTGGCATGTGATGAGGGTGATCGGAAACTGACACAAAATAGTTACTGAATTATTTACAAAATTGAATGAAAAGACGTCAAAATATTTTTGATAAAGCAATCCATACTAGCCAACCGGGCTATTATTTCATTTTTTCTACTAGCCCAGGCAAATTTCAACTAGCGTCGGGCTACCGGGCTAGTGGTTATTTCGGACACTGTTAGTGAATGAGTGAGTGAGTTGCTGTATTGACACTGTGGCAATATTAGCCATTAGCAGTGTGACCTTCTGATTGAAAATAAACTCAAGCTTCCTGAAAAATTCTTCCTCTAAAGGATCATCTTCTTACAACAGACAATTTCATTTTGTAGGGATAAAGATATGAATAAGTCAGTGAATGAGTTGCTGTTGATTGTCAGTGTGCAATAACTTTCTGATTTAAAATGAACTCAAACTTTCGGAAAAATTCTTCTTCTGAAGGATAATTTTTTTACAAACTTAAACTCTGATATTCTAAAATTATTCTAAACAGACAATAAGAGACATCTTAAAAATTGAAAGTAGAATAGCTTGAATTAAAATACCTCAAAATAATTGTGACAAGATATCCTATAAACTTATATATAAATACCCCATTGCAATTGAAGATCACTGAATACTCATTTCCTACACAAAATTTTACAAAATCTTTCTAGACTCCTGACATACAAGAAATATTCTTTGAAAATACCAAATATTTTGCCGATAATTGCTTTCCGATTCCTGTATAAAATCTGTCTCATAGACATCAAATGGTAAAGAAATAAAAATCTTCAAATTTATATGCTTTGATAAAAAAAGGGCCATTGGCTCTGTAGCTCATCAGGCTTAATCATCAATTATGCTGTAGAATGTGGCCAATGTGATTCCCCTTTTGTAGAGGCCACAGGGTCACCGATCATTAAGTATATAGGCGACAAGTTTCAGTTTTCTAGGCCTTATACTTCAGGAGAAGAAGATGAAAATATATTTGAAGGACGTACAGTCTGTAAACAAAGTTTAAGCTTTCTAGGCCTTATGGTTCTGGAGAAGAAGTCAAAATTCCACAAAGTATACGGACGGACGGACGGCGGACACCATGCCATGCCATAAGCCCATCGGGCCTTACAGGCCAGATGAGCTAAAAATCCAACTCACTAGCAACATGGAGACCCCCCGATGGAAGCTGAACGAATCTGCCACTGGTATCGAGGGGTTTTCCGTCCCCTCTCCGCCAGATTATCTTGGGTGCCGGCATCCCGACTGCCTCACACTCCAGGGTGCCGTTCTTCTCGATCTCTATACCTACATTACCTGGTGGTCGGATAATCTTGGGGGGAGCTGGGGACGAGTAGTAAGATAAGTGTCATTTGTTATATATTTTTCTGTAAAATTTTCTGTAATATGATGTCATTGTATGTTTGTATGTCATGCCTGTATTAAAAATATTGTAATAAAAAAATAAAAACAATTTGTTATATTTATGTTTTTTTAATTTGTTCTATTTGTTATTTTTTATATTTTGTTTTAATACAACTAATTAGGAACATTTATAAACAATAAAGAATCAAAATAAATATTTGTCAATTTTATTTTTTTGTGCAGTCTTGTTAGGCTTGATTTTGTTGACAGTAATTTAACTTCTTAAATTTTATACAATCACTAAAAGAACACTTAAACATAATAATGATTAAAAAATCACTGAAACTTACATTGAATAGATAATAATATGGTAACAGAAAAAATGTCGGACTTAATCAAGATATCTACTCTAAAGAAAAAATTATAATATTTTCCCATTTCAAATTCAAGAAAAGATGATTTATTTTTTCAAATGCAAAAAAACTAAATTGGTGCACTCACAGCCGACCTCAAGCCTCACTTTGGCCGAGTCTGAGCCAGCTTCATTCTTGGCGACACAACGATACTCTCCGGCATCCATTTCCTGAACATTGCGGATAATCAGCCGACCGTTAAGTGTGATTCCAACGTTGTAAGCACTTTGTAGCTGAAACCATTTATATATAATATAACCAAATAGTAAGTCCAAGTCACCTGTCAAAATTTATGTTGTTGGCCTTTTAAAGCTTATTTCACACCAACTGAAAGCTTCAATGAAAGTTTTGTTAAACAGTTCTGCATGTTTACATACTGAAAGTTGAAATCTTTTAATGGTTGTTGTAACATAATATGTTGTGCCCAAAAACAATATCTTTATCCAACTTAGTAAGGGAGAGGGCGGATATCGACTTGAATACTGTATATGGTATACATCTCACCTTTCTATCGCCCCTATACCACGTGATGTCTGGAGTTGGTATACCCTCAGCTTCACAGGTCAGACGAGCCTTGTCACCCGTAGCAACCAATAAACGTTTCTCATACTGTCTTATACGTGGTGATTCTAAAGAAGACATGAAATTTCTTACTATTTTGAAATATTACAAAAAGATAATCAATTGATGCGACTCTACAGAAATTCATTACAATGTAAGATAACAATTTGCATCAATTCTCAATTGAGTAATAATCTCACTTTAATGAATGATTAATTCACACAAAACAAATAATGTTGTAAACATAACAAAATGATTTGCCCAATGAGAATCAACAAAATAATCACCGAAACAAATGAAATCTATTCATTTGCAAAACTTATCACCAGAGATACAATAATATTATATAAAACCTTCTCAACAATAAAACCTGTTTCATCAACAACTCACCAATATAATTAACTCTTGCCATTGATATATCGTCGCCAGCAGGATTCTTAGCCAGACAATCGTAGTCTCCCTCGTCGGTCCGCCGTATCTTCCGTATTATCAGCGTACCCTCCTCAAAGAAGATACGTTTACTGGGAACAATGAACTTCCCACCACGCATCCAGTTGTAGGTTGGTTGAGGGTAGCCGTCTGCTTCACAGGTGATGTTGATGGTTTGACCAATCAGGAAGTTTTGGGATCTTGGAATTGTTCTTGCAATCGGGGGTTCTGGAAAGATGAGTTTTAATTGAAATGACTTGAAAGAAACCCCATAATTAGCATAGGAATAAGGTACAAATAGTTTTGGGCGTGATTATTTAAAAAATTATTTTATGCATATTATATAGGAAGAATGATCATAATGAAATGACTAAAAAACCAACCACAAACAAAATGACTATAAAAAGCACCAAACATACCATCTTCACAACGTCACGGGCGAAACGAAAAAGTTTCTAAACTTTCCCATTCCTCCCTTGACATCATTGGCCGTGATTTCTGTGCTAGCATTTCAACCCGCTGCACGGAAGTAGAATAGTCCAATCAGAAGACAGCATGTTAACTGAACCGATTTGAAAAAATACTTTTGTATGTGTTTTACAAGGGCGAGAAACAATTAATTTGAGTGATACATAAATGTTTGTCTTCTCTGCATTCTCGGTGCTGATCAAAAACGTGAAAACAACCATGCGGACTGAAATTTGAAATTAAATTTCACTCGGATAGTTTTCAAAAAGATCGTCTGTTAGTATTTTGAATTTGTTCCGAAATTTCATTGGCTATTTTGTAAGAGCTGATAAGGGGCGTAACTCGTGATCACGATAGGTGTCGCTGCTCCGGATCACCAGTTTTCTACCTTGTGAAGGCAAGGTCTAAAGCGAGGAGAGTTGCTCGATACGTTTTCACCTTGCCGTGGGAAGATGCAAACATACAGAACCTCTCTGCTTTACGAACCCGTCTGAACTACGAATTTACCTACAGCACAATATTCACATGACAGATTTATTAGACTTAGCCTCAAAAAGTGATGCATACCCTGAAGTCTAAGAAAGACTTTGTCCTCTGTAGATCCGCCTTCATTGCTGGCTTTACACATGTACCTCCCTACATCCTCTCTCTGGACATTCCTGGAATTAAGAAACTTGAAGATTAAACACCAACAACTTCAGTTTCTTCTGGAGATGGGTCAAAGCAGAAAACTTTTTTTAATCAATATTTTATTTCTGAATCCCTGGTTCAAGTTCGAACAAGGAACCAGGGGGATTTCTTGTCCTCGGGTTCAATAAAGTTGACAGAAGAGAGCAATCAGGTTTTCCTGAAAGATGGGATTTAAACCTAGAACAATTAGGAACTGATGAGCTTAACAGTAAAACAGGATTAGATTTTGTAGAAGATAAATCCAAAACCAAAGGGATATTTAAAATTAAAATAACATTTCTTCCAACAACCTTACCTGAAGAAAGGAATTTCAAATCACCAAATTCTTTGTATTAAAATGAAAATTCAATTATTCTTTTAAGATGTATGAGCATATCCTTGAAAACATTCACTTTTCAGATTCTGTATCAATAGTAAATATATTTTATATATAATTTCATATTCACATTTTGATTTTACAAAACAAAAAATTATCCTTTTTCAAAATATTTCTCCAAGACTGTCACAGAAACAAACACAAAATTTTGCAACCTAGTTTAACTATTTGAACTCTGTTTATTCATCCAGAATTATAATTTTTTTTAGACCTACCTGATGAGAAGGGAACCATTAGATAAGACTCTGACCCGAGGATCAAGAGCTACGGGTCCGTATCTCCCGGGTTTATACCACGTCATGTTGAACTCCACTGTACTGAAGGCATTGCATGTCAATATCGCATCATCCCCGGGTAATACTGATATGTTCCACGTCTTGGATATAACTGGAGGTGGGTCTGAAACAGATGATGAAGAATATTAATCATAGATAGAAATGAGTAGCATCTCTTCTGAACCAAGTTGAAATATTTATAGTAAGGGAGCTACAGTTTATTCCTGATTTTGGTTATGGCTTGATGTTGATGATGATGATGATGATGATGATGAGCCTTTCATTTTAAAACAGTTAACGCTTGTATAACTCATCACTAATGTGTTCAGTCTATCATTTCAAAACAGTTTATGCTTGTAGTTCAACAAACTCAACACTTATTTGTTTTCAGTCCATGCTTCTAAAACAATTTGCACTTGTAAGTTCCCGGAACTTACCACTAATGTCGAGGTAGGTCATCCCTGTGGCACTGCCGGCTAGGTTGGTGGCATTACACACATAGTCTCCCTCCGAGTTGGACCCTGCCCTCGGAATCTCAAGGGTGGCATTCGCTGAATCACTGAAACAGGATCAGGGCAAATATGGATAGAGAAGTTGAAATGTTACATAAAAACATAAAAACAAGCTTATACGATGATCAAAGAATCAACTGTTGCTTTTGAAGAAGGATTGTTTTATAGCTCCAAACAAAATAAAATGAGACACTTGTCTTATTTGTTGTTGTCATTTAGCGATTTCGAACACGAGATGATGAAAGTGTATACCTACAACATTAGTACTACTTTCTCGGCATTACCTCCCCTCAATCACTCCCTCTGACATTACATCAACCCTCCTTTCCTTCTTTAAACCAATTCTCAATCACTCCCTCTGACATTACATCAACCCTCCTTTCCTTCTTCAAACCAATTCTCAATCACTCCCTCTGACGTTACATCAACCCTCCTTTCCTTCTTCAAACCAATTCTCAATCACTCCCTCTGACGTTACATCAACCCTCCTTTCCTTCTTCAAACCAATTCTCAATCACCCCCTCTGACGTTACATCAACCCTCCGTTCCTTCTTCAAACCAATTCTAAATCACTCCCTCTGACGTTACATCAACCCTCCTTTCCTTCTTCAAACCAATTCTCAATCCCCCCCTCTGACGTTACATCAACCCTCCTTTCCTTCTTCAAACCAATTCTCAATCACTCCCTCTGACGTTACATCAACCCTCCTTTCCTTCTTCAAACCAATTCTCAATCACTCCCTCTGACGTTACATCAACCCTCCTTCCCTTCTTCAAACCAATTCTCAATCACTCCCTCTGACGTTACATCAACCCTCCTTTCCTTCTTCAAACCAATTCTCAATCACTCCCTCTGACGTTACATCAACCCTCCTTTCCTTCTTCAAACCAATTATTTAAATACTCATTAACTTGACCTACTAGAAGTGGACATCGTAGCCATGCTGAACTCCCCTGAGACTGTCCTACCCTGCTCTCAACAAATACTTGAATATTACGAGTCGTATCAACGGGACCTACTAGAAGTGGACATCATAGCCCTGCTGAACTCCTCGCCGGAACCAACGGACTGTGTAGGGTATGAGACTGTCCACAAAGCAGGTCAGAACTGCGGTCTGGTCAAAGAAGCCCCGGGTGAGGTCCGGTATGGTGACTGTTGGGCCGGTTGGTACACGGGGGCTGATGGCAGTTGGCGTAGTACGGCGCAGGACGTAACCATCGTGATCCAGACCATCAACCTGCAATGATAGAGTGTGGATTATGTGGTAAGGTGCTAGGAATATGTGATTGTGGGAGAAATTTCGAGCACCATCAAATTTGAAATTTCATTGTAGTGTGGAATGTTTGTAATCGTACTCAATCACTTTTGACAGCATAGCGTGGAAATATTAGATTAATTTCTTTAGAATTTGCAAATTATATAGAATCTATAGAATGTCTATAACTTCACTGTCATGGTACTATATTCCACTAAATTATACACAGTTACTAGACTCCATTTGATCGCTGAAATAGCTTGTAAAATCAAAATAACAATGAATAAATCCAAGAACAATGCTTACGCTTAAATTCGGGATGAAAAATATTTAGAAGCAGTTTAAGGGGTACAGATAGCACATTTAACAATGTCTTCAAGTGATTTTATTATCAAACTAATAATATGTGCATGAGATGCACTGTGATATCCCCTGCCCTTTTTTTTGTCAAACCTTATGCCAGCTTAGACAGAGACATTCCACGAGGATAAATATATATGGGTAAAAAAGACATAAACTAAGAATAATAAGTCTAAGGAGTAAAATGGTCCACTCGATCTATGGGTCTAACCACATTATAAGTATCATAAAATTATACTTGAAGATTCATTGCATGAGTACTGATGACGTGAAGACAAGTGGTTTGTAAATCCAAAAATCACCTTGAGATAGAAGAACTCGTTGGGTGGGATGAATGAGGTGACGTTGTAGAGGGCAGGGTTGTCCGGGTCACGTGTGACGGGGAACTCGATTAACGCCTCACCCTTCAAGTCCACCAGCTCTAGCCTCGTAAGCTTCGCCGGGGGGTTCAGGTCGGACGCGTTGATCACCACGTGGGATAGGATACCTGGTGTCATGGTGGTAGAGGATATTAATATTAATATCATCCATGTCATATGAGTACCTTTTGTATAGTAGCCAAGTTAGATTGAGTGTATTTTGTAAAGGTCATTTGACACTAGTGTTCGAAAGAGTTTTTGCTCGTCGGCCTGCCAATTCAGGCCTACCAAAGAAAAAATCAAAACGCGACGATCAGCAATTTAAACGATCGACAGCGCAAAAAGAAAGACTCAAAACGCAACATTCTTACTGCGCAGGCGCAGTAACCGAAGTAGGTCAAAACCTGACACCGTCTGCACATTTTCTATCAATGTAGCCTTTAACATGGCACTTATCTATGAATCAAACACTAACAATGTGCTTTAGAATTTAGAATCCTAAATGAATATCCAAAATTATAATCTATTTTTTACGATTGCAATATATCACTTATCTTGAACACAACAAAGAGATATCATATTTCGCTTCAAATGAGCATGCACAGAAAGAATGTTGCGTTTCGAATCTTTCATTTTGCGCTGTCGCTCGTTTAAATTACTGATCGTCACTTTAATGTTGCTGTTTCGTAAATTTTTTATGTGTAAAGATATTTTTCGATGCTAAGTCGTGCATTTATGTGTACATTTAGCTGCTTTTCGGAGCGTGTCGATTTTTTCTTTGGTAGGCCTGCAATTGCTGGTTACTTTAAGATTTAGTTTGTTGGAGATATAAGCAGGCAGATATTAACTGTATGCACATTGCAGGGCTTGTCAAATGTTTGGAAGGCCTGGTCAATTTTTCAAACCACCACACTGCTTGTTTGTTGGAACAAAAACATACTTGGAACACTGACACACTTTTTGTAATTTTTTCAATGATTTTTACTCAGTTGAATCAAAAAAATAGAGCCATTGGCTCTGTAGCTCATCAGGCTTCATCATCAATTATGCTGTAGAGTGTGGTCAATGTGATTCCCCCTTTGTATAGGCCACAGGGTCACCATTCATAAGATTCAGTATATAGGCGACAAGTTTCAGTTTTCTAGGCCTTATACTTCTGGAGAAGAAGATGAAAATAGGTTTTTAGGGCGTGGCCCGTGGCCCTTATTAGGGGTCACAGGGCCACCAAAGCTACAATTTATAATCTTCACTAGCCAAGGAGTCTGTACACACAGATTCAGCTTTCTAGGCCTTATGGTTCTGGAGAAGAAGATGAAAATAGGTTTTAAGGGCTTGGCCCCTGTGGCCCTTATTAGGGGCCACAGGGCCACGAAAGCTACAATTTAAATTCCTCACTAGTCAAGGAGTCTGTACACAAGGTTTCAGCTTTCTGGGCCTCATGCTTCTGGAGAAGAAGATGAAAAAATGTTTTTAGGGCGTGGCCCCTGTGGCCCTTATTAGGGGCCACAGGGCCACCAAAGCTACAATTTTTAATCCTCACTAGTCAAGGAGTCAGTACACGAAGTTTAAGCTTTCTAGGCCTTATGGTTCTGGAGAAGAAGTCGAAATTCCACAAAGTTTACGGACGGACGGATGGATGGACGGACGGATGGACGGACGGACGGACGCCGGACACCATGCCATGCCATAAGCCCATCGGGCCTTACAGGCCAGATGAGCTAAAAATGATATGCAGATAACATTCTGATTTCCTTGTGATGATCAGCCACAGTTCTTTTACCATGCAGTCTGACAATAAATAATGGGTACCATATTTCCTCTAATAAGCGCCGGGTCTCCAATAAGCGCTGGGGGTCATATCTTGTTGAGAAAATAAGCGCCGGGCCTCTTATAGGCGCCAGGCCTCTTATAGGCGCCGGTCTCTCTAATAAGCGCCGGGTCCAAACCATTGAATTAATGTCCCTAAGTAAATGTTTTAAAGATATTCATTGTAAAATACTGTCAAACACAAACTTCAATTTTCTATGAAAGAAATAAGCGCCGGGCCTCTTATAAGCACTGGGAGGTAAAGGGGTGTTGAAAAAATAAACGCCCGGGCGCTTATTAGAGAAAATACGGTACTTGCTTTAAAAGAATCATTGCCACGCAAAGTGACATGTCCTCTTGGCAGCCCTACCTTCAACCGGTCTCATACTGGTCTGCGCGAAGTCAGTGCCGGGTTTCTTAGCGAAGCCTGCTGCGAAGTCGACGGTGCTGAGGCCAGTGACTCGGATGGTGTGAGGTCCGCCACTCTTGACCTCCAGCTCCCAGATACCGGGGTCCGGGTTCTTGAGGTTGTGGATCAGCACGTTCTTGATGTTCAGCAGTTCATTGAGGTAGTTTGGGGTATCCTCCGTGTAATCAAAGTTACTCAGGGGCAACTCCTCGCCTAGGGAATGTCAGATCAATGTTAGAGGTGAAAAGGGTCAAGTATTAGATAAGAAAGAATTTGAAGAACTTCATTTAGCTGGAGCCACTTTTTTGTTGGTAGGAAAGATTACCAGAATAATCCTAAACTAAAAGCGGAGATTAAATTGATCAACACATCTTACTATTTAAGGTTTCCACTTTATTTTGTTAATAATCATTAATAATTAATTAATGCAAAATTTTGTAACAATGCCTAACGAAAGTGTATTTAGTATCCCGACATAGTATTTCACAATGATACATGTACTTACACAGTAAAATTCTACTGAGAATTTCTGAGAGTGAATTTATAACTCACCATTTGGGTTCCTGATACATGTACTAATAAAGTAAGATTCAATTTAAGATCTCTGAGAGTGACTACCGTCTATTTTGATCTAAAAGGCAACCTTGTGGATGAATCAATCCCCTTTCTTAGCCAACCAAATTGCTACCAAAATCATATACCCCGTATCTCAGACATAGGACGACCCCCACTGAAATATATGGTACATAACTCACCGTAAGGGTTCCTGACTATACAACTCACCATAAGGGTTCCTGACTGTATAACTCACCATTAGGGCTCCTGACTATATAACTCACCACAAGGGTTCCTGACTACATAACTCACAATAAGGGTTCCTGACTATATGACTCACCATAAGGGTTCCTGACTATATAACTCATCATAAGGGTTCCTGACTATATAACTCACCACAAGGGTTCCTGACTATATAACTCACCATAAGGGTACCTGACTACATAATTCACCATAAGGGTTCCTGACTATAAAGCTCACCATAAGGGTTCCTGACTATATGACTCACCATAAGGGTTCCTGACTACATAACTCACAATAAGGGTTCCTGACTATATGACTCACCATAAGGGTTCCTGACTATATAACTCACCATAAGGGTTCCTGACTATATAACTCACCATAAGGGTACCTGACTACATAATTCACCATAAGGGTTCCTGACTATAAAGCTCACCACAAGGGTTCCTGACTATATGACTCACCACAAGGGTTCCTGACTACATAACTCATCATAAGGGTTCCTGACTACATAACTCATCATAAGGGTTCCCGACTATAAAGCTCACCATAAGGGTTCCTGACTATATAACTCATACTAAGGGTTCCTGACTATATAACTCACCATAAGGGTTCCTAAGGATGATGCTGGGAGTCTCCCCACTGACGGACACAGTGATCTCCTGCAGTTTGGAGTCTATGGGTATGGGGAACCTCTGGGTGCGACCAGTGTCAGTGTCTACAGACATCAGATTTACCTTCCGAGCCTGCACCGCTACCTTCACAAAGTTCAGCACCTGTCAATGGACATAGATACATAAAAAATTTATCTCAATATTTTATAAATCAATCTTAATGACTATTATTAACACTCCTTCCAGTTGACTGTAGTGACTGAATAACATAAATTTTTTAACACTTTGTATAAATCATACAAAAGTTCTTCATTAGTCCAAATCTCATGCAAAAATGACGATTATCTCAACCTTGAAATTATATCAACTACCGGTATATTACACCTATCTTCACTTTAAAATGAAGATATCTAATGAGTAATGTAAAGTTTTAAAGAATATGTTACATGCACTTTAGTTGAATTCATGTTTTTTTTCAAGTTCAACTGATAGAGTGATTGTACATAAAAAGTGCTAAAAAAAATTTGAATCATTTTATCCCTTTTCTTAATCCAAATATTTACATTCTGAAAGTAAAACGCTACACAAAAGCTGTTTTATATGGTTCTAATACAATTTATCATCAATTCCTATCAGTATTACATGCTGAGAAGGGGCTAGATTCTGGTAGGAGGGGGTAGATTCTGGGAAGACGACAAAAACTACCCTGGAGTAGAGTCTGGGACCTCCAAGAATCTACCAGGTTTACTTTGAAAAGGGGGCATAATCTGGAAGCTTACACCAGCTTAAAAAGGAGGTAATATCTGCAAGCTTACACTGGTAACACTTATAGGCTTGCTTGCTACCTATCAATTAAATGTGACACAAAGTTGGACCTGACCTGATTGACCTGACTCTTCTTGAGGAGGAAGACCTGGCCGGAGCTGGTGGAGGCGATCTCCTCGTACGCCTTGTAGCCCTTGTGGGTGTTGTTACCACAGTCTCCCGTCAGCACAAACACTACCTGCAACACATAGCAGGGAAATATCTCATATTCTGATCATTAGGCTTATTCAAAGGCTATCAGAAATACTATCAATACATCCAAAACTGACTTACACAAAAGGTGTTGTTGTTGAGGGGTCAGATGCGACCCTAGTGCCTGAAATTCTTATATTTACCCAAGAGATCATGTAATTATTGTTCAGTCCAGATATCATCCACACATATGTAAAATTATACATAGCCATAGGCCTATAGAGTATATTGACACCAATGTCTTGAATTGGTCATGTTGATCATCATACTTCTCACATCACAGACAAACAGTTTGAAATAACTTTAATCAGTAACAGTGACCTCCCCTTTTCGAAGATCGAGTCCAGATCAAACTGAATTGGGCTTTAATACTTGAGTATTCTATCATAGTAAACAAAAAAGTGATAGGCAAGAAAATCTTGTCCTTCATATGTGTACCACTAAATTCCCTTTAAGTATTTAATCTGTCTTTTAAAGTTTTCATAATCTCAAATATACTTTACTATTACTATGGATATATGAATATCTGGTTAAGATCTTATATAGTTTGCCAAAGGTTACCATTCAAATATGTTCAGTTTGGTAATTTATAAACCATACACTAATAAAAATAGAGCCAGTGGCTCTGTAGCTCATCAGGCTTCATATCAATTTTGCTTTAGGGTGTGGCAAATGTGGTTCCTCCCTAACTTTGGACCACAGGGTCACCAAATGTACAATTTGGATTCCTCCTTATCTAACTTAGGAGTTTCAACAAAGTTTCAACTTTCTAGGCCTGATGCTTCTTGAGAAAAAGATGAAATTAGGTTAGAGTGTGTGGCAGCTGAGGCCCTTATTAGGGGCCACAGGGCCACAAAAGCTATAAATCATAATCCTCACTAGTCAAAGAGTATATTCACAAGGTTTCAGCTTTCTGGGCCTATTGCTTCTGGAGAAGGAGATGAAAATAGGTTGTAAGGGTGTGGTCCCTCTGGCCCTTAATAAGGGTCAAAGGGCCACCAAAGCTACAATTTATAATCCTCACTAGTCAAGGAGTATGTACACCAAGTTTCAGCTTTCTAGGCCTCATGCTTTTGGAGAAGAAGATGAAAATAGGTTTTTAGGGCGTGGCCCCTGTGGCCCTTATTAGGGGTCACAGACGCCACCAAAGCTACAATTTATAATCCCCACTAGTAAAGGAGTCTGTACACCAAGTTTCAGCTTTCTAGGCCTTATCCTTTTGTAGAAGAAGATAAAAATAGGTTTTTAGGGCGTGGCCTCTGTGGCCCTTATTAGGGGTCACAGGGCCACCAAAGCTACAATTTATAATCCCCACTAGTAAAGGAGTCTGTACACCAAGTTTCAGCTTTCTAGGCCTTATCCTTTTGTAGAAGAAGATAAAAATAGGTTTTTAGGGCGTGGCCTCTGTGGCCCTTATTAGGGGTCACAGGGCCACCAAAGCTACAATTTATAATCCCCACAAGTAAAGGAGTCTGTACACTAAGTTTCAGCTTTCTAGGCCTTGTGGTTCTGGAGAAGAAGATGAAAATAGGTTTTTAGGGCGTGGCCCCTGTGGCCCTTATTAGGGGCCACAGGGCCACCAATGCTACAATTTATAATCCTTACTAGTCAAGGAGTCTGTACACAAAGTTTCAGCTTTCTAGGCCTTATGGTTCTGGAAAAGAAGTCGAAATTCCACAAAGTTTACGGACGGACGGACGGATGGACGGACGGACGGACACCGGACACCATGCCATGCCATAAGCCCATCGGGCCTTACAGGCCAGATGAGCTAATAATAGTAATGAACTTATTTTTCCTAAAAACTGTTGATGAATATCCTATATGTCATTACTGTTATAGAAAAAAGTCATGAGAATTAATGAGTTGAGAATTACTATAATCTTGGTCAGGTCAAATGAGGTTCAACGTTGCTTTAAAAATAAAATTCACTTATAACACGGCAGTATTATTATTATAGCATTATTATCATTGTGTGGAGAAAGCCTGCAACACTTTAGTGGCTATGCATTGAAATGAAATCTGCAAGCATCGATTGGAACAAGTAAATCCATGGGTGGTATTGCTGTGAATTTGATAAAAGTGTAGCATAGCACCCAAACCTTACTGTATGTAGAACAGTTCTCTACTGCACACAAAGTCAGTGGGATTAAAATCCAAAAGTGCTAACCATTGTGATATCCCCCCTTCAACCCTGCCCCAACTAAAACTAGATTGAAATTAATCTTTAAAGGGGCAGTAGTATAGCATGTTTTTTGATAATTTTATATTTTACATTTTTCACTGTTAATTGTTAGTTAATGCTTAATGTATCACTCAGACAGTGTCAAAAATCTCATTACACAATCCAATAATCCATAGTCAGAGGACAAAGTATGAAGATTAACACGAAATCCAATGGCGGCCATTTTGTGTGAACACCTTTAATTTATTTTGTGTAAGAAAAAGGAATCGCATGACTTAACTTTACGTTATATATCTGCATTATTACTGCTCCATTTAGTTTAAATACATTGTCTTTCAATTGGAACCAATAATTTTTATTTTCCTGACATCACAATGTATTAATTCCCCCTAAAAACGTGCTACTGCCCCTTTAATATGTCCAGGTAAGTTATTATATTATCTGAGTTATTGTATTTAAGTCAGCAGCAAACATTTCAAAAGATGTGGGATCATGAGCCATTTTCATGAGCAACATGCCCACAAGAAGAGCATATCTATTGCTTATATTTATTCTACAATCACTTCTGAAAACACACTGTAAGACAATGATATAGATGTGAAGCCCCCATGCTGCAGTTGTGTGTTTGTTTATCTGTAGATCAAGACAATGCTTTCCTAATGACTAGAGACGGGTGGTATGTTATGTGACTGCCAACTTCTCGTAGCAGTCATTTCAAATTGTCGTTAGATAAGTTGTTATTTGGAACAGAATATAAGTTGCATTTCTTAGAGAACTGAGAACGTTTTGATACTTTCATAGGTTCATTCTTTTGTCATTAAACATACCACATAAGATCATTCAGTCCCTGAGATTTCCCTGAGAAATAAAACTAAAATAGATTATTTTATTTATAATAGAAAAGGAGCCTCTGACAAATGGCTGTAGTTCACTTCAGATCTAGACTTGCTTTTTTAAGGACAAAATATTATGAGTTACAATCTGGGTGTTAGACTATAACCCATGCACATAATCAAATGTCTTTTGCTTTCCTCCACAACATTACTTGATAACTGTACAAAACATTTTTACATAAACAATAGCATGCAATCATTATCCACATGTTCTAACTTAAGTCATGTCACATATTTCAAATGTGCACATGTGCACATGTATATCAGTTAGCTTAGCCAAAATTCTTCTGCCACTGGATCTGTAAAAGATCTATGTGAGACTTCAATACAACTGTTCATGATAGACTACCGGATAACTAACGAAAATCAGGAATTTACTATTTTCTTTCATGTGAGTTACGGTATATGATATATTCATATGGAATGAAAAGGAAATGATAAAAGTAAATCAAATCCAATTGGTTTTCCTCTCTGCAAAAATGTATTCCTACCAATATGCTTTTGATACAAGACTGGCGATGAAATAACGATATCTATCAATGAAATTAAACTGTGATATCAGTCACTAGTGATAATAACAATGGAACATGTTATCAGTCACCTGAGTTACTGATAATAAGAATGATATGATGTCATCAAAGAAGGCTTTGACACAGTGACACACTCATGACGTCATGTTGTTACTTAGGCAATAAGATCTCCCAAAAGCTGACTCAACATAAATGCACATAATTTTTGATTAAAATACAATTTGATCATAGAATAAAGAGAAATCTGTCCTTTCTTGACTAATATCTATTTTTTCTCATCTCAGGAAGAAAGTTTTATATATTCCTTTGCAAATATTTATTGCCAGAAAGTAATATGCTTATATCTGATTATATAAATTATGTAGACGTACAGGTGTGCCAGTGATTTAGACAGGTAGGCAAAGGTGCAAACCAATTAACCAAAGGTCTGGAAGGTATTTACAAAAACAGATGGTTACCTACTTTTACCAATATCTTAGCTACTTACATGATATACTCAGAACATAAAGGAAGAAGAAAATAACTGTTGAGTATCTTGTTGAGGCCCTTGTATTTAACACAGAAAGTCTGTTGTTTCTTTGTTTCCTGGCTGATCGAAACTACAAGAATTTTACACAGTACAAGGGAAAATAGGTA
Organism: Steromphala cineraria; assembly: GCA_916613615.1. Classification (NCBI taxonomy): domain Eukaryota; kingdom Metazoa; phylum Mollusca; class Gastropoda; order Trochida; family Trochidae; genus Steromphala; species Steromphala cineraria. Next base: position 23,697,794 of record OU744735.1, on the reverse strand, counting down.
AACAATGGTTTGAGAACTCTTGTACACAGTTTACCATAAATCCTTGATTAATTGCCGTGAATTACCGTTGCCTTGAATAAATGCCGGTTCTATGGTCTCATTGAATAATTTAATCGCCTGCCTTGAAAAATTGCCGGATTTGATTTACCCTTTTTTCAGTATCTCTGTCATATATGCATAGTAATGCAAAACTTAACCATAGGTAAGCGCCTCTATCACAACTTTCACAATTACAATTTCCCATTGATGAGGTCTTCTGTTTCTGATAAAAAATCGCCTGCCTCAAATAATCTCTGGGTCCAGTCAGTGTTTGAAATTTATTATCGCTGGGCAGTTATTTCAAGGATTTACGGTAACTACAATATTTCTAAGAAAACTAAGGTAATGTAAGGTTACTTGAATTTAAAAACAGAACAAAAAAGTAATCAGATCATTGACGGACAATTTGACAGCGAAAGCTGTTGGTCTCTTGGATGCAATGTTTTTTCAAAGTAATATTTCCTCACTTATTGAGGGACTTGCTTAATATCTGCTCAAACTCACTTAGTTGTTTTGGTAACAAGTCCTTTGACGGTTATATTTGTAGATTTATCACTGTAAGTAAATATATATTACATTTCTTCAATTTCTGATAGAATATATATCTTAAGAACGATTCACTTCCAAGAAATTCTGTCAAGTCTCTTGTCGTTAATTCTAACAAAATTTCATAAAAAACTTTTGAAAGCATATATTTTTTTTTAAGTTTGAAGACCAAGCATTTTACGCAACAATTTGTTACGCTTGAATGACACGAAAAGAATGCCGACAGTTAATCTGTTAAGACAGGTTAGATAAGGCGGAGAATGTAACCAATTTGCTTCAGCTGTTTCCTCAGTCACGCCTTCCCAGTGCCAATTTGCTGTGACATTTCTCTTCAGTTGGAGTTTAAGTTACTTCCAGGAGATTTACAAGTCATTTCCGTATTTTTCGCATGAAAAAAAAACGACTTACAGCTCTATCTGTGATAAGCTAAAGTAGTTTGAACCCTCAGAAGTTATTTAAGTTTTTTCTTTGATCTGATACTGTTTATAAACGAATGAGGGACCTAATAATCGAGTAATTAAAAGAAAGATCAGATTACAAATAAACTCTAACTTTACTTTGAGGTCTGCGCATCATTTATTTGTGCAATTTTGTGAACCGGCATGTAGTAAGGTACCATTTTCAGCATGTAGTAATTAGGTACAATTTTCAGCACGACTAAGGTACCATTTCCAGCATGTATTAAGGTACCATTTTTGGTGTGAATTAAGATAACCATTTTTCTGCATGTATTAAGCTACCATTTCCAGCATGTAGTATTTAAGCTACCATTTTCAGCATGTATTAAGGTAACCATTTTTCAACATCGCATGTAATAAGGTATCAATTTCAGCATGTAATATACATTTTCAGCATGTATTAAGGCATCATTTTCGGTCAGGTTTAGAGAATTACTTATTTGTGACTTATAAACCATATCTGCTTCGAAAATGCTTTAAACACCTACAGTGGTTGGAGACTTGGATGGGGCCAAGTTGCATGACTGCTGACCGATTTTGACTAGCACCCCCCTTCCCTACCCACCTAGAACCCCCCTCCCCCTAACCACCTACCCTCCTCCCCTTGCATCTCATACATCAAAGACAGAACTAGATACAAGCTCCAGGAAAAGAGACGTAAGTATATAAGTCAATCCTGAACCACTGGGGAACAGTGGGGGTCCCACATACGAACATCCTGTGATAAATAGAATATCACTCATGTCTTATTCAACAGTAATTCTTTAGTAGTAGAGATCATTCAGGAAAAGCTGGTATGTCAAGAAGCAGTGTATGAAATAAGCCTGAAAATAATTATTACCCAGCCCAGAATGGTAAAATTGAAGAAAAACATTAAAAAGTTAGCAGCCAGGACCAAAAGTAAGCAAGTAATGGGCTCTGCGGGACAGGCCTAATTTCATACACTGGAAGATGAAATTTCTCATAGAGATGAAATGGTTAAAGTAAATTGCCAATCAGTGTTCCTCTACAGAGATAAAGAAACTGAAGTTCCTGAGAATCTTTTCAGTCTGTTATTAACATGAATTAGCCTGTTAGGTATAATAATCATGTAGATGGACATGATCTTTTTCTTTGAAAGGGATCATATATTGTATATAAATATTTCAAATATGAAATCATTCCAAAATTCAAGGAAGAAGAAAAATGTATATTACTTGATGAATATTCTTAACTCCTAGCTACCATATTTTTTATCACTTTTTATCCCACCGGTATGTAATACCGTGGGATATAGTCATCGCCCTGTCTGTCTGTCTGTCTGTATGTCCGTCCGTCCGTCCGTCCGTCCGTCCGTCCGTTCCTCCGTAATCATTTCGTTTCCGGAGCAGAACTCAAAAACCGGTCCACATATCTTTCTGAAACTTTACATGTGTATTGCCCACCTACTGAAGTGTGGCCTTTTGATATTTTCACATTTCTGAAAATTTTATTTTTTATTATTTCCATGGAAACGGCTCTTATTTGGACTCAGTTCATGAAAGGTTTCGTTTCCGGAGCAGAATTCAAAAACTGGTCCACATATCTTTCTGAAACTTTACATGTGTATTGCCCACCTACTGAAGTGGTGCCTTTTGATATTTTCACATTTCTGAAAATTTTATTTTTTATTATTTCCATGGAAACGGCTCTTATTTGGACCCAGTTCATGAAAGATTTCGTTTCCGGAGCAGAATTAAAAAAACGGTCCACATATCTTTCTGAAACTTTACATATGTATTGCCCACCTACTGAAGTGGTGCCTTTTGATATTTTCACATTTCTGTCAGTATAAAAATATATAAATATATTGAGACAGTTCTACAAAAGACAGATTATTTAGATAGACTAACAACCAGTTACTGAACAAATTAAATCAACAAACATTTTATCCCCAGTAACAAGTATCAACTTTGATATCTTATAACCATTTACTTAAAACATCATATGTATAACCTTAAATGTCCCCTTGAATTCTCTACAAAAAATACCATGAAAGGTCTGTCCCTTTAAAGGGACCATTCGTATTATTGTGGAAACAAAATTCAGGAGGACTTTTTTTTTACAAAAATAAACGAGTTTTACATGATAATTTCACACTTCTGTTAGAAGATAGTTTTATTTTAAAACTGTAAAAATATATTGGTCACTTTGAGGTGAAAGAGAGGTAAAGCTTAATGATTGCAATCTGCAGAAAGCAAGTAAACAACTTGTTTGTGTATGAATTCCGAGGTCAGTTTCGGCCAGATTGCCTTTTGAAGAGAGCAAAGCATGCTCCATGAGACAGTATAACGAGAACTCCTGACCAGTAATTATAAGTTCCTTTGAAGTTGTTCTCGGACATCCGACGAGGCAGAGTCGAGAGTTCAGGTATAGGTCATACTATGTTTACGTGGAAGTCAGGAGATGAACATGGTAATTGGAAAAACATATATCTTAAGGGGGAAGTAGTGAGTTCCAACTAGCCGTCAAGGACAAACCATCTTTAAATATCGCACCTCATGATTAAAGGTTCAGTTGAGCTTGGACAGCGGCTGATTGACCATCCTCCGTCTTCTGTCTTTCTTGCATGCGCCAAAGTCTGTCTGATTCAGAGTGTCTGAACTCAGAGTTGTTGCCTGATCCCAACCTACAGCTAGTCAGAGTCCTTGTGAAGCAGACCAGTTGCAGAGTCACAAGTGTGTATAGACACTATCCTGACCACGCCATTCCAGTGACCATAACATCCCTTACAACGACATTAAGTACGTACCTACTCGTTTAGGGTCACTGGGAGTAACGGGTGGGTTATAACTTCCCAGGATAATTGGTGGTTGATGCGTGGGTACATCCCGCTTCTAAAATCTACGACGTGCACTCTCAACTTGGACGTGTATCCTTAATCCTCGGACCTCTCAAACATCTGGAGCCATTGGAACGCCAGGCAAGGACAAGGAGCGACAATCTTTTATCGGCGGACACTTAAAACAAGGTGAGCAAACTTTCTTCACCTTGCAACAGATTCATTGATTGTCGCACGTGTAGACAAACTAGGGCTCTCCGTTAATACTAGACGATGTCATATGCACCAAATTTAACACCTATTCGGCAAGTCTCTCGCCCCCCTGGTCAGCTAGCACACTCCTTACGACGCCACCAAAGCCTCAGACTTCCTAATTCCCCTGCTCCACTTAACAGTACTCCCCTTGCTGTTAATCCCATGGGAACACCAGCAAGTACGGGGTTATTCGGGTCAACTTCCACTCCCACTGCCCCTTTAAATACGTCCTTGCTCAACTCAGCACGTGCCCAGACAGCGCCTACCGCAACAGGTGGCGCTAAACCAAAATCTGTCCCACAAGGCCCCATTCCCTTTCAGTGGACACTTGCGTCAGACCAATTTCCACAATCATTCATGACCAACCCACCCCCACTCTACCCTCCGCTACCGTCTTCAGCCCCATTGCAAGCACCCCCACAGTCACAGGATGGATTAACAGAATCTACTGATCCAAATTCGAAACCACCTGCCCCTCCAGCTGATACATTGTTTCCACATGATAGGCAGCTTACACTCATTAACCCCCCTACAGTCCCCGGCCCCCCTGCATACACAGACGCTGCATCAACACCCACCACAACAGATCCGTTATCATCACAGATAGGGGAAATGTCGCGCAATCTTGCACTGGCTAATTTGCCAATGCCGCCGTATGATGGATTAGATTCCTCAGCAGCTATTAGCTGGTTACAACGATTCGAAGGGTTCTGTTTGTTACATAACCGTACGTTCACAGAAATGAAACACCTTCTTCCTATGTACCTCACGGGTAAGGCACAAGAATGGTTCGAATCCGCCGAAATTCGTTTGCTTCCTACATGGGAAGAAGCAAGGGTACGGTTTATCAAACGTTACACACCAAATTCAATCGAAATTCTCAAGAAGACAAATGAATTATTGGATAAAAAACAAAAACGCTCGGAAAGCTTTTCTGATTTCTTACAGACCATCCGACATGAGGCAGCAACAGTTAATCGCAATGATGATACATACATTAGAGACCTCATCCTCCGTAATGCGAGACCCCATATTAAACAGTTTATCCTCACGCGTCCGCATGCCAATCTTAAACAATGCGTGGATAGTGCCGAAATAGCAGATGCTTCCCAGACAGGTAGTGATAGTGACTATGAGGCCCGTGTTATGTCGGCTATTAATCTTCTGTCAGAAAAGGTTGATACCTTGTCAGACCCCCCTCGCGGACAGGACACTCTTAACACGGTAGACATTCGGCCTTATCTTCAGCCTAATGCAGAACAAACCATGCGCTCCCCGCAGGCCATGCCTCACCTACCCCCCCGCAGAGGGAGGTATCAGCCATTCGGGAATCAGTCATTTCCTCAGCACCCTCAGCCCGCCGGCAGAAATAATCGGTTCGTATCCCAGACACAGCAAATACCTAAGTGCCGCTTCTGTGGTTACTCTCACCCGGCTGGACAATGTAATTTTAGAGGACTAGTTTGTTTTAAATGCCAGCAAGTCGGACACATCGCCCGCGTGTGCCGCCAGTCACAGCCTAACTCGCGTATCTGACTACACATACCAGATCACAACCATTCCCCCGTCCCTGACTCTGACCCCGACCCCCGACAAGGCAACATTATCTCACATTCCCCGACCATAGGTGGTCACCCTTCAGTCTCTAAATGCTTGGATAAGTCTCCCAGGCCGCCCTCCCCCATGCAGCTTCCCTCACCCCCGAGTAAACAAACAACAAAACATGTTACCTTCAGTGAGCCTTTGGTGGCTGATAGGGATACTGATAGCCTCTCTGGGGATGGCGTAATAGACACTAATGCTGTGGACTTATCGGGTAGTACTATCAGACTCTCTGTTGCTGGTTACCACATCTGTTCGTTGGTGGACTCAGGAGCTGGAACATCTTGCTTGCAGCATGCAACATTTGTGCGTATTGGAGGAGTTGAAAAATATCCATATGTTAATGAATCCATACCGCCAGTCAGTGCAGCAGATGGCAACCCATTGACAATTACAGGTGTTTGTATGCTACCACTACAAATCAAGGAGTTGACTATTCATCATAAATTCTATGTTATACGGGATCTCACTCAACCCATGCTATTGGGATTAGACTTTCTTTATGACAATACAGCCTCGCTTGACCTTGTACGGCGACAGCTGACGCTCCACAACGGCGCCACAACGGTGCCCCTTCTCAGTCACGGCCAACAACGTACCCTGCGGACTACAAGTCACACCACCATCCAACCACAATCAGAAGGATGCTTCCTACTGTCCACGCAAGAAGTCAACGATGCCTGCCCCACAGCCATTGCTGCACCGCTGTCCAGCCTCGCGAAAGACTACAATCTACTGGGTGGTTACTGCTTGGTGACATCAACAGATGGGACCATCCCCTACAAGGTATGTAATCCTACTGATTCATACATACAGCTGCCACCTGGAACGGAGATCGCTGTGCTCGAGCCCGTCGCGGATGACTGGACAGATGCAGAAAAAGATCAGTTGATAGAGCTGGGGTCGGAAACATCTCAGCTAAACCCCCCGTCTCGCGCTACTGAACACAGCCTGTCAACAGTGGCGCCGCTTGTGTCCGACTCGTCTGCTGAGAACTCTAACACGCTTGACCGGTCACCTGATGAACCACTGCAATCAAAGGCGCCACAATCGCCTATACACTTTCCACTTACAGATGCTGCACTCGACCCGGAAGAGATTATACAGCTCCGCGCCTTCCTCGCCAATCATCGTGATGTGTTTGCGAAAGACATCTCTGAGCTGGGGCGCACTCATCTATTTGAGTGTACCATTGACACCGGAGACAGCCCGCCAGTACGAGTGCGGCCCTACCCTGTCAACCCAAAACAACGGGAGGATATGGCCCGACACGTTCGAGAGATGTTAGACCATAACATTATTCGACCTACATTCTCACCATGGTCCGCCCCAGTTCTCCTAGTAAAGAAGAAGGACGGGACTTCACGTTTTGTCACAGATTATCGTCTCCTAAACAAGGTTACGACTACATCCCACTGGCCAATGTGTAATATTGATCAAGCACTTATGTCACTCGGTTCCAGCAAGCCCTGCCTGTTTAGCAGTCTCGACTTGATGTCCGGCTATCATCAGATTCCCATGGATGCCGCCAGCCGGGAAAAGACTTGTTTCACCGTTCCTGGGGAAGGTAGTTTCGCCTATGATGTCATGCCCTTCGGGTTAAAGAATGCTCCAGGGTATTTCAGTTTTGTGATAGGTGCCCTATTCTCCGCCATGACATGGAAGTCCGTCCTCACCTACTTGGATGATGTTCTGATCTTCTCCTCTTCATTTGAACAACACCTCAAACATCTCGGGGAAGCCTTCGACACCCTCCGGTATGCCAATCTCAAATTGAAACCTAAGAAGTGTCATTTCGGCCTCGCCCACATCACCTACCTTGGCCACATCATCTCCAAGGATGGCGTATCCACGGACCCAGAAAAGGTAAGTGCCGTCGCCACTTACCCCCGGCCGCGCACACAGAAGGACCTTCGCTCATTCCTTGGGCTCGCTGGTTACTACCGCAAATTCATCAAAGGTTACTCAGTTATTTCAAACCCTCTACATAGTCTCCTTCGCCAGGATGTACAGTTCGAGTGGGGTCCAGCAGCCGAAGTCGCCTTCCAATCAATCAAGACAACACTCACCAAGGCGCCGATTCTCGCCTACCCGAACTTCTCCAAACCCTACACCCTGGCCTGTGATGCATCTGATGCCTCTGTCGGGTTCGTGCTCTCGCAAAGCCAAGACGATGGACACGACCACCCCCTCTCCTATGGAGGGAAATGTCTCTCGCCGGCACAGAGACGCTACACCATCACAGAAAAAGAGTGCCTTGCGATCATTCTTGGTATCAAACACTTCCGTCCTTACCTGGCCGACAGCAAATTCACTGTCATCACAGATCATGCAGCGCTTCAGTACCTCAAATCAATCAAGGACGCCAATGGGCGACTCGGCAGATGGAGTGTTTTGCTATCACAATATGACCTGGAGATTAAATACATACAGGGACCAAAGAACGGGAATGCTGACGGCCTGAGTCGAAGGCCGTATCATGATAGCACAATCGATGAGCAAGCAGAACAATTAGGAACTTCAATCGGGTCTGTTACATCTCCCTGTGATGACAGCACTCCTAACCCTCAGGACTCCGCAACCCCCGTCATGCGTGACCAGCACGATCCACAACGTCCTGCTGCCTGGCCGTCAATAGGCATATCGCCATCCCATATGGCAGTACTGCAAAGGCAGGATGAGCACTTCAGTGACCTGATAGCATACCTATCGAGTGACACTCTGCCGGACGATGACATGGCCGCCCGCCGTGTCACTATAGAAGCCAATGACTTCGCACTGGATGGAGACCTGCTATATCACCTGTACACGCCAAAGGATCACTGCTCAGGGACCCCACGCCTATATCGCCAGCTCTGTGTCCCGCAACCACTCCGTCACGCCCTACTGGAATCCTATCATGACGACCTACTGTCCTGTCATCAAGGTACAGAGCGGTGTTATTCCGCGCTACGGATGAAGTACTATTGGAAAGGGATGTACTCCTTTGTGAAAACATGGGTTTCCTCATGTACAGAATGTCAGGTAGCAAAACGCCACTTCCATGCGCATCCAGCCCCGCTGCACCCGCTCCCAGTTGTGGACGTTTTTGACCGCTGGTCAATTGATCTTTTGGGTCCATTCACCACCACCATTGAAGGCTACAAGTACGTCCTAGTCTGCGTTGATGCTGCCAGCAAGTGGTGCGAAGCTTTCCCCATCAAATCAAAAACAGCAAAGGAAGTAGCAGCAGCATTCTATGATGGGGTTATCACACGACACTCCACACCTCGGGCAGTACTCAGTGACAAGGGTAAAGAGTTCACATCCCGCATCCTCTCAGAGCTCTGTCGTTTGCTGGGTATCAAACGTCTACATACATCCCCCTTTCACCCAGCAACCAATGCCTGTGTGGAACGCATGAATGGCGTTATCGCTCAAGCCATAAGGGTCTACTGTGACGATGCACGAGAAGTTTGGCCACATCTCCTCCCAAGCATTATGGCCGGCTATCGCCTAAGCCCGTGCATCAATTCCACAGGCTACTCGCCGTACTTCATGGTGTATGGCCGAGAACCTCGCTTGCCCATTGATAACATTCTACAGCCAGTGTCAGATGGACTCCCTGCACAGGTTAACACAGATCTCCGTGAACTCCTCTCAAACTTGGAAATAGCGCGTAATATCGCACATGCAAATGTCACGTCTGCACAAGCTGAATACAAACGTCGCTTTGATATGAAGGCAAAACCACCCACCTTCCAGGTTGGACAAAGAGTATGGCTTCGCCGAGGCACTCTTCTCCCACATGTGTCTCGAAAATTGCAACGTCCGTATGAGGGACCATTCTACATCGTCTTTGCGTATGATACGCCCAACTACCTCCTTCGCCGATGTGGTACCAACAAACCACTGCGTTCCCCAATCCATGCCAATCGCCTAAAGCCATACCTGGGTCCCGACAGTCGGCCGGTCGAACCTCCTCTACCACCTGCCCCCCCACACGAAGACCAAGAACCTGACAACCCTGTCGCTGATGTAACAGATGAGACCGAGAATACCGACACCGAGGCGGAGTCTCACTGGTCCCCAGAGGACGATCTACCGTTGTCAGTATTGAGAAGAAAGCTTGCTCAAGCACGCTGGGCACAACAAGAACATAAACCAGGGTTTAGTCCAGATAAAGTGGAAATCAAGAAAGCAAAACGCATTGGTGGTGTCAAACACTACCTAGTAACGTTCAATGATGACCCGCAACCTCAGTGGGTTGCTCACTCATCATTACCAACACCTCTGGTAGAAGATTACCACGCCAGGCGAACATGGACGGGTAAAACGCGTGCTGCTGAAGCCCGACTCAAATGCCTAGCAGAAGAGAGAGAGAGAGAAACAGAGCAAGCAGATGAATGAAGTCCTCATTTGACCTGCTGTCTGTGCACTGACCTGCCGTCTATACATAACCTGTGTAAATATCGTAGTAAGCCAACGTATCCATTCATGCCTTATAACCTCAGGGGGCACAGAAATAACAACACCAACAAGTACCACATGCAGTTATATAATAAGCGACCACTACAAGCCAGCTCACAGTGACTAGCAGAGGCGAGAGGCGAGAGAACGGTCAGCCTTCAGAACCAGACGTTAGATAACCCTGCTGGAGCATGCATCGCTCATTCCCCATTGCACGCCTAACGTGTAATGAATACTGTACAACACTTGTGTAAGATAAACAATCGGTCCATAGAACCTAAACTTACTTACTTACTGAAGTATAGCCAATTCACTAGGTTGCAACTAATAGACTGCAATTGAGTATTACTCATTAAAGGTATAAATTTAAAATTTGGAAACAGGTTATTAAACAATGAGAATATTACTTAGAGCAATGTCTTACAATACGAAGAGTGATAAACACTATGAATGGTGATGTTACCATGTTTCCATAATTGTCTAATTGACAGTATTTATAATCTTTCATGTGTTTAAAACAACTAAGTGTCAGCTTCAATCGACCATGCGCGGTAATCAGGATATGCAATGATACAGTTACATTGTTATGCTAATCCGGTGTTTGTTTAGTTGAAATGTCAGTACCAAACCACTGCGTCAGACTAATTAGTGTTATAAGGTAATCACTACCGAAGGTGAATGGGTAAATTTATTTAATTGCTTAAGCGCCGCTCACGCCTGTCATATTGCCCAAGCGGCGTCAACAATAACTCACTCACTTAAATTGTCTTTAAATTATTATGTTGATTGAAAGGAAGTAAGGCTTAAATTTGCATAGTTGTAAAGGTTGTGAATATAGAGGATAAAGAATACAACTTGTTGTTGATTCACAAATGATGTATCAGGGATAAGTGGATTAAGTTAATCAGGAATAACAGTCAATAATAATTGCAAAGCCGATAAGAAAGGCCTGACATATCGAATATTGTATGCTTGTTGACAAGACGCGTCGTCGATAGGTATCAATGTTTAATTGATGTCAGTTATCAGTGATACGAATAAGTGACAACATGGAGATTGTCGAGACGAGTGTGAAGATGATATAATGACATAGGGTGTCCCGTCGTAACCTGGACTTGGTGATTCTGGGAATCACTGCGCGCGACCCATGGGTGCATTACATGGCAATGGAGTTATTGTCGGAGGGGAAAGTATGGCCAACTTCTCTCCTCATATTAGTGGTGACATAATATCGTAGTTTCCAGTATGCGGCGTCCTGCTAGACGGGATATAATACTGATGGTTTTTCCAGTATGCGGCGTCCTGCTAGACGGGATATAATACTGATGGTTTTTCCAGTATGCGGCGTCCTGCTAGACGGGATATAATACTGATGGTTTTCCAGAATGCGGCGTCCTGTAAAATAGGATATAATTCTGAAGAGTCCGTGATAGAGGGTTACATGGAAACGGTGGATACCTATGTTAGATAATGCTATGATGTGCGCAGTCATGCATTAGATTGCTCGTTGGAATTGAGTGAGGTGCAACAAAACCCGTTAAATGGTTAAAGGCAATTCAGTGTAATAGGGATAGTTTGATAAGAAAGTTGACACTTAGTCTGATACTAATGAAATTAATATATAATAGAGTAAATAATTTAATAATTCTTCAATTTTGATATATATTACGTTTAGGGAAATTGTTATTCGTAAGACAGACGGACATAAATTATTCCTGTCTATTCGTAATAAAGAAGTTGTAATGTGAGTGGTAGACAGTTGTGGACCGATTGCAAAGGCAATTAAGTATAGCATATGAACTGCCTAAAGGTCGATGTGACCAGTCGAGTATCATATCATACTCTGACACATAATGACAATTAGGAACTAATTAAAGTATAACATTCTACCTGTGTGCTTCTTAGTGGAGGAGTTTGTTGCAGTAGTACTGATGGGAATGATGTTACTGCTGCTTGCTGGGGTCCTCATGCTGTTGACGCAGATGGTCCTGTCATCGTCAACCACGGGAGATAAACTGCGCATGCACTATGGTGTCATGTATCAGCATATGGGACGCTTACGCGTCTTCGACCAGACATGGGTCCATACGTATCAACTGGACCTTCCCACCTTACCGACAGCCCATGTTAACTACCCATGGAAGCACAACTGTGTCGACAGGCGTGTTAATACCTCCCATCCAGAAGTAAGATGTGCTGTGGCCATACAGCTCGCCACAAAGCTCTTATCCTACACTGACATGATGCGAGAAATAGCTCATGAACATTTGAATGAATCACTGAAGGCCATTGCTGATGTCATACCACAATCAAGACCTCCCAGCAGCCGTTCTCGCAGCCGACGTGCCTTCCTGTCCTTCCTGGGTGACATCGCTCACAGTCTCACAGGTGTCGCCACGGACGAAGAAGTACAACGAGTGGAACACCATCTACAGCTGCTCGCTAGACAACTACATTTGAGGGACACTGCCTTTAATACAACTAACCAAATGATGGCTTCCGTCATGGGAAGGACTAATACACGGATGAACAACCTCCTCACGGCCTTCAAGATCGAACACGCCCGTGTACTGCAAATGGAGACTAACATTGAAAACGAAGTCTTGTGGGTAGAACGGGTACTGGGTACTCTATTACAATTAGCAACGAAGGAGGTTCACTGGGCATTACTGACGATAACTGATGCGGTCCGAATTCGCCGAACCACCGATGCACTACTACAGGGCCACCTATCCCTGGACCTCATGCCCCCTCACGCCCTCAGAGCAACAATCAGACAGGTAACACGCAACCTGGAAGAAAACCATGGCCGATTCAAGCTAGTGTATACAGGGTTGAAATATTATTACACCAAGGCCAGGTTCCTAACACACCGGAGGGGCCAGAAGGTTTTTATCTCCATGTTTCTACCAGTCACCTCAAAGGCCGACGATTTTCAACTTTATCGTACCCTCACCTTTCCTGTACCAGTCAGTATAAATTCCTCAGATGCCACTGTTGTCCAAGGAATCAGCGAATTATTCGCTCATTCTGCAAGGGAGCAACGATACATGGAGTTCACCGAACAACAATATCGTTCCTGCCATGATACGTCCGAAAAGGCTTGTGGTGCCATGCCTGTTGAAGTTTCTGTTCTCCATCCAACCTGTACATCAGCTATATATGCTAATCATATTGACCTGGCTCACAAACTCTGTGACGTCCACTTTGTTCCAAATGGTACCATAACAGACGCAAGAGAGCTGTCATCAGGCCAACTTCTCCTGTCTCAAGTTCACGAAATTACCTATTCCTGTCAAAATGTTGTGAAAATGCGATCTGGATGTCACTTCTGCCTTGCCCCGATCCCATGTGACTGCACCATTGAAGTGGGACCACTGTTCTTGCCCCCACGATTAATCTCCTGTTCTGATCGGAAGTCGATGTCACACCTTCGTTACACTGTCAATGTCGCAGTGTTGCGTCATTTCTTCTCTTCTAAAGACATTCTCAACAAACTCCCCAGTCTTCTGACTGACGAGCCCCTCGCTACACAGACAGCTACGTTCAAGCTAGCCGAACATAAGTACCAGAATGCCATGGGAATAGACAAACAGCTACGCATTAAGTTGCAACACGCGGTCAGTCGCGCAAAGGCAAATCAGATCATTTACACCAATCCCGCTGACCCTATTTACCTCCATGACCTGGCGGACATTCCAGACCAGGGCATCACGATGTACATCGGCTATGCAGTCCTCGTCATGATTCTATTTTTAACTATCGGCATGGTACTTCTTCATCGCCGGGTACAGTTCATGCGACTACAGCTTCTGGCCCACGCACATGCAGCCGTAGCCTATGCAGCTACCACACAACCTTTGGTTTGGACTCCACACCCAACTGTTCCACCTACCACTCAACAAACACTGGTTGATAAATACCTAGTACCATTATGGGACTTAGAGGTCATCCTTATCGTCTTGATATCCTCCCTCGCTGTTGTCTTGCTGACTTACACAGTACGCCGATACTTCTCAACTAAAACAACCCTGTACCTCGCCTTCTCAGCTATTGACAACACGGTCCGTCTCCCCCTCATGTCATTCTCAGCCCCGCCTGCCACGGTGACGCTCTCCAGTACTGTCGTCGCTCCAGCGGCCGTCTCCGTCACCCACAGTTGCTGTAAGGCAGTGATTACACTTACCTGGAAGACGAAGGACATCGCTATTGAAAACGGCCTGACAGGGCACCGCATTAATCTGCCCCGTTCTGTCGTTATTTCACCATGGGTAGGCCGTCGACTGTCCCTCGTCCTCCGCAACAACTATCTCCTGCATCTGTACCTCGTCTACCAGGGCACGATCTACCCGATCCACGCTGGTCCTCACGAGCTCATGGAACCTCCGACTGTCCTGGTTCCCTGTAACTACGAGACGTCCCTGGCACCACGTCACCTGCTAGATGAGGAGATTCCGCAGCCTCACCATCGGGAAGAACAGCCAATTTTATTCTGATAAGTACAATTTACTTATTGATAACAGTTACTTCAATAATTCAGTTAATAATTAAAGGCATGATGGATATGTAAGAAATATGGTAGTTATAATGTTTTACTTGGTGTGTGTATTATATAGTCACAAGGTAATTATGCATGAATTTTGAGTGTTCAATGTACTTCCGAGTATGATACCCCTTGCAGGTCGTGTACACTCTGTCTCACCGCTCATCCTTCATCAGGCCTGATGCAATGTCAAGTGGCGGAGATGTTCCCCTTTGCAGCCACTTCAGCTTGGAGATCGTTGCGCTGACACACACTGTAAACGATCCTGGGCCTGGCCTGATGACTTGTTATGGGATGACCGAGATGGGCGTACATGTACCGACTGTAAACTGGATCGTCACTGTCGCACGTTGCCTGCAACTAACTCACGACTTACTTGTTAAAAAAAAAAAAAAAAAAAAAATCGCATTATCAATTTATAACTCGATATACTCTCACCTTGGCTATATCATATCATCTTCCAGACATGACCCTGTTCGAGAGTTACCAGGACCAATTCGCCATGCTGCCTCGGGGATTCGCTGTCCGCGTCCTAGATTCTCGCTTGCAGCACGTATTAGCGGGTAAATCGGTCCTCATACGCCAAATGTATGCCTTCAATCAAGGACCGGTAATAAACGGACCAATCACCCGAGGGATGCCGCGTACCATCTTTTGGCAGATGGTCATGTTCCTGGCAGGCTTGGGCAGTTTGCTCACGCATGACCCCACATGCATAGGAGAGGTAGAGTGTACTCTACTGTTTTATTTCCTTCCCTTATTTCAATGCCCCGAGCTGACAACGGCAGTTTGCCAATTATTACTTAATAATATGTCCCGTGTCTTCCCTTCCCTTGACTGTATCCTGGCCACGCTTCACGCCACAGGCGCTGGAGATGTCAACTTGTTCCGCGAGTGCTATGCGACAGTCGAGTTCCGCACCGGCATTCCGGCGAACACTATTCGGTTCTTGGCATGCGACGTTCGTGTCGGCGAAACGTACTATTGGACGGATGCGCTACGCCCGTATGTTATGGCGATACGTCGGTGGGTTCCCGCTCCCACGTGTGTGTGGTGCAAATATGACTTTGGAATGCCATTTGATTGGGATTACGACCCTGCCGTTCCCCTTCCTTGCTGTTTAGCCACATCCCACATTTCCTGTCGTATGCAACAGTCGTGTAAGGCGGCATCCGTTTTTACGTGCCCGTCGTGCCACTGTCCCTTTCTGGATGGCATCTTGACGAATTTATTCCGTCACCTCCAGACCGACTTTGTCCGGGATATCCGCACCCCTAACACCACGGGCCCACAGTACAAAAGCCTGGCTCAGCTTCTGGGTCCTACCCTGCCTAGCGCCGATGATCAGACTAACGATTCGCCCCTTGCCCGGCCCCTGTCCTTTTATCTGACTGATCCGGCGATTAACGCAACCAATATCGATCAATTCCCTTCGGCTGGGAATTTCTTTTTCTGGGCCGAGCAGACCCTACCTACCTTGGCTCAGATAAGACCGCCACCCCGTTCTCTTTCCATACCCTTTTCGGGGTATGCTTCGTTATTAGATATACAGCCAGGCCCGGCAGATGTCCCTGTCAACATTGTACGCCCTATGGTGCGGCCTCAATCTCCAACTTCCCCTCCTTCCCGGCTCCTAACTTACACTCCCAGATCTCCGTCTCACACTCCTCCCCCCGTCCGGTCCAATTCTCACTCCAGGCCACAATCTCCCACGTATTCCTTACCAGCTTACTCCCCGTATACCGACCCTGCCTACTCCCCGTATTCCACTCTGTCCTACTCGCCTCGTCACACCCCCCCTCCCCCCAGCAGGTCCCCATCGCCCGAACCCGCTCGCCGAACCCTCTGATGTGCCCACTAATGTGACCAGTACCCCTTCCTCCCTTTTTGTCTGTTCCTGCTAGGCTTTCTATTGACTTTGACTGACCATAGACAAACACAGTCTCCTCACTCTACCTCTTCCACTCGCTTCGGACACCTACCAGAGCACCAACCGCCGACCTCATTCCAGAGCTGAGGACAGCTCTTGTCATTGGAGGAAGTGCCAATAGCCACACGAGGCAAATTAAAGGCCAATAAGCCACACGAGGCAAAATTAAAGGCCAATGAATTAAAGTCAAATAAATTAAATGTCATAATAATTTTATAACAATTTCTTTAAATATTAGGCACAAGGTAAAAACCTGCGACAATATGACGTGAAGGTATTATAAATATCACTAATGATGTATATTGTAATTTATTTAATTGTATTGATGTGACAACGAATATTGTATTCTATTTTGATTGTGTGTATATTGTTGCAAGTTATCTCATTGTTGATTAGCTATTATAATCCTTGTTCATACAAAAAGAAATGTGTCAGAGCCTTGAAATCAATAAGTACGACCCCAAAGACTAGTATGTATGATTGTCCATTCCAAATTTCAATAATGATTTCTTAAACGAGTTGGTAACTAAAGAATCTGATTGCTACGTTCATCTCATGCGACTAGAATAAGAAATAGTAAGGAGTGTTTTTAATTCAAAAGCGCGGGTCGCGCTCGTTCAAACGAGGGAGAAATGTTAGAAGATAGTTTTATTTTAAAACTGTAAAAATATATTGGTCACTTTGAGGTGAAAGAGAGGTAAAGCTTAATGATTGCAATCTGCAGAAAGCAAGTAAACAACTTGTTTGTGTATGAATTCCGAGGTCAGTTTCGGCCAGATTGCCTTTTGAAGAGAGCAAAGCATGCTCCATGAGACAGTATAACGAGAACTCCTGACCAGTAATTATAAGTTCCTTTGAAGTTGTTCTCGGACATCCGACGAGGCAGAGTCGAGAGTTCAGGTATAGGTCATACTATGTTTACGTGGAAGTCAGGAGATGAACATGGTAATTGGAAAAACATATATCTTAAGGGGGAAGTAGTGAGTTCCAACTAGCCGTCAAGGACAAACCATCTTTAAATATCGCACCTCATGATTAAAGGTTCAGTTGAGCTTGGACAGCGGCTGATTGACCATCCTCCGTCTTCTGTCTTTCTTGCATGCGCCAAAGTCTGTCTGATTCAGAGTGTCTGAACTCAGAGTTGTTGCCTGATCCCAACCTACAGCTAGTCAGAGTCCTTGTGAAGCAGACCAGTTGCAGAGTCACAAGTGTGTATAGACACTATCCTGACCACGCCATTCCAGTGACCATAACATCCCTTACAACGACATTAAGTACGTACCTACTCGTTTAGGGTCACTGGGAGTAACGGGTGGGTTATAACTTCCCAGGATACTTCATATGAAAAATGTTTGTGAGGTTAACATTTCAGTTGTTCCAGATATAACAATTTGACAAAGAATAAAGTGTATCGCTCAAATAATAAAAACATCGTGAAATGAAGCCAATCATCGAAACTACGATCATGGAATGCATAACTACAACAAAATGTCGTAACTGCATGATACCTTTGTTATGAACTATTTGTAAATATGCTCCTCTTCTATCAATCAAGTAGTTATTTCTTAATCTTGTTAATGTATTAGAACAAAACAGCACATTTGTTTTGTCGCAATGCTAATATTCAAGATGGTGAATGAAAGCCGACTGATTGGTCCCTTTAAGTGAGCACCTGTAGCTATGCAGTTTGTACTACAATGATATCTCTTTAGTCTCCTTCAGCAGTGAGTAACATAAATCAGCCTGAGGAATGGACCATAAAGTAACAGTTGCTGACAGGGAAATCAACAGACAAACTAATGTCACTGTCAGTGGAGATAACAGTCGCTGTGTTCTTTGTTCTTCAGCGCTCATAGTGGAGATCCAGGTTTATGCACGCAAAGGGAGGATGAGGTGATATTGGCTTTAAATTTCACTTATATCCTGCTGCAAGTATCATTGTAGGGTGAAAGCATGCATATCTATTGTGGCTATGCGTTGTGATGAAACCTGTGAGCATTGGCTGCATCAAGCCAACCATTGGTGGTACTGCGCTGAAATTTAGTTTAGCATTGCACCCAAACCTTATGATTACTGCATATAGAACAGTTTTCTACTGCAGACAAAGTTGCCGAGCGATTTGAACCACGAAAACTCTTGATCCAAAGCCGAACTCTCTATAACATTTGCACCATCCCACAATACTCTCATCTAATAATTTGAGTTAGAAGTTTTAGTTCTAAAGTATGTAATCCTTGGGCCACCAATCACTTCATATCTAATTCATTAACTCAATCAAAACATTTTGTTAAAGAGTCGTCTTTAATTTATGCAAAATACAGAAACCTCTATTAGAAAGTCACCCTTTACAACTACATTTCTCTAAGAAGCTAGTTTTATATTGGTAACCTGACAACAAACAGTATTCCAAACAGATCAACTACTGACAATATTTTCATTAATTGAAAAAGTGTGTGTCCATTTGGTGAAGCCTAAAAACATTTTAAGAGAATAAACATTTACGATGGCCAATTGAGAACAGAAAACAGGATAGGAGAAGACTACATACATAATTAATCAGACTGTGATGAGTCTAGACCAGACTGTTCTCTTTAGGATACTAAGTGTTTCTTGCTAAACTCATCACTAGTGTAAGTTATCTTTATCAACAATCAGCCCCCTTCTCTATGCAGCAAAGCATGTGGGAGTCATGTAGCTTATTTTATTAGCTGTGTCAAAATAAACACTTTTTTGTTGTTTGCGAGGTTGTACCTTGAAATATAGGTACTGTATATTTTGGGAAACCAAATTAGTGTTTTTGTGGCTATTTTGAGCACATTGTTAAGCCAAATAGTTAAAAGAGGAGAATTTATGGGAAATGTCGGTGATGAGAGAACTACTAAAAGATTGTATCAGACTATTCTCATCATGAACCATTTCAAGGTTGTTCTACCTGTTTTGGTTAGATTTAATCTTGTTTTCCGTATATTGGGTTTTATCCTCGGTGTATAGAGGTTTTTTAGTTATATGTTACTGACTTTTGTCTCCCTGGAAGTAAATTTTAAGATTGTAATGTCAAATTTATTTTTTATAATTGGACTCAGGGGTGGATACAAGATTTATGTTTGGTAGTGCACTCTTTGGTTGTCACAAGTACATCTAGTGAAATTATTGCTTTTGATCGAAGAATATGTGTCCACAGAAAAGCTTCTTTACTGTATTAAAGTTCCCTGCCCAACACCTTTCTTCTCTTAGCATTAAGATACTACTCAACATTTACTACCATATAGAGAATCTTGGGAGGGGTGTGAGATCCCCCCATATCCCTGCATCAGCAAATGAAATTTGTAAGTAATTGTGTGATACAGATACAGATTTTCAGTGAGACATTTTATTTGTTGCAGAAATACACATCATTTTGGAGTAGTTGTTTACTGTCATTTTGATCAATTTTCTGGAGTTGCTTAATCGGTAAAAAGTGTTTTCCTTGAGCATGGTAATAATTTGATAAACATTTACTCATCTCAATTTTCATATGTGATATGATAAATAACTACAAATATTCAAAACATCAACATTACAGAGTTTATCATAAGAATTATAATAAGAATATTACATACACTGAAAATATATAAAACATTTTCAAGTAGGTACTTGTTATCAATGTATAATGTCCGGAACCTCTCAACTCGACGACCCAGTACCACCAAATTAAACCAATTAGACGTATCTTCATATTACTTTCTTAATTAAGAACCTGAGATCTTATTACAGAAAACATATTATTCTTAGAGAAGTGACATATATTATTGAAACGTCATATAAAAAAAATATATTTAATAACTTCATTGATCATTTCAAAATTACCAATATTTTTTTTCAATATGGAGTTATAACTAAAGTGAGAACAATATCTTAAAGCTTTTGTGATATCGATGGCAAACAACTTATTCAAATTTATATAAAAAATTATTAGATGCTCGGCAGTTTGAGAATAATCCCCGGATGGATGTACACGATTCAATGTTTCAATAGAAGAGGAAGAGTAGCTCTTTTCAACCACCAAGAACCCCAAAACCACATCACTAACAACCCCAAACCTCCTCAACAACCTCCCAAACCACCTCACTACCTCCCCAAAAACCTCCCATATCAACCCCACAACTTCCCAAACCACCCCAGAACCTCCCCAACACCCTCGAATATCAACCCCAGAACCTCCCAAACCACCCAGAACCTCCCAAACCACCCCACAACCTCCCATATCAACCCTGTAACCTCTCAAAACCCCCAGAACCTCCCATACCACCCCACAACAGCCTCCCATATCAACCTTCCAACCATCCTCAGATCTGCCATTGACCATTTTGAATAAAGACAAAGACCATTTTTTAAAATGTGAACCAACATCATAAAGTCAAACAATATGGGACAATGTACAAGCTTTCCAAGGTACAAAAAAAATGAAATCTCCTAAATATGTTAAAAGCAATAAAAATCCTCAAGTGTCTTAGAGCATTTCTGTTCAGTTCCTCATGAACGGTGATAAAGTGTGCAATAAATGAGCTGATTGGAGGGTTAACAGACAGAGATATGGCCTGTGTCATTAACCCCAGTGCATGATGGGAGAGGTCTAACGCTACTTTGGTTAACAGATTACCCAGCCGGTTCCCATTCATCAAGCGCTAAATGGTGCCACGTGTCGTGTGCACTCCATCTAGCTCTTTACATAGGTGGGCTAGTCTAGTTATCTTTGGTTATCTAGTTATCATATTTCTCAGCGTCCTTGTCGAAATTGAGGACAACTGCATGAATGATCATATGTTTTCATACACCGATTATGTGTTCATCTGTGAAAGAAATCTGGTGATACTGGAAAATAGTAGATTATTACCCTTTGTGAACAATCAAAATTCTTTAAAATGGAGAACTGATAATGTTTGGCACATATCTATACAGCAGTTTAAAGGGGCAGTAGCACATTTTTAGAGGGACTATAAGGTGACTATTGTCAGGAATGAAAATAAATGGTGTCTGTGTAACACAATGTAGAAGGTGACCAAATTAGGTGACATAAGCTTCAACAGTTCACAAGATATATATCTCAAAGGGGACCCAAAATTAGTCAAAATCATGTGAGAAGCATCTGTATCCCAATATGTTAATTTTCACCTTTCACCTAGGGGCATGGGCACTCGAGTACTCGAGCGTGATTCGGTTTCAAATGGACTCATTTGTTTTGGACTCAAGGACTTAGAAAGGGGAGGTCATTGGTAATTATTTAGATTATCTTTGACTGCTTCTCTATGATGTGTGAAGTTAGTAATCAACATAGCCATTTCAAGACATCGATGGCAAAACAAAATGCATATGACCATGTATAAGTGGACATCTATATGCATAACATCTAGGCTGACCAACAATATAACTTAGTCTGACCCCTTTGAGTCCTCGATTCCAAGATTTTTGAAACTCCTATTAAATGTTTATAATTAAGACACTGACCTGACTCTGTTTCTGCTGGATGAGGGTGAGGACCTCGTTGGTGAGATAGTAATCCTTGGATCTAGCATCTGTGAACACGTAGATGAAGGAGTTGGGCAGGGACTGCTCCAGGGCCAGCTGGATAGCTCCGATACTCATCTCGGGACAGTCCCCGCCACCCTGCACGTACAGGGTACGTAGTTCACGCTGGAACTCTTCGGGGTCGGAGGTCACCAGGTGGGGCCCGATATCTGCAAGGAAATGGACGCTGATGTGATTTTATGTTTGACTCATTTATGATAATTTATATAATTATAACAATGTGCATACTCAGTCTGATTAAAATCGACCGTGCTGCGAAAAATAAAATTGCAAAAATATTGTCTCTATCGGGGTTCGAACCAGTCGGGACATCTCTCCGCCTCGGTCTGAATGCACCCAACTCTATCTCATGTTTCTGACGCAAGCTCATTTAACCAATTGCAAGGCGCTCAGCAAAAGCTTTCGATATCATGGTAAGTGTACCATTAGTTATTCATAACCGCCGCTAAACGCTATTTAAAAACGAGGATCTGATTTGACTAGGTTTGTCTCCGCTAAACTGGTTATAGCAACATGCGAGAGTTGGGTACATTCAGATTGAGACAGAGAGGATATCCTGACTGGATCGAACCCCGATAGAGACAATATTTTTCCTATTTTATTCCTTGGGGCACGGTCGATTTTAATCAGACTGTGTGCATACTTATATTGAGCCTTGTCCACATCCTTGGACATGATCAAAGCGCAACTGAAGAACTGTACTTTCACAGCTGCTACTAAGCGCTTATCACAACCACATAGGTCAGTACATCCACTTTTCAGGTACCCATTTGAACAGCTAGGTGGACTGAGTGAAATGTGGATGAAGTACCTTGCCCAGTGATGACAAAGGATGAGAGAGATATTCACATGACCTGCCTCTTTATCATTGAATAACAAACTGTTTGATTAAAACTCACTTCTCAATGAATTCTATAAAGACACAAAGCAATAAGTGGAAATTTAATAAAGAGAAAAAGATCTTTCATTTTACATTCAACCTTCGCACAATCCATTAAGATATCTATAACCATCAAGTGTATCAAATACCATTATTGTTTATTTTGAAGTGCTTATGTGACAGAAGTGTATACCAGATCCCCTCCAGGGGCATTTGAATCTCGAGAGCTCAAGGCGAGAGTCAGAGACTCAACCAGTTCAGCTGAAGAGATATTCTGCTAGTCAAAACCAGTAGGCTTGCTTTATGTCACCCATACACATTAACAAATTTCATGACACCCTAACACAGTTTATAGAGGTACTACAAAGAGAGATGTGGAAGTGATGTAAACTACAGAATTCGAACCCAACAAGACTAAGATACTCAATCACTTCAGCCAAAGAGATATTCCACTAGTAAGAACTAGTAGGCTTGCTTTTATGTCGCCCTGCCACATAAACACAATTGATAATAATCATGAACAAATTTCATGACACCCTAACACAGTTTATAGAGGGACTACAAAGAGAGATGTGGAAGGGATGTAAACTGCAGGTTTACTAGCATGAAGAGCATTGGGGGCATGTCAGTGTTAATGGTTTGTATACAAACAAAAAAGTCACTCAGTTGCTCAGACATGTCCTACTTCAGATGCCCAATGTAACAGAACAGAACACCTCCAGCAGAATTCTAACCCCAGAAGGGTCAGACGAATTACCAGTTCAGCGGAAGAGATATACTGCTAGTCCGACTTACTTTCATGTCACCCTGTGACATTAACACCATTGATAATAATCATGAATGATTTAATGAGACCCGACACAGGTCTAAAGAGGAACTACAAAGAGAGATGTGGAAGGGATGAAAACTGCAGGTTTACTAGCATGAAGAGCATTGGGGGCATGTCAGTATTAATGGTTTGTATACAAACAGAAAAGTTACTCAGTTGCTCAGACATGTCCTACTTCTGATGCCCAATGTAACAGAACAGAACACCTCCAGCGGAATTCTAACCCCAGAAGGGTCAGACGAATTACCAGTTCAGCGGAAGAGATATACTGCTTGTCAGACTTGCTTTCATGTCACCCTGCGACATTAACACCATTGATAATAATCATGAATGATTTAATGAGACCCGACACAGGTCTAAAGAGGAACTACAAAGAGAGATGTGGAAGGGATGAGAACTGCAGGTTTACTAGCATGAAGAGCATAGGGGGCATATCAGTGTTTAGGTTTGTAATACAAACTTTGTATACAAACAAAATGTTACTGTTCCTTTCAGTGATCAACAAACTGTTTGTGATGCTCATGTCCCTGTTACAATGCCATTTGACTCAGAAGAGATTGAACAATCACCTCAATGGGATTCAAACCCTAGAAGAGTCTGATGCTCTACCAGTTCAGCCAAAGAGATATACCGCTTGTCTGAATCAGTAGAATTGTTATTATGTCACATGCCACATTAAAGGGGCAGTAGCACGTTTTTAGGGGGAATATAAGGTGATGTCAGGAAAATGAAAATTAATGGTTCCAATTGAAAGACTATGCATTTAAACGAAATGGAGCAGAAATAAATCAAATATATAATGATAAGTTTAGCCATGCGACTCCTTTTTCTTACACAAAATGAATTAAAGGTGTTCACAAAAAATGGCCGCCCATGGATTTTAGATTAATCTTCATACTATATCCTCCGACTATGGATAATTGGTTCGTGCTATGAGAATTTTGACAATATCAAAATAATACATTTAGCATTAACGTTCAAGTATCAGTGAAAATCTTAAAATATAAAATTATCAAAAAACGTGCTACTGCCCCTTTAACACCATTGATGATAATCATGAACAATTTCATGAGACCCTAATACAGATAATAGAGGTACTACAAAGAGATGTGAAAGGGATATAAACTACAGGTTTACTAGCATGAAGAGCATGGGGGGCATGTCAGTGTTAATGGTTTGTATAAAACTACATGCACTACATTTTTAGCTTGATTAGAAACAGGAAAGTTCATCAGGTGAGGTAGCTACATGATCTTGGTGTATTTTTACTTGAGAGTGATTCACTATTAGCATTACCGGTACCTAAAACTATGTAATTATGAAAGATCAACAAAGATTCAAGCAATTTACAACATCAATCTTATGTGTTCTATTTTGTATTCCTTGATCTGTTTGTTAATACATTTCTTCACTTGAAAGAGAAATTTCCATGGAAGTTCAAACAATATTTCAAGCAATTTGCAACATATATCAAATGTGTTTCTTATTATGTTGTTATCTTAATTTCTTAATAGATTAATTCTTCAATTGAAAGAGATAACCCATGGGAGATCAAACTGATATTTCAGCAGTTTCGTTAACATGTGTTTCTGACGAATGTTGTATGTCTCAATTTCTCAGTAAAACTGTTTACAATAAAGGCAATCTAAATAAATTTAGATCAACAGATTTTTTATTTTGTCATACTGTTGATCTAAGATTGACCAGTGTGAGAGGTCGTCCCGGTGACCTTTCGTATGCAAATAAGAAATTCGCGATTTGATCAATCAAATTCGACGTCACAAACAGTTCATAGTCGCTCATTCAAGGTGTGAACGGAAGGAACATATAATAGTTTATGGCTGTTCTCAATAATAGTGTGCCTTGAGAAAAATAAATCTTTTTTTTGATACTGTTAAGAAAAATATCGGTAGGTTGATTTTATTTTGGTTGTATGAAATATATTTAGTTTTATGATTGACAAAAAATCAATATTGTTTTAATTATTTGGATGGAAATGAAAGAAATTAGTACAAACGAGTTTGATCAAAAGGAGTTACCTCCCCTTGCATGAGGATTTTCGTAAATATTGACATTTATCATGCTCTAACTTTATGATTATTATTCGCCACGTAGGTATCTGTGCGATGTGCAATCATCATTTGTCATTGACAACTAGCAAATACGCTAAATCATTTTAAAAAGAAAAAATAGAGCTATTGGCTCTGTAGCTCATCAGGCATCATATCAAGTTTGCTTTATACAGGCCAGATGAGCTAAAAATGAAACTGATGTTACCTTTTGCAAGAAAACCTATAAAAAATTACAAAACAAATGTAACGATTTCGGAATAAATTTCCTTACCCAAATTATTTATTAGACAGTGAAAGAAGTCCACACTATAAAATATCCAAGGAGAAATAAAGACTGTCATCTAATGGAGAAAAATAGGTTTTTAAGATTGTGACCCCTGTGACCCTATTTGGGGTCATGGGGTCACGAAATCTACAGTTTAAAATCCCAATTGGCCAAGGAGTCTACATGCAGTCTTTCAGCTCAATAGAGCTTTAGGAGCTAAAGATGATGATGAAAATAAGTTTTTAAGGTTGTGACCCCTGTGACCCTATTTGGGGTCATGGGGTCACGAAATCTACAATTTAGAATCCCCATTGGCCAAGGAGTCTGCACATATCATTTCAGCTCTCTAGACCTTTTGGAACTTGAGAAGAAGATGAAAATAGTTTTTTAAGGTTGTGACCCCTGTGACCCTATTTGGGGTCACAGGGTCAACAAAGTTACAAATTAGAATCCCCATTGTCCAAGGAGTCTGCACACATCAATATTAACTATCTATTCCTTTTGGAACTGGAGAAGAAGATGAGAATGGTTTTTAAGGTTGTGACCCCTGTGACCCTATTTGGGGTCATGGGGTCACGAAATCTACAATTTAGAATCCCCATTGGCCAAGGAGTCTGCACATATGATTTTTAACTCTCTAGTCCTTTTAGAACTGGAGAAGAAGAGGAAAATAGGTTTTTAAGGTTGTGACCCCTGTGACCCTATTTGGGGTCACAGGGTCACCAAAGTTACAAATTAGAATCCCCATTGGCCAAGGAGTCTGCACATATAATTTTTAACTCTCTAGTCCTTCTGGAACTGGAGAAGAAGATGAAAATAGGTTTTTAAAGTTGTGACCCCTGTGATCCTATTTGGGGTCACAGGGTCACCAAAGTTACAAATTAGAATCCCCATTGTCCAAGGAGTCTGCACATATAATTTTTAACTCTCTACTCCTTTTGGAACTGGAGAAGAAGATGAAAATAGGTTTTTAAGGTTGTGACCCCTGTGACCCTATTTGGGGTCACAGGGTCACCAAAGTTACAAATTAGAATCTCCATATGCTAAGGTACCTGTACACAAAATTTCAGCTCTCTAATGTGTATGTTTCATGAGGAGAAGTCGAAAGTGTCAAAAATTTACGGACGGACGACGGACGACGGACGGACGCCGGACGACAGGCCATGCCATAAGCCCATCTGGACTTTCAGTCCTGATGAGCTAAAAATATAATCTATTAATACATCCAAGCAATCGGATAATTCATCGCTCTACTCTGCTCCAAATGACAGAGCTCCGAACATCATCCATTTCAAAAGATGTGCTGCCGAGTTGTTTTAACTTCCAGCGAGCTAGGGCAACTTTTCTGATTGGCCGAGCGGCTGATTTCAGAGGTCACCAGGATGACCCGCCTTACGGGCCAATCTTAGATCAACATGTATGACCAAATATAAAACCTGTTGATCTAAATTTATTTAGATTGCAATAAAGGCAATCACTACCTTAGACGAAGTGAAACATGACTTTTACAAAACAAGTGATAATTTTAGTATTAACAAATATCAAAAGAGAGGCTCTTGTAAACGTAAAATGGTAGCTAGACTTTGAATAATTTTGTTATTTTCTATTCCATTAGCTTTGAATCTAAGAAAATATGTTGAATATTGATATACTGCTTGGTACAAATGTTTGGTGACATTGCAAATGACAAAATACAGAAACTTGTTGAACATTCATTCAAAAGTTCAAATGATTTTGCACATGTGCACATATGAAAATTATTTAAGAATATCTGGGTAATGAGTCATTATTTTCTGTACATAAAATTTATCATGACATATCTATCATTTAATCAATAGTTTGAAAGTTGCATAGTTTTACAAATCCCTTCCTCCATTGAATACGACCAGATTAAATGAGATTTTAATCAGACTAATTGAGTATGATTATGTAATTCTAGTGAGAACTGGAACAACTGATATCTGAACATCAATGACATTGTTCTACTCAAGAGAAGCACTAAGTGACAATGTATATTTGTAAGTAGAGACTTGGAGGAAGGAAGGTCAAAGTTTCCTTGACCATTGACCTGTCCATCTCCGGCCCCAGGAAGAAGTACAGAAGCTGATAATAGCTTTCATAAGAGATTTATAGAATTAATTGTCAAACACTCAGACTCTAAAAATTACATGGTCAATAAATTTTAAAACTGAAAAGGTCAATAAATTGAAAATTCGAAAGAAAAAAAACATCAAAGGAGACTAAGTTTTCTGATCGAAAGATTGTTTTATAGACTTGCTTAAAGGGGCAGTAGCACGTTTTTTTCTAATTTTATATTTTAAAATTTCCCTTGATAATTGAATGTTAATGCTAAATGTATTTCTTTGATAGTGTCAAAAATCTCATAATACAAGCCAATCATCCATAGTCAGAGAACAAATTATAAGGATTCACATAAAGTCCATTGGCAGCCATTTTTGTGTGAACACCTTTAATTCATTTTGTGTAGAAAAGGGAATCGCATGGCCGAACTTTACATTATATATATGATTTATTACTGCTTCATTTAGTTGAAATACATTTTCTTTGAATTGGAACCATTTATTTTTACTTTCCTGACATCACCTTATATCCCCCCTAAAAACGTGCTACTGCCCCTTAGCGACCAGATTAAATGAGATTTTAATCAGACTAATTGAGTATGATTATGTAATTCTAGTGAGAACTGGAACAACTGATATCTGAACATCAATGACATTGTTCTACTCAAGAGAAGCACTAAGTGACAATGTATATTTGTAAGTAGAGACTTGGAGGAAGGAAGGTCAAAGTTTCCTTGACCATTGACCTGTCCATCTCCGGCCCCAGGAAGAAGTACAGAAGCTGATAATAGCTTTCATAAGAGATTTATAGAATTAATTGTCAAACACTCAGACTCTAAAAATTACATGGTCAATAAATTTTAAAACTGAAAAGGTCAATAAATTGAAAATTCGAAAGAAAAAAAACATCAAAGGAGACTAAGTTTTCTGATCGAAAGATTGTTTTATAGACTTGCTTAAAGGGGCAGTAGCACGTTTTTTTCTAATTTTATATTTTAAAATTTCCCCTGATAATTGAATGTTAATGCTAAATGTATTTCTTTGATAGTGTCAAAAATCTCATAATACAAGCCAATCATCCATAGTCAGAGAACAAATTATAAGGATTCACATAAAGTCCATTGGCAGCCATTTTTGTGTGAACACCTTTAATTCATTTTGTGTAGAAAAGGGAATCGCATGGCCGAACTTTACATTATATATATGATTTATTACTGCTTCATTTAGTTGAAATACATTTTCTTTGAATTGGAACCATTTATTTTTACTTTCCTGACATCACCTTATATCCCCCCTAAAAACGTGCTACTGCCCCTTTAAGCTTTTATCTTATTTTATGTCTTTGGGGAAATGGTTCACAATAACATTTGTAAGTCTCTGAAATAAAAAAAATGATTAAAATGTAAGGTATTGGCATTAAAACAGAAAGGAGTAAATGAAGCTGTTCCTTTTAAAAAATCAGCAGTAATCTAGACTTGCTACAATAACATTGACTTGTGTTGGTTGTTACAATATTTTGTTTCCAAGGCTGTTAGACAGATAAGGTCTTTCAAAAACATAAGAAATTTTTGTAGAATTTGGGTGGAATGGGTCACAATGACACTTGCAAAACAAATGGGTGAACCGGATCACATCTACATTTGTCAAACTGTGGTTGTTTATGTTTTGATCAATACATTGTACATAAAAGTGCACTTTTGGTTCATACCAAAACCGCATTTTATGTCATCATTATTATTGAACATTTTCTTTGTTTAAAAGGCTTATATCCACTAGGCTTGAGTTACAAAAGAAAAATTAACTTTTTGTGATTTTTGCTTGTTAAATTCTTGACAATGTAAATTTTTTGGGTGGGTATCGTCTTATAACATTGACTGTTCACGAACATCCTATGAGATTTCTGTTACTGAATGCAAAACAAGTTGTATCCAACCAAAGGTCAAGTCTTAGTGTATAAGAAAACATTTTTTGTATTTTAATTTTAGTTAGTTGCATAAATGATTCTGTGTATCACAATATGTACCAAAACCAAGCCAATGTCTCTCATTTCACTGTTTTATAAATAGTAGAAACTTTAACTGAACCTAGTGATTGAACATTAAATTGTATATACTTTGGTTTAGAATGTCTTGCTTTGTTTGAATAAATCCCCAAAATGTAGATGTACGTTGTATGGTGGTAATTCTATCTTAAAAATTAAGACCATTACCAAACCAATAAGAATATCAACAATAGTCTGCTCTACATAATGAACTTTGACACAGGAAGGAAATTCTTGAAATAATCGTTGGTGCAGGAACACTCTGTGAGGAAATATAAGCTGAGGACTTAGTAAGCTTTCTACAGAAATAGATGTGACGTCATGTGATACTGGATGCATGAATGGACAATGCACAATGGTACCTATTGACTATCTTGACAAAGTTACATTTAAAGGAAACAAGAAGACATGGTCATCAACATCCCCCGCCAAATAAGTTTTCATAAAAGCTCCCAAAATTGTCCTATTCGGGGCGTAATTTCTGAGAAAAGCTGTCCCCTTTAACTCAGAAGTACGGATCAACAGACAGAGCAGGGGATAATAAAGATAACTTTCATTGATAAAATTAGTATAGTGTATTGGTCAATTATTTGAAAAATGTTTAACATTTGCATTATTTTCTTTTTCTGTCATCTGATTTTGTTTTGGAAATATTATTTAAATCAAATGAAAACAACTCAAAATAACAGAAAAACAAAAACTACTTGTTGTATGTTTTTTATCTGTGAGTTTATAAGTAGAGAGATTGATGAGTGTTTGCCTTCCGACCACAATAAACCCCCGATGGGTAATCCGCATTTGAAGTTATTTCACACTCTATTTAAACATCACAAAGCTGAAAACACATAAACAAACCTTATGCAATCTCATGGCCCGCTGTTTTACAACAAAATCCTTTTACCAAACATCTGTTTTACATAGAACTAAAGCATTAACCAATTGCAAAGCTGTTTTAAAATTAAATCATTTCCTTTAAGTGTGAAAACACATGGAATTGCTAAAATTTTCAATTTCAGCTCTTTGTGAAAAAGATCCTGATGACTTTGTGAACAATGCTTTTTCTGTTTGTTTTATTTATGCACTTATTAAAAAATAACTTGTGTGAATGTTTATTGGCTTGGGCAAATTACCAAACACATGTCATGATAAAAATAATTTCTGTCAACCATCAAGTTATGAGACAGCTTGAATGAAATTTTGTGCTTTAATTCATGTAATAGTAATAATTAATCTGAGGAGTTGTCATTATTATTTTTAAAGAAAAGGATAAACAAGAGGTATACCTTGAGACAACCATATTAAAACAGTTCTTATTAAGAACATAAAATTATAAACTTATATTTGAGCAACTGATAATTATCATTTCATTGGAATCAAATTGATTAATTAAACACAACAAGTATCTGATCTAATGCACGTTAACACAGAATGTCCTGAGACGAACAGCTTTAAAGTGACAGTCCTAGTGGGGTATTTATTGTGGAAACAAAATTCAAGGGAATATTTCAGTTAATGCATATAATGCTATAAGTTGAAACATGACACTGGGGGAAAACATTTTGTTGATATATATTTGACAACTTCAATAGAACGGGGCACAAGCGAATTTTGTTTCCACAAAAATACCCAATATGACTGTCCCTTTAAGGGTCAAATAACAATAATTCATGAAGATACAATGAGAAGTCATGTTAAACTATTTCATTATGTTGACTACAATTTAAGATATTTAATCAACTAACATTATTGAGAAGCTAAATCAAACAGATCACATCCTGAAGGCAAGCTATATCATCTCACTTTATCATCTTTATCACATCCCTAAAACTCACCAAGATGTTTAATGTTATTCCTTAGGTGGTTTCATATATCCCATAAAAATTTGCAAAAATGCCATAAATGCGTGTGATATTGATAAATATAGTGTCATAACTGCTAAAACGATATTGTATCAGTTCATGTTTCATTGGTCAAAGGATTTACGAGGATTCCCCTCATGTTGAAATCATTTACAGATATGCCGTCATAAATAAACAGGTCGCTATCGTAGGGTTTACACAAGCTCAAGACCTTTCTGACAGATCTATCAAGACCCTGTAATGATACATACAACAGACATCTTGCATAACCGTAAAAAATGTTAAAATAAAAACATTGATTCTTTGATCATAAAGTCAAAGATTTTGCCCTTTGGAACTTCCTACTTGGGAAAAATAAACAAAAACTTTATCTCAAAAAATTATTTCTCAAAAACTTATCTCATCAAATATGAGGAATGGAATATTTGTTTCTAGACAAGCTTTTTCACAGGCTTTGAATCAAGGGACTATTGTTTAAACAACAAACAGTTTTCCAGTGAGTGTTTACAAAATTACATCAAACCATCAACAATTCAATTTGCAAGGTTTCATTTAAATGCACTGTTCAATTGATGGAACAGACTTTCACCATGAATAATATTAGTTTGGAAAAAGTGCTAGAAGTTAAACCTGAATTGCTGAAGGTTTCCCAAGCATATTTAACATTTACTAACCTTGACTTTATCACTTCTTGATTTTCATTCAAAGATTTTTCAACAAAATGAAAACTTGATTTTTTTTAAAATTTGTCCAATAAACACCTTTAATTAGCCTTTCATTAAGACAGCCTAATTATCGTCTGTGAAAAAGCCACCTGGGCTAGGGGCCATATAGCTTGAGCGGGTGTGATGTAATAGACAGACTATACAGATTAACGCATCATTATTTCAACTGAAGTACCGCCTAAATAATTGTTTAATTACCATTGATGTGGGTATCTCTTTTACACCAAATGCTTAGTAGTGTTACATCATCAAATGATTTATCTGAGTGGAAAACATTCATCTTTAATTTTTCTTTTTTTCCCGTGGTATTGTTACGATAGATGTATAGATAATGAGGCTGATTCTGTTTATGACATCACAAAAAGGGGTTTGACTTAGTGACGGGCAGTCATGCATTCGCTGGGTTTGTGGCAAGATAGGTCTAATATTAGCGATCCATCAAAAGTGACATTCAAAATTGGCTTTCATTACCAAACTGAACATATTTGAGTAGCGACCTTTGACGCACTATACAATATCGTAATCAGACTTTAATATATTTCAGAGAAAATAGTGAAATATGTTTGTGGTTATGTGAACTTTAACTGTTAACCATGGGAAAGGTTTTTCAAAGTAGATGACTTACTGCAATCAAAACTAATTAGAATAGTTTTGAAGTAAACAATGACCAGATCCGAGTTGTTATGGCATATAAACTTGTGAGGACTTGCCAAGTCAACTTGCCAATTGACTCAGGTGAGGTGAGGGGATTTGGAAATGAATGCAGGGAGAAGGCCAAAACAACAATGTGGCTATGCATTAGAGTGAAACCTGCAAGATGTGGCTTTAAAAAGCAAACCATGGGTTGTACTGTGGTGAAATTCATTGTAGCATTGCACCCAACCTTATTGTGTGAAGAACATAGCTCTACTAAAGACAAAGTTTCCGAGCCCCTGGCGGGATGCGAACCCTAAACCTGTTGATTCAAAGCTGAACATGCTAACCACTGCGCTATCCAGCCTCCTAGCGAGATTCACACCCCAGACCTCTTTATCCACAAATACCACTGTGTCCAAATCACCTCAGAAAATTGAGTGGTGGATGAATATTTCTTGATGAAGTCAGGAATCGTGACAAGTACCAATGCCATTGGCTCGAGTCAAAATCTTCATAAATAATCACAAAATCTTCATAGCATTCCAGAACTCTTTATAATGACTTTTTAATCTTCATAAACCCCAGAGGGATGAAAGGTTTACTGCTTGAGAAAAGTTCGAAGTTGTCATTTGCCATATATAGCAAACGAACAGCTGGAAAATTCAAGATCAACATCATTTGATGTCACGAAGTTAACCAGACCTGAAAATTACATTTCAATATTTCCTGTTTTGAACCTCTTACAGGCAAACATGGTAAACATATGAATCTCAAGAATAGCAACTTGTTCCATATCATACTATAATCATTCTAATGATATATTCATATAAATATCTGCATAGATATATTTGACAATTACTGTAGGATATCATTTACTGTACTCCTGTCAAGAAGAAATTTCTATATATAAAAAATTTCCAAAAAATAAAAATGCCGCCCTTCGATCATCATAATTATGAATTAATTGTAAAGTTGAAATGTATTCAATTAATTTGAAGAAAAATATAATCTTCCAAATGTATTGTTAATGCATTGGACTCAACTACAATAATCAAATGAGTTTAATTTTGTAGAAATTCTTCATATAAATAATTGAACTATGAAATTTATACTGGTGGGTTTGTCCGGGTAAAGTTAACTCTGTTAAATTTCTTAATAACCTGTGCTTACTCTTATCTTAAACATTCGTTTTAAAATTGAATTTCACCCCAAATATCACTAACATCATAGTAAAAAATTCTGTAAAATTTTGTTTGTCAAATCAAGTAAAAGCATTCACAAAGGCTGTTGTAGCCTCTTAGCTGATTCTTTTCTTTAAAATTTATATTTTCCTAAATTATTGTTGAACTACCTGTTGACTTCTGGGAAATGAATAATCAAGTCAAATTAGTATCATATCTGTTGAATTAACTTATGCATTCTAAATTGTTACACAAGCATTTCAGATACATCTGTTCTTTATCTGTGGGGTAATCACCAGCATTCCATCAACTACATAGATACATTCATATTCTTAATGAAGGCACGTAATGTTCTCTGGTATTTTCCTTAAGATGATACCTATCATCAGAAACTCTATTAACAGATACTGTGCTTCTTAATGAATATCATCATTGTACCATTCTTTTAACATTGATTACATTTGTTTGAAGCCTTACATCTAAATGGTACCCTGGCTTTAATTCAAGGTAATATCAAAATTTGAAGTTACATTTAAAGCAATACCTGGTGAATTAACTCTCCCCAACTACCTCAATTGACTCAAGGAAATTTGGACAGATTCTAGTGCCATAGATAAAGCTTATCCAATATTGCCAACTAAACTCAGGTAAAAATGCATCCGTATCCTACATGTATGGTAGGTTTTATTGTAAAAAAGCTATCTCCGTGTGTCAGATCTTTAGATTTGGCTACAACCCCTTTGACTAAAACAGTATTTTAGGAATAAAACATTTGAAATTTTTAAACAAATTCATCTAAAATCAATTTAAGGATGATTCAATGACATTTGCTGAGAGCCATAAATGCCCTGAAACTAATTAAACTGATTTGAAGTAATAACCAATAAAGGAAAAATATATTTTGAAAAGGATGATTAGTTTTGATTAAACAGTGTCATAGAAAACAAGTTTTCTGTATCTCATCACAATAAAGCAAAATTGTTTTTATTTAATTTTATGAGACCTACCTGGATCATGGAATGGCACAAGCACATAGTTATAGAGAGGTTTTTCTGTGCGAGCAAGGGCTGTTGCTAGGATGGTTGCAGCGCCCTCTGTCACCTGGACCAGATCATCGTACATGGATCCTGTGATATCAAACACAAATGCTAATGACGCTGCTCCGATTGGAATGTCTTCCACTGGAACTACTGAGATACAGGATGATGCCATAAATCCAATAACAAGAACCTGCAAGAAGTGTTGGTGAAGACGTCCCATGATTTGAGTGATTGTGATTCCCTTTGAAATTAAAATATTAATAAATGGCTAATTCCACTGAGCACAGTTGTTTCTTCAAAGAATGGGTCAATGATTCCTTGATGCTTCAGAGATCGAGTCAATGATTCCTTGATGAAAGTTACACTGTGATAATTATTTCTTCAAACTTTTAATGCCTTTGTTCCTCAAAGTTCTCTGGTCTTAGAAACCTGTCATCAATGAAACTAGTTGCAATTAATGAGTAAATCTCTCTGTCCAAGTCTGACAGAATGAGAGTTACTGTTTTTGTCTCCCTTCATGAAGAAGTCTGGGAGTATCTGAGTATCTCGGAATACTTACACAATGTGTAGGAAGTTTTCTCCCCAATCAAGACCATCAGCTTATACTTGGCATACTTCCCTGACATGTGCAGATGATTTCAGGATTTGCAACTCTCTCCATACACACCCATCTCGTTCCTTGATCTTGGGATCATTGTGACATCAAACAAGTGGCAAAGTGACTGGAACCTTTCTCCAATGAAGTAACTTTGAACTGATTTCTTGGATCTATCAATCAGTGCTCGCTTTCAAGAACTTTTATGAGTGAAATAACATACTGTATCTCATTTACAGTACTTCAAAAAAACTTCCTCTTTCAAATTTCCTTTTGAAATCCAATAAAAGACTCTCTTATCAAACTTGCTCAAAAGTCCGGTGTGACCATATCACTTGACACTAAGAATTGAAATTATGTCCAAAGTTGAAACTTTGTCAAAAATTTCATTGA
The DNA here is from genome assembly GCA_916613615.1 of Steromphala cineraria. Classification (NCBI taxonomy): domain Eukaryota; kingdom Metazoa; phylum Mollusca; class Gastropoda; order Trochida; family Trochidae; genus Steromphala; species Steromphala cineraria. The sequence goes on along the minus strand of OU744735.1, from coordinate 23,661,010 downwards.
TTTGAAATTTTATCCAATTTCAGTGATTTAACACTTTGACACTGTCCAAGGTCTGTTATATGATGCACATGCATGCACATGCACCCAGAATGCACTAGCAGGACTGAGAGCAGTTATGAGAGAGGACAGCAGGCATACTAAGTGTATCTCCTTGCCGTCTGCTTCTGCGTCTGCTTCATACAGTCTGTTGCTATGTACAGTGACATAGCTACAATTACACCCCTCCTCTTTCAACAAGCTTCCCTTCCTGTGGTGCCACTGATTAGAACCTGGGCAAATCCACTGCTCACAGTAGGGGTGAAAAGAAGCATACAAAATTCACATCCAGCTCATAATAGACAAATCGCCCATACAAAGACATCAACTGTACACTTTGATAAGTAACCTTTTCTTTGAGGAAGGACAATCTCATTTAAGACTAGTTTTGCCACATGTGATGAACTCATAATCATTACTGCCCCCCTTTGAAGTGGTTTAGTCCACTTGATGGAGCAAGAGGCCAATGCTCTCTGCCATACTTAAATCTCAGGTTGCTTCTTGGCCTGTCATTAATTTGTTTCCAAATCATGCAAGATGTTTTTCAAGGAAAAAAAAAATTCTTTTCATATTTGGTATGTAGTTTCAAATGATGTATGGGATTTTTTTCACATGTTACAGGATTTTTTTCTTTCAACTCTAATAGTTATTACTTTAAAGAATTCTAGATTTTCTATGAACCTCAGCTTCACATACATAAACAAGAAGGAGGAAGGAAAAGAATGGTTAAGATATTGTTCTACGGAAAAAGAAAGAAAAGAGGTTTATGTTTCAAGAATGTAATGATATGACAGACAATAGTAATGCATTGATAGGTTCTAACTTCAAACTGAAAGTCAAACATTGTGTTCTTCATTTTCAGACAAGATAAACAATGAACAAATATTTATATTGAAAAGAAAATGTACAGAATTATTATTACACCCAAATAAGAAACGTCAAACATTGTGTTCTTCATTTTCAGACAAGATAAACAATGAACAAATATTCATATTGAAAAGAAAATGTACAGAATTATTATTACACCCAAATAAGAAATCCATATTAACAGGAAATAAAAAATGTGGTGTTAATTTCATAAGGACATTCCAATTTCCCAGGTTTTTTATATATACAAGATAAACAATGTACAAATATTCATATTGAAAAAAAAATGTTAAAAATTAGTATTTTTACACCCCAATAACAAATACATGTAAGATGGAAAAAATATGATGTTAATTACATAAGGACATCCTTATGTCCTAAGTTATTTATATTTAATAATATATCTTTTTAACATGCTAAAATCAGTTTTTCAGATTAGGCGTATCTCAAGTCTCACCATGTTAATGATTGAGGGGGGTTTTCAGCAAGTCTAGGTTTGTATGGTGACATCTCAATAGCATTTCCTAGAGGCTAAACTGGCACTTGATGCTAACTTCTTCAGACAATAAGTGGCGTAGACTGGGCCATGGTCCCATTGACATTATTTCTAACTGAGATACACAGCATGGTGTAGACTGGGCCATGGTTCCATTGACATTATTTCTAACTGAGATACACAGCATGGTGTAGACTGGGCCATGGTTCCATTGACATTATTTCTAAAGGAGATACAGATACACAGCATGGCGTAGACTGGGACATGATTCCATTGAAATTATTTCTAACTGAGATACACAGCATGGTGTAGACTGGGCCATGGTCCCATTGACATTATTTCTAACAGAGATGCAGAGCATGGTGTAGACTGGGCCATGGTTCCATTGACATTATTTCTAAAGGAGATACAGATACACAGCATGGCGTAGACTGGGACATGATTCCATTGAAATTATTTCTAACTGAGATACACAGCATGGTGTAGACTGGGCCATGGTTCCATTGACATTATTTCTAACTGAGATACACAGCATGGTGTAGACTGGGCCATGGTCCCATTGACATTATTTCTAACAGAGATGCAGAGCATGGTGTAGACTGGGCCATGGTTCCATTGACATTATTTCTAAAAGAGATACAGATACACAGCATGGCGTAGACTGGGACATGGTTCCATTGACATTATTTCTAAAGGAGATGCAGAGCATGATGTAGACTGGGCCATGGTCCCATTGACATTATTTCTAACTGAGATACAGAGCATGGTGTAGACTGGGCCATGGTTCCATTGACATTATTTCTAACTGAGATACACAGTATGGTGTAGACTGGGCCATGGTCCCATTGACATTATTTCTAACTAAGATACAGAGCATGATGTAGACTGGGCCATGGTTCCATTGACATTATTTCTATCTGAAATACAGAGCATGGTGTAGACTGGGCCATGGTTCCATTGACATTATTTATATCTGAGATACAGAGCATGGCGTAGACTGGGCCATGGTTCCATTGACATTATTTCTAACTAAGATACAGAGCATGGTGTAGACTGGGCCACGGTTCAATTGACATTATTTCTAACTGAGATACAGAGCATGGTGTAGACTGGGCCATGGTCCATTGACATTATTTCTAACTGAGATACAGAGCATGATGTAGACTGGGCCATGGTTCCATTGACATTATTTCTAACTGACATACAGAGCATGGTGTAGACTGGGCCATGGTTCCATTGACATTATTTGACACAGTATTTTTTTGCAGAAACAAAATTCAAGAGTACCTCCCTGGGGCCGGGCCTCATATAGCAGCTGGGAAGTAAAGGCACCTTAAGACTTAACCTTTCCCTATTAAAGGAAATCTGGTATATTCATTCCCAAACTTTATCTTCATGTATGTAGATTCACTGTTAGACGGTTAAATGCAAGTTTCCTATAAGAAAAACTGTCGGTTAAGCGTATATTATAAATATGTCATTGCTTATACTTCACAGTGCCAATGATTTTGGCTTCTTTTCAAGCTAGATTTTCTTACTGTTTTATAAGGTTTTCATGACATATTGTTTGATAATAACCCTTCATTTAGTTATATTTCTAACAATGTACTACAATTGATAACATTTAAAAAAGGAAACTGAGATTTTTCTACACTATTTTTATGTTATTGTATTTCAAAAACAATATTCTGTAATTCATTTGAATTTCAAATAAAACTTTTATAAGTTTTTGTTATTATATGACTGTGAATTATGATGTAGTGTATGTTTTAAACTTAACTAAATGTAAAATACACAGTATCATTAAAATAAAATCTGTTAACTTGTATTACAATGTTTAACAAATTAAAATATTGTTATTGGAATGTGTAACATTAGATACAAATTGATCCTTTTACAGGCAGAATGTCATTTATCAAATAATTTAATCACAAGACATTTTGGGAATATGTATTCATAAACATTCAGTTATACCTTACATTAATAAGATTTTAGAGCAAGAAAGTTGTCTTTAGTTTCTGCAGAGACTCTAAATACTCTATATATAGAGTATATTGTATTCGACCTAATAAGCGCCCAGGGCGCTTAAAAATTGATTTGGGTGGGCGCTTATTAAAGTGGTGGGAATGCCGACCGAAAACTAATGACTACTCAAGTGGAACTATGTTAAGATTGTCTTTCAAAACTGATACAGGCGTTGAAAACATACTTACAAATTATTGAGTAGAATATAACACATATTGTCGCTTGATGTACAGTGAATAAATTATTTTAGTACCGCTGGTACATGGGCGGTTCTTAGACCAAGACTAATTACAAAAAACCCTAGGGGACGCTTATTGGAGCAGGGCGCTTATAAGGTTAAATCTGTAGTATATTAGTTAATAATTTCACACTCTGAAGTTTACACGTATTCTCGAACGTTGATTGGTCTGAGGCATGGTCATGTGACCGAAGTTTCATCGATTCATTTCTCATGAACTTGCAAAAAAAGCATTCATACTTGTGTGAACGTTTTCAGGTCGTGTGCACATTCACCGGAACTACCTTAATTTTCCATCCAACATCAAATCAAATGTTAATTAATAAATATTTAGTATATATTACCAGAAACTTAAATCATATTTTATCAACCAAGAAATATATTTTGATGTGAAAAACATTCATTTTATCATTTGCTTTAGATCAGTTGTAAGACTGAAAATTGGATCTGATCGAACGGAACGAAATGCATTTACAGTTGCTTGATACATTTTACATGACGATCATATATTGAGTACTGTATGGCGTAAAAAAGACAACCTTATACTCACGATGTATACACAAGAGCCTAAAATGTTACGGTAGAGCAGTTATTATAATTAAAATATCACTTAACCACAGTTGTTTACATATTTTGACGAAGATACCCCTGCAAATGGCGGCCAGCATGACACGACGTAATGTTATATATAAGGCAGATAACTCTGATCTCCCGTCCTTGAGCGAAAGGATTTTATCATTGTGTGCGCTTCATTTAGCATATCTTTGTGCAGCGTGTTTTTTATAACACTGTCTCAGACCAATTTAAATAAATACTTAGTTTCTTTCCAAATTGGGAATATTTCTTGTCGTGGTGTTATTCGTTTATAGGATCATCCGAAGTCATATCACTCCGCCGTTCCATTCCATATATGGTGCGAAATTATAAGAATTGAATGTCAGTTTGTGTGTTTGCACTGGAAAATGAACGATGTAAAAGCTACATTCAAACTTTCATGTGAACCCGCTCGCAAGCTCGCTGGGTTCACACGAGTTTGAATGTAGCTTTGACATCGTTCATTTTCCAGTGCAAACACACAAACTGACATTCAATTCTTAATAATAGTACATAGTATATAGAGTCTCTGGTTTCTGTCGGCATTTTAAACCAAAGCATTTATCCTTTTCTGGATGTTGACAAGGGAAAAAGGGAACTTAAATCAAACAATGAATTTGAAAATGTAACTCGTTTTTGTCAGTAAAACTCCTTATATATTTTTGGGCCTAAACCAGCAATTTCTGACATGTACAGAATTCACATTTCACTTTTACGAGTAGGTAAAACCATAAAATGACTTTTAAGGACAAACTTTACAAGAAAAAGACATTAAGCAAGTTTCATTTCACTTATCTATATGTGGTACAACGTTCAAATATTTTTTTCTTCCATTCACGATATTGGTATTCCAGGGTACTCGATAAAAATATACCCACGGATATGTTCGATATTAAAAACTTACCTTGACGGGTGTAGGTCTTTTCGTAGGAGGATCCCGTTCGTAGGAGTGAATTTCGGTCTTTTCGTAGGAGGATTTTTAGGTCTTTTCGTAGAAGTAGAAAATATCAATGAAATATATAAATGCTGAGTGTTATTTTTGTTAATAAAGACTTTAATCAGGTAAGTAACTGGCAATTGTCAATCAAAAGCATCTCACAACCTATAATTACTGGTTCTCTAGCAAAAACAATACAATAAAAAACCTAACGATATTCCTAAAGTGCGTACCAGACAAAACCTCTATAACTGTCTTGATTGAATAGTTTTCTAATAACTTACGCATTGTACTTGGAGAGTAGTTGTCACAATCCAATTTAATAGTTTTCTTAACAAACAAGGTATTGTAGTCGACGATTGATTATATGTTTTCTTAACTAATTTCTTAACTAACATCATCTAGTTTTATAAAAGCAAATACATGTAGATCTATATTAGAATCAAACTAAATATAAATAAAAATGTAAATAATAAATCTAAAAGTTTACTTATTGAACAATTTATGCATAATGGAGAGAAAGTGAATTGAAATCATCAACTCTGTAGCTCTGTATATCAATATGGCTTTTATTAATATGTATTACTTTAATGTATTATTTGATCATTCTATGTCATGATTAAATATTATCACTCCTTCGAACATATATTTTTTTCATTCCTACGAAAAGACCTTCTACGAACGGGATCCTCCTGCGAAAAATGCACTGCTACGAACGGGATCCTCCTACGAAAAGACCGTTTCCCTTTTTGATGGAAACGAAATTCGCCTTTATCAAGTGGTCAATTGTATACCAAATAAATATTATCTTCATTAATATGTTTCAATAGGGTTGTGTTATAACCATGTCCCCTTGAATTTCAAAAATACCACGATAGGACTGGAAAATCTCTGCTTTTCAAAAAATGAAAAAATAAAGCCGCCCGAGGGAGAGTCCTGAATAAAGTATAAGAAATACCGTATTTCCTCCAATAAGCGCCCGGGCGCTTATTTTTTCAGCACCCCTTTACCCCCCGGCGCTTATTGGAGGCCCGGCGCTTATTGGAGGCCCGGCGCTTATTTCTTTCATAGAAAATTGAAGTTTGTGTTAGACAGTATTTTACAATGAATATCTTTAAAATATTTACTGAGGGACATTAATTCAATGGTTTGGACCCGGCGCTTATTAGAGACCCGGCGCTTATAAGAGACCCGGCGCTTATTTTCTCAACAAGCTATGAGACCCGGCGCTTATTGGAGGCCCGGCGCTTATTGGAGACCCGGCGCTTATTAGAGGAAATACGGTACATGAGTTTTTGAGTAGGTAGAAATTTCGAAATCAACAAGTATTAAACCATCAGACTTTGAAAACTTCAAAAATTAGATAATGATTCATAAAAAGCCTTTGTTGAAGGAACTGAGTCAAACATTTTTTTTTACTTTGAGAAGTTCAGGATTTGAAATATAGGATAGGAAAATAAGACTCGTCACCGTCCTTCATAATTATTATTATTATTCAAGATCTACACGAGTTCTATCCTATGCTAATAGAAAAGCAAATCTGATAGATTTTCGGTTACAGGCTGCATCCAAGGACTTTTATGGCACAGGATTGAAAACAATAATACTAAGCCTATAACGATGCTCGCCTCACTTAGCCAGATGTGTAACTGATCAACATCCCGCTGTACAATCATTTATTCATCAAGGCCTTTTGTTACTTTTTGCTGTTTCTTGACACAATTTAGAAGCATTTTAGACTCTGACTTAGAATTATGTGGTTTTGAAAACAGTAAAACCAATAGCGTTTTCACGAATATGTTAGCCTGCCTCTGATAGATCTGATTTAATAAATATTTGAGATATTTATACTTGTATTCTACATATATCTTAACAGAGACATAATAAAAAATGTCTTATAATTCACATAGAATATGATTATGAACTGAAATCAAATGTTTATATTTGAAATATAAGGGACCTTTGCTATTCGAAGTAGCTCTCAGCATGTTCGTATATCCGTTAGCAACGAATCTCTCAACATAGTCTTTCAAAGACTTTCAACTTCTTTCTTACTTCTTAAAATTTTATAAGGAGGGGGAGGGGGGGGGGGGGGGGGGAGGGTGGGAGAGGGTTTCCAATCTGAAGCGCAATGGCAAGGTGGTGGAAGGAGAGATCTCAACAGGAATTTATGTGCCTTATTAGTTTTGTATAAAACCATCTTTACTCGGTATGGGCCTGTGCTTCATGAAGGTATCAGTAATTTCCACTTTTAAGTCTGATATTAATAGTGCAAATGGAATGAAATTTGCGAGATTACATTGACAATGACATTTCAATTTTCATGGTTGTAATAATTTACATCAATAGAATTGATCACACTGATAATAAAGAACACTAGAAAATGTACATGGAAGTTACGAAACAGGAGTTCTTAGCTTGTTTGAATATTTAGACTTTTGTATAAAGGTCCATAATGTAATTTTTATACTATACACGCCATGGTATTTCATCAAGTAAACGCAAGAGAAGAATAAGAGATTTTATGAACGCTTCAAAATATAGATAACCACTACTGTCTATTCAGATACGAGACTGCTATTTTTGCACAATGATACTCAATTATACGTGTGTTTTTGTTTTTTTATCATTTCACGTTTAACGTTAGGTTATAGTTGCTACAGAACATATAATATATAAATAGCTACTATATAGATATACTACCGAATGTTAGATTCCTTTGGATATTATGTTGTAACCAATGAGGTTGTCTAGTTCACTGGATTATCTTTGTGAGTGAGTTGTTTTACGCCGCTTGGGCAATATTTAAGCCATTAGCGGCGTCTTTATCTTGGTATTTAAGCAGATCTTCTCTGTTTGTTTTAGCTTTCTCAAACATTTCTGGAATTAGTTTCTACTTAAAGCCACAATTACGAAGATATTTATGAAAACTGTTTAGAGTGTGTTCAGTCAATTCGGGTTTGCTGCATATTCTAAGACTCCTGATGGCGCCACTGTATGGTATGGATTTGAACACATTAAGGTGACAACTATAGAGGGAGGCAGATACTTGTGAGATGCTGTTTCTTGTCGGTATATGTCATGGCTGTAGAGTTTCCCTTCCTTGATGATCTACATCACATCTAGAAATGACACTGACGTAGGACTTAGGAATATTTGGATGACAACTTCTGTGTTCATTGTATGCGACGTTTCGACACAGCTTGAGAAAGACACAAGAATCTGCGTCGAAACGTCGCATACAATGACCGAAGAAGTTGTCATCCATATATTCCTCTGCATTATTGTCATTCCAACTTCCAAAATGCCTCTCAAGGAAGTTGACGTAGAACTGACTTCAAAAGTGAATTTTATTTTTGGGTGCCATGATTTTGGGTTTGGATTTCCGGGAATGGTGCGCGAGTAAGCTATTGTTTTACGCCGCTTGGGCAGTATTTCAGCCATTAGCGGCGGCCGGGAATGTAGACCACGCCCAAATATCAAGTGTTTTTTTCTATCCGGGTGAAATGGGGTTTGCTTCCAGTATTTGCACATGGAAATGTTTGCTTAGGAAAAGACTCGTTTCCTCCCGATCTTTCAAATCCGTAAATTTTGACACCGATGACCAATATTTGCTGGAGAAATGGCCTTAATTTACTGTAAGAAAGTTCAGGCGAGATTGTGTAGTGGTAAGCATGTTGACCTCTCACACCGACTGCCTGGGTTCGAATCCACGTGGAGTGACCATCAAATTATGACCTGGGCTTCTCACTGTGTTGTGTCCTTCAGCAAGGTACTTCGTCCACGTAATGTATATTATATATATCGCTAGGGAACAGTCATAGATTTGATATTAGGCGTTTAAATTGTAATTATTATCATTTATCAAATTTATAATTACATTTCCTTTGGGGCAAAGACACCTCTTTAGCAGAAAAGAACTTTAACCTATCTTTAGCTTGGTTGTCTTCAGCAACTTATAAGAAAACCAACAGCCAATCCAGGGACAATAATCTTTGAATTGGGGATCTTTAAAAATATCTATCATTGACAAGCTTTGAAATGATGTCCTGAATCTGAGAACATGTCAATATCTCCACCAATGACATTTACATGTATACTACCGAACAAAGCTGAAACAACGAAACATTGCGCACTTAAATCCTCAAAACTGAATTCAACTTCAGATCATTCTGTTGCTGAAACCTTAGTTTCTTTACACTGGCCCTATGTTTAAGGGAATCTTGTGTGGTGCCATCACCAGAACCTCCACCGGAAGCTGGCTGAGACCTTAGCGCCTTAGCTCCTGGCCGCTACAGATACAATATGTCCTTCTTCTGTACACACTTGCTGGTAGCATTGCATCACGACTGACATTCTGAATTCTTTTGTATCAACAACTGATGACGCAAGCAAATAAGCTACCATTTCTATGACCTTGTCATCTTGCGAGTGTCTCTGTCTACTTCTTGGCAAAAGATCTCCGAGGTGGGATCCTTGTAGCTTGAAGGTTATACCTTAGTCTAGACTCGTGACATTCGTGTCACCCTGTACCTTCGTTTTACGGTTTAGAGATAAGACAAGATATGATTTTAGACAAGACTTTATTATCCCGCAGGAGATTCTTTTACATGGAAACGGCAGCTCATATACATATATATGCTTATATATGAGCAATACCTCAGTCTTAATATGCTTTCGGCTCAGTACACCAGGGGGAGAGCAAGGTCAACAGGGGCGATAACTCCACGTTCAAGCAGAGTCTTACTTATGCAGAATTATTCCCCTCGCTCTCCCCTACATATACACAAGCTGTTTATAAGGCAGGATCAACCGATGATAATTGAGGGATCAATGCTGAGCCGCTTGTCCTTGCTGGGGACAGTCAGTCCTCCACCATTACAGTCGTCAGAGGAACAACAGTAGCGACAGGAGAAGTCCTTGTAGTATCGCTGCATGGGGTCGAAGTTGTCACAGTCACTGTCGTGGGGACTCAAACCCGACCCAGGGACGATGCAGTCTGATTGTGTTGCACATCTGATGATAAGAAGAGCATTAAACGTTATCTTATGAGTTTATCAGTATTTTATGAGAGCGTCATTCACTTTTGTTATGAACTTGAAAATGCCAAACAAAACGGAGAGGTTGTTACGTCGTTTAGGCCTAAAGTTTTGAGGGTTTGCCGACTAAACTTGCAAATCAACTCAGGTGAGGTAAAGGGATTTTGGATTTAATTTTAACACTGCTCAAGAGAATATCGTTTATTTCACGGCTGCTTGACTTATTGCCGGGAGAAAGGACATAACACTATTGTCACTTTACATTGCGATGAAACCAATCAAAAAGGAACTTGATTTTCAAGAAATTAAGAAGGTAGGTTGTGGAATTGAAAATATATCAGTAAATCAGAATTCTAAAAGGTATATATGTTCTGATTTGTTCGTGTCATACATGAATCAGTGACGTCGATATATTATACTAGATCAAAATGAATATATAATTAAAATGTATATCTATGAATTTTCTTATAAAATATAGTTTTTGGTAAAGTAAAATTGAATTTCATCACAAGATTATCATACGAACCGCTACAGTTTAGTTGAGGGTAAAACACGCGACAAATAAGTATACCTCTTCATTTGAAAATATAACAACATTTGACCTGATATAAACTTACATCGTCATATCTACCATATAGAAGTCTAACACTAAGGCTGTCATTAACAAAACCTATCGAAAAGCAATTATAGATCTGCAAGAACTACTTAAAATGCCATTTTTCCGAGGCTCCTTTCGTATTTTTGATAACAAACTTTTTTTGAGAATTATTATTTTCAGAGACTTAATATAAGTGTAACCCAAGATTAGAGGTACTTTTCAAATTGAAATTAAAATTAATGATATTTTAGTAATTTTCATTTAACATTTAAACTCACGACTTGTTGAAGGAAACTGAGCCCGTTTGAGTGTTTTGCACGACAGTTAGACAGAGGGGCGTGGTCAATGGACATGCGACCTTCTTAGCCGACAGGAGACATTCAAATCCCGTGCAAGTTTCGCAAATTGCTGAAATGTACATTGCCTTAAGAATTGATTGACATTACATTGATCATGAAAACAGGCTTTTAAAATATAGGTTGTTTACGTGGAAACTTCTATTCTAAAAAAGATCACATGAACATTTTTTGAATCAATTAAATACTAAAAACGACTTTTAATATTTATTGAATTCGGAACATATATAACGTATCAAGCATATAAGATATCTTTTAAAACAAATATACATAAATGAAATATGAAATTAAATATGTCAAAAATGCAATTTTTCGAATGAATTAGAATGAAGTTGGCAACACGAAAACATTCATAAGTTGAGAATTTAATTATAAGATGGAAAAGTCCAAAATCAATAAAATTATGAAACTAAGTTATTACATACTCAGTTTTACTGTGGTAGTGGAAGGAGGGGGTGTGGTGGATTGAGCTGAAATAAAAAGAAATACACATGACTTGATACACATTTCAAATCAAGCTTTGGGAATGGTTATGCTACAACCAATCCCCTGATATCCTTCTATCATATTCAGCCGTATCCCTGACGGGTGGTTGCTCTATTTATAGCCCGTCTGTTTTCAGTCAAACTATTTCGAACTCCATACACTGTTGTCAGCGATGCCTCTCGTTGAAATCTTATAGGGCACGATTTGGAGCTAAGCGGGAGCCTGCAGCGAGACACCAGTTATTTTGTCCTGCAGCATTCCGATTGGTTAATCATGTCTCCAATTCTCACCAAACTTCAATAGCGTAAGGGTGATCAACAGCGCGTAGGACATAAGATAGAAATATGCCTTGCAGCCCCTTTGCACAAATGAAAACTGAATATACGTAAAACACATAGTGCATAAATATATACACTTGGAAATCCAGCCACAAGCATAAAATCGTTGCTTATAAGCGGAAATTCTTATCTCAAAAGTCCATCAGTGATTGGCCTTAATTGGCTGACGCACAAATTGATTTATCATCATAGCAAGACTCCTTTCAATAATATTCATAAAATAATGTTAACTGTTGAAGATGTGATAAAGTATTAATAAATACTATTGTTGTCACCCACCTGTAAAGTACTTGCAGTATCTGATAATATAGGCATAAATACTGTTGTTGCCACCCACCTTTACAGTACTTGCAGTATCTGATAAAGAAGGAATAAATACTGTTGTTGCCATCCACCTGTACAGTACTTGCAGTATCTGATAAAGAAGGAATAAATACTGTTGTTGCCACCCACCTTTACAGTACTTGCAGTATCTGATATAGAAGGAATAAATACTGTTGTTGCCACCCACCTTTACAGTACTTGCAGTATCTGATATAGAAGGAATAAATACTATTGTTGTCACCCACCTGTAAAGTACTTGCAGTATCTGATAATATAGGCATAAATACTGTTGTTGCCACCAACCTTTACAGTACTTGCAGTATCTGATAAAGAAGGAATAAATACTGTTGTTGCCACCCACCTGTACAGTGCTTGCAGTATCTGATATAGAAGGAATAAATACTGTTGTTGCCACCCACCTTTACAGTACTTGCAGTTTCTGATATAGAAGGAATAAATACTGTTGTTGCCACCCACCTGTACAGTACTTGCAGTATCTGATATAGAAGGAATAAATACTATTGTTGTCACCCACCTGTAAAGTACTTGCAGTTTCTGATATAGAAGGAATAAATACTGTTGTTGCCACCCACCTGTACAGTACTTGCAGTTTCTGATATAGAAGGAATAAATACTGTTGTTGCCACCCACCTGTACAGTACTTGCAGTTTCTGATATAGAAGGAATAAATACTGTTGTTGCCACCCACCTTTACAGTACTTGAAGTATCTGATATAGAAGGAATAAATACTGTTGTTGCCATCCACCTGTACAGTACTTGCAGTATCTGATAAAGAAGGAATAAATACTGTTGTTGCCACCCACCTTTACAGTACTTGCAGTATCTGATATAGAAGGAATAAATACTGTTGTTGCCACCCACCTGTACAGTACTTGCAGTATCTGATATAGAAGGAATAAATACTGTTGTTGCCACCCACCTTTACAGTACTTGCAGTATCTGATATAGAAGGAATAAATACTGTTGTTGCCACCCACCTGTACAGTACTTGCAGTATCTGATATAGAAGGAATAAATACTGTTGTTGCCACCCACCTGTACAGTACTTGCAGTATCTGATATAGAAGGAATAAATACTATTGTTGTCACCCACCTGTAAAGTACTTGCAGTTTCTGATATAGAAGGAATAAATACTGTTGTTGCCACCCACCTGTACAGTACTTGCAGTATCTGATATAGAAGGAATAAATACTGTTGTTGCCACCCACCTTTACAGTACTTGAAGTATCTGACATAGAAGGAATAAATACTGTTGTTGCCACCCACCTTTACAGTACTTGCAGTATCTGATATAGAAGAAATAAATACTGTTGTTGCCACCCACCTGTACAGTACTTGCAGTATCTGATATAGAAGGAATAAATACTGTTGTTGCCACCCACCTTTACAGTACTTGCAGTATCTGATATAGAAGGAATAAATACTGTTGTTGCCACCCACCTTTACAGTACTTGCAGTATCTGATATAGAAGGAATAAATACTGTTGTTGCCACCCAACTGTACAGTACTTGAAGTATCTGATATTGAAGGAATAAATACTGTTGTTGCCACCCACCTTTACAGTACTTGCAGTATCTGATAAAGAAGGAATAAATACTGTTGTTGCCACCCACCTGTACAGTACTTGCAGTATCTGATATAGAAGGAATAAATACTGTTGTTGCCACCCACCTGTACAGTACTTGCAGTTTCTGATATAGAAGGAATAAATACTGTTGTTGTCACCCACTTTTACAGTACTTGCAGTATCTGATATAGAAGGAATAAATACTGTTGTTGCCACCCACCTTTACAGTACTTGCAGTATCTGATATAGAAGGAATAAATACTGTTGTTGTCACCCACCTGTAAAGTACTTGCAGTATCTGATAATATAGGCATAAATACTGTTGTTGCCACCCACCTTTACAGTACTTGAAGTATCTGATATAGAAGGAATAAATACTGTTGTTGCCACCCACCTTTACAGTACTTGCAGTTTCTGATATAGAAGGAATAAATACTGTTGTTGCCACCCACCTGTACAGTACTTGCAGTTTCTGATATAGAAGGAATAAATACTGTTGTTGCCACCCACCTGTACAGTACTTGCAGTTTCTGATATAGAAGGAATAAATACTGTTGTTGCCACCCACCTTTACAGTACTTGAAGTATCTGATATAGAAGGAATAAATACTGTTGTTGCCATCCACCTGTACAGTACTTGCAGTATCTGATAAAGAAGGAATAAATACTGTTGTTGCCACCCACCTTTACAGTACTTGCAGTATCTGATATAGAAGGAATAAATACTGTTGTTGCCACCCAACTGTACAGTACTTGAAGTATCTGATATTGAAGGAATAAATACTGTTGTTGCCACCCACCTTTACAGTACTTGCAGTATCTGATAAAGAAGGAATAAATACTGTTGTTGCCACCCACCTGTACAGTACTTGCAGTATCTGATATAGAAGGAATAAATACTGTTGTTGCCACCCACCTGTACAGTACTTGCAGTTTCTGATATAGAAGGAATAAATACTGTTGTTGTCACCCACCTTTACAGTACTTGCAGTATCTGATATAGAAGGAATAAATACTGTTGTTGCCACCCACCTTTACAGTACTTGCAGTATCTGATATAGAAGGAATAAATACTGTTGTTGTCACCCACCTGTAAAGTACTTGCAGTATCTGATAATATAGGCATAAATACTGTTGTTGCCACCCACCTTTACAGTACTTGAAGTATCTGATATAGAAGGAATAAATACTGTTGTTGCCACCCACCTTTACAGTACTTGCAGTTTCTGATATAGAAGGAATAAATACTGTTGTTGCCACCCACCTGTACAGTACTTGCAGTTTCTGATATAGAAGGAATAAATACTGTTGTTGCCACCCACCTGTACAGTACTTGCAGTTTCTGACATAGAAGGAATAAATACTGTTGTTGCCACCCACCTTTACAGTACTTGAAGTATCTGATATAGAAGGAATAAATACTGTTGTTGCCATCCACCTGTACAGTACTTGCAGTATCTGATAAAGAAGGAATAAATACTGTTGTTGCCACCCACCTTTACAGTACTTGCAGTATCTGATATAGAAGAAATAAATACTGTTGTTGCCACCCACCTGTACAGTACTTGCAGTATCTGATATAGAAGGAATAAATACTGTTGTTGCCACCCACCTTTACAGTACTTGCAGTATCTGATATAGAAGGAATAAATACTGTTGTTGCCACCCACCTTTACAGTACTTGCAGTATCTGATATAGAAGGAATAAATACTGTTGTTGCCACCCAACTGTACAGTACTTGAAGTATCTGATATTGAAGGAATAAATACTGTTGTTGCCACCCACCTTTACAGTACTTGCAGTATCTGATAAAGAAGGAATAAATACTGTTGTTGCCACCCACCTGTACAGTACTTGCAGTATCTGATATAGAAGGAATAAATACTGTTGTTGCCACCCACCTGTACAGTACTTGCAGTTTCTGATATAGAAGGAATAAATACTGTTGTTGTCACCCACCTTTACAGTACTTGCAGTATCTGATATAGAAGGAATAAATACTGTTGTTGCCACCCACCTTTACAGTACTTGCAGTATCTGATATAGAAGGAATAAATACTGTTGTTGTCACCCACCTGTAAAGTACTTGCAGTATCTGATAATATAGGCATAAATACTGTTGTTGCCACCCACCTTTACAGTACTTGAAGTATCTGATATAGAAGGAATAAATACTGTTGTTGCCACCCACCTTTACAGTACTTGAAGTATCTGATATAGAAGGAATAAATACTGTTGTTGCCACCCACCTTTACAGTACTTGAAGTATCTGATATAGAAGGAATAAATACTGTTGTTGCCACCCACCTTTACAGTACTTGCAGTATCTGATATAGAAGGAATAAATACTGTTGTTGCCACCCACCTTTACAGTACTTGCAGTATCTGATATAGAAGAAATAAATACTGTTGTTGTCACCCACCTTTACAGTACTTGCAGTATCTGATATAGAAGGAATAAATACTGTTGTTGCCACCCACCTTTACAGTACTTGCAGTATCTGATATAGAAGGAATAAATAGTGTTGTTGCCACCCACCTGTAAAGTACTTGCAGTATCTGATAATATAGGCATAAATACTGTTGTTGCCACCCACCTTTACAGTACTTGCAGTATCTGATATAGAAGGAATAAATACTGTTGTTGCCACCCACCTTTACAGTACTTGCAGTATCTGATATAGAAGGAATAAATACTGTTGTTGCCACCCACCTTTACAGTACTTGAAGTATCTGATATAGAAGGAATAAATACTGTTGTTGCCACCCACCTTTACAGTACTTGCAGTATCTGATATAGAAGGAATAAATACTGTTGTTGCCACCCAACTGTACAGTACTTGAAGTATCTGATATTGAAGGAATAAATACTGTTGTTGCCACCCACCTTTACAGTACTTGCAGTATCTGATAAAGAAGGAATAAATACTGTTGTTGCCACCCACCTGTACAGTACTTGCAGTATCTGATATAGAAGGAATAAATACTGTTGTTGCCACCCACCTGTACAGTACTTGCAGTTTCTGATATAGAAGGAATAAATACTGTTGTTGCCACCCACCTTTACAGTACTTGAAGTATCCGATATAGAAGGAATAAATACTGTTGTTGCCACCCACCTTTACAGTACTTGCAGTATCTGATATAGAAGGAATAAATACTGTTGTTGCCACCCACCTTTACAGTACTTGCAGTATCTGATATAGAAGGAATAAATACTGTTGTTGTCACCCACCTGTAAAGTACTTGCAGTATCTGATAATATAGGCATAAATACTGTTGTTGCCACCCACCTTTACAGTACTTGCAGTATCTGATATAGAAGGAATAAATACTGTTGTTGCCACCCACCTTTACAGTACTTGCAGTATCTGATATAGAAGGAATAAATACTGTTGTTGCCACCCACCTTTACAGTACTTGCAGTATCTGATATAGAAGGAATAAATACTATTGTTGTCACCCACCTGTAAAGTACTTGCAGTATCTGATAATATAGGCATAAATACTGTTGTTGCCACCCACCTTTACAGTACTTGCAGTATCTGATATAGAAGGAATAAATACTGTTGTTGCCACCCACCTTTACAGTACTTGCAGTATCTGATAAAGAAGGAATAAATACTGTTGTTGCCACCCACCTGTACAGTACTTGCAGTATCTGATATAGAAGGAATAAATACTGTTGTTGCCACCCACCTGTACAGTACTTGCAGTTTCTGATATAGAAGGAATAAATACTGTTGTTGCCACCCACCTTTACAGTACTTGAAGTATCCGATATAGAAGGAATAAATACTGTTGTTGCCACCCACCTTTACAGTACTTGCAGTATCTGATATAGAAGGAATAAATACTGTTGTTGCCACCCACCTTTACAGTACTTGCAGTATCTGATATAGAAGGAATAAATACTGTTGTTGTCACCCACCTGTAAAGTACTTGCAGTATCTGATAATATAGGCATAAATACTGTTGTTGCCACCCACCTTTACAGTACTTGCAGTATCTGATATAGAAGGAATAAATACTGTTGTTGCCACCCACCTTTACAGTACTTGCAGTATCTGATATAGAAGGAATAAATACTGTTGTTGCCACCCACCTTTACAGTACTTGCAGTATCTGATATAGAAGGAATAAATACTATTGTTGTCACCCACCTGTAAAGTACTTGCAGTATCTGATAATATAGGCATAAATACTGTTGTTGCCACCCACCTTTACAGTACTTGCAGTATCTGATATAGAAGGAATAAATACTGTTGTTGCCACCCACCTTTACAGTACTTGCAGTATCGCGGACAGTACTGGATAGCAAGAGGGTCTCTTGTAGAGCAGATATTGCTGGCCTCGTCAAGAGCGTGACAGTCCACAAACTGGCTGTCTGAACACACGTGCACCACTGTCACAGAAACAGAACCTTTCAGTGCACTATTTGAACATGCACAGAAGAAAAGGTTTCAGGGAAATATTGGACTTAATCGTCATCTTCAAACATGCACAAAGAAAATTATTGGATTATTAAATTAAAAGGAAATATTTGATTTAACTCTTTATCTTCAAACATGCAACAAGAAAACGATTAAGGGAAATATTGGACTTAATCGTCATCATCAAGAATGCACAAAGAAAACGTTTCAGGGAAATATTGGATATAAATATTCATTTTCAAACATGCAACAAAGAAAACGTACAAGGGAAATATGAAACTTAATCTTTATCTTCCAACTTGCATAAAGAAAACCTTTCAGGGAAATATTGCATATAACTCTTTATTTTCAAACATGCAACAAGAAAATGTTTAAGGGAAATATTGGACTTAATCTTTATTTTTAAACATGCACAAAGAAAACGTTTCAGGGAAATACTTGATATAAATCTATATCTTTGAACAAGCACAAAGAATATGTACCAGGGAAATATTGAATTTAATTCTTTATCATCAAACTTGCACAAAGAAAACGTTTCAGGGAATTGAAATATTGGACTAAATCTTCATCTTCAAACATGCACAAAGAAAACGTTTAAGGGAAATAGTAGACTTAATCTTTATCTTCAAACATGCACAAAGAAAACATTTCAGGGAAATATTGGATTTAACTCTTTACCTTTAAACACTCAACAAGAAAACGTTTCAGGAATTTTCAGAAATACCAAGCTTCTCAATCTTAAATGTATGTTTTTAATTATGATATTATTTTTTCTGTGGTTAAATTTTCTTTGTTGTAATTCAATCATTTCGATAGTTGTCCTTTTGACACCAAAAAGGGCGTTCCTCTTCAAAACCATCTTCCTACACAAAGCCTAAAACGCCAGTCTCTGAACTGTCATTTTTATTCCTTGCTGCAGACCCTTGAGTTTTCTGTGCTTGCTCTCAAGCCTGTAGGAGCACTATAGCAGCACAGAAAAGTAAAGCCTCTGCAGCAGGGCATAAAATGCCGGTCCGGAAACTGACATTTAAGGCTATGTGTAGGAGGATGCTTCAAAACAAAAATTCTGTATCCGTTACAGGGTAATCGTAAATTTACCGTTATGGCAAAAACGGCAGTAGTCGGAACAAAACTTTTTGGTAAATTTAGTTGAATGAGCGCAGAATCCAGCAACGTTGTCCAATGTTTGACAGTCTACGCCCCGAGCATCACTGCACTGGTGCGATGGAGCTGTAGTTGTTGTACCATCTTTGAAAATAACAACATTTTTTTAGAAATTTTCCTTATATGACATAACATGTATTTACAAATTGTTTCAGTAACTGCATATTTATTATTTTACAGGTATCCTGTAGTATACACCCACTTCACCAACGTCAAACCTCAACGGGTACAGCAATATGTGATAGGTATGTTTGACATAAAAATAACATTTAGTATTTGTTTGGAATGTTATATTCAAACTTGATAAAAATAGAGCCAGTGGCTCTGTAGCTCATCAGGCTTCATATCAATTTTGGTTCAGGGTGTGGCAAATGTGGTTCCTCCCTTACTTTGGATCACCAAATGTACAATTTGGAATCATCCTTATCTAACTTGGGAGTTTGCACACAAAGTTTCAGCTTTCTAGGCCTAATGCTTCTTGAGAAAAAGATGAAATTAGGTTAAAGGGTGTGGCCCCTGAGGCCTTTATTAGGGGCCACAGGGCCACAAAACCTATAAATCATAACCCTCACTAGTCAAAGAGTATAATCACAAGGTTTCAGCTTTCTGGGCCTATTGCTTCTGGAGAAGGAGATGAAAATAGGTTTTAAGGGCATGGACCCTCTGGCCCTTAATAAGGGTCAAAGGGCCACCAAATCTACAATTTAGAATCCTCACTAGTCAAGAAGTATGTACACAAAGTTTCAACTTTCTAGGCCCTATGATTCTGGAGAAAAAGATGAAAATAGGTTTTTAGGGTGTGGCCCCTGTGGCCCTTTTTAGGGGTCACAAGGCCACCAAAGCTACAATTTATAATCCGCACTAGCCAAGGAGTCTGTACACAAAGTTTCAGCTTTCTAGGCCCTATGCTTCTGGAGAAGAAGATAAAAATAGGTTTTTAGGGTGTAGCCCCTGTGGCCCTTTTTAGGGGTCACAAGGCCACCAAAGCTACAATTTAAAATCCTAACTAGCCAAGGAGTCTGTACACAAAGTTTCAGCTTTCTAGGCCTTTTGCTTCTGGAGAAGAAGATGAAAATAGGTTTTTAGGGCGTTGCCCCTGTGGCCCTTATTAGGGGTCACAGAGCCACTAAAGCTACAATTTATAATCCCCACTAGCTAAGGAGTCTGTACACAAAGTTTAAGCTTTCTAGGTCTTATGGTTCTGGAGAAGAAGATAAAAAAAGGTTTTTAGGGTGTGGCCCCTGTGGCCCTTTTTAGGGGTCACAAGGCCACCAAAGCTACAATTTATAATCCTCACTAGCCAAGGAGTCTGTACACAAAGTTTCAGCTTTCTAGACCTTATGCTTCTGGAGAAGAAGATAAGAATAGGTTTTTAGGGCGTGGCCCCTGTGGCCCTTTTTAGGGGTCACAAGGCCACCAAAGCTACAATTTATAATCCTCACTAGTCAAGGAGCCTGTACACAAAGTTTCAGATTTCTAGACCTTATGCTTTTGGAGAAGATGATGAAAATAGGTTTTTAGGGCTTGGCCCCTGTGGCCCTTATTAGGGGTCACAGGGCCACTAAAGCTACAATTTATAATCCTCACTAGCTAAGGAGTCTGTACACAAAGTTTCAGCTTTTTAGGCCTTATGGTTCTGGAGAAGAAGATGGAAATAGTTTATTTGGGAGTGGCCCCTGTGGCCCTTATTAGGGGTCACAAGGCCACCAAAGCTACAATTTATAATCCTCACTAGCCAAGGAGTCTGTACACAAAGTTTAAGCTTCCTAGGCCTTATGGTTCTGGAGGGGAAGTCGAAATTCCACAAAGTTTACGGACGGACGGACGCCGGACACCATGCCATGCCATAAGCCCATCGGGCCTTACAGGCCAGATGAGCTGAAAATTGAGCCATTGGCTCTGCAGCTCATCATGCTTCATATTTTATTGTGCCTTTAGGGTAAGGTCCACAGTGACAATACATGCAGAATCGTTTGACAATACCTGCAGAAAGTTTGACATACATGCAGAAACGTTTGACAATACCCACAGAAACTGTTAAATAAACTGCACAAACTTTTCACAATACCAGCAGAAACGTTTGACAATACCTGCAGAAACGTTTGACAATACCCACAGAAACTGTTAAATAAACTGCACAAACTTTTCACAATACCAGCAGAAACGTTTGACAATACCTGCAGAAACGTTTGACAATACCAGCAGAAACGTTTGACATAACCTGCAGAAACTGTTAAAAAACCTGCAAAAACGTTTGACAATACCTGCAGAAAAGCATGACAATATCTGACCTGCTCTATAGATAGAGAGATAAAATCTCTTGATTTCCTAGATGAGACATCGATCGGTACTTTTTATTAATCACTGGTAAGAGATAACATCATGTTATAATATGGCAAATATTTTGATAAATTTACCTTTCGAAATCATGTTGATAGGAATGCAGTACGGATCTGATGAGAGTCTGGAAGAAAAAACAATAAATTGAATAAAAATGGTAAAGAATTGTGGTTTATGATATTTCCTATTTCACATACACTTAACTACAGATATATAGAGGATATTTGTATTTTCTTGACTAATACCATGTTTATCTCATCGAGTGAGGTAGAAAGGTTATATTTTCACGAGTGGCGCAGCCACGAGTGAAAATATTTAACTTTTCTACCTCACGAGATGAGATGAATATGGTATTTGTCAAGAATTGACAGATATTCTATTTATCATAAGATGAAATCCTTCTAATTACGTCAAAAAAGGCGAATTTCATGTTGAGCGGCCGCTTGGAAGAGCCCGTCACCGCGGTAACAGTGTGACGTCATAGGAGAATTCATGACGTCAAACCATTGTTACATGACGTCAAACTCTTGAACTTGCGTCACTAGAGTGGTGATAAAGGTTATCACCACTCAGTAGAGTGACGATAAAGGTTATCGCCACTGTAGCCAGATAGAGGGTTTTTTTCACTGATAGAACAGAGTATCTCACCTTCAATCATATAATAAAATAAGTAAGAAAATAGAGTGTTGTGATATATTCTTATTCGTTTGTTATTAATTCAATATGTTAGGACGTTGATATTTTAAACAATTTATATTGGAAGTTGACCAACTTTAAGTTCATCAAGTACAATGAGGTTCTAGAAATATACATTTTGATATTTTAAGACAGACTTTCAATATTCTTTTATGATATTAAATTTTAAAAGTTGAGGAAAATTATCATTGTGACTCACCCCTTGTCATCAGTGGCTTCAAAACAAAGTATCTGGTCTCCCATGGATGGGGAAGTAACGAAGAGGTCAGTGGAATAGTAGAGGCCCTCTTTTTCATCAGTTTTCTTGGTAGTACTGCCAACCTTTACATCCCCTTTTAGACTTGTGTAAACAACTGAACCATTGACAATGTGTCGCCTAATGGTTGCAAAAGAAAAACTTTTTTCTGAGCGTGAACTTTTTGTAACATGATTGATTGACGCCTTTCGACAATCAATATCATATATTTTAATATCATATTTTGTAACAATGGCTGTTCAAACCATAAAGAAGAAAAACATTTTTAACATTTGTACGAGTTGAAACGAAATATGTAATGTTTCACCGGTGAAAGTGGTCAAAATATGGGATTTGTATATAACGACAGATTATTGTTATCGTAAGTATTGACTTTTGCTGTGATATATTAAAATCTTATGTTATGAAATAGAGCTATGCAGAATATGATGGTAGCAGAATTCTTTGTCATGCATATTCTAATGCATTTTCCTACGCAAAGCATAAATCGCCAGTTTCCGAACTGTCAGTTTTATGCCTTGCTGCCGACCCTTGAGTTTTCTGTGCTGATATCAGCGCCCCTGCAGTCGATTGTTAGCAACCTTCAGTTACTTTCTAATTGGACCATTACTTTCTCTCATAGTAAGCTAAAGAGCAAGAATAGAAAACGCAAGGGTCGGCAGCAAGGCATAGAACTTTGGTACTTTGTTCAGTGCATGCATAATACTTTTGTTAGTGCATGACACTTTTGTTATTGTATGAAACTTTGGTCAGTGCATTCATTAAACTTTGGTAAGTGCATTCATTAAACTTTGGTCAGTGCATTCATTAAATTTTGGTCAGTGCATGCATAATACTTTGGTTCCTGTTTGAAACTTTGGTCAGTGCATGTATTAAACTTTGGTTCCTGTATAAACTTTGGTCAGTGGATATAACTCTGGTCAGTGCATGAAACTTGGGTCAGTGGATGAAACTTGGGTCAGTGCATGAAACTCTGGTCAGTGGATGAAACTTTGGTCAGTGCATGAAACTCTGGTCAGTGCATGAAACTTTGGTCAGTGGATGAAACTTTGGTCAGTGCATGAAACTCTGGTCAGTACATGAAACTTTGGTCAGTGCATGAAACTTTGGTCAGTGCATGAAACTCTGGTCAGTGGATGAAACTCTGGTCAGCGCATGAAACTTTGGTCAGTGCATGAAACTTTGGTCAGCGCATGAAACTCTGGTCAGTGCATGAAACTCTGGTCAGTGCATGAATTTTTGGTCAGTGCATGAAACTTTGGTCAATGCATGAAACTTTGGTCAGTGCATGAAACTTTGGTCAGGGCATGAAACTTTGGTCAGTGCATGAAACTCTGGTCAGTACATGAAACTTTGGTCAGTGCATGAAACTTTGGTCAGTGCATGAAACTCTGGTCAGTGGATGAAACTTTGGTCAGTACATGAAACTTTGGTCAGTGCATGAAACTTTGGTCACTGCATGAAACTCTGGTCAGTGCATGAAACTTTGGTCAGTGCATGAAACTTTGGTCAGCGCATGAAACTCTGGTCAGTGCATGAAACTCTGGTCAGTGCATGAATTTTTGGTCAGTGCATGAAACTCTGGTCAGTGCATGAAACTTTGGTCAGGGCATGAAACTTTGGTCAGGGCATGAAACTTTGGTCAATGCATGAAACTTTGGTCAGTGCATGAAACTTTGGTCAATGCATGAAACTTTGGTCAGTGCATGAAACTTTGGTCAGTGCATGAAACTTTGGTCAGTGCATGAAACTCTGGTCAGCGCATGAAACTTTGGTCAATGCATGAAACTTTGGTCAGTGCATGAAACTCTGGTCAGTGGATGAAACTTTGGTCAGTACATGAAACTTTGGTCAGTGCATGAAACTTTGGTCACTGCATGAAACTCTGGTCAGTGCATGAAACTTTGGTCAGTGCATGAAACTTTGGTCAGCGCATGAAACTCTGGTCAGTGCATGAAACTCTGGTCAGTGCATGAATTTTTGGTCAGTGCATGAAACTCTGGTCAGTGCATGAAACTTTGGTCAGGGCATGAAACTTTGGTCAGGGCATGAAACTTTGGTCAATGCATGAAACTTTGGTCAGTGCATGAAACTTTGGTCAATGCATGAAACTTTGGTCAGTGCATGAAACTTTGGTCAGTGCATGAAACTTTGAGCAGTACATTGGTCAATGCATGAAACTTTGGTCAGTGCATGAAACTTTGATCACTACAAGAAACATTTGTCAATGCATGCATGCATGGTCAGTGAACATTTGTTTTCGTGTTGATATGATATCCTTATCCTGCACTGAAAATGAACTGCAATGAAAATAATAAATAATTTTTCAAGATCAAGATATATTTCATAGGACAATTTTAAGAGAATGATACTTCGCATGCATGAACATTTCAAAAAGATTTTAGGCAATTATCATCAAATTCTGTTTCAGAAGCGCGTTAATTATTTAAGTGTAATTGACGACAATCAGAATTTTTACTTTTATCTATTTAAATTGTTTTCAAAAATTCAATTTCAAACATCATGATCATTATGAATTGGATGTATATGGTGGCAATAAGCAGCTTTGTGAATGGAACGTAAATACAATGGTTTCATACAATAGTCATAAGTTGTTTTTTATGTTTTAAGAGATTATGTGTTTGGAAAATGGACAGAGTTTGAGGGATTTTATGAGTGCTTCATGATCTGATCGTATTAAAGCGTCATGGCTAATGACAATCAATGAATTACAATCGTTACAAGTTTGGAAATGTTTGTAAAATTTGACTTACAGTCTAGTTGTTGCTGAGTTCAGTGTGAAAACACAGGTAGAATTCTGATAACAGTCGACGCTTGTTGGAGAGAGAATAAAGTAGGGCTTTATCTAAAGAAATAGATTGCATAATTTTCTATCAAAAGGGAAAGCAAAAAAAGGTCAAGAAACGTTCACATAAAATATAACAAAAAAATAATTGGATTTGTAACACAATCAAAATGATTACTCAAGCGACTAGTCAATTCAATCAATCAGACTATTCTACATATGAAATTATTCAACAATCCTATCGCAGATTACACCGACGTACAAAAGAAACGTAACACCGCCATTTTTTCTTTTGTTTCTCAGTTTATATATATATATACCATATTATTACAAGACTGACAAGAAACTGTCAAATCAGATTATACATAGATTTTCCATAAAACTGGAAATCTTTATCAAAAAGTTTCAAAACAATTTTTCAAATATAATACTCAGAAATTGGTGAACAAGAAGGTCGTGAAAACAGATACGTACGTGTGGTTTGAAACCATTGTGTGAATCTGAAAAGGAAATAAGTACAACCGAATAATCCTAAATACATACCAAATACCATCATTGCAAACTTTTGGTGACACTGCTAAAATACCAAATTTGATTAAGATATAAGACCCTTGAAAAATATTCCTTTTCATCGATATGTGGTCAAAATACAATCCTGAAAAAAAAAACACAAAATGGCAAATGTGTGAAACATATCGAACAAAATTTATATTATGAAGCTGTTTCTTTAAAGGGGCAGTAGCACGTTTTTTGGTAATTTTATATTTTAAAATTTTCACTGAAAATTGTAAGTAAATGCTAAATGTATCATTTTGACAGTGACAAAAATCTCATTACACAAACCAATCATCCATAGTTAGAGAACAAAGTATGAAGATTCACATAAAATCAATTGGCGGCCATTTTGTGTGAACACCTCTAATTCATTTTGTGTAAGAAAAAGGAATTGCATGGCTAAACTTTATGTAATATATATGAATTATTACTGCTCCATTTAGTTTAAATACATTGTCTTTCAATTGGAACCATTAATTTTCATTTTCCTGACATCACCTTATATTCCCCCTAAAAACGTGCTACTGCCCCTTTAATAAACACTTACAGGGACAGTAGCAAGGTTTTTTTTTGCGGGGGGTGGTGTAAGGTGATGTCATTGAAATGAATAAATATGGTTCCAATTAAAGACAATGTATATTAACTAAATGAAGAAGTACGAAATAAAATATATATTGTAAGGTTCAGCCATGCGATTCCATTTTCTTACACACGAAAAATTAAACGTATTCACACTAAATGGCCGCAAAATGACTAAATGTGAATCTTTATAGTTCGTTCTCTGACTATGGATAATTTGTTTGTGTATTGAGATTTATGACACTATCAAAATAATACATTTAGTATTAACGTACAATTATAAGTAAAAAAAACGTGCTACTGCCCCTTTAAAGGGACAGTAGCACGTTTTTTTGTTAATTCAATATCTTAAAATTTTCACTGATAATTGTACGATAATGCTAAATGTATTATTTTGATAGTGTCAAAAATGTCATAACACAAACCATTTAAAATCCATCGGTGGCCATTTTGTGTGAACACCTTTAATTCATTTTGTGCAAGATAAAGGAATCGCATGACTAAACTTTACAGTATATGTTTAGATTATAAGTGCTCAATTTAGTTTAAATGCATTATCTTTCAATTGGAAAATTAATTAATTTTCATTTTCCTGACATCACCCTATATTCCCCCTAAAAACGTGCTACTGCCAAACTTGCCTTTCACCCGTACGGTGTAGTGCCTCTCAATTCCAACCTGTCTGTAATGAAGAAACAAAATATCCTTTTAACATTTTTCATTTTAACTAAGGTTTGTGAAAAAATGACGATTAAGGTTTGTAGCAAAATTCTTGTTAGAAATAATTTGTTCATGTCAAAGTTATTATTTTGTTATCAATAAACCTTCAATGCCACCAATATCAACAAGATATAAAATAAACTTCAAAATTTGTAAAACAAATTGTTGTTCAATTCATATTATACACAATTACACTCTGAAGGCACAACCTTATATTAAAAAATATCATTTTCCTTCTGCTCAAAATGAAATATATATATAAAAAAAGACAATTCTAGAGACCCCCTAACTGACTACCTAAAACAACTGATATAGATTTTTGTGATTCGCGAATATATATTTAAGAATTAAAAACAAAAATTCTTAAAATACGTTTTGACAGTGGACATCAATATTGGCAGTTCCAAATTGTAGAAAATGATATCAATTCCTAATTCCTGTCGGACATGCAAATACCGTATTTCCTCGAATACAACCCCGGGGTTCTATTTCGTTCATTACCGCCTTACCCCCCGGGTTCTATTCGAGGCCCGGGTTATAATGGAGGCCGGGTTGTATTTCTTCAGGTCTGAATTGACGTTTCAAAATCTTCTAGGAATGCCGTTTTCATGGAAAATTATTGATCTAGTTCTACATATCTCGTGACATTTCTGTTGACATTCATTATTTTATCAAAATCCGTATCAATCCCTGCAATATACGGTTTCCGTGAAGTATATACTATCGACATATTATACCAGTATTTATGTTAGACCCGGGTTCTATTCGAGACCCGGGTTGTATTAATGTCAGCACCCCCTTACCCCCCGGGTTATATTCGAGGCCCGGGTTGTAATGGAGGCCCGGGTTGTATTAGAGGAAATACGGTAAGCGTTGGACCAAGGTTTTGTTATCATCTCCAAACGGCTAAATAGAATGTTTTTATGCTCAATTACACCAAGTAGAGTACAAAACCGGGAAATATTGAGTATTAATGGATACTTTGACATGCAATTATGCAATACTTAATGGTCTGTATGAAGTCACATTGGCCTTCTATTGGATTTGCCCGTAGCTCATGAACAAAACCGAATCTTTAAACAAAATGATACCAGAAAACTCATACAATCCCCGTCATACATCCAATAGAACACCTCTGGGTTGTACTTGGCAAATTTACCCACAAAATAGCACAGCATGGCATCAACTTGATGAAATGATGGTATAATTAGACTTTAATATCCGTGATCGAGGCCTTTGGAAGATGAAACAGCACCTTTTTACATTACCATTTCCACCCCAACTCTTCTGGATGGAAAGTTAACAATACGAACCAGATATCCAAAAAGATTGTCCTCGTGTTCTAAGACTTAATGCATACCCAAGTCAAGCTATTATTGCTTCCGACTGTCAAACAGGTATGAATTTTCTTATTCTACTAAAATATTGTCGAAAGCAGGGAAGATTAAATGTTAAATGAGGGATTTATTTGTACAGCAAATTGGAGACGGTCTGGTTTTCAACAAAGGTGGTTATGAAAAATACCTTGTTATAAGCTAGAGAAAACTTTGTACTTATAATTATCTACTGTATACTTGCCCATTTTTATCCAAGATGCTGATTCCAAAAACATCCATCGGTGCATAATTATAATGCCTAAATTCAATATTAAATATTGCATATCGCACGCCTTCCTTTGTCCTTGACTTGTCCGGTTGAGCAGGGAGACGCTGAATCTTCCAAAAAGCAGTATTTTCGAAGAATCGAAGATGGAAAGAGTCGATGTCCCTGAGGGGGGCAAGTTGTTTGTGAATATACATGAAGTGGAACGTATTTAATCCATGTAGAAATCCCAACTTCCCTAATTCGTCCAGCGTTATTGAGTAGCTTAAAGTTTGAAATAGGCGCCTAACAAATGAATTATTATTGTTATCAATTCCGATACATGATTCGACATGCCGAGGCTCTTATGGTACAGTTAGAATGTTTTAACGGATCAGATTATGTTGTTGTAAATAACATTATAATTTATAACAAAGCAATGTTGCCATTAGGACATTGAAAGCAACATCTGAAGCAAGCCTGGTATGCCCTCCCAAACAATATCATACAGTCATGATCTATCAAGAGAACCAATATAAGAGGGGATCAAATGACGTCACAATGTTAGCGGGACAACCGCAATGGCCACGCGGCGAATTATTCAAATGCTAGTCGTTGTGATAATACTAAACTCAGTCATTTTTAAGAAAATCGTGAACGGTATAGGTGTTAAACTCGCTTTCGCCCGTTTAAATCAAACCACTAAAAAATGTTATTAAACGGGACCTCTTTTAATATTCTCTATTTGATCAAAGTAACATACACTGATGATCCAGGCTGTGGTTTTGCGTAGACAGGAAGTTCAAGAGTAGAGCCGGAATAGACAACGAATTCCTGTCCATCCTCGATTGTCGGGGAAACAAAAACAGGGTCTTGAAGAGATTTCACAGTTTGAACCATAAACTGAAATAGAAGATAATCAAAAATTGCTATTCATTGAACATATTCAAATAATTGGTTGCTTCTTCATCAATAAAATCGATGAAGGTATAAATATACAACTTCATTGTTACATATATACCTGGAGTATTTTCTGATATAAATGAAGGAACTGCGAAAGTCAGACAGACATTAAACTGCAATTCTAATCCTGGTAATCCAACAATAAAAAGGTATCAATTGATGAGTTAATTACTTCATATAATATAACAGTAACTGGTAAACATAGCCAGTTCAGCAAATAAGCAGCTGCTATACCATAACAGGTTAGCGTAAATGTGAAATTTTCATAAAGATATTCTTACATTATGAAGTTTTACTGCAAAATTAACATGATTCAAATTATTTTATTAAGAGTACTTTAATTCAAGATGAAACAATCAATACAAATCAATTCAGTTGTAATAACTTTTATTATATGGCATTGGCCGTTTTTGATTAGAAGGATTTCATCCATATGATAAATAGAATATCTATCAATTCATGAGAAATGCCATATTTATTTCATCTCGTTAGGTAGAAAATATTTTCAAGGAAAATTTTAAGTTTCTACCTAACATAATGAGATAAACATGGATTAGTCAAGAAAAGACAGATATCCTATATTTATTCATATTTTTCTAAATTTATTGTGCAAATGGAAAACCTCTTTCAAATGCAAAAATTATCCTAGTTGTAATTTCTGTTATTCAAAACTTCAGTATAAAAAAACATTAATAGAAGATCACCTGGACAGGAACTGAACTTATAGGACCCGACCCAAATGGAGAGCTTGCAGGGCTGGAACTGTAGTCTTTCATGTTGAGTGCAACGATCCCCATCCCTCCATCCACATACCCATCAGTCTCCATAGTGGTTAGGTCCACAGTGCAGTCCTACAGGAAAATGGATCTGATCAAATAATTTTGGATTGAAACTTAATTTATTCATTGAAGAAAAGGATTGGGCACAAGTTATCAAACTTAGATAAGTCCTTTCCAGATATTTGCAGCATTTGATAAAACAACACTGTACAACACGTGGCGAACATAAGATAAAGGATTTGTACAAGAGGTGTCAGTGAAAGCGTTTTGAGAGATATAAATGTGTACAGATTTGAAAATTATGATTATACACCTAAACTTTCAATGATATCGATGGGTACAGCGATAAAGCCAAGCCAAATGAATCTTATCAAATTATGAATAAACATCTAAACTAACGATTGATAACATCGATCGAACCAAGCTAATCATCTTCGCCAAAGATGATGTAACTATGTCATCAAATAACTAATAAAAACCTAAAAGATAAATGAAGTCCATGAATGTGATACAGCAAAAGGAACAAACCAATCATCTTCTAAAACATTATCTATATAATCATATAACAAATATACATCTAAAAGATAAATGAATGATTTGTATGTGATTACACCAAGCATTCTTCTAAAACATGATGTAACTATTTCATCAAATAACAAATAAACATATGAAAGTTAAATTAAAACTAAGAATGTGATAACAGCAATAGAGCCAAGCCAATCTACTACTGGAACAGTATCTATGTCATCAAATAGTAATTAAAAATATAAAAGAAATGATTATCAGTCCCAGTGGGAAGACATTAATCTCATCTTCATGCCTTGAACAACACGTCCGTTCACTTCTGTGAAGGTTACTATTATTTACAATAACATGAAAAAAGTGAGCATGGCTCACTTTTACCCCCGACCGTGCATCCCTGACCAACTAAACTACTGTTAACAATTACTGCTTACGTCCAATTACTTTGACATCCAATTATCCAAACATTAAAGGACGTCGTGGTTAAATTTTGAAAGGGTTTATTTAACAAGGGTTGTCTTTCCATCTTTAACAAATTTATATTCATTATGAAACAGAATTACAATGTACTTGGCATTGACTGAAAAGTATAGTTAGAATTATCTCAGTGTATAACACCGGCACTGTTCTTCCATTGACTTTCCATTATATTGCATATATACCAAAACCAGATGAGCCTAAAACTAGAGAATTTGTACCCTGGATGTATTTAGATAGTCAATATTACCCACGCTGTTAACTGTTATGTTTGGGAGTGGTGTTGGTCCGGTGACGTTATCAAGCTCACAATGTACTGAGTCTCCATTAAGGTCAACAGTTGTAAAGCGTAGCGTTGTGTCGTTGTTGAGAGCAATTCTGAAGCATAAACACAGTTTAATTGAAACTGTTGATCCCAAATGTTGTTTGTCAACATGCATTTATTAATAAATATACCTAATGATTTCTTGAATATGTAGCATGGTTATATGAAAATTGGTCTTTACAGCGTTGCCAATGTGGCCCTCATATTTTAGCTAATACAGTCAGCAATTCTACACTATAATTGGTTTGTACACATTTCAGATGTTTAGGCCTTTTCCCCCTGAAGATGATGATTTTCGAAATTCGGGATTCAAGAGCTTGGTTGCTGTAGTCCGTATTAGTGGGAAAACAAAATCTCAAACTACAATGGCATTTGTATAAATAATTTTACTATCTAATATCCACTGTGTATGACCGTACACCGGAACTAGCGAGGTATACAGCGGAGAAATGTTGCTAGCGAGGAGCGGGATCGCAAACGGGATTTATTAAAAAGCAATCATCGCCGTTTCATCAACTTTTTCTATGTTATTATCATGTCAATAGCTTTCTGAGACATAACTATTTAATGTCATATCCTGTTCATAGTCAGAGATAGCAAATATGTTACTAACAACAGCATTACTCGCAACTGTCATTGTTACTGTTCCTTGGATACAGAATGACAAGCACATACATTTGACTAAGTATGTGTGCTAAAATTACCACATGATGTTGATCATTTAAAAGTTATGAAGTAAAATATTACCTAACTTTCGATTTCGGCTCCTCACTAACAACATTTCTCCCCCGTACACCTCGCTAGTTATACATAGAAATATCAGCAGTCTCTGAGTTTAGGGATGCACTCTTCGACATACTGGGAGATGATGAATGTCATGACATGTCATTCCCTTGTAATGTTGGCCTCGTGATTTATAATACATTCACGATATAAACAAAAAACAATAATTGCCATGATGATAATGATGAAAGTATTGTGATGACAATATGTAAAAGTGGCTTTGATGACAATGATGAAGGCATGGTGATGACAATATGTAATAGTGGCTATGATGATAATGATGAAGGCATGGTGATGACTATATGTTATAGAGGCCATGATGATAATGATTATGGCATGGTGATGACAATATGTAATAGTGGCTATGATGATAATGATGAAGGCATGGTGATGACTATATGTAATAGTGGCTATGATGATAATGATGAAAGTATTGTGATGACAATATGTAATAGTGGCTTTGATGATAATGGTGAAGGCATGGTGATGACAATACGTAATAGTGGCAATGATGATAATTATGAAAGTATTGTGATGACAATATGTAATAGTGGCTTTGATGACAATGATGAAGGCATGGTGATGACAATATGTAATAGTGGCTATGATGATAATGATGAAGGCATGGTGATGACTATATGTTATAGAGGCCATGATGATAATGATTATGGCATGGTGATGACAATATGTAATAGTGGCTATGATGATAATGATGAAGGCATGGTGATGACTATATGTAATAGTGGCTATGATGATAATGATGAAAGTATTGTGATGACAATATGTAAAAGTGGCTATTTGTGACAATTTGTGATAGCGATCATGATAATAATGATGATGGCATGGTGATGACAATATGTTAAAGTGATAATGATGGTAATGATGAAGGCATTGTGATGACAATACGTAATAGTGGCAATGATGATAATAATGAAGGCATGGTGATGACAATATGTTATAGAGGCCATGATGATAATGATGAAGGCTTGGTGATGACAATATGTAATAGTGATAATGATGGTAATGATGAAGGCATGGTGATGACAATATGTAATAGTGGCTATGGTGATAATGGTGAAAGTATTGTGATGACAATATGTAATAGTGGCTTTGATGATAATGGTGAAGGCATGGTGGTGACAATATGTTATAGTGATAATGATGGTAATGATGATGGCATTGTGATGACAATTTGTGATATTGATCATGATGATAATGATGAAGGCATTGTGATGACAATACGTAATAGTGATAATGATGGTAATGATAATGGCATGGTGATGACAACATGTTATAGTGGCTATGATGATAATGATGAAAGTATTGTGATGACAAAATGTTATAGAGGCCAAGATGATAATAATGAAGGCATGGTGATGACAATATGTTATAGAGGCCATGATGATAGTGATGAAGGCTTGGTGATGACAATATGTAATAGTGATAATGATGGTAATGATGAAGGCATGGTGATGACAATATGTAATAGTGGCTGTGATGATAATGATGATGGCATGGTGATGACAATTTGTGATAGCGATAATGATGGTAATGATGATGGCAGGGTGATGACAATACGTAATAGTGGCTATGATGATAATGGTGAAAGTATTGTGATGACAATATGTAATAGTGGCTTTGATGATAATGGTGAAGGCATGGTGGTGACAATATGTTATAGTGATAATGATGGTAATGATGATGGCATTGTGATGACAATTTGTGATAGCGATCATGATGATAATGATGAAGGCATTGTGATGACAATACGTAATAGTGATAATGATGGTAATGATAATGGCATGGTAATGACAACATGTTATAGTGGCTATGATGATAATGATGAAAGTATTGTGATGACAAAATGTTATAGAGGCCAAGATGATAATGATGAGTGTATGGTGATGACAATAGGTTATAGAGGCCACGATGATAATGATTATGGCAAAGTGATGACAATATGTAATAGTGGCAATGATGATAATGATGAAGGCATGGTGATGACAATATGTAATAGTGGCTATGATGATGATGAAGGCATGGTGATGACAATATGTAATAGAGGCCATGATGATAATGATTATGGCATGGTGATGACAATATGTAATAGTGGCAATGATGATAATGATGAAGGCATGGTGATGACAATATGTAATAGTGGCTATGATGATGATGAAGGCATGGTGATGACAATATGTAATAGAGGCCATGATGATAACGATGATGGCATGGTGATGACAATATGTTATAGAGGCCATGATGATAATGATGAAGACATGGTGATGACAATATGTAATAGTGGCTTTGATGATAATGATGAAAGCATGGTGATGACAATATGTAATAGTGGCTATGATGATAATGATGAAGGCTTGGTGATGACAATATGTAATAGAGGCTTTGATGATAATGATAAAGGCATGGTGATGACAATATGTAATAGTGGCTTTGATGATAATGATAAAGGCATAGTGATGACAATATGTTAAAGAGGCCATGATGGTAATGATGAAGGCATGGTAATGACAATATGTTATAGAGGCCATGATGATAATGATGAAGGCATGGTGATGACAATATGTTATAGAGGCCATGATGATAATGATGAAGGCATGGTGATGACAATATGTAATAGTGGCTTTGATGATAATGATGAAGGCATGGTGATGACAATATATAATACTGGCTATGATGGTAATGATGAAGGCATGGTGATGACAATATGTAATAGTGGCTTTGATGATAATGATGAAGGCATGGTGGTGACAATATGCAATAGTGGCTATGATGATAATGACGAAGGCATGGAGATGACAAT
This sequence comes from Steromphala cineraria, assembly GCA_916613615.1. Lineage (NCBI taxonomy): Eukaryota > Metazoa > Mollusca > Gastropoda > Trochida > Trochidae > Steromphala > Steromphala cineraria. The sequence goes on along the minus strand of OU744735.1, from coordinate 23,625,287 downwards.
ACGTAATAGTAGCCATGATGAAAACGATGATGGCATGGTGATGACAATATGTTATAGAGGCCATGATGATAATGATGAAAGTATTGTGATGACAATATGTAATAGTGGCTTTGATGATAATGGTGAAGGCATGGTGGTGACAATATGTTATAGTGATAATGATGGTAATGATGATGGCATTGTGATGACAATTTGTGATAGCGATCATGATGATAATGATGAAGGCATTGTGATGACAATACGTAATAGTGATAATGATGGTAATGATAATGGCATGGTGATGACAACATGTTATAGTGGCTATGATGATAATGATGAAAGTATTGTGATGACAAAATGTTATAGAGGCCAAGATGATAATGATGAGTGTATGGTGATGACAATATGTAATAGTGACAATGATGATAATGATGAAGGCATGGTGATGACAATATGTAATAGTGGCTATGATGATGATGAAGGCATGGTGATGACAATATGTAATAGAGGCCATGATGATAATGATTATGGCATGGTGATGACAATATGTAATAGTGGCAATGATGATAATGATGAAGGCATGGTGACGACAATATGTAATAGTGGCTATGATGATGATGAAGGCATGGTGATGACAATATGTAATAGAGGCCATGATGATAACGATGATGGCATGGTGATGACAATATGTTATAGAGGCCATGATGATAATGATGAAGACATGGTGATGACAATATGTAATAGTGGCTTTGATGATAGTGATGAAAGCATGGTGATGACAATATGTAATAGTGGCTATGATGATAATGATGAAGGCATGGTGATGACAATATGTAATAGAGGCTTTGATGATAATGATGAAGGCATGGTGATGACAATATGTAATAGTGGCTTTGATGATAATGATAAAGGCATAGTGATGACAATATGTTAAAGAGGCCATGATGGTAATGATGAAGGCATGGTAATGACAATATGTTATAGAGGCCATGATGATAATGATGAAGGCATGGTGATGACAATATGTTATAGAGGCCATGATGATAATGATGAAGGCATGGTGATGACAATATGTAATAGTGGCTTTGATGATAATGATGAAGGCATGGTGGTGACCAAATGCAATAGTGGCTATGATGATAATGACGAAGGCATGGAGATGACAATACGTAATAGTAGCCATGATGAAAACGATGATGGCATGGTGATGACAATATGTTATAGAGGCCATGATGATAATGATGAAGGCATGGTGATGACAATATGTAATAGTGGCTTTGATGATAATGATGAAGGCATGGTGATGACAATACGTAATAGTGGCCATGATGATAATGACGAGGCATGGTGACGTCAATATGTAATAGTGATAATGATGATAATGATGAAGGCATTGTGATGACAATATGTAATAGTGGCTATGATGATAATGATGAAAAAATGGTGATGACATTATGTAACAGTGGCTTTGATGATAATGATGAAGACATGGTGATGACAATATGTTACAGTGGCAATGATGATAATGACGAAGGCATGGAGATGACAATATGTAATAGTGGCCATGATGATGATGATGAAGGCATGGAGATGACGATACGTAAAATTGATGATGATGGTAGTGTTGAAGGCATGGTGATGACAATATGTAATAGTGGCTATGATGATGATGAAGGCATGGTGATGACAATATGTAATAGTGGCTATGATGATAATGATGAAGGCATGGTGATGACAATATGCAAAAGTGGCTATGATGATAATGATGAAGGCATGGAGATGACGATACGTAATAGTGGCAATGATGATAATGACGAAGGCATGGTGATGACAATATGTAATAGTGGCTTTGATGATAGTGATGAAGGTATGGTGATGACAATATGTAATTGTGACTATGATGGTAATGATGCTGGCATGGTGATGACAATATGTTATAGAGGCTATGATGGTAATGATGAAGGCATGGTGATGACAATATGTAATAGTGGCTATGATGATAATGATGATGGCATGGTGATGACAATATGCAATAGTGGCTATGATGATAATGACGAAGGCATGGTGATGACAATATGTAATAGTGGCAATGATGATAATGACGAAGGCATGGTGATGACAATATGTAATAGTGGTTTTGATGATAGTGATGAAGGCATGGTGATGACAATATGTAATTGTGACTATGATGGTAATGATGCTGGCATGGTGATGACAATATGTTATAGAGGCTATGATGGTAATGATGAAGGCATGGTGATGACAATATGTAATAGTGGCTATGATGATAATGATGAAGGCATGGTGATGACAATACGTAATAGTGGCTATGATGATAATGATGAAAGTATTGTGATGACAATATGTAATAGTGGCTTTGATGATAATGGTGAAGGCATGGTGATGACAATATGTAATAGTGGCAATGATGATAATGATGAAGGCATGCTGATGACAATACGTAATAGTTGCTATGATGATAATGATGAAGGCATGGTGATGACAATATGTAATAGTGGCTATGATGATAATGATGAAGGCATGGTGATGACAATACGTAATAGTGGCTATGATGATAATGATGAAAGTATTGTGATGACAATATGTAATAGTGGCTTTGGTGATAATGGTGAAGGCATGGTGATGACAATATGTAATAGTGGCTATGATGATAATGATGAAGGCATGGTGATGACAATACGTAATAGTGGCTATGATGATAATGATGAAAGTATTGTGATGACAATATGTAATAGTGGCTTTGATGATAATGGTGAAGGCATGGTGGTGACAATATGTAATAGTGACCATGATGGTAATGATGGTGGCATGGTGATGACAATATGTTATAGAGACCATGATGATAATGTTGAAGGCATGGTGATGACAATATGTAATAGTGGCTTTGATGATAATGACGAAGGCATGGTGATGACAATATGTAATAGTGACTATGATGGTAATGATGATGGCATGGTGATGACAATATGTTATAGAGGCTATGATGATAATGATGAAGGCATGGTGATGGCAATACGTAATAGTGGCTATGCTGATAATGATGAAAGTATTGTGATGACAATATGTAATAGTGGCTTTGATGATAATGGTGAAGGCATGGTGGTGACAATATGTAATAGTGACTATGATGGTAATGATGGTGGCATGGTGATGACAATATGTTATAGAGACCATGATGATAATGTTGAAGGCATGGTGATGACAATATGTAATAGTGGCTTTGATGATAATGACGAAGGCATGGTGATGACAATATGTAATAGTGACTATGATGGTAATGATGATGGCATGGTGATGACAATATGTAATAGTGGCTATGATGATAATGATGAAGGCATGGTGATGACAATACGTAATAGTGGCTATGATGATAATGATGAAAGTATTGTGATGACAATATGTAATAGTGGCTTTGATGATAATGGTGAAGGCATGGTGGTGACAATATGTAATAGTGACTATGATGGTAATGATGGTGGCATGGTGATGACAATATGTTATAGAGACCATGATGATAATGTTGAAGGCATGGTGATGACAATATGTAATAGTGGCTTTGATGATAATGACGAAGGCATGGTGATGACAATATGTAATAGTGACTATGATGGTAATGATGATGGCATGGTGATGACAATATGTTATAGAGGCTATGATGATAATGATGAAGGCATGGTGATGGCAATACGTAATAGTGGCTATGCTGATAATGATGAAAGTATTGTGATGACAATATGTAATAGTGGCTTTGATGATAATGGTGAAGGCATGGTGGTGACAATATGTAATAGTGACTATGATGGTAATGATGGTGGCATGGTGATGACAATATGTTATAGAGACCATGATGATAATGTTGAAGGCATGGTGATGACAATATGTAATAGTGGCTTTGATGATAATGACGAAGGCATGGTGATGACAATATGTAATAGTGACTATGATGGTAATGATGATGGCATGGTGATGACAATATGTTATAGAGGCTATGATGATAATGATGAAGGCATGGTGATGGCAATACGTAATAGTGGCTATGCTGATAATGATGAAAGTATTGTGATGACAATATGTAATAGTGGCTTTGATGATAATGGTGAAGGCATGGTGGTGACAATATGTAATAGTGACTATGATGGTAATGATGGTGGCATGGTGATGACAATATGTTATAGAGACCATGATGATAATGTTGAAGGCATGGTGATGACAATATGTAATAGTGGCTTTGATGATAATGACGAAGGCATGGTGATGACAATATGTAATAGTGACTATGATGGTAATGATGATGGCATGGTGATGACAATATGTTATAGAGGCTATGATGATAATGATGAAGGCATGGTGATGGCAATACGTAATAGTGGCTATGCTGATAATGATGAAAGTATTGTGATGACAATATGTAATAGTGGCTTTGATGATAATGGTGAAGGCATGGTGGTGACAATATGTAATAGTGACTATGATGGTAATGATGGTGGCATGGTGATGACAATATGTTATAGAGGCTATGATGATAATGATGAAGGCATGGTGATGACAATATGTAATAGTGGCTTTGATGATAATGGTGAAGGCATTGTGATGACAATACGTAATAGTGGCAATGATGATAATGATGAAGGCATGCTGATGACAATACGTAATAGTTGCTATGATGATAATGATGAAGGCATGGTGATGACAATATGTAATAGTGGCTATGATGATAATGATGAAGGCATGGTGATGACAATACGTAATAGTTGCTATGATGATAATGATGAAAGTATTGTGATGACAATATGTAATAGTGGCTTTGATGATAATGGTGAAGGCATGGTGGTGACAATATGTAATAGTGGCTATGATGGTAATGATGACGGCAGGGTGATGACAATATGTAATAGTGGCTATGATCATAATGACGAAGGCATGGTGATGACAATTTTTGATAGTGATCATGATGATAATGACGAAGGCATGGTGATGACAATTTTATGATAGCGATCATGATGATAATGATGAAAGAATGATGATGACAATATGTCAAAGTCGTATCATAGCTTCCCAATATATATGTAACTGTAATAAGATTTTTTTTATTGAAAACAAGATTTTATCAAACAATTGCTATAGGGCGATGAATATGCGAGATGTTTTGAATTAACATCCTTAATTACACCATGAACACTTGTTTCACAAACCATATGTGTTGAAAATAACGAAATGGCTCTTAAAGGTGATAATGGACGTAACAACTACCTGTATAAAGGCTGGAAAAGGGTCAAGGGGCTTCTGTTTGTTATATGATGTTGGTTCATGTTTGGGTTGATCTTTTCGTTCAGAACATACGTCAGATTCTTAATGAAGTTGTAGTCGAATTCTGTCCAGGAAGATCCACTGAATCTGTCAGTTAGATAAAAAAAAAATACGAGTCAAATGATGTTTTATCACATTACACAATTTAGAGATATTTAAGGTGTCCCCGATCGATTCTTGCAACATGCATATAAATGCCAATAAATACTATTAAATAGTTAATAATAAGTAATAACATACTATGGATCTATATAGAACAAGTGTACGGTAGAGTAAATTTTCATATTTATACAAGTTCAAGTTAGAGCTTAAAAATAATTTCTTCTAATATCTTAAGTTGATAATCAGAGCCAAAAATAGATGTTTAATATGTTTTTAAAATTTATCACTGTAAAAAGGCATATTTGAAGGACTACAAATCAAAAATTGGCTGCATTTTAAAAGTTCGCGTTTTAATGTTTTTGTTAGGCTACGGGAATAAAGTTCCATCCGTTATTTCTTGACATGTGAAAATAAGCTCGATACATCATTGTGAAACCGAAACCAGCAGCAATATACATTTCTCCGGACCCCAACCCTACCTGAGAGTGTTGACTTGGGGACCATTCCGCGGGACGGAAATCGATAAGTACGCGAATTCTTGGTCCCACTGGTGTTCATCACTTGTCATTGAAATCACACTTTGGTCTATTCTAGAAGTGTTTAGGTTTACACGTGTTGTATTGGTGACAGAGAATGTCGTCTCCAATGTCCATTCGCCAAGTTTTTCAAAATTCTTCATAAACTTCACTTCCTCTGTTAAATTCTGATTCCACCCGGACGCTTTAAGCTGACAACTTGAATCACAGTGTCCAAAACCCTTTTTCCATCCAAGAAGAGCTCTTATGTTAATCTGTGGAAAAGATTAATCCTTTCACATTTGCAAACCAGTAGTTACATACAATGTACATGTATATTCGTACTTGTTTTACCGTTTATGAAATATGTTTTCTGATGATTGAAGTGAGTAAAGGGAATATTTGCAAATCAACAAGACAGTAATCGCTTTGCTATAGAGAAAAATTCAAAGGATGATACTTTATGTAAAATTATGTTTACTTAGGTAATTAAGATAACAAATAACTATCATATCTAAAGTCTGATTGGAACCGTTACATATGCACACAGGACAACATTTCTAATGGACATTCATTATCAGCATTTACATTAACACACTATCTAATGAATTTGGTTCCACAAAATATAGGTAACATTTATTTTGACTAAGAAACAAAAAGACACACAAAAAAATACATCACGTTCACTCATAAATTTACATTCACCAATTTAATGTGTACATGAGATATAAACATCATTATTAATTCAGATATGAAGAAAATAGTTCAAGAAGGATTTACTTTCACAAAATCATGGTACAACATCCATTTTCCATATAACTTGTCTTCTTTGATTTTACTAAATGCTTTTTCTTTCAATGACATATCTGTTAATCCGTATAATATCTGCTACTTACGGCAAACTCTGAACTGCTACCACCAGCTACTTCAAAGAACAAAGCTCCTCCCATGAACTTGTTTTGTGTACCGAAAACTGCACACCAAGCCAGACAGAATATCAGAACCTTTGTCAGAAACATGGCATGAGCTTGTCTGGACCTGGACAGATGTTGAAACATACCAGCATGACACAAAACTTGCAAACTTGCAAACTTGCAATTTTGGGATTTACAATTGAAATATCTTTTGAGATGTCTTTGGGATAAACGAAAGGGTAATGTTGAAATTTCACTTAAGGCCAGTATGACACAAAACTTGTAATGCATATATCCTGTGCTGTGGAGAAAATGTTAAAAAATATTGAAATCTTTGGAAATTAAAATATCTTGTAATTCGAGATGCCTTTGGGATGAATTAAACGGGTAAGGTTGAAATTCCACTTTAGAAGTTAAGATTTATTATACGTTAAAGGGACAGTAGCACGTTTTTAAGGGAAGTATAAGGTGATGTCAGAAAAATTTAAATAAATAGTTCCATTTGAAAGACAATGTATTTAAACTAAATGAAGCAGTAATAAATAAAATATATAATGTGAAATTCAGCTATGCGATTCCTATTTCTTACACAAAATGAATTAAAGGTGTTCACACAAATATGACAACAAATTGACTTTATATAAATCTTTATAATTTCTCCAATGACTATGGATGATTGGTTAGCAATTTGAGATTTTTGGCACTGTCAAATAAATACATTAACGTACAATTATCAGTGAAAACTTGCAAATACAAAATGTTCAATAAACATGCTACTGCCCCTTTAAGACTACAAGTATGTTTGTATTGGGATACGATACTTAAACTTACCCGCAATGAGGTCACAAGAAATTCTGGAAACAACTAGGTGAAATTGTAATCAGAGACAATTCATTGATACTTAATCGGTTATATTCATATTCCTCTGTATAATTGAGTCTAACAACTTTGGGTTACACATTCGCTAAAATTCGGGTTTTAAATGTCATCATTGATAAGTAAGATATATTCAAATGACAGCAATTAAAATGAGACAACATTTGTTATTAAAATATGTGGACTGCTATAGTTTCATGGTGTAATTTCTTTCTGTCTTTAAACATAACTTAAATACAAATTTCAATACTCCAAGGACAATATATAAATAAGAATTTGTTAAATAAATAGAAATAAGTATAATATACGTAACATATACAACAATACTTACAACAACCACTGTACTGCAAGTGGAACATACAGGAGAACACATCTAACGAGATAGGAATTTTATTTGCCCCCCATAAAGAAACCTTCAATCATATTTTTTTACCTAGATACTACACTCAGAACTAAAAATGTACGTCAGTTTTATCTACTAGCAAACTCGGGAATGTCTGACCTAGTAAGACAAGGCAGGTTTTGAATTTATCAACAGCATGTGGAAGTCGGGAGATCAAAACGTTTTTTTTTTTTTTTTTCAGGATAATAGAAAAAGTTTGTAAAAGAAATATTTTTCGAGCTGCTATTGCAAATGCCCTGACATTTTAAGGTAAAATAATACATATTTAATGAAGCGAAATAAGGTTCAATATTTATTGTTTACATAATTGGAACAAATATGACAAATAACCATGTATCTTCTGTCTTAAAAACGATGCATGTTTTAAGGGACAGCCCTATTGGGGTATTTTTGTGGAAACGAAATTCAAGAGTATTGTTTATACTTATGATTATAACATGGTTGCATAATTATTTCACACTTACTTTCATATATGTTAGTGAGGGTAACGTTTTAGTTGTTTCCACAAAAATACCCATATAGGATTGTCCGTTTAAATATTTGCATCTATGTGTACACAAAATTTGTTTCAATTATATAAACAATAGATATTGAAGCTTATGTCGCTCCATTACATATGTATTGTTAATATTATTTATCATTTAATATTAAAAACATGTGAGTGTTAATAACGATTACTGTATAACCTATTAAAACCGTTACGTCTTTCCGTGGATCAAAGACGTTTTTGGATAAAAAAAGTATCCAAATTGTATTAAAGTGCCTGATGGGGTGTCTAACGGTTAATTATTGCGCGTTATATTAGTAGCTAACTATAGCTACAATTATTTCTGCGATTATGACCTATGCCTCATTCAATTAATCAGATACCAAAGATATTGAATGCATTATTGTAATCGTATATTACTGTCACGACGTTGAAACTATACTCATGGACTAAAGAAACGATGCAACGCAAGAGAGAAGAGCCACGGGTCATAATCATGACTAAAACGGAGATGACATGGCGCTTTGAGCATGCTCTGTCATGGATATATGCGCGGTATAAGAAAGCTATTATTATTAGGTCTTCAAGACTACGTCTGGAAGACCTATTGTTATTATCCGGATTATTATTATTATTTGGACGTTTTTTTGTTCCTCTATTTCTGAACGTATGAACGAGCCGATTTTCATGAAACTTTCAGGGACTGTAGAGTTTACCCTAGAATAGACATGCGAAGCTTTTGGGCAAATTCGGTTCATTCATTAAGGTCCAGTTCGAATCCAAAATCGAAAATTTAACATTGATTTTTTTTTCAAAATGCACTTAGAGACTTAATTTTTTTTTAAAAGATGCGCAATAACAAATGATTGAAAAAAGGGAATCAGGACAAATTCGTAGGTCACGTGGTTTGTGCGCCATCTTGCTTTTAGTGCATTTTCGACCTTTTCCGACCCCACCCGCCTTTGAGAATCTTCTCCTCTGAAGATACTTGCACTAGAGAGCTGAAATTTATACTCAATGTAGCTGAAGTATTGTACATAAAAGTTAAGTCGTTTAATGGTTCTAACGTTAATACTTTTTATGCTGTGACCTTTCAAAGTTGACCAAAATCGAAAAATCGCCAACTTCAAGGGCAGATAACTTAAAAACCAGACCATAGAACTTAATGATTTTTGCATGAGAGTTAGACATGAGCAAGGTCTTCAAGATAAAAGAATAAAATCGATCGCGAACAGTGATTTCCGGTCACGAGGAAGGGTCAAAGTTTGCATTTTTGAAAACGGGTGTTTTGGTGGGTATGTTTGAAAAATCCTTGTTAACCTACGACACGTGATACATATTTGTTCTATATATCATATGAAAGCCAAGAGAACATACAATCTTTGATAAATCTCATTAAAATTAGATTAAACATTAACATTGATTTTGGAGTATTTAAATGGGGTCAATCCTACTTTTGTTTTGAATGATTCTGATATAAGAATGATTGAAAAATTGTAGTTCATTAGCAATAAAACACTAGGAAATGTTGTATCTATCATCAGGCAGCAACAAGACTGTAGAACCTGAGATGATTCATGTTTGCAGCCATGATGAATTTTCGGTAAAGCCTTTAATGTTGAATATCAAGTGGAATTTGGTCCTTTTGATAATGTATAAGCTACTGTTTACCTCTTAGACAAAAAGTCATGTGAAGGTCAAACACTGTGTGAAGGTCAAACAGGAATCTTGAAGACCTAAGTATTGACGCGTCAATCCTAGTTATTATTATTATTATTATTATAGATTCTTCATGTCTTCAGCAGCCAACAAACTAACTTATAAATTGTTAAACAATATTTGTTCAAGTTTTGGAAAAGTACACCTATTAAAAAATTCGTTATAAAATCTACTTAACTAGACAAGATAGTATAGTTAAATGTCTTTATGTTTGTTTTCTAGCGGCCTAAGTTAATATGCGAAAACAATTCTATTTCTATCAAGGTTATTCATATTGATAACATCTTAAATTTTTAAAATTTAAATTCCAAAGATTTTGTCAAAAGTTTTATTGAAAAATCTGTTTCATAACCCCATGTGTATTTGAAAGAAGGCTTAAAATGAATGTATGATACTCTGATATATAAAATTGTGATATCCCTTTTATTTTATTTCTTACCTTTTTGAAACTTGGTACCGTTTCTTTTGCCCCTCAGAATATATTTTTTTGTAATAACGTTTCAATATAGGATAAGTCAGGCTTCCTTGACTAAGGTGAGAGCGATTTATCATCGAAACGAGCAGGTTTTTAAAATGTAAACTTAAGATCTTTAACAATACATCGTTGACATTTAATTGAGCTATTTATTTGTTAAATATAAGTGTCTGAATTTAATTACATGTAATTGCAAATACAGTCAGACCTCGATAATCCGTTCTGGTCTCTCAGTAGATTCAAAGGGGATTTACTCCAACTTGTTAGGTTCGTTTATGAAGTCTCAACATTTCACTATCCGAACGTTTCTGATGAAAAACGGAAGCGTTCGGATTATCGAGGTCTGACTGTACGCTGGTAATGTAGAAAACCATTCGTCATATATATACGAATACCGTTACTAACAACAGCATATCAAGATCTCTCAAGTTGACATTATTTTATAGAAAGCATATGAATATCAAATTAGCGTTGCAGAAAGCAGGACGCCAAAGTTAGGCATTGAAAGTGCAAGGTCTTCTGAGCCGTTTTTGATAAGTCAACCTATCCTTTAAAGGGGCAGTAGCACGTTTTTTGACAATTTTATATTTTCAATTTTTCACTGTTAATTGTACGTTTATGCTAAATGTATTACTTTTATAGTGTCAAAAATCTCATTACACAAACCAATCATCCATAGTCAGAGAACAAGTTATAAAGACTCACATAAAATACATTTTTGTGTGAACACCTTTAATTCATTTTGTTTAAGAAAAGGAATCGCATGGCTAAACTCTACGTTATATATTTGAATTGTTACTGCTCCATTTAGTTTAAATATATTGTCTTTCAATTGAAAACATTAATTTTCATTTTCCTGACATCACCTTATATTACCCCTAAAAACGTGCTACTGCCCCTTTAACCTTTAACTCTCTGCAAAAGAAACGCTTTTATCAGAAATACAACATGAATGTATCCCTAAACAACATACAATAGGTCTAGAAAAAATCTAAGTGATGAAAGTATGTTAATTTTGTGATAAACCATGAACTTATATTTGTTCAATTCCGATTTCTTTGCTGGGCCTCCATAGAGTCAAAGGGAGATAATTCGTGACATTGGTGATAACCGCAACGTAAGTCAACGTAAACATTTTGCATTTTAATCGGGGTTATTTCACAAATATCTGTTAAGTACCGGTATATATTGTTTTTTTTATCTCTAAGTGTTTCAAAGACATAGACTAGGTTGGCAGGGATATTATATACAGAAACAATGTTTGTAAAAGCAACTTGTTCCTTTTCAATTGTCACGTAACATTACTGAACGGCTCCCAGTTGACAACTGTTGTTGAAGCGACTGAATTTAAAATAAAAAAGAAATTGATTTTAATCATAGAACTTCTTATCTTTGAAATTATCAAATCAGTTATAAATCTTACATACCGATTGATTGAGATCTGACTCCGTCTAAGTAAACCTAGCCTCACTATTATCCGTTACACTGCTGTACTCAGTCTAAGTAAACCTAGCCTCACTATTATCCGTTACACTGCTGTACTCAGTCTAAGTAAACCTAGCCTCACTATTATCCGTTACACTGCTGTACTCAGTCTAAGTAAACCTAGCCTCACTATTATCCGTTACACTGCTGTACTCAGTCTAAGTAAACCTAGCCTCACTATTATCCGTTACACTGCTGTACTCAGCCTAAGTAAACCTAGCCTCACTATTATCCGTTACACTGCTGTACTCAGCCTAAGTAAACCTAGCCTCACTATTATCCGTTACACTGCTGTACTCAGCCTAAGTAAACCTAGCCTCACTATTATCCGTTACACTGCTGTACTCAGCCTAAGTAAACCTAGCCTCACTATTATCCGTTACACTGCTGTACTCAGCCTAAGTAAACCTAGCCTCACTATTATCCGTTACACTGCTGTACTCAGCCTAAGTAAACCTAGCCTCACTATTATCCGTTACACTGCTGTACTCAGCCTAAGTAAACCTAGCCTCACTATTATCCGTTACACTGCTGTACTCAGCCTAAGTAAACCTAGCCTCACTATTATCCGTTACACTGCTGTACTCAGCCTAAGTAAACCTAGCCTCACTATTATCCGTTACACTGATGTACTCAGCCTAAGTAAACCTAGCCTCACTATTATCCGTTACACTGCTGTACTCAGCCTAAGTAAACCTAGCCTCACTATTATCCGTTACACTGCTGTACTCAGCCTAAGTAAACCTAGCCTCACTATTATCCGTTACACTGCTGTACTCAGCCTAAGTAAACCTAGCCTCACTATTATCCGTTACACTGCTGTACTCAGCCTAAGTAAACCTAGCCTCACTATTATCCGTTACACTGCTGTACTCAGCCTAAGTAAACCTAGCCTCACTATTATCCGTTACACTGCTGTACTCAGTCTAAGTAAACCTAGCCTCACTATTATCCGTTACACTGCTGTACTCAGCCTAAGTAAACCTAGCCTCACTATTATCCGTTACACTGCTGTACTCAGCCTAAGTAAACCTAGCCTCACTATTATCCGTTACACTGCTGTACTCAGCCTAAGTAAACCTAGCCTCACTATTATCCGTTACACTGCTGTACCCAGCCTAAGTAAACCTAGCCTCACTATTATCCGTTACACTGCTGTACCCAGCCTAAGTAAACCTAGCCTCACTATTATCCGTTACACTGCTGTACTCAGCCTAAGTAAACCTAGCCTCACTATTATCCGTTACACTGCTGTACCCAGCCTAAGTAAACCTAGCCTCACTATTATCCGTTACACTGCTGTACCCAGCCTAAGTAAACCTAGCCTCACTATTATCCGTTACACTGCTGTACCCAGCCTAAGTAAACCTAGCCTCACTATTATCCGTTACACTGCTGTACCCAGCCTAAGTAAACCTAGCCTCACTATTATCCGTTACACTGCTGTACCCAGCCTAAGTAAACCTAGCCTCACTATTATCCGTTACACTGCTGTACTCAGCCTAAGTAAACCTAGCCTCACTATTATCCGTTACACTGCTGTACTCAGCCTAAGTAAACCTAGCCTCACTATTATCCGTTACACTGCTGTACTCAGCCTAAGTAAACCTAGCCTCACTATTATCCGTTACACTGCTGTACTCAGTCTAAGTAAACCTAGCCTCACTATTATCCGTTACACTGCTGTACTCAGTCTAAGTAAACCTAGCCTCACTATTATCCGTTAAACTGCTGTACTCAGTCTAAGTAAACCTAGCCTCACTATTATCCGTTACACTGCTGTACTCAGTCTAAGTAAACCTAGCCTCACTATTATCCGTTAAACTGCTGTACTCAGTCTAAGTAAACCTAGCCTCACTATTATCCGTTAAACTGCTGTACCCAGCCTAAGTAAACCTAGCCTCACTATTATCCGTTAAACTGCTGTACCCAGCCTAAGTAAACCTAGCCTCACTATTATCCGTTACACTGCTGTACCCAGCCTAAGTAAACCTAGCCTCACTATTATCCGTTACACTGCTGTACCCAGCCTAAGTAAACCTAGCCTCACTATTATCCGTTACACTGCTGTACTCAGCCTAAGTAAACCTAGCCTCACTATTATCCGTTACACTGCTGTACCCAGCCTAAGTAAACCTAGCCTCACTATTATCCGTTACACTGCTGTACCCAGCCTAAGTAAACCTAGCCTCACTATTATCCGTTACACTGCTGTACTCAGCCTAAGTAAACCTAGCCTCACTATTATCCGTTACACTGCTGTACCCAGCCTAAGTAAACCTAGCCTCACTATTATCCGTTACACTGCTGTACCCAGCCTAAGTAAACCTAGCCTCACTATTATCCGTTACACTGCTGTACCCAGCCTAAGTAAACCTAGCCTCACTATTATCCGTTACACTGCTATACTCAGCCTAAGTAAACCTAGCCTCACTATTATCCGTTACACTGCTATACTCAGCCTAAGTAAACCTAGCCTCACTATTATCCGTTACACTGCTATACTCAGCCTAAGTAAACCTAGCCTCACTATTATCCGTTACACTGCTATACTCAGCCTAAGTAAACCTAGCCTCACTATTATCCGTTACACTGCTATACTCAGCCTAAGTAAACCTAGCCTCACTATTATCCGTTACACTGCTATACTCAGTCTAAGTAAACCTAGCCTCACTATTATCCGTTACACTGCTATACTCAGTCTTAGTAAACCTAGCCTCACTATTATCCGTTACACTGCTATACTCAGTCTAAGTAAACCTAGCCTCACTATTATCCGTTACACTGCTATACTCAGTCTAAGTAAACCTAGCCTCACTATTATCCGTTACACTGCTATACTCAGTCTAAGTAAACCTAGCCTCACTATTATCCGTTACACTGCTATACTCAGTCTAAGTAAACCTAGCCTCACTATTATCCGTTACACTGCTATACTCAGTCTAAGTAAACCTAGCCTCACTATTATCCGTTACACTGCTATACTCAGTCTAAGTAAACCTAGCCTCACTATTATCCGTTAAACTGCTATACTCAGTCTAAGTAAACCTAGCCTCACTATTATCCGTTACACTGCTATACTCAGTCTAAGTAAACCTAGCCTCACTATTATCCGTTACACTGCTATACTCAGTCTAAGTAAACCTAGCCTCACTATTATCCGTTAAACTGCTATACTCAGTCTAAGTAAACCTAGCCTCACTATTATCCGTTACACTGCTATACTAACGGATAATAGTGAGGCTAGGTTTACTTACACTGAGATCTGACTGTAACGTAAGCACTTTTATCGAGTGATTCTGTTTTACAATAAAAAAACGACGGAAGCCCAATTTCTCCAAAATGCATTGACAACAAGACTATTAGTATGAGGTAAAAGCCCATTTCCTGATATAAAATGACATTAAATAAAGTGAAATAAACTCATAGTAATGTTTGTGACATTGAAAATATTTTCCTGCAAAAAGTAAATGGAAATATTTACAGACATTTTCCAAAATGACCATCAGAACACAAGCACTTGGGGCATGGGTATTGCTCATATACTATATACATGTATATATATAGTATATAAGCACTGCCCATGCATCAGGTGCTTGTGCATTTTAATCCTATCTCGAGTGTAAGGGGATTCTAATGCCATCTCGTTTCAAAATTCAGATTTCATGGTATCATAGGTAATCTATTAACTTTTATTTATATTTTTAAAAATAGTAGGGGATATTCCATTTTGAGAGCATGCTTATAGCAAATGCAATTGCAGATCAGAAAACGTTACATATATTCATACAGATAACTGTACTAAATCACAAGAATATCTTCTAGAAAAATTACACCTGGACGCACTAAGAACTATTTGTGGTGCTGTAAAGGGTACAAATCATCAAAAATTATATGACGAGACTGGCTTTACCTCACTGTCGACGAGACGATATTACCATAAAATGTGCCTGTTTTATAAAATGAATTCAAATTTTACTCCTGATTATCTCTCTGAGCTTATCCCACCCACAATATGCCGCCAATCACTCTATGAATTAAGAAACTCTAATGCGATTCAGGTCCCTAATTGTCGTACGGAAATATACAAAAATTCATTCTTGCCGTCCGCTATTGTCGAATGGAATAACCTTGATGAAACTCTAAAGAATTCAGAATCGTACGAAATGTTCAAAACCAATTTATATAATAATAGATGTATAGTACACGAAACTTTTCAAAATTACGGACTGAGAAATGAGCAAATTTTACATTGCCGTATTCGATTGGGATGTAGCAACTTAAATGGACACAAATTCGATAGATTTATTGACAACGACTCGCGCTGCTCGTGTGGTTTCGTCTACGAAGATGCACATCACTACTTTTTCACCTGTCCAAATTACATGAATATTCGTCATGAAA
This sequence comes from Steromphala cineraria, assembly GCA_916613615.1. Classification (NCBI taxonomy): domain Eukaryota; kingdom Metazoa; phylum Mollusca; class Gastropoda; order Trochida; family Trochidae; genus Steromphala; species Steromphala cineraria. The sequence continues at coordinate 23,608,600 of OU744735.1, read as the reverse complement.
GTTACTATTATGTTAATGGTCACAACTTGAATACTGTTTTATTTGGTAACAAATCCCTGTCAAATAATATAAATACAAGAATAATAACATCTGTTCACAACTTTATATTGTTAAGCAGACGCTTCGCCTAATATATATATATGTATATTATAGATATATGAGACATTTTTTTCTACTAGGTATATATTTATGTGTCTTTATGATGTAAACATCCTGTAATAATGTATGTTTTGGGGAGAGACATTTATATAGGGGAAACCCTGTTTGTCGATCCCGCTGTACATGAGTACATAAATAAATATCGTTTAAACCATACAGATGGAACATTTCCAGTAAAATGGGCGCCCAAACACAACATTTGCAACCTCAGCATCTGCAAGTGCTGCAATCATGCAACTGATGATAATTGGGGTTAAACGTGAAAATTGCATTATTATGATTTCGAATAGTATACGACTATACCGGTACCCATTGAAAAGGGCAAATTGAAGCTGCATTCATTGGATCTTGTTTAATTCGTTTATATACCTAACGAATGATATGCATCGACTAAAATAAGCTGAACGTGTCCTAGGCATTCTACATATTGGTATAACACAGACCCTTGTGACTCGAACCCCTAATGTTTCACAATCTGCCACAAGCAGATTATGGTCTGTAAAGGATAAACGACGTTCGGGTCGACCAGGGGTGAAAACTAATATAGAGGACAGATCCCATGTTTGGAAGGTCCATCAGAAAAAGAAGCTGTTGGTGCCAGGATCGGCGTCAATGGGGTAATCGACGTTGGAGGAATGTAATGTTTTTTTTTTTCAAATGAATTAATGTCAATGTAACTTATTCTGATAGATATTTAGACTGATCATCCATTATTTATATTAGGACACTCAATGAACTTATCATGTATGGTCAATAAAGTAGGGTATAGAAACCGCGAACTGCACAATTATTTAGGTAAAATTGAATTGAATTTTGAAACGTGTTCCAACACTTAGATTTTTCCAGACTTTTTTTCTTCAGCCACAAACACTTCTTCATTGCGAAAAATCATAACTTGTTTCTATTGCAAGTAGTTTATGGTTTAGCCTTTATTTCGGTTAGATTGACTGGACTATGATATGGTTGTACCAGAATGTTGAAAATGTTAAAGTATTTTGGTAATTGTTTAAGCAAAGATGCAAAGATGCAAAGATAATTTGTCATGCTTTTCAAAAATAAACTTTCTAAATAACATACAAGAAAATGTCTCTATTAAATTTTATATCAGCCATATCAAACACATGTATAAAGAATTTCGTAAATTCCGAAGCTCTAGTCATACGTTGATTCGATAGACGACTTGGTCTTGAGGGCAGTGACCGCCCATGTCCTCTCTACATCGTACCTCTCTCGTCCTCTGATGAATTCGAATTACTCCTTATTACCTTTTTTTCTTGAAAATAGAAAACTTTTACCTCATTATCTTCAATACCCAACGCAACTTCTTGATAACTCATGCCATGTATAACTGAGAGAATATTGAGATCACTTTCAATATATTTTGAAATGAATATATACAACAATTTTGCTTCGTAAAACTGTTAAGATGTATACTGTGGTTGTAATGTATAGTGTTATTATATACAGTAAAACGTGGATATAACAAACTCCAAGGGACCAAAGAATTTAGTTCGCTATATCCGGTGTTCGTTATACGCCTATTGATTTAATGATAGTATATAGTATAAATGTGTTCACTATATCCTATTGTTCGCAATTTCCGAGTTCGCTATATCCGTGTTCTACTGTAGTAATGTATATATACAAAATATTGTATTCTGGGCCATGTGGCCTTCGATAGAGGAATAAACGCTCTCTCTATCTCTACTTTCATCCACTCTCTAGTAATTTCTCTCCTTCTGTCAACCTCCTTCTCTATATAGTTATAGTGAAAGACGTTCTATAGGAACGTTACGCTGAATAGCTATTGACAATGGTTGCCACTCGGCTACCGTCCAAACAGGCTGTGATCGATTGAAATTGACAACCGTTATGGAACATGGCGGCTATGACAGGGAATTTATCGGTGTGAAATCGACATTCAAGTAAGAATTATGAACTGTTAGTTAACCTGTGGAATATGTGTAGTTGTACCAGAGACTAATGTAACATCTATGTTAAAGATGTTCTGTATCGACACATAATACCTTCAACATAAAATTGTAGCGTCTACCTAGTTTTATACGTGTATCTAACTTAATTTTAATTTCATGCATGCCTTTCAAGATAACCGATATCTTGGCTACTCTGTCGGGGGTATGATATCATTGATATGTCCACACAACTGTTTAATGTGAAACCTATGTAAATGTATATAACTTATACATTTGCTGTCCTCGCTGTATATTATGAATACAGTTGGTCTGACAACTTGCTTCAACTTCGACATTTTCCGGATAACTTCGGGAATTTCCGGGTTAAGATCTGATGAAACAACTTTACTGAATGATTAAACTAGTTTTATGCATAAGGAAACTGATGTTTCTTCTATTGTTAATGTATGAAAACGAAGGGAAGGAAGAAACATCTATAAACATTAGTTTCTTTATTAATACACACTAATTATGCTTTATACATATATATTCTAATATGATATCATTTTCAAATTAAAGGCAGTTTGATTAAATGCTATCCTACCAGAGAAACAAAACTTTCAAAAAATTGCCTCTATTCAAGTTGACGAACCTTTCGGCGAGTTTCTCAATTTGGACGCCTTCCGAGACAAAGAAATTGACAAGCTCGTGCTCGTATTGCATGAAAAGCATGATAAACGTGCAGTATCTTTCCATTGCATGTTCAAATGGTTTATACCGTATTATATACCTCAAGGCCCATTTAACACTATTTGAAGCGAGTTTTTGTTCGGGAGAACATCTGTCGGAATGGAATTGAGAGGGCCTTAGACTGTATAATACCCCGCCGGGAGGGCCTTGAACTGTATAAGACCCTACTGGGAGGGCCTTATACGAAATAATAACATCCTAGGAGGTTATTATTTATTATGAGGCCCTCAATTTCGCACCTCATAATTTCAAAGACCGGTAAGGTAATCGATCTCAAAAATTTTCAGAAGCGAAACCGCGGGATTCGAACCCACAACCCTTCGCTCTGTAGCCCAAGACTTATACCATTAGACCACAAAGGATTGGTGAATATGAAGGAATTGTTTTGTGAGGACTTTCCTGCTCTCCTAGAACTTGATGATATTAAATTGCGCTCTACTGTACACTTTATACGTCAGAGATGTGGTGTATCTCTGTAACAAAAATTAATAACGCCCTTAATATGCTTATGCTATAGCGTTCTGGCAAAATGTCCAAGATAAAACATTTCGTGGCAGAAAATGGGGGATTCGAACACAGAGACACTCACTTCGTAGTCCAAGATTATACCACTAGACCACAAAGGATTGGTAAGTGTGAAGGGATTGACTGTTGATATCAATTCTGCTCTCCTCAAACTTTAAAAGTTTATTTTCACTGTTCACCTTAAATGTTAGAAATGTGATTTTAATTTCGATATATGAAATTTGCAACAACCTCATCCTCTAGCTATAGCGTTCAAGAAAAATTTCTAAATGTAAAATGTAAAAAAGTAGAACATTAGGGATTCGAACCCTCAACCTTTCAAACTGTAGTCAAAGACTGTACCACTAGGCCACAGGGGATTGGTAAGTAATAGGTTATTGACTATTGACGTCTATTCTGCTCTCCTCAAATTTAATGAAATTAATTTGTTGATTTTTTTCGCTTTTTAGTTAAATAAGTGATTATTTCGGTATATAAGATAGATAACACACACATCCTCGGGTGTTATAGCAAACAGAGGCCTTTGCCTACGGGACGACCCTCGTGCGCTGACGCGCACTCGGGTCGTCCCTAGGGCAAAGGCCTCTGTTTGCTATAACACCCTCGTATGCGTGTGTTATCCATAACGTACATGGTTGTACATCGAAACTAGCATGCTAGTTGAAAAGGAGCCTCAAGCCGAAAACACCACATTAAAACACGATCATAAGCAGTTGAGAACGGTTGCATATAGAGCCGTTTCTCATCCATTTCGACACGTTTTTATAATATTTTTGTGTGGGTATCAACTACTACTACGCCATGTAGGCGTCGTTGTTTATATGTAAGGACGTCTTAGAGGATGATTTTTCCCCGAGTTAAGCTGACTTGAATTTTCAAGAAAGGATCTTGAAATTTCAAGATAAAAATTAAAAACCCAGATGGCTATAATATGCCACCATAGTTACGTACTGAATGGGCAAAACGATCATTTTATATATATTTTTGTTGTGCGATTCTAATCATAAGGTTGAAGAAATATAAATGACTACATAGTTTATTTCTAGTTCACTTCTAAGATGTTGATATATTTTCAAAACAAACTTGAATGTTTTTGCTTCAGATTCGCCACAAATACATTAAAGCCATGGCTGCTAAAGAAAACCCTCAGATGACTCGACAGGAGATAAAAAAAAGCAACGAGGAGGTTTTGTCGAAAGCTCAACCTGGCGACTTGTTGCAGTTTGATCGCGGGGCCTACTGTCACTGGGCAGTTTATACAGGTAAATACACACCTGAACACAAGTTATACAGAGGGCTTGCGAAAGAAAAATCCTTCGAAAGGGAAAACATCTCTTTAAAGAGTTCACACCTCCATGTAGCACCACAATCTAGTTAAAACTAGCTGTAATGTTATCGTCCTCTAAGTCCTAGCTGTAATGTTATCGTCCTCTAAGTCCTCGTAAGGACTTAGAGGACGATAACATTACAGCTAGTTTTAACTAGATTGTGTAGCACCCCCGCTTATTTCTAGATCCGCCATTGAAATTATTTGTCGAACACCATTTAAATGCATTTATTATTCACGAGTGGGACTAGAACAAAATGAAAATATAAAAGTAAGGAATTTGTATTGTTCCTTAGGTCAATTAAATCATTTGAAGAACATTTCTATCTGATAGGTTTCTGATATAACTCAATTGAAGAGGATGGCACTGTGAAAAGAAAATCAATGAAAATGTGAAAAACTTTTTCCACGAGTGAGTAAATACATTTTCAAAATAACCAATGTGCTTTCTTCCTGGTGCATACAAGAAAAATATAATGGATAACAACTTCTTTATTGATTTATCACAACGTTTCTGTGCCAATGTGACGCTGAAGAAGGGGCAGAATTGGCCAAGAAACGTCGTGATTAATCAATAAAGAAGTTGTTATCCATAATATTGTCTTGTATTACCATTCCGACTTCTAAATGCCTTTGAAGAATTTCCTGGTACATATTTTCAAGGTGAAGGTCGCGTGATTCATTTGGCGGGAATCGACGGTGACATGGGTCAAATGTCACAAACCAATGCTCAAGTGAGAAAAGAAGATTTCTGGAGGGTCGCCAAGAACAGCCCAACAAGAATAAACAACGACAAAGACTCCAAACTACAGTAAGATTATGTTAAACATGTTTGCTGATTAACATAAACATTAACATTAAAATATCCTCCGGGAATGTTGAATATGTATTTTGAAGAATATATATTATTTCGATGATTTTTAGAAACCCTGACAGCTTAGAAATTACTTGAGACAAAACATTAATCCATTTGTTTTCGAGTATAAATAAAAATCAAGTTTGTGTTTCGTACTTAAGATATTTTAGAATGCCTCGAGAATTTATAATTTATAAATGATGCGGTACGCCCAAGCATGCACAAGGGAAACATATTATAACATCCTATTGGTACTCGCCTACCTGGAAGGATTGGTGTCTTAAAGAGACAGTCCTATCGGTTTTGTAGAAACAAAATTCAAGAGTACTTCCCTGTTAATACTTATGTATGATTATTACATGATCTTTTCATACTTATTTTCTTTATGTTAGAGATACTTATTTTCGTATATGTTAGAGAGGGCAAACATTTCGTTCTAGATTTAATAAATTGACAAAGAATGTTATGCAACACTTCATCCTCTTCAATTTCATTTCCATAAAAATACCCCATTAGGACTGTCCCTTAAAGGGGCAGTAGCAATTTTTTAGGGGGAATATAAGGGGATGTCAGGAAAATGAAAATAATTGGTTCTAATTGAAAGACAATGTATTTAAACTAAATGAAGCAGTAACAATTCAAATATATAACGCAAAGTTTAGCCATGCGATTCCTTTTTTCTTACACAAAATGAATTAAAGGTGTTCACACAAAATGGCCGCCAATGGATTTTATGTGAATCTTCATACTTTTTCCTCTGACTATGGATGATTGGCTAGTGTAATGAGATTTTTGACACTGTCAAAATAGTACATTTAGCATTAACTTACAATTATCAGGGAAATATTTAAAATATAAAATTATCAAAAAACGTGCTACTGCCCCTATAAAAGCAATGTTTCTAAGACCTTTATATATTACAGGCCACTGAAGAGTGAAGACATCGTAAAACGAGCACGGTCCAATCTAGGCCAAACCGGATATAGCATTGCCTTTTTCAACTGCGAACACTTCTGTTCCTGGTGTCGATATGGAAAAATTCAAAGCGACCAGGTAATGTAATAGGGATTTTACGATTCTTCAGTCAATAGGAAATTAGATGTTGATAAACGATATAGTAGAACACGGATATAGCGAACACGGATATAGCGAACACTCGGATATAGCGAACACATTTTCAGGTCCCGTCTCTATATAATATCATTAAAATTATATGCGAAAACGAACACCGGATATAGCGAACTAAATTCTTATATTCTTATAATTGTATAAGGTAGCTTCAGTCAGTGTCCTGAACTAAGTTTCCAAAAGTACCACTTGAACAAATGGGGTTAAGTGATATAAAAAGCTGACATTCTCAGAGTTTGCTTTTGAATTCATGTTCTAAAGGCATTATAGTGCATGGCATTGGGATATTTTCATATTTTCCGAAACATTATTAGTTTGTGCGAAACCTTTTCTCCAAAGGGGGATCATTCCGTTACTCAAAGTAATTATATTCATGTTGGGCATTAACCCTTGGAAGAAGATATATTTTATGCTTAATATGGGGAAAAATTGAAGAAAATTAAAAGTTCTTGGTTTTTTTGCAGGTTGACAACTTTGTTGAGACAGGTGCAAAACTCTTTGGACCCAGTGGAATTTATTTGACAAAAGCGTACGACTTTTTGAAGAAACTCTCTGTAGTTGGGACAGAACATAGCAAAACTGACGATATCTGACGAGATTTTTCGAGAGTGGATGAGATCAACGCGCGTGAGACTGAATTCTCACGAGATCTCAGTAGTCAGGGGATGTTTACCAAGGAGAATGTTCTAAGTGTACAGCATCACTCGGTGATATTTAAAATTTCAAGACACCGAAATTATGAATATTTTCTAGGTGATGGGGAAATGGTGACTATTTATTTGATTGTTATGTTTCTGTGCTTCATGATTGGCTGGTGATGTTATGCCTCTGTGTGTGCATGTTTGCACGTCACATTATTGAAAGTGCTAATCTCTGAGATGATGAAATAAATATTATGTTGTTCTCTTCCCGTGTCATGTCACCGTCATTCTCAAGTCTTTTAAGTCTTAAAGGGGCAGTAGCACGTTTTAACAATTTTATATTTTCAATTACTCACTGGTAAGTGTATGTTAATGCTACATGCATTATTTTGACAGTGGCAAAAATATCATTACACAAACCAATCATCAATAGTCATAGAACAAATTATTAAGATTCACGTGAAGTCCATTGGCGGCCATTTTTGTGTGAACACCTTTAATTTGTTTTGTTTTTTGTAAGAAAAGGGAATCGCATGGCTTAACTTTACACTAAATATTTGATTTATTACTGCTTCATTTCGTTTAAATAAGTTGTCTTGAAATTGTAACCATTTAATTTCATTTTCCTGACATCACCTTATATTCCCCTCAAAACCATCTTCCTACGCAAAACCTAAAACGCGAAAATGACAGTTCGGAAACTGGCGTTTTAGGCTCTGCGTAGGAAGATGCCTAAAAACGTGCTACTGCCCCTTTATAGTGTCATATAAAAACTGACTCGTTACTCGTATCACATTATTTTTTGGGGGTCGGGTCTCATGACGAAGACAAAGGAAATTCTATGGATGGTCATCTTTATTTTCACAGTAGCGACGTTTCTGTGTAGAGCCTTATACCGTTTTCGAACAAGGTGAAAATGAGGGGTACAGCATAACATAAAAATAGAAACATAAGTACAACAGGATCAACACTCACAATATGATCATCCATAGAATAACCTTATACCATCCACTTCTACAATGACACTCAAACAGTTCAGGTCTCAAGACCTTTCACTTTTTGATAGTTTCTGTCGGTGTCGTACCTGGAAAGCAACATTTGTTTTTACAGAAAAAACTTTTGAAGCTTCACCGAAGGTGTGTTTTAATGGATTAATAGAGAGAGAGAGATAAATAGTTTATTAATGTGTCACGCATAAAACTCAACATTTTGTAACATATTAAAACATATATATGAGTTAATGCCCAGCCATTTTGGCTTATGAGACACAGTTGTACAATGTAGAACAAGTTAAATGATAAATAAAATACATGTTAAGAGCAGTAAAAAATATGTTGGGTTATGCAGAAATGTGAACTACCTAACGAAATCGGCTGATTTTTTACTCTGTTGATATCGACTGACTTTTGCTCTCAATACTCACATGAGCAAGGCTCACTACTGACTGATGTCACGGAGAGAATATTGATTGCTACTCACTATACTAACTGATGATTCAGTGATTGACATTTTATATGGTAATATGTTGGAAAGAAAATATATTTTTCAAATGACGGATATCCTTTGACTCTAGGTAAAAACAAGAAAGGGATGTCTCTGCTTCATATAATTGATTGATTGAATGGAAGCACTATTTCTTAGATTATAGTTACCCAGTAACTGTCGATTACACGGCTGCTCTAATGTTTAATGATTGTTTCCGATCCTGATTACTGACTGCTGGAGTGAAAACTCACCCAGTGTCTTTTAACCACGGACTTTAGCAGAAAAGAGCTACTTTGGTCGTTTGGCAAATGTTCCAAGAGAAAACTGTATGTGTAACATATGTAATTCATCTGTTGTCGGAGATGAACTCCACTACCTGTTTGAATGTGAAATGCTAACATCATTCAGAAAACTACATCTACCTGCCTACATACAGCACATCAACTCTTTCAAAATAAAAAGACTATTCACTTCTTCTCAAACCAGTGACATAAACAAACTGGCTAAATATATCAATGTTATATTTCAGGTAACGAAAAAAATTTAATCCTTGCTACTGTCCATCTTGACTATATATATATATATATATTTATCATGTATGTTCTATGTTATTTTCTCATGTACCACCGATGGTGTTTTTTTCGGGAGTAAAAATTGACTGATTGATTGACAAGGTTCAAGGATTTTATTTACCCCAAAACACCATCAGTTGTACGTTAGCATCATCTTTACATAAAGGTAAATAATCTTTTTGCAAGATTTTGACTTATTTTCGGCCTTTCGCACCCATCTTAAGAGACTTCCTAATACAACAAATGTTGAGATTCTTAGTTTTCATGTTTGATAAAACTATATAAAAAGGAGTATTACAGGGAACTCAAATTAAGCAAATATTAACACATATTTCTTTGTCCAAAAGTTTTACTTATAACATCAATATTTTTACCTGTGTTGTTCCAATTATTTTCATGGTTATGTCTCCCGAGGTAAGCCTGGTGAGGTGAGGTGAGGTGAGGTGAGGTGGGATTGAATGCCACTTTCAATAGTATTTCACTTAAATCACGACTGCTGATATTATATAATGAGCCATTAAGAGTGGTATTCCCGCCGTTTTTCACAAGAGGCATCATATTCTCAATAATCTTTCTTGACTGCAATCAAAGTTAAATGTGCAATCAGCGACGCTGTTCATCATTTTGGCTACTGGATAATGACAAAGGCATAATATTTGAACCACCCTTTCCATGAGAGCAGCGTTGTCAATTGCTATAAGAAATCAAACGAATTGAGGTGCAATCTTTTCCGCCAGGGTAAACAGCCGGAACCCAATGATTTGGTCTAATAAGAACAGAGGCTCGATCAACATTGCATGACTTGATCTGCTTCTTTGGGGAGAGAATGTAGTATGGGAGAGTTCAAATTAACGCACTTTTCTTTCATGAGTCCTAAAACGCTTTTCCAAATGTTTAAAGGGGCAGTAGCACGTTTTTTGATAATTTTATATCTTGAAATTTTCACTGATAATTGTATATTAATGATAAATGTATTATTTTGATAGTGTCAAAAATGTCATAACACAAACCAATTATCCATAGTCAGAGGACAAAGTATGAAGATTTACCTAAAATCCATGGGCGGCCATTTTGTGTGAACACCTTTAATTCATTTTGTGCAAGAAAAAGGAACCGCATGGCTAAACTTTACATTATACATTTGAATTATTACTGCTCCATTTAGTTTAAATGCATTGTCTTTCAATTGGAACCATTAATTTTCATTTTCCTGACATCACCTTATATTCCCCCTAAAAACGTGCTACTGCCCCTTTAAAGCTATAACCTTTTACATCGATTTAATGTATAAAAATAATGCAGTGTAGAAATTTAATTAATACTAGTTTATGCCGACATACAACATTTCCACGTATCATTATTGAAGAAGACCATAAAACATGTTTGGTTCCCCTGTATCGTCTAGTTAAAGGAATAAAATTGTGTGCTTTGAAGGCGCGTCTATAAAGTAAATGAAGAGGCTAATGTTCTAATTCAAATGAAGTTTTGTTGCTATTTGTAGACATGATGTTACTCTTCAGTTACTCGTGGATTGATTTATTTGTGATGGCGTTTCCGTTACTCTGTTGCTCAGATGAGAGGTCTCACGTCAGAAATAACACGCAAACAAAACTATAAAGAAGAAGAAGAAGAAGAAGAAGAAGAAGAAGAAGAAGAAGAAGAAGATTAGTTTATTAAAGTGTCACACTTTGCAAGTATACATTACATAACATAAAATATCACAGAAGAGTAAAAAGGCAAAGTCCAGCCCACATAGGCTTATGAGACACCATTTATATATATACATATATATATATAAATATATTATTTTCAAGAATATTATTTGAAGAGGCTTGTAAAGCTGAAAGCGCTAGCCATTAAAATTAATGGATCATTGCTTCTAACTTCGAACTTTTTTTATATATATACATATATATATATAATGAGACAAAAATATAAATAATGCGTACAAAACTGGTTCCAAATCATTTACTCATACAAAGGGTCTTACAACATGTATCTCAAAAGAAAACAGACCAACTTTATATCTAATCTTTCAAATATCCCTGCTTGATGTTTCCTATAACTCTTATTTTGAGAGTCGTTCAGTTCCTGAATGATTGAATGCATGAATTGCTTTTTATCATGAATATAACAAAAAGTGACATAAAGAAAATAGGCACATTTCAATAATGAAATAATAATGAATGAAGTTGATAATGGGAGCATACATAGATATGTTTTAGTAGTTACATATATAACTTTCACTGAAGTGTTTTATGCTTTATATATGTTATTGTGATATACATTTACTAAAGATGGATATTTGTTTTGAAGAAATTATCTTACATTGCTAAGAAATAGACAAAACAAAATTGGGTGAGCCTTGTCACCGGTTGAAGTTTTAACAGAGTGTAGCCTACAACAGCTTTATTCTCTACAAACGGTTAACCAAAGATTGAAAGTTGGGATCTAAGTAAACGAGATAAATTACAGCTATCTGTCCTCGAAATCATTTTCAATTTTAACGAAATATACACGTCCACGGCGACTTACGATCAGTCTATATCACGTGAGGGCGCTGTTATTCTCCGGAAATCTATTTCTGGAAACTGGTTTTTCGCATGACGCAGTCATATTCTAAACATAGCTTGACCTTAGAACGTACAACCGAGCTAAAGGTTCTCTCATTTTATACACAATTTTACAAACTGTTCTACATTCTAAAGGACTTTTATACGGTATATTATTAGGTAAGTACTCCTCGTTTCTATTCATTTACATATCAATACATGTAAATTGTAGTAGATATACTTTATAGCTTGAGTTTATTCGACACGTTTACAATAAGCTTTGTTCATTTCCGTGTTTAGATTTGTGTGTGGTTTATTCAACAAACATGATGAAAATTTACTATTATTCATATATTTTCAGTGTGCGTTGGTTCATTGAAATGGAATGTTAATGTGTTTCATTTTTTTAGAAATGATATTGTCTATTTATGATCTTTTAAAGCGGTCGTGTATTGATAAAATGCACTCCTCGTGTGTTCGTCACATTGGCAAATGTCAAACTTTATCAATGGTGTACGTAATTTAATCGATATATACTGACTGTTGCTGAGAAGCATAATTTTAATACTATTCGGGAGCACAGGGACAATGTAAATGTTCAGAGACGCGATTCTGATCGAAAACCGGACAATTACGCACATCAAATACTCGAACGTATTGTTTTCGACACTTTTCTAAGACAGCTTTCTATTTATATCGATATACATAATGCGCGAACCGCCTCGACGACTCTACACGTAGTCTGTATAAGGATGCGCGGTATTATCGATATATCGGTATATGTTGCATTACAGAAACATCATGATTCGAATCGGTACACACTTCTGAAAATATCCAATATATCGAACGTTATAAAAATAATAATTTCCCATCTAAAACTGCAACTGTATACAGGTAATAAACATGATAATTGAAAAATATTATTTTCCAAACGACTGATAGCAACAGTCACTATCGTTCTTAACGCTCTTATTTAGACAATATAGCATGCGAAATCTTGAATTGAAAAGTACAAATATATTGCAATACGCTTTTCTGTAAGGCAATATATTGAAATGCAGAAATAAGGGATGATACCCATTCTTAGTCTTGTACATTTTTGCTTAAAACCGTGGCAATTTATATAAAAAAAACCCACACAAATCGATAATGAGTGAAGTAGAGCATAAGCAGTTGATCAGCAAATGGCTTTAATGTCACTCAAACCTGTAAAGTCGTCATTTTAAGTGAATAACATTCTGGTAACAGGTGGCCTCCTTTTATTGTTCATTGTGTAATGGTTGGTTAGATAAGATCGCAACGGATTATACAAAAGAGATATTTTCGTTTAATAATGATATTCAAATTTCGTTTTGGTGGTCCCATTTATTAAGCTTTTACTTTTTAATGTCTCAAAAAAACCAACAAGTACAAATACATGATATCAATTAATAGTATCGATAACAATCCAGTTCATAACATTTTGTGTAGGACATTTGACACGTAAGGTCTAAATATACTTGGAAAATCCTTATGTATTGATTTTTTGCAGTCTAAGTAAACCTAGCCTCAATATGACCCGTTTCACTTCTATACTGAGTCTAGAAAAGCCTAGTAGAGGGTCGCGTCAGCCCACGTATCGAATTGACCAATCATAACTCATCTTACCAAGCCACACTAGTCTGCCTTCGCACGTATAACGTTGGAGGGTCATAGGTCGCAGAAAGGTCGGCTGACGCGACTCTCTACTAGACCTTTCTAGACTCATTATAGGAGTGAAAGGATAATATTGAGGCTAGGTTTACTTAGACTGTGATTTTTTGTGATACAATACTTTCTTCCTGATACATGTCGACAATGTGTTTACCATTTTATCGCAGAATGAAGTAAATATAGCCCAAGATGTCAACTGTACAAGAGCACAATGAAAAGGTCTATTTGGACCTTGAAGTTGGAGACCTAGTTGAGTTCAACCGAGGGTTGTATTCTCATTGGGCAGTCTTTATCGGTACGTTTACTATATTTTAGTGGTAAACAATAAATTATAAAACTATAAACTATTAATTTAATATAGCGCTAATTTTGATAACTATCTTCAATAGCGCTGTACATGACAGTTGCTCAAGGCGCTTACCATGATTTTCCCCCCTGGTCAATGGCATTCTTTCACCTTCTGATCATTTTTCCACTTCAACTCGCTGGGGAGTATTCAACCGGCATCCATATGTGGCGCTCAGGTTAGGGACCATTCTATGCCTCACAGGGTACCAATTAACAGCTGGGTAAACTGAGATACATAGTCACAGCTAGCAGTTTGTCCAAAAATAAGTAACAGTTTATGATAAATCCTTGAAAATTAATTTAACTTTTTGTGAATTTTCAAAATTAAAGCAATTATATCATTTATATAACATGCAAAGAAGAATAATTCTACCATAACATTTGTATTTCAGACGAAAATATCTGTGATTTTTGCTTTCTCTTCATTCTATTTTTTTTATCTTCAGGCATTCAATGTCTCCCTCTTTACATGCCATCTATCTTTGATTGAATTTCTCTTGTTTTCTCTCACTTCTTATTAAGTTCGGACGATTCGTTCAGTTATATCCATTGCCGCTTATACAATAAATAAAGATAGATATTTTGTAGATAATTTGATAGATGTATTAGATAAAAAGATTGATCAATGGTTGGATGGATGGTTGAATGGAGATTATATGAGATGTTTATATGAGTTTTATTTTTAGTTGTATAAACATAATTTTCATGTTTAAGAAGAACGATTGGTTGGTTGGTCCTACTTAATATATGATTGATTGATTGATTGATTCTACAAACTATATAATTGTTTCATCCTGTCTCAGGGTACGAACGTTACGCTGACTCCAAATCAAATCATTGTCTCGTTGAAATTTTATGGAGAAGGTGGCGAGAAAATGTCTTAATTGGCTATATCAGGCCGCGCGAGCGAATTTAGCTTCTGAGCCCAGGGTACAGATTAGTGGAGTTAGCGTAACGTTCGCTGATGTAATTGTTTGATTGATTCTACTTGTTGATTGGTTGATTGATTCTACTTTTTGATTGATTGATTGATTCTACTTGTTGATTCTATTTGATTGATTCATATTGATTGATTCTATTTGATTGACTGATTGATTCTACTAGATATATGATTGTACCTGCAGGAGGGGGAGAAGTGATTCACCTGGCGGGGGAGGAGGACGATGGTTTGGGGAACGTACAGAGCAAACACGTGTTTACAATCAGTGGGAAGACCTTCAACAAGGCTATTGTACGCGTCGACAACTTCTGGGACGTTGTGGGCAACGATAAAGTACTAAAAAACAATAAAGATCACAAGCAATTAAAGTGAGTGCACTAAAAAGAGCTAATGATAAAAATAAGAAAAACTAGGATTCGATCCTAGAACCTCAGTATCACCCCTTTGCGCTTTGAATGTCGATTGAGGAATCGTACTATGTTCATAACACTTTCATCCAATTTACCACGCATAGACCAAAACGCTCTGCCCTGAACACATCCTGTCTCAGGGTACGAATGTAACTCCACTAATCTGTACCCTGGGCTCAGAAGCTATATTCACTTGTGCGGCCCGACCTGGGATGTAGCCAATCAAATCATTTTCTCGCCACCTTCTCGATAACATTTCAACGAGAAAACGATTTGATTGGCCATATCCCAAGTCGGGCCGCGCGAGCGAATCTAGCTTCTGAGCCCAGGGTACAGATTATTGGAGTTAGCATAACGTTCGTACCCTGAGACAGGATGCCCTGAACAGTGCCATTGGAATCAATTACGTAAAGGCAGGGCACAGAGACGATAAACAATTTAGTCATTTCAAAAAGTGACACTCAGTATATGACAAGTCGAAAAATAAACGAACGCACAAATAATACTTCTTAAAGGTTATGTTTTTGCCTCAAGAAAATAGTGTGCTTATCATGGCCAGCTTTTCGAATTCCAAATCAGACAGGCAGACATTTCGATTACAACTGCAAGGAAAGGTATACGTCCTGTTTTCAAGAAGCAACAATATCTACAGTTAACTGTCTGTAACCGATTTTTTTAACTTATAATGGTGGTTTACTATGATATCCTAGATACCTTTTATGACCTCATTTTCTAATAGAAAAGATAGCCGACTTCACTAATTCTATTGGATGAAGGTCTTTTTCATGTTTTCATTGTTTTTAAAGTTTGATTAAAGTAATTTATTTCGTTTAAATTTTTCATGAGAGTTTTTTCATTGCGTTTTGAGTGTTATGTCATCAACCCCTTTCTTCATAATTTAGTCATATGAAAGCCTCAACAATTCTTTGAATTTGATCAAAATTTAATACCTACTGTTGTTAAATTTTATGTTTTACGAAATTACCTATTTTGTTTTTAGAAACATTGTAATATATACATTGACTTCAAATGGTTCCGCCTTTTATGTCCCTATAACAATCTATTCCAGAGCACACAAACCCGCGGATATAGTTCAAAGGGCGCTGTCCAAACTGGGTCGTGTAGGCTACAATCTAATATTCAGCAACTGTGAGCACTTCGCTACTTGGTGCAGATATGACATTGAGAGGAGCGACCAGGTAAATAGAATACAGTGGTGTGCCTTAACTCCAGCTGCAGACAGCGATTATCCGCTCCGTGACGTCACTAGTACGTAGACGAAGTAGTGATTAAATTGATGCCATTCGAAAAGAAAAAAAAACCGATATAAAGTAACGAATATTACTAACAGATTTGCAAAGTTTGAAAACTATTCAAGCAGAATTCACTTCATTGAAATTATTAATGCTTCTCTAAAATTAGATGAAATAATGTCAAATATGACATATTTATGGCCCACAACTCTATACTTATATACTTACGTATGTTGAGAATCAAATCTTTGGTAAAACAAACAGGTCAAATCTCATAGGAATCTAAACGAGTGGAGTAGATATCATTGTTTTTATCATGCGTCGTTTCCATGAGATTTGTCATACAATATGTACATAAAGTAATAGTTAATACCTTTCTGTAACGCTCAATGGAGATGATTTTATCTCATATTTTCTTGAATCAAAATGGAGCAATGGATAAGATAATAGCCCATACAATAACTCTTAAACCTGTTTGTATCAAACTTGCTTTTGCTAGGTAGATACCACATAATTTACTCGTTTCATAAGCGTTACCATGTCGTTTAGTATCCCTTATGATAATTCACTACAGTTTCTCTCTATAGGTGGACAATAACTATAAAACCTGTTTGTATCAAACTTGCTTTTGCTAGGTAGATAACACATCATTTACTCGTTTAATAAACGTTACCATGTCGTTTAGTATCCCTTATGATAATTCACAACATTTTCTCTCTATAGATGGACAATAACTATAAAACCTGTTTGTATCAAACTTGCTTTTGCTAGGTAGATAACACATCATTTACTCGTTTAATAAACGTTACCATGTCGTTTAGTATCCCTTATGATAATTCACAACATTTTCTCTCTATAGATGGACAATAACTATAAAACCTGTTTGTATCAAACTTGCTTTCGCTAGGTAGATAACACATCATTTACTCGTTAAATAAACGTTACCATGTCGTTTAGTATCCCTTATGATAATTCACAACATTTTCTCTCTATAGATGGACAATAACTATAAAACCTGTTTGTATCAAACTTGCTTTCGCTAGGTAGATAACACATCATTTACTCGTTTAATAAACGTTACCATGTCGTTTAGTATCCCTTATGATAATTCACAACATTTTCTCTCTATAGATGGACAATAACTATAAAACCTGTTTGTATCAAACCTGCTAGGTAGATAACACATCATTTACTCGTTGAATAAACGTTACCATGTCGTTTAGTATTCCTTGTGATAATTCACAACATTTTCTCTCTATAGGTGGACAATAACTATAAAACCTGTTTGTATCAAACTTGCTTTTGCTAGGTAGATACCACATAATTTACTCGTTGCGTAAACGTTACCATGTCGTTTAGTATTCCTTATGGTAATTCACAACATTTTCTCTCTATAGGTGGACAATAACTATAAAACCTGTTTGTATCAAACTTGCTTTTGCTAGGTAGATACCACATAATTTACTCGTTGCGTAAACGTTACCATGTCGTATAGTATACATGTACTCATTATACACCTTATAATTAACAACATTTTCTCTCTATAGGTGGACAGTTTCATGACTGGGGTCGCTGTAGGGGGAGCAGTAGCAGCTTCCGCTGCGGTGATAGCGTGGCTGGCTGGAGGGTCAAGTGAAAAGAAGAACAGAAAATCACCCTACTAACTACATGGATCACAGATAATTGAATGGACCTTTTGATTGATAATGTACCATTGCCCTCTTGGTAGATGGGCCATTAAATGACTTTAACCTATTATTGAATGCATGGATGGATTTGTAAGTGACGTCGATATTTTCCTGGATTGACCACTCAAATATTTTTTGGATCCATTGGTCATTAAATGGTCACTGGATAGACCACTGAATCCTTTTTGGATCTATCTGTCATAAAATGGCCCTCATGTTTACTGGCCCACTCAGGTGGTACTTTATAAATGTTGGCTACATTGGTCATGTAGTAATTGTTACATTTAAACTTGCTAGATGGACCACTTATTTGATATTGTACTATTGTCCCTTTGCATACTTTGGTCACTAAATGACTGAAACGTTATGCTTGATGAACCACTATATTCATACTTTACCATTGCCCATTTGGATTCATTTGTCATTTATGAATTCAACATCTTGCTTGATGATACAGTTAGTGGGTACTATGCTATCGTCTTTTGGATGCATTTGTCATTTATGAATTCAACATCTTGCTGGATGGTCCAATTAGTGGGTACTTTGCTATCGTCTTTTGGATGCATTTGTCATTTATGAATTCAACATCTTGCTGGATGGTCCAATTAGTGGGTACTTTGCTATCGTCTTTTGGATGCATTTGTCATTTATGAGTTCAACATCTTGCTGGATGGTCCAATTAGTGGGTACTTTGCTATCGTCTTTTGGATGCATTTTTGTTATTTATGAATTCAACATTTTGCTGGATGGTCCACTATGCTGTTGTCTTTGGGGTTGATGGGTCATTAAATGGCTTTTATACTTTGATGGATGGACCATGTAATTGATACATTCTCCTTATTCTTCTGGATGCTTGGTCCAAAATTACTGCAACATTTTCCTTTTATGGACCACTTAGTAGATACATGATTGCCTTTTTGGTGGATTGATTTGCTAAAAATATCTAACGCCTTAGTTGGATATTTAAAAGGGACAATAAGACCTCTTTTTTGTGTGAAACGTATTACAAAATTCCGACCATGAAGAATACTTATGACTTTTTTTCCATGACGTTGTATTTCATTCAATGTAATTAAAGCAAAATGGGAAGTTCCTCGCATTTTGGTTTCACTTAAAAGTGCCTTTTGTACTTTTGAAATTGTTGAAACAATTTGCGCTGTTCTGTACTCAAAGATACATGAACGTTTTTAACTTTTTTGATAGGGGAGGGGGAGAGGGGGTGTCATAAGATCAAGTTGTGATTATTTTCATTTTCCGAGCGAATCAGTATAAAACAAGATTTGTCATCTAAACATCTGTTCCGGAAACAAAATAACAATGAAGATATAGTATTTACTATATTGATACATTTAATCGCCACATTTAAAACAAAACGCCAAAGACGAATCATTGCGGCAAAATTACGCCACGTTAACAAGAATAAATGCTATATTTTCATTGGACATCATTTAACCCACTAAGTTATGACTTATGAGGATTTATGTCGTTTTTTGTCATGACCGTGCTCAAATGAAATGTATGCATATCCCTTCATTCCTTGGGGAATCAAAACTATAACGTTTGCTTCATGTGGTAGTAAAATCGTTTTTCTATTACTTTGATGTTAAAGGGGCAGTAGCAGGTTTTTAGGGGGAATATAAGGTGATGTCAGGAAAATGAAAATAATGGTTCCATTTGAAATTCAATGTTTAAAACCAAATGGAGCAGTAATAATTCAAATATATAACGAAAAGTTTAGCCATGCAATTCCTTTTTATTACACAAAATGAATTTACACAAAATGGCCGCCAATGGATTTTATGTGAATCTTCATATTTTGTCCTCTGACTATGGATGATTTGCTTGTGTAATGAGATTTTTGACACTATCAAAATAATACATTAGCATTAACTTACAATTATCAGTGAAAAATTAAAATTATCATAAAACGTGCTACTGCCCCTTTAACATCTCGAGAACAAGTTTGAGACAACAAGGTGAGTTTAGAGCATACCTATAATGACTATAGTATTCAATAATGACTATAAATTATATATTAAAGTTCTCGAGCACAAGGTAATAAAAGTTAAGCCTGTTTTGGCATTTCGATTAAATTTACCATAACATTGTGTCTGATGTTTTGAAATATTGTTTAGATTTAAGACATTATAGATTTCGGCAACTCTTTAATTCAAATTGTATAAAAAAAAATCGGTTTTGATTTAGAAAACCACTTACTCAAATTGAGGATGATTGCAATAGATGTTGTTTTAAGTTTATAAAAAAATTAACACAAAATATATATATTCTTACTAAAATTATATTTTTGTGTTAGGGTCTTGTGTTTTTTGTACTAGAAATGAAATATACAATAATGTCAATGATTATATTAGCATATATATTGCTATTAAAATTATATATTTGTTTGAATGTCTTGTGTTATTTGTTATGAGAAACAAGCTACAAAAATGTATAACCAAGGGAATCAAACCGTAGAACTGTGATCTAATAGACGGAATTAAGTCACTACTAACTAATTTAACCTTTTTATACATTTCCTTCTTACTTTTTACATTCTTTTTCTACTTTCACCTCCAAAACTTCATAACTTTCTCCATACAAGAATCTTTAACCACAACAACAGCTCCTTCATAACACTAACAATCCAGATTCAACATCCACCATGACGCACGATACCATTAAAATATTATCGTCAAATTGCCAAGGCCTGAATAACAAGCGTAAGCGTACAGACGTGTTTCGAAATCTTAAAAGCAAGAAAGCACATATTTATTGTATCCAAGACACTCATTTTACAAAGGAGTAGAAAATAAAATCAAAATTAACTGGGGATCAAAATACTGTTATTTTAGTTCTTATAAAAGCAATGCCAGAGGGACAGCTATACTGTTTAATAATAACTTTGATTTTGTCATTGAAGATTCCAAATGTGACGAAAATGGAAATTACGTAGCGTTGAAAATAAGCATTATGAATAAGACATTAACTTTGATAACAATATACGGGCCAAACACTGATGATCCAGACTTTTACCTCAAAATTATATCAATCATTAATGAAATGCAGTCAGATAGTTTTTCAATATGCGGAGATTGGAACTTTGTACAAAATCCCAAACTAGATTATTTTAATTATAAAAATATTAATAATGCGAAAGCGAGAGAAACCTGGTTAGATTTTATGGAAGAAAATGATTTAATAGACCCTTGGAGAGAACAAAATTTAGAGAGCCAAAGATATACTTGGAGACAAAAAAAAGCCTATGAAACAAGCAAGACTTGATTACTTTATCACATCAAAAAACCTCGAAAGTTCAGTTCAGGATACTGCTATTGAGGCAGCATATAGATCTGATCACTCAATAATTTGGATTGAATTGAAAATAAGTAATATAGAAAGAGGAAGAAGCTACTGGAAATTCAATAATTCTTTACTTCATGATAAGACATATGTAGATGAAATAAAAGATATAATAAATGAAACGAGAGAACAATATAAATCATACATAGATGAAACAGGAAAATATGTTTTCAAAATAAATGATCAATTATACTTTGAAACTCTCTTATTAATGATTCGAGGGCATACCATAAAATATTCATCATATAAGAAAAAGGAAAAGCGTAAAGTAAAAGAGACGCTTGAAAAAGATATAGATAACCTGGAAAAAGAAATAGATTCATTGATGGATATAAGTCTAAAAACAATACTACAAAACAAATTAAAGGAATCTAATAAAGAATTAGAGACTATTAATAAAAGCGAAATAGACGGTATACTGTTACGATCTAAAGCAAAATGGAAATAAGAAGGTGAGAAACCAACCAAGTTTTTTCTATCATTAGAAAATAGAATTTTTTTGAATAAGGCAATATATAAACTAGAAAATAATCAAAATGAAATAGTAACCAAAAAGGAAGATTTGATTCATGAAACTAGATCGTTTTATCATAACCTATACCAAGCAAAACCATGCGAAAACGTTAACCTTTCAGAATTATTTAAAGACACTGAAGTCCCAAAACTGTCTAAAGAGCAAAAGGATAATTTAGAAGGTCCATTGAAATATGAAGAAGTATTATGTAGCCTTAAACAAATTAAAAATGAAAAAAGCTTTCCGGATTTACTGTTGAGTTCTTTAAATTTTTTTGGTCAAACATCCATGAATACCTGATAAGGTCTTTAAATTTAGCTTATGAAAAGGGAGAATTATCATTAACCCAAAAACAAGGTGTTATAACTTGTTTTCCCAAAAAAGGTAAACCAAAACACTTGCTCCAGAATTGGAGACTTATTTCGTTGCTCAACGTTACATATAAAATTGGATCATCAACTATAGCAAATAGGATAAAAGCTGTCTTACCTTCTGTAATAAACGAAGACCAAAAAGGATTTATGTCCAAAAGATATATTGGAGAATGTACTCGCTTAATATATGATATCATTGACTATACTGATTCTATGCAAATTCCAGGTATTCTTCTTCTTATTGATTTTGAGAAAGCATTCGATTCCGTTGACTGGAACTTCATTCAAAAGGTTCTGGAATTTTTCAATTTTGGGTCATCTCTTACGAGATGGATAAACACGTTTTTTAATAACATTCAATCATGTGTTGTAGTAAACGGTTTCCTCTCAAATTATTTTGATATATCCAGAGGATGTAGACAAGGAGATCCTATATCTCCATATATATTTCTATTATGCGCTGAAGTCCTGGCAATAATGATAAGAACTAATCCAAAGATTAAAGGTATAACCATTGGAGATACTGAATATCTTATTTCTCAATACGCTGATGATACCTCACTTATCTTAGATGGTACTGAAAAATGCTTAAAGGCGACTTTAGAAACACTGAAACACTATGCCTCATTTTCAGGATTAAAAATAAATGTAAAAAAACCCACAGGTATTATGGATAGGCGCTGCGAAAAACTCAAAAAGAAAACTTTGTCCAAACTGGAATTTAGACTGGAAGAATGACTCCTTTACACTACTCGGAATCATATTTACCCACAATGTAGCAGAAATGGTAGAACGCAACTATAAAGATATACTCAAAACCTTTAAGATGTCTATGAACCAGTGGATGGCTAGAGACATAACTCCACTAGGTCGCAATACCATTCTTAAAAGTTTACTTTTACCACAAATTAAACCATTTATTTGCAACTTTACCAAACCCAAGCGATCAAATGATAAGAGAAATTGAACAACTCTGCTACAAGTTTATATGGAAAAACAAACCCGACAAAGTTAATCGTGACACTATTACTAACAACTATGAACAAGGCGGAATAAGGCTTCCAGATATAAGAAGTCTCATTCAATCACAAACAATTTCATGGATGAAAAGATTAAACAACTCTGATTCAAAAACAAAGACGCTGCTACAAACAAGCATTAAAGGTAATATAGACAGCCTTATAATAACATGTGAAACACACATAACCGAATCTGTAATAACAACCCGAACAAATCACT
Organism: Steromphala cineraria; assembly: GCA_916613615.1. Taxonomy (NCBI): domain Eukaryota; kingdom Metazoa; phylum Mollusca; class Gastropoda; order Trochida; family Trochidae; genus Steromphala; species Steromphala cineraria. Next base: position 23,584,874 of record OU744735.1, on the reverse strand, counting down.
TTTGGAGAGACACATTAACATCGTGGGGCAAATTTATTAAAGTTCATATAACCACAAACATATTTCACTATTTTCTTTGAATTATATTAAAGTCTGATTACAATATTGTATAGTGCGCCAAAGGTCGCTAATAAAATATGTTCAGTTTGGTAATGAAAGCCGTTTTTGAATGCCGCTTATGATGGACCGCTTAGACCTATCTGGCCACAAACCAGTGAATGCATGACTGCCCGTCACTGGTTACACCCCCTTTTTGTGACGTCATAAGCAGAAGTAGTCTCGTTATATCTATAATCTATCATAACAATACCACAGAAAAAAACCCCAAAAAATAAACGATTTTCAGAAAATGTTTTCCAACCAGTTAGATAAATCAGTTTACGATGTAACACTAATAAGACTTTGGTGTAAAAAAGATATCCACATCAATCAATCAACAATTATTTAGGCAGTATTCCAGTTCAAATAATGATACGTTAATCTGTGTAGTCTGTTTATTACGTCACACACGCGCGAGTTTTATGGCCCCTGACCCAGGTGGGGTTTCACAGCCGATAATTACGCTGTCTCAATGAAAGGCTAATTAAAGGTGTTTACTGGACAAATTAACAAACGGTTATGGTCCGGGAAGCCTAAATTGACTACTCGACAAGCTCCGATGAGCGTAGGCGTCCGAGTACATGGTCACCTTTGTAACGGCTGAGTGCACCCAATAAACATCTCTAACAAATAACAAATAAGACAGGATTATGTACACAGTTGTTTAATTAAACACTTCTCATGTCGGAATCTATAATTCAGATTTCTGTCACAGTTATTTTTAATATAATATCACTTTTATCTTTATATGTAACACATCTTGTTCACAAAATTATATACAAAATATTTATAAATATACAATGCTACTGTTGTTCTTCTGAGTTGTGTACGTGTGATCTTGGTACTACTTTCCTAAAGTAAAGAATTTCTTCATTGATAGGTGATTGTCTGGGTGAAGAGTGATTTTGTGCCTTTTACTGTTGTTAGATTGGAGTTTGTATTTATTGTTTATTGAAATTAGTGACGTGAGTACTCCATCAGAATTCAGAACTTCCATAGGTATACATGTTTTTCTGTCATTCACAATACCCAGTTTCCGAATTTCTCTCCAAAAGTCCCTGTCAGAGTGTTCATTAAAAAAGGGATGTTGAAGATTCCTGTTTATCAAGTTGGAATCGCCGTTTGTATTTCTTGTGCAGTTTGTCAAATATGTTTCGTTTAGTTTGGAATTCTTGTCTTAAAGTTTTTTTGCCTGCAGAATCCCAGTAAGGTTTAGTGTGACATTTATGTTTCTTTCCATGTTCATTTCCATTGTACCTCGTGAACCCACCTCACTGGAGAGTTGCAAATTAAATATAAACTCACGAGCAAAAGAAAGTATAACACTCAGTTGTATTTATCATATGTAAAATTTTCAAAGTCAGATATCTCGAGTTTTTGACGTCGTTTTCCAAAAATGACTTGTTTGGAAAATTAGTCCAAAACATTAAATAAATAAAAGAATACCTCTACGCGTTTTTTTAAATTTAAAAAAAAAAATTAAAAATTCAATATTAAAATTTCCCTAAATTTATTTTGACAATACACAACTTTTCATCGACATATAACACATACTCTGTGTGAAAATCAATAAATGTTCATCGTCATGCACACATTTACAACATTTTGAACATGGTAGGGGTCATGTTGGTGTAAATTTCATTTCTTACCCTAGTCTACTTTAAATGATGACATTTAAGTGAAAATATAAAACAGTCACCAATAAAGCCATTCAAACTACAGCCGAAAGGTGTTATTGTCTGCTTCCATAATCAAATGCATCTTATTTCTTTAAAATATTGAATTAATGGAAAACAAGTGAGTGTTATACTTTCTTTTGCTCGTTAGTTTAGATGCGTTGCTGTTTTCTTTATCAAATACATCTTCTCACTTCCAAAACATGTTTTCTCAATAAAATACCTTTTCTCAAATTCTCTCTTGATTAATAAGTTGTTCTCTTTATTAAATACATCTTCTCAATTCCAAAACATGTTTTCTCAATAAAATACTTTTTCTCAAACATGTTTTCTTAGTAAACTGCTTCAACTCAATTACTGGCTTAATTACTCCCGCTGTTTTGATAAGCAAGGTTTAGGATTAGGCTTGGCGGTACTTTGTCTCTCACTGAAAATTATGCTTCGTGGTACATCCGAAATTAAGGTTTTAGGCGTCCGAGTCCGACACCTAACAAACATCCAGCCCAGTTTTAATTTTTTTGAAAAATCTTTGAACGAAAATCGAGAAGTGGTAAAGTCGAGGTTAGTTGATGTTTAACAAAAAAGGTCAAAACGCTAAAAACGCCGACGATGTCTTGTCGCAACCCATTTGGCAAAATGAAAATGTCAAGATAGGTTGAAGACCTATCAATTATAAACATTACTCCTGTAAAGGGATCACTTACATAAACGACATCATTGATAGCCATGGTAATTTCCTATCCATGGAACAATTAAGAATTACTTTTGGCTGCCAGACAAATTTCCTTGATTACCAAGGGATAATAGAAGCTATAAAATATTACTGCAAGTCAATAAACGTTCATATTGAAAAGAAAATACCACTGCCAATTTACCCTTCTTTTTACAAAATATAACTGGCGATCCAAAAGGCTGTAGAGATATATATGACATACTCATAAACAGAAAAGGCACAAAAACTCTCAAATACCGAGATAAATGGCAAAAAGATCTAAATGAATTTATTAACGAAAATACATGGGAAACCATAGAAAGATTAACATTTAAATCCTACAATAGTGCTAAACATTCATGGCTCCAATATAGTATATTGCATAGATTTCTTCCAACAAATGAGCTTCTAACAAAAATGAGATACAAAGAATCAAACAAATGCACATTTTGCAAAACAGAGAACGAGTCAATTCTACATATATTTTATGATTGTAAGTTTACAAAAACTATATGGAAAAAATTGGAAGAATGGATACTTGAAAAAACAGGAATCTATATCATATTTTCTAAAAAGAATATCATCTTAGGATATACCGAAAAACGAAACTATGTCCTGAATTTGCTGATAACCATTGTTAAATACAATATATTTAAAATGAAACAACAGGAGAAAATCCCCAACTTTAAACATGTACAAGAGGAAATTAAAACAGCATATTTTGTTGACCGATTTAACGCCTACATAAATTATAAATATGACAGCTTTATGAATTTCTGGTCAATTTGTCATTATCTAGTCTGAATTATTAGATCAGTTTTTAATATTAACTATTTACTACCTAATGTCAGATTGAACTTTGAATATTTAATTGTCTATACATCAAATCTTGTGTACGTTGTTAAATTATTACTTGTATATACGTGTTACAAGTTTGTTATGTATGGAATTGTTATTCTTACATGTCCTTTTTCTGTATGGAGTTTTGAAAAAAAAAACCTTAAAAAAACAAAAATAACTAATTTAACCTCAGCCAGTGTCTTAGGATAGTGCTTTCAACGTTTTTATGTAAACGCTTTGGAACCTTCAAGAAAAACTCCAATCCACAGGAAATTGAGAAAAATCAATAATCAATCACAAATACGATGTAGATAAAATATATCCTCGTGATGAACATGCACCTAAATCTGCATATATTTCAAAATATGCTATTGATCATAAAACTTAAAAAAAATCGTTCTACCATGATCATAACACAAAGAACATTGAAAGCTTCTCTTTGGTACATCAGACAGGATCAATTTCGATACAAGCTAATACATGTTTTGGAAGCCTGCTTATGACAGTTATGTCCTTTACTTATTAATTCCCTTTGGCCCTCTTCCTTGTTCCAGTGTAAATACAAACTACAGTAGAACATGGATACAACGAACTCCAAGGGACCAAAGAGTTTAGTTCCTATAACCGGTGTTCGCTATACGCATATAACTTAATGATATTATATAGGGACGGGACTTGAAAATTTGTTCGCTATATCCGTGTTCTACTGTATATCCATTGTCTTATTATTGGAATTCAAGTTCCATGCTTACCCACTTTGTGCATGTGAATGCCAAGGATTCATTCACAACAGGTTTCATAACAAAAAACGGGATGTTCTGCAAGTTCCCAGCGATAGTAACATGCCACGTGCTCACCTTATTTGCATAAAGACTATATTGGATTTGTTGTTGGAACTTTGTCGGATAGCTGTTTTCCTAAAAAGTTCTCCTGTAAATCCCTTTTTAAAAATATTCTGAAATCAAAGATATAGATTACAAGACTGGTAGTCATGATTTAAAGGGGCAGTAGCACGTTTTTTTTATAATTTTATATTTTAAAATTTTCACTGATAATTGTAAATAAATGCTAAATGTATTATTTTGACAGTGACAAAAATCTCATTACACAAACTAATCATCCATAGTCAGAGGACAAAGTATGAAGATTTACATAAAATCCACTGGCGGCCATTTTGTGTGAACACCTTTAATTCATTTTGTGTAAGAAAAAGGAATCGCATGGCTTAACTTTTTGTTATATATTTGAACTATTACTGCTCCATTTAGTTTAAAAACATTGTCTTTCAATTGGAACGATTAATTTTCATTTTCCTGACATCACCTTATATTCCCCCTAAAAACGTTCTGTTATCATTTCACTTTTGAAAATGGGAGTCGAAGTTTTGTTTACGTCCGCCATCTTGGATTTTCGCGAATACTTTTGACTGTAGAGTCGGGGTGGCAAATACCGTACACTTTTGGACGCCACTTGACCCAGAGTTAGTCTCCTCGCGCTCACAGCAATCTACTGTATGTCAAATTGAAGCTTATCCAATCAGCTTGCGCGTTACACAAACCGTTTTCTCATTCCAGTTTCGGTTTATTACACAACAAAAAAACAAGCATGAGAAGAGCAACCTTCTAATATCGTACAAAGGCGCCTAATATCGTACATCAAGGCTTCAAATATCGTACAGGGAATGTAATACCGTACACTGTTTGTGGAGCGTGCCTTAACATAGCAAACATTGAAATAAATATCAACGGTTGCCATACGTTTTACATATATTTGATAAATCTTAATCTTGTTCTTTGTTATTATGTTGGGTTATTACAGTCGTGATATATTTTGATGACTATTAAAGGGAGGCTGATCGGATCTCAGCAAAACCTTAAGATTGAGTAAACGCCGGGACGGGCTCTTTGACTTTGTTATTGTTTTGCAGTTGCATGCTGGGAAAATTTTCGACTGGTTATACGACTACAATGCGCTGGAATTAAACGCCCTTCTGCTCAACGGATCATGGAAAACTATAGGGAATAAACGCATATTTACCACTATGGGTTTGAAAACAGCGGTAATAAATACCTGTATCAAGAAAGAAGCTGTATTAATTCACAGTGTAACAAATGATGGGTCAGACGAAATCTTATGGGATAATTTTATAACTCATTTTCATAAAGATAAAATATATTTCTAAACGAAAAGTTTTCGGGGTAGGATTTATTACTCAGAGACAGAGACCATAGCAAAATTGAGAAGAAAGAGTTAAAATGCTTTCAATGAAACAATGGTAAAATAAACATAGTACCAGGTTAATTTACATCGGTACCTGGTACAATATAAAACATGTTCAGTGAAAGAAAACAACGAACCTGCTTAGTTTGAGAGCGAGCGCCTCCAGCAGGGCTAATAACGAACCTGCTCAGATGATCCATGTATATGATCTATGTTAATAATGTATAATTTTACAGTTTGGGAGTGTGTCCGGAGGAAAAGCTTTCATTCATTAAAATTTTCATTGGTCATATTTCTATAGTTCTACAACTTCATTGGTTCATTAAACTAGACATTGTGCCCGAGAAAGAAATAACATAACATTTAATGACACAATAATAAGCGGTGATTGTGTATATTTCTTGTCCACTAAGCCAGACACGACGGCGCCATCAAGCAATGGCCCGGCAGTTATATGACCTGTTACGACACATGACTAGACTTACTGGACGTCAATAAACTGACACCTCACACCTGTTATCTGTAACATCCGGCTTTTTGATACACAACTTCAAATAGCAGATTCCTCGTCGTCTTCAAGGCACTTTTTAATGTGTATTAGATGTAACTGCAGACTATTAAATTAAAACTTCTTTGAGAGGCATTTTAGAAATTGGAATGACAAAGACGTTGTCATCCATATATTCCTCTGCATTATTGTTAAATTTATTATACAAATTTAAAACAATGTTATTTAAGAACGAAAAATGATAGATAAAAATTATAAGATGAGAACATTGCTTTTTTTGTAAACCCCATTACCAATCACTCAGTTACATGATTTCACTGAATAATGAGACAAACATGTTTATCTACATTGCATATTTAGGCAATAAGCAAACATTAATATCATACTTCACTCTTTTATTGGATATTTTATCTTCTTAAACTGTGAGAAATAATATGTTCTTTTTAGAAGATTTAGGGAAAAAACTAGTCATGATTTAATCATATTTTTTTCGTGAAAAAAAAGGTAATGAATGGATTGATCAAAAGTTCAAAACTTATTTTAAAAAACCGTTCAAGTATAATTATTTTTGAATAAATGTAACAGGAAGGGTGAAAGGGGCATATTTTTGTTCATATTTTGTTATATGATTGTTAAATTACATACCTTTTCATACTTAGAACGAAGTTATCATATTTATAAAATGAAGAATAATATCGCCATGATGATGATGATGATTTTATTATTATTATCGCGTCTAAATTATCCTGCCTCAACGGTGATAGGGGAAAAAGTCACAGTCCTTCATTCACTTCAACTACCTAAAACAATTGACTTAAAAGCTCTGTCATGAAAGCATTCTTGTATTTCTATATAAACTTCCTTTTCTTGTGAGATCACCATCCATCAACTGTAACATAACTGTTGTATCCCGGAGCGCTATCAACATTTAAACCACTAAAAGCTCCAAAGACAACATAAGATAAGTCATAGCATGTGGCCTATCATCAGTCAACTTAATTTCAACACACAGAACTTATTTGAAACACCAAATATTTCAATAAGCATTACTATCATAAAATATTGTGATTTTTCCCTAGGCAAATTCGTGACTTTTTTCCGATTACCGTGTCAGATGCGGTCACGGATTTCAAAACGATGTACACTATTTTCAACAAAGCAGATAGAAATCATTCCTTTATTTGAAAGGGTTTGTTAAAAGACCTGTACTTAGAACGAGGATTAAAACGTTGTTCTCATATCATTAAGGCTTAACTTGTATGGAAATGATATATTTCGAAAAAAAAAGATTGACAAAATGATAAAAAGTTTAGCCACGCGTTCATGCTTTAGCGAAGTAAACCTACTAACGTTACAAAGAAAGTACTATTTCAAAACAAAGACGTTGTATTTATCATATATGGTGAAAAGTAGCACATAGACGGAACTTAAATGCAAAAACATTCTAAAATAACATACATAAAAAGTTTCACTCTCTACGTTTATCCTCTTTGTAATAAATCATTTTATTAAAATGTAGCCTAACTGGCCATTGAGAATAAAGCTGAGTGTGTTACGACGAAGCTTTGACTATGCTAAAGGCTTTATTGAATAATAGTGCTTTCGTTAGAATTTTATGATATTGGGGTAAAAATCATATTTTTTTATGGGGCGATCGCACTTAGGTTACGAAACCCGAGGTAACACCAAGGTTACGAAATCATCTACAGCTGCCGGGCGGTGCCCAGTTCGTGTCACGTGACCGCGTTACGCAACTAAAAAAAGTTCCGCGAACTCTCATTACCTCGGGTGATTAGCGTTGTCAGACCTGCGATTAGTCTCCCTTTAAAGAGTTCCGGTTCTTAATAAAAGATAATGAGAAATTCCTGGCTTTTTCATTTCTTAAATTCAGTACCACCTGATGTGATATAAAATCATATAATACGATTATAGTGGTATGAACTTTATAAAGATATGCGTATCTGCGTAAAATACGCATGGACAATTTAGATTAACGCATACATTTTGAAATCAATGAGTGACAGATACGCACGACTTTCTGAGAATACGAGTCAGGTTTTATTTAAATGCATGCGTAAAGGTGGTCGTCAAATATTGTCATATGCGATTTGTTACATCTCGAATACAATGTTCAGTTTTCAAGAGGAGATTTTCCAAATTTCCGAATGAGCCTGCTGCTATCGATCTTTCACCATCCATGTTCGGGGAGCACTTTCATAACAATCCGCGACTTAACGGTACTCTCAAGCAAGTCTAGTCTATACTATTCCTGTCATAAGAAAAGCAGGTTTTGGGTACACGTGCATTGAGTGATGACCCTAAATTAGAAGTCATTTTTAAAACTTTTTCACATGTTTTTTAAATTCTACTTTTAATTTCATAAGTGAAATAATCCTCACGAATTTTCATGTGCTATTTTACTCCTCAATCTAAAATTTGATGAGTGAAATACGCATGTGTCAAAATATTTATATGGAGCCCTGAATAAATGGCTTTCACAAACCCAGGCTAGTGGCGTTTTAGTTTATATTTGGATTGTTGAACCATTGCAACTTGCAATTGGCAAAAACAAATGCACATCTACTCAAATCAAATCTCCATGTAAAATCAAGGTGAAACCTACTTTGCCATTCGATGGTTCTAATAATGTGGAGAGATTTGTTTCGGCAGGCAACACCTCAGTTTCATTTTGATTCGTAACTTACTGTTTTGGATATTATATTAATATACATGCTCTTCGTGTTCGTAACTTCGTTTCTCATGAGTATTTAATTTTAGTTCAACTCTTTTCGATTAGTGTAATGCAAACGCAATAAAGCGTCCATCCCGATAAAGACATTTTCAAGTTTTACACCATGCATCCTCCTATATAAGACAATTGAAAAGAACTTGTATAACGTTTGATGCTTTTATTGATGACATTAATAAAAGCTTTCTCTCATAAACTTCAAAATAAACAATAACAGTTCAATTGTTAGTCACTGTTTCATATGCAACGTTTAACAGAACAGAACGCTTGCACATGGTTAGCGTACACGTGTAGTTTATTTTTTGCTCTGTTTCTTTAACTGTCTCGCTTTCTTTGCGTCTTCTTGCTTCTGTTTTTCTGGAGCTTTTGTTGAATAATTTCATCGCTCGTGAGGATCCTGTGTGAGGTGAGTTTGCGGGAGTTGGGTTTCTTGGGCTGTTTCCTGTCCTCTACTTTCGGAATCGCAAACTCACTAACCACTTCATGCACCTCTGCCTCCACACTTTTAAAAGCTCGTACTTTCGACCTCAACCACGACATTCCCAGTCTGGGACATCTCCTGTCAGAACAGAGAGGATGAACTCTTCATTTGACAGAAGTGGGGGGGGGGGGGCATTGCAAACAATGTTACATTGTTTTTTTTGCCTCAAGCAAAAGCTCGACAGTCTCGTGACTGCTGTGGCTATCAAGAATCAGTAGTTGTGGTCGTGCTGGACCACAGTGACGAAGGAAGTGGTTGCTGAACCACTGAACTCCTAACACATCCTCCATCCATGCTTTGGTTTGATACGTGTAGGCAGCCCCCTCTACCCCGGCAGGCTGAAGTTAGCAACTTATTAGCTATTAGTTATTCGTTATTCGAATAACGAGTTATTCAAATACTGAATAACTCACTGGTTAGTTATTCGTTATTCAAATACTGAATAACACACTAGCATTCTATTCGAAAAACGAAAAACTAACTGGTTAGTTATTCGTTATTCAAATACTAAAAACCTCACTTTTCGAATAACGAATAACTATCATTTCCAATTGACACATACATAGAATGAATGAATACTTTCATTTAAAGGTTTATCATTCAAAGTCACAATAATGAATGACACGCTAGCATTCTATTCGAATAACGAATAACTAACTGGTTAGTTATTCGTTATTCAAAAACTGAATAACTCACTAGCATTCTATTCGAATAACGGATAACTAACTTGTTAGTTATTCGTTATTCAAATACTGAATAACTAGCTAGCATTCTATTCAAATAACGAATAACTAACTGGTGGAATAAGGTACTGATGAGTCTTTTACAATTGACACATACATATAGAATGAATGAATACTTTCATTTAAAGGCTTATAATTCAAAGTCACAATAATGAATAACTCACTAGCATTCTATGTGAGACTTGGTAGTTTTTATTTTGTGAGCTACATTTTGTTCATGATGTCCGTGAAGAAATACCATTATTTTGTTTGCTGAGCTAATGATCTGTAACATAGAAATGTCCAAAGGATTGTTCTTCGACTGCATATTTCATCTGTTTTAGATTAAGTATCTGTTGGTTGTTCAAACACCTTAAATCCTAAGTTTATAAGATAGTTGCATAGTGTGTTTCTTGCTTGCCTCAGGTAAAAACACATATCTGTGATCCTTTTTTTAAATGACAAGCAAAGGGAACTCATCAGTTCGTTTCTATTTACAACGATTTGAAATGTACGTGATGCATTTGTTTATGGAATTATATTATTATATATGAACATTAATCATATACTCTCCCAAAAAAGAAACGCGTAGGTGATTTTGAGATTTTCTGTCGAGTGTAAAAACAAATTAAACAACAAAATGTGATATCCTTCTTATATGATGGTTTACGACTTTAGTACACAAAATCGAAAATTTTATTCCTCTTGTTTATTTGAGACTCATTTGAAGATTATTTTGGAAAAACATTATTTAGAAAAAAATCTAAAGCAGATTTTACTTAAGAGTAAACGCTAGATCATATGAAACCTTTAACCAACCATAGGCACTCATTGTTTCAAATTGTGTTATTCAATTTTAAATGGAACCAAGGTTATCATTATGCATAGACAAAGTGTCGGAAATGAAAACGTTGTCGAGCGTGAAATTGAAACCGAAGTTTCATCATTCACACTAATCTGGCATCAGAATATTCATCATCGTCCTATTGCCCATTATTGGTTCCTTCCTACAGGTCACATCCCATCAAAAGAGCTAAAGATGTGAACATCCCAAATCTCTACATCCGGGTCACAATTTTTCTTCATTCTCTTGCCACAGGGATACAAATGCAAAATATTCACAACATCCCTGATTTGGTTCAAAAGTCCCCCAAACTGTACAAAAGCGTTTCCATGAAGTCGATTTTAGACCATGAAGGCCAGTTATCGCCCCTGTTTTTCGTGGCTTCAAAGAACTCAATCTTATCAAGTGGCCTTTTACTATAAAGATCTTGAATCCAAGAAACTTTAGAAGACTTTGGGTTTCTATAAATGCACAAATTTGTCAGTAACAACAATTAAAAAATAACGTGACTTTGGATATTTTACATTCGGAAAAAGGACAATTTTGCCTATAGTTTATGCCACAAGTCAACAAATTCGGTTGAGACAGTGTGATGGTGTGGGATACAATATTTAGCACACAAATGTGGTTAATTGGTGGTTCTGAGGAATTTGAGAAGCAAATCACAATTTCGATAACGTTCATGGACGTCACTGGCATATTTAAAACCAAAGGGAGAGTTTCGAGTATGATAACTTGAATTCACTTACAGAGCGTCAGATAGCTCATAATCCTGCCCATTTAAAGTAAAGCAGTTGTTTATGACTTCTCAAACTCCATTGAACTCAAAGACTGGCCATTATACCTGAAACTAGTGTTCTTCTCTTGGCGTATTTTTTGCTATAATCATGTAAATTTCCGCTTTGATACCATGGACATTTTGTGACATTTAAAAAATTATATATGCGTTTCTTTTTTGGGAGAGTATATATATATATATATACCAATTTATATGAGTTATTATTTTTGGTAGATATTGTGTTAAGATATCATTGGTTAAAGTAGACAGGGGTTTAATTTAATTTACATTGTTGTGCATTTAAAGTAATTTGAAATAATATATAGAATCAAATCTTAGTTTTTTTAAACATCAAACACATGTTAAAGTATTTTTGTTTGATAGCTAAAGGCCTGAACTGTTGGACGTCTTAAACTGAAAACTTTTGTAATTGCAAGTTATATATTTGATAAAATCAACTTAGGTGACGAGTTTCTTTTGCATGTCAGTTTATAACATCTTGTACAAGTAGATAAAGATTGAAATCGTATTGAGACATTACAATGTATGTATTTGTTATAGCTCGTGTCTATTTGTAACCACCATAATATGTGTGTTCGTTTTGTATGCTGCCAAATTCCAGTGACTCTATAAATGAATCAACATATTCGTATAACGGTACTATAGAACACGTTAAAGCGTCGTCAATGCTGGTACTTACGATGTCTGTGAAAATAACATATCTCAACCTGTTGTCAAAATGTTAATCAACTTTAAATGGTATCAATTTACGATACCATGGTTATCTGATTATCGTATTAGATATCGATTTAACAGTTGAAGGGTGGACCTTTTGTATCTGGAGGTTCAAATCGATTTCAATTTAGGCGTATTTTGGAGATTTCTCAAGGTGCAATTGTTCCAATATTCATGGACAATAGGTGAACTTAATCATAGTATTCATCAATACTTTTCTTGTGATAAAAGCCGAAAATAAAAGAACGTCAGTTGATAAGTAATTATATAAATTGAGTTAATAAGAGATTAACTGTTAAATCCAAGTGGGATTGAACGGTGAACATAGTTAGATACTGAGAATAAACGATATTTGATACATATTAATGTGTACCAAGATACTCATATTGTTAACCACAAGATGTCGTCGAAGTCAGCGTTATGAATTCCTGCCATTTTAGAGAATTCTTGCTTGACATTCCTTTGAAAATGAAATAACCAATTGATGGATCACCTATAATGCAATTCTTCCCAAATCTTTTGCATATAAACAACTTTGTTCACAACAATGTTCACGTTGAATATGAAGTTGGTGTTAAACAATACATAATGTATTTCTGATATCTAGTAATAAGATACTAATGCTATCACAAATAACAGCTCCTCTAGTCATGTTCAGCAATGTTCAAGTACGTTTCCGTGTATCATTTTCAAGCAACTGTTGAGGGCGTTGGCTAATATGTATATTGCAGAGTTATGTTATAATCACTTAATAACATCAACAGTGACTATTCATTTCACAGGGCTCTTCTCGTCTAATATTACAACAATAGAAAAATGAACTTTGATTACATTGTCAATACGATAGTGTCAATTAAACTATCCCTTACCTGATTTATGCTAATCCCTCACCAAATGTATGACTAAATAAACAAGCAAGAAAGTCATCCTTCAATAATAACATATTTCATTGACAAATGGAGTTGTAACAGTCACATTATATACTGGTACATGTATTTATGTACACATGGATATATGCCGATTTAATGTTATGATTTTAATTAAACAACACAATTCTAAAATTCATGGGGTCAAGCTCCTTGCATATGCTTTATTACAAACTATTAATGTGTTAAATTTAAAGCATCATTTCGTATTCATTTAAATTAACTAAGTCGTTAAACTGGTAAATTTCAATTTTTAAAATTTAAAAAAATATTTACACTTTTTAAAAATAGTTTATGTAACTTTCAGCAGTAAACATTCACTAAACTTTTACATGTAGTGTTTTATTCCATTTCAAACAAGAGGGTATGCATCATCCAAACCATTTATTTAAGTTCCCCTACACTTTTTGATCGATTGTTTATTCATTGTTTGAAAAACAAACAACTAACCAGTTAGTTATTATTCACTCGATTAGCATGCTAGTAAGTTGTTCATGAATTGAAATGAATCAGTAAGTTAATCACAATTAAATAGCGAATAACTTGTATCATTATTTGAATAACGATTGACTAACCAGTTAGATATTCGTTATTCGAATAGAATGTTAGTGAGTTATTCAGTTATACCAGTTAGTTATTCGTTATTCGAATAGAATGCTAGTGAGTTATTCAGTATTTGAATAACGAATAACTAACCAGTTAGTTATTCGTTATTCGAATAGAATGCTAGTTAGTTATTCAGTATTTGAATAACGTTAACGAATAACTAACCAGTTAGTTATTCGTTATTCGAATAGAATGCTAGTGAGTTATTTAGTTATACCAGTTTGTTATTCGTTATTCGAATAGAATGCTAGTTAGTAATTCAGTATTTGAATAACGAATAACTAACTAGTGAGTTATTCACCAGTTAGTTATTCGTTATTCGAATAGAATGCTAGTGAGTTATTCAGTATTTGAATAACGAATAACTTACCAGTTAGTTATTCGTTATTCGAATAGAATGCTAGTTAGTTATTCAGTATTTGAATAACGAATAACTTACCAGTTAGTTATTCGTTATTCGAATAGAATGCTAGTTAGTTATTCAGTATTTGAATAACGAATAACTAACCAGTTAGTTATTCGAATAGAATATTAGTGAGTTATTCAGTATTTGAATAACGAATAACTAACCAGTTCGTTATTCGTTATTTGAATAGAATGCTAGTTAGTTATTCAGTATTTGAATAACGAATAACTAACTAGTTAGTTATTCGTTATTCGAATACAATGCTAGTTAGTTATTCAGTATTTGAATAACGAATAACTAACTAGTGAGTTATTCACCTGTTAGTTATTCGTTATTCGAATAGTATGCTAGTGAGTTATTCAGTATTTGAATAACGAATAACTAACCAGTTAGTTATTCGTTATTCGAATAACGAATAACTAATAACTAATAAGTTGCTAACTTCAGCCTGCCCTCTACGGCTGCACCTGTATTGTAGGCCTGTAGACTTTTGCTAGTTTTGCCCTTGACGATGCTCATTGGGGGTATACTTTCTCCCGCTGCGTTTATACACGCAAGGACAGTTACGTTGTCCCTGCTGTTACCTACACGACCTGGGACGTTCTTCACCCCTCTTTCAGACAAAACCTTAGAAGGCATGTGGGTGAGAGGTACACTGGACTGATCCATGTTCCATATTTGGGCAGGTTTTTCCTGCAAAGATAGTGCTTTAATTGTTCCAGTCAGGGCTTCGAAATAATTGTCAACTAAAACTTTGTTCAGCATCCTAGCGCGAACTGTTGAGAGAGCAACAGGTGTTCTTATTTTGATTTCAGGGTTACGCCTTAGAAATCCCGCAAGCCACCCCTTACCGGGCACCCCATTTCTGAACGTTGATTGAATTTTCAGCCTTTTGCTTATCCTTGCTACTTTAATCAATAGTTGGCGGCGAGTTATCCCAAAACCTCTAAGGCTTGCCTCCCTTATCTGGTTCGCGATTTCTTTCTCCACATCTTTAAATTGATTACCGCTGGCCTACCTAGGTCGCCCCCCTCGCTTCTCCCCTTCACGTGATCACTTGTGGTCATGAAAGGGACCCCAAAACGTTTTGACGCTTTCCGTAACGACATGCCATTCTTCACAGCACTTATTGCCTCTTGTAAATTTAGAATAGAATATTGTCGTTTTTTCCCCATCTGAAATTAACATATAACAAAAAAATTAGTTTGTATCTATGTTTATTCATTTATTTTTCAATATTCTCCAGTGCAAAAGTCTGTTTTAAAAAGCTGATTTTACAACTCTTTATTTTCCATTTTCCATATGTGAAACGTAACTTATAGCATTGCTTATTGTGAATATTACTCTTATTCAAAATAGAAAATCGGGTTTTGTCTTTTGACATTTCTTGAATTACATTTCAACTTTGTAAAGTTGAGAACAGCAAGTTGAGTTTTACAGGATTGAAATCACTGGGTGTAATGTGTACGCGAGGTCGTTTGTTGTTACTGATCAGTCACGTGACTCTTAGAGCGAGAGACGTGTTATCATTGTCCTGATCACTACATAAAAATTGAATTATCACCATAATTCTGATAAATCATGTATCAATATTGGGATATATCTATTACTGGGGTTTAACCATTTACTTATACACAACGAGAAGTCTTGTAAACAAACATATGTTTTTCTTTTTTAACTTGATCACTGCAGTTACGTTGTTTGGAGTCCACACCTCATGACCTCTTTCGACTACTAACATCTAAATAAATCAACAAATCTTAAATATAATCATGCCTATTTAACCATTGATAAACCTAAAAACAGACTGCAAATTTTGAAAGGGTTGCGAACTGCATTAACGAAGTTTGGACGAGGTGAATAAGTAACCTTGAAACGAATCGTAGTGTACGGATTGTTCAGTCTAGGTATACGGATCGTTAGTGATTGCACCAAACCTAGTGTACGGATTGTGGTGATTGAATTTATTGAACAAAATGACAGTTTTGTGCCAAAATGTTAAATTTTCGTTTAAAATAGATCACTTACAGAATGTGATATCATTTAGAACATCATTTCTTATTTAAGACTACCAAAACACATACCGTGTTTCCTCGCATATAGACGCCCCCGGCGTGTATTTTTTCAGACCCCCTTTACCCCCGGCGTGTATTCGAGACCTGGCGTCTATTTATTTTTTAGTAAAGATGGTGTAAAGGGGGAATACTTTATTTCAATTCAACTACGGGAGCATTAATTTATCAACTTATCACCCGGCGTTTATTCGAGATCCGGCGTCTATTCGAGGAAATACGGTACTAGCTATGTAATAGATTGTCCATTCCTCAAAACTTCATCATTTCGAAAGAAGTGCATTTCAGTTCTCAAAGTATCCATTTTCCAATACACATAACGAAAACGAATAACTGCTTTTGTGTATGTGTCTTAACTACAAACGTCCAAATACAGAAGGTCATCAACTTGTCAATTGATTAAATGTAACAATGGTAAAAAGCGGTCAAGGCATTGGATAAACATTATTTAACTCAAAATCTAATAAAACTGGAACTTCTTTTAACTCAATATGTGAATAAAACAAACGTCTTCCTGCACACAATAAGCAATTTTAGCTCAGCTGGCCTGTGAGACTCCTTGACTAGTGAGGATTATAAATTGTAGCTTTGGTGGCCTTGTGGCCCCTAATAAGGGCCATAGGGGACACACCCTTAAAACCTATTTTCATCTTCTTCTCCAGGACCATAAGGCCTAGCAAGCGGAAATTTTGTGTACAGACTCCTTAACTAGTGAGGATCAAAAAGTGTTGCTTTGGTTCATAGTTGTGTGATTCTGCAAGTTATTGAAAAAGCAAACATCCCGTTATTTTGGTGTAGGATTTTGATGAATTTGATTTTCAGATATGTGTTTGAAAACACTCTACAGGCTGTAAGACGTTAGACAACGATGAAATGTTAGACAAAAGATAATGTCATTATATACCCTCAGTCGAGTAATTCACGTCTTGAGAATATCTTGTTTAATGAGAGGGTTAACAACGGAAAGCTGGAAAACACGAATGGACATGAATATTTAGCATTCTTACTCCAATTTTAAAAGCATTTTGTTTCAATTACAGGGAGTACTACAATAAGAATTTAAACATTAAACTTGCAAGTAACCACAAACTTGTTGAAAAAGATATCTGCTTTGGATTTGATTGACGGCCCTGTCTTTCTGTTTGTCTGATGATCTGAATGATTAATTCTAATATAAATAGCCTCCTATGTATGTTTAAGGTGGTTGAAAATGGTTGGTGTGATGCGTCTAGTGTGATACATGAAATAAGTAGATGTGCTTGACACTTCTCGCTTATAGCTATCACCGCTGGCTAGCAGAATTGCGAAACGGAAAGCAAATGGTAAGTCTCTCCATGCCAGTACAAAGCCTCTCCATCAACAAGCCCTATGTAGTGCCTCCACGCGGCAACACACGGAAACTGAGCACCTAACGGACTCAGGCTAAACTACAAGGGACTAGGAGGAAGGTATGGCCCCGAAACATGCGACAAGCATGGCCCCACCGGCGAGTGGATACGCCCTGATGTCCATGAACCTACCTCCCAACTATGGGCAAAATAGTACTACTGCCTTGTAGAACTCTTGGGAAAGAGAAAGGCTAAGGGAGTAACCCCCAAAAGAAAATCGGGAGTGCTTGGACACCTAAGCCCAGGAAGGCAAACAAGCTAAGGGAAAGAAAACCCTAACAGAAAATAAAATGGGTAGACAAGACTCATCAGTCTTGGAAAACAACTTGTCTAGGAGAAGGAAAACTCCGAATAACACACCTGGTCCTCCAGGACGGGGGTTGAGCACAGGGCTAACAACCCTGTCTTGTAAAAAAGATTTTGTTACAGAAACCAGAAACGTTGACGCAAATACAGCGGGTGCGAGGGATGAGACCAACATGACGTTGTTGGGTGAAAGCCGAAAAGAAGCCCAAAAACCGAGCGGTCACATAATAACACCCAAAGAGAAAATGTACATAGGATGTTGGAATGTCAGAACAATGGCAGAAATTTCAAAAGTGGCACAAGTTGCAAGGGAAATGAGGAAATACAACATCGAAATCCTTGGCATAAGCGAATGTAGATGGAAAGGAACTGGAAGCCAGAACTTGTCAAGTGGCGAGAGAATAATATACTCTGGAAATGAAGAGTTCCACAGAGGAGGGGTAGCACTGATGCTGAACAAGAGAGCAAAGAACGCGTTGATGGAATGGACCCCAGTGAGCCCAAGGATAATATCTGCAAGATTCTACTCGAAGTACAAGAAGGTGACAGTCATTCAAGTATATGCCCCTACAAACGATGCAAATGATGAGGATAAGGATCTGTTCTACCAGCAACTGCAGGACAGTGTTACGGCAAGCAATCGACATGACATGTTGATCATCATGGGGGACGCTAATGCAAAAGTAGGAAGTGATAACACCAACAGAGAAGAAGTGATGGGAAAGGAGGGATGTGGCTCAATCAATGACAACGGAGAGAGATTGTGCGATTTCTGTAGCAGCAATGGATTGGTAATAACTGGCACAATATTCCCACACAGAGATATTCATAAAATGACATGGAAATCTCCAGATGGAAGAACGCACAACCAAATTGATCACATCATGGTGAGGAGAGGGATGAGAAATTCATTCCTTGACACAAAGGTGATGAGAGGTGCAGATGTGTTCACTGACCACTATCTTATAAGATCAAAGATAACCATAAAACTGGCCAGGAACAACAATGTAAAAGGAAAGAAGAGAAACAAATTTGATTTGAGCAAATTGAAATGCCCAGGGATTACGGCACAATACAATGTGGAAGTGAGGAACAGGTTCCAGCTGCTACAAGCGGAAGAGTTTGATGACCCAGAAAAGCTCCATGATAGGGCATTGGAAATATACAGGGAAACAGCGGAACAGGTGCTTGGGAGAACAACAAGACTGAGCAAACCATGGATAAGCGACAACACCTGGAAAAGAGTGGATGAGAGAAGAAAGGCCAAGGAGAAACTTGAGACAGTGAAATCAGAAAGAATGAAGGATAAATGGAAGAAGGATTACAAAGCGAAAGATAAAGAAGTAAAGAGGAGTGCTAGAGAGGACAAAAGAAAGTGGCTAGAAGGAAAAGCAGACGAAGCTGAAAGAGCAGCAGAAAACGGCAGAAGCAAAGAACTATACTGCATCACAAAGGCAATAGCTGGAACACGGAAAAAACAGTCAGCAAGCGTAAAAAGTAAGACAGGTGAAGTGATGACAGACAAGAAAGAGCGCCTGGAAAGATGGGTCGAACACTTCAATGAAGTTCTCAACAGAGAAGAACCCTTGAATCCAATTAGGGATGAGGATATGGAAACAACGGATGAGATAAGTGAGATAGAGCTGGGGGAATGGTCTATAGAAGAAGTAAGGGCAGCACTCAGAAAGACAAAGAATGGTAAAGCAGCCGGAGTTGATGAAGTACCACCAGAGCTACTCAAAGCGGACATGAAGTTTACACCGGAAAGATTGGCTGATATGTATAACCAGATGTGGAAAGAAGAAAGATGGCCGGAGTTGTGGAAAAAAGGTCTGATTTGTAAGATATTCAAGAAAGGCGACATAAGAGAATGTAACAACTGGAGAGGAGTCACCCTGCTACCTGTAATCAGCAAGGTTTTCTGCAGGATGATGATAGACAGAATAAGGAAGGGAGTCGACAAGAGACTACGAAAAGAACAGGCGGGATTCAGACCGAAGCGCAGCACAACAGAACAAATATTCATACTCCGAAACATCCTGGAGCAAACTCATGAATGGAGGGCACCTTTATACATACATTTCATCGATTTTGAAAAGGCATTTGACTCTGTGCATAGAGAAGGGTTATGGAAGATTATGAGAAGCTATGGAGTACCGGACAAGATGGTTAGAACAATAACAGAGATATACAGCGGGCTACAGTGTGCAGTCATAGATGGAGATGAAACATCAGAATGGTTTACGATCAGATCGGGAGTGAAGCAAGGATGTGTGATGTCAGGATTCCTGTTCCTATTGATCATAGATTGGATCATGAGGAGGACAACATCAGATAAGAACAGAGGAATAAGATGGAACTTCACTACATTCCTTGAAGACCTGGATTTTGCTGATGATATAGGCCTCCTCTCAGCCAACATAAACCACCTGAGGGAAAAAACAGACCGGCTAACCTCCAATGCAGCAAAGGTTGGAATGAAACTGAATGGAAGGAAATGCAAAACACTCAGGAGTGAGCACACGAACAGCCAAGAATTGCTACAAGTGGATAACATCAAGGTTGAAGATATCTCAGAATTTGTTTACCTCGGGGCTATAGTTGACAGGCAAGGAGGAGGAAGTGCCGACATCAAGAACCGGCTACAGAAAGCAAGAGGAGCATTCCACCGTTTGTCCAGAGTATGGAGTTCACAAGCAATAGGACGAAAGACAAAGCTTAAACTATATAAGACCCTGGTAAGACCGGTACTACTTTATGGCTGTGAGACATGGAAAATAACAAGGGCAGAGGAAGACCATCTGAACACATTCCAGAACAAGTGCCTAAGAAGACTCCTGCACATAAGATGGTACCACAAGGTCTCAAACAAGGAAATTATGACGAGAACAGAGATTGTTAACATCAGCTACGAGATAAGAAGAAGAAGATGGACATGGATCGGGCATATCCTCAGAAGAGAAGAAGATAATGACTGCTTCACTGCAATGGGTTGGGCTCCACAAGGGAAAAGAGCAAGAGGAAGGCCAAAAACAACATGGCGTAGAACTGTGGAGAAGGAAAGGACCCAAGCGGGATGGACAAGTTGGGAGGCTGCAAAGAAAGCAGCAGCTGATAGACCCGGATGGTTGCGCAGCGTGGAGGCCTTATGCGCCTACTGGCGTGGAGAGATTTAAGGTTAAGGTAAGGTATGTTTAAGGAGCTGATGAATGTAGATGGTCCTTAATATCGTAGATGCTTCTTTCAGCTCCCTGGGGGCAGTGCAACATTCATGCTTTCTGTAGATATATACAAATTTATAAAGTTACAGATAAAACGGTGTTTTGATACTGTTAGACGGATTGCATGTGTCTAAAATGATAGACTATAAGTTAATAGACATTTTAGTAGTAATTTTTTTTTCAAAACCAATATGTATGGATTTATTAAGAAAATAAAGCAAATTCAATCAGGCACAATCCGTACCCTCGATCAGCACAATCCGTATCCCGTATAAAACATGATCGGTAACTTGCCGTACACCGGAAAACTTTAGCAATGAAAATACAGGACAAAACTTTGAAAACAGTTTATAAAACATTCACACTGTGCCATAACTTGAAATTTCGCCATTGCTTGCAGTTATTATATAAACAATTATACATCGTAGATTTTTTGTATAAAGTGGACATTGAATACTATTAATGTAGGCAAAATGTACAGAGGTCGTCGAAATTTTGACAACATTTATCACTGTATGGGATACGCGACAGCGACAGGTGTCTTTGAACGAGCAATTCGCGACGGTGCGTTGAACGAGCGTTCCGGTTTTTGAACGTTTTCATCGGAAAACACGCGGCGCGGGTCTGTAAATATTGTGGCAATTATTAATATGGTTATCTTTCTCAGTGAAATTTCACAGGAATAATGTTTAATAAGTAGCGTATGTATAAGGCCAATAACATTTTTTGCAGACTACCTAATAATGATATAGTAAAGTACAGAAAAGGCTGATGTCGTAATCTATTTTATTTGGTAAATTTATCGTTTCTGGTCAAGTAAAGTTAATTAATGAACATATTACAATTGTTGGCTAAAACTCTCTTGGTGAAATATTTGTTTAATACAATTTTACAAGGCTTTTTTCAACTGCGACAGGTTTTGAACGTGTTTCGGTTTTTGAACGGGTTGTTACGGTATTTGAACAATTCAGTTCGATATACCGTAAACAGTGGTAACTATAAAATAATGTTTTTTTTCACAAATCTTACAACTTACAGTCAAACTTTTCTTACTTTTCTAAATCTACATTCGAATACTATATAACACTGTTTAAATTTCCATTCCAGCACCATGGAATTAGAATTGTCAGTTCAGGAAATTAAAGGTTCAAGTAATCCTTGTACGGTGGACTTGAGCGACCTTAACGTTAGTTTAAATATTGAGAAAATTGAAGAAGAGTTCTCCGCAGACACAGACATGCGAATGACAAGCACCCCCAAATCTCGTGTCTTTGCCTGCCAGAAGGAAAACTGTGATTACAAAACCACAAGGGTGCACAACCTTCGCCGTCACATGGCATACAAACATGATCCTGAAAAAAGATCGGAATTAAAGTGTTGTGAGTGCGACAAATCTTTCGTGACTAAATATGAACTTACAACCCATATTAAGGCGACACATCGGCATGAATTATTGTGTTCAGAATGCGGGAAAAAATTCAAATCCCGATCTGGCCTGTTTTATCACATGGCAACACACAGTAATGATTGCAAGCACCAATGCGAAAGTTGTGGAAAACGCTTCCTACATAAACAACACTTAGAAGGGCACCTGAACAGCGTGCACAGGGGCTACAGTCCACACCAATGCAGCAAATGCAAAGCTAAATTTGCACATGTGACTACATATAGACGTCATTTGCACACATGTGCAGGTGTTATCACACACAAGTGTGCAACTTGCGACACAGAATTCAAGGCAAAGCGTTACCTCGTGGAACATATGAAAGGAAAGCATTCACCAAAACATTATGTTTGTAACGTCTGTCTTGCACAATTCAAGTGGAGACAATCCTATCACAGACACTTAATCCAGAAAAAACATAAATGACTTAAGCAACACGTGACCCCTGAAGTGCAAAAACGGACAGAAAATGTGTTTCAATTGACATATTGAAACCCCATTTTATTTCAACTTGGATACAAAATTCGAAAAGTTTAATTTCTTTACTAGCTGGGAAACATGGAAGTTGTTTTATTTTTAATGCGAAATCTGTCACTCCGTTTTGAATATATAGTTAATTTCTTACAACGAAAAAAGGTTACATTTATAGCTGTTTGTTTTAAATCATTACATTACGTTTAAAGATCGACTCAGATCATTAAGTTCCTACACGTTGAATATGTTCTTTCATTTTGAAAATGAATCACTTTTACTGTTACTTACATCAAGATCTAATGAAAAACTTTTATTTTGACGTTGTATGTTTAATTACTTTGGACAAATAAAGACGTTTTAAATGTATGATGGTTGATTCATTCGTATGATTGTACACTGTGATATCACGAGATTACATAGACCGTATTTCATCTAATTTGAGACTCTTAAATGGTAATGCTAGTATTATTCATGCATAATAGCACCTTTTAGTATTCATGATACTTCAGTAAGCACCGCAGGAATAATACCTCTAATATAAGGGTCTGGGTCCATATTAGAGGAAATACGGTACGATAAGTAGGTCAATAATCAACAAATGAAACATAATATACTGTGATAAACAAATATGGGGAGCATTTGAAGCATTTACTTTCCGAAAACATTGCAAAGAATAAATACTTTTGACTAAAAAAAAATTCATAAAGAGTTTGCTGTATCTTGTCAATGGTATTTATGATTTGAGAATAATGGGTTGAAATGCATGTTATTTAATGATTGTAAAATGTTTTGTATTATATTGAAAATGCTCCTTTATTAATTTATCTCAGTATATTTCGTGTATCCTAGACTAACATTTAGTCTCAGAAAGAAGTTTTTCCATTATCAACAACATTTTACTAAAATTACAAATAGTAAAACAACAAGGAGCCCAATTTCTAGACTATGTTTGTCGTCAATTGAATATTTTGCTTTAGGGTCTGGATGACAGACTACGTGTATCCCTATCTTTCACATTTCTGCAATGTATACTGCAGACATCGCATCGGTGGATCAAATATCAAGATTCGTTGATTGATCAATCAATATTTACAATAAAAATGTGACACAATCTTCGAAAATCAGATCTTTATTTTGCCTAGCTCTAATATGTATTACTTGTATGGGCATGTGTGTTTGAATATAGAATCAATACCCGTTCTTTTCTGATAAAAATGAAGAAAACACACTACAAAATAAATTTGTTTGCTCGCCAAAATTGTTCAAAAACCGTTCTGCTCACTTTCAAATACTGTCGCCTACTGTTCAATGACTGTCGCCCCTGCTTAGAGAGCTACACTTAAACTGGGTGATTTTGAGATAAATATTGTGTTTTAATGTAATTTTTGAAACGCAAAATGTGAACAATACCCAAAAGATAGATGTTTTAATATTTGTACATTATAAAATGACGAACTAATTACAAAAATGATTAATTATTGACGAGTTGTATTTATCTCAGTAAATGAAGATTTAAATGTTAAAATAAAAGGACAACATTAAAATTCCACATTCATGTTATCCTTGAATCACTGTGTAAGACATTTGAAACCTTAAAAAGTCGATATAACGTACCTAGTAGAGATCCGCGCCAATCTACCGGGATAACCCATCAACAAATGTGCCGCTCGTTTAAAAACCGGAACGCTCGTTCAACGCACCGTCGCGAATTGCTCGTTCAAAGACACCTGTCGCTGTCGCGTATCCCATACAGTGTTTATTGACAGGCAGTTACCAATATGTTAGTTTGCAAAAATTCAGTGAATTTCAACTCCTATTTGCATTCATAGGTTCGTGCATAGATATCTGCCCATGAAGTAATCGATAGTTAAAAGTTCATATTTATTCATAAAATGCTCGTAATCGTATAAAATTGACAAAACTATGTGCCTGAATGTCTCGCTCCTCGCATTAAAAGTCACGTGACAAATCAGTAACAGCGAACGTCCTCGCGTACACATTACACCCAGTGGAAATGTTAGTTTTGCACGCTTGGACTTGTCTTTTCGAGAATTGCGTGGTTGAGAACGACATATGTTACATCTTGCGCGTTACGAGTGTACATGAATTCATTTTTGGCACACATCCCCTTCCATACACGTGAGGGGGCAGGTACAGTGAGAGGGTCATATCTGTAGATTGATCACTGCCTTTGAACGTACAACGGAGCAGAGGTGCTTTCACTTTACAAACTGTTCTACCTACTTTTATACGGTAAATTATTAGGTAAGTACTTATGTACATATCAATACATGTAAATCGTAGTCGATGTACTTTATAGCTTGAGTATATTCGACACGTTTACAATAAGCTTTGTTCATTTCCGTGTTTGGATTTTGTGTTGTTTATTCAACAATAATGAAAATGGACTATTATTCATATATGTTCAGTGTGTGTAGGTTCATTGAAATGGAATGTTAATGTGTTTCATTTTATCTAGAATGATATTGTCTATTTATAATGTTTGAAAGCGGTATTGATAAAATGCACTTCTCGTGTTGTTCGCCACATAGAACCAATAGACCGTGGGCCGACCTAGTAAAATGTGACAAAGTGCCTCATAAAGTGCGTGAAGGGTATATCTTCATTTGATAATTAAGATTAACAGTAAAAAGACTTAAAAAACGAATGTTCTACTAAAAGCATAGTTTCATTTTTTATTAAATCGCTCTTAAATATTTCAGTTTTTGTTTACGGTTGGCATAGTTACAACCACTGTTCAGCCAATCAAATTGCTCATATACCTTCATCTCGATACAGCCAAAATGGCCGCGCCCGTAAGTGGATGTGCTTGTCACATCGCCGATACGGATGACGAGCCATTATTATCATTCTCAAACACTTCCTGGGATAGGTTATGTGATTGTATGACCACATGGACAAAACTAGATGGCCAGGAGAGGTCCGTTGCTCTGCAGTTTGATCGCATTTCTCGAGATCGTTACGGTTATCACCGTCGCTGCTATCAGAAATACACTGACAGGAGACGGATACAACAGGCAATTAAAAGGCGTGACAAGGGTTCAAAAGTATGACCGTTGCTAAATTGTCACACCCTACAGTGATGCACTGTCCTGTCCACTTTTCCCCCACAGTCTCACCGCTACAAGAATACTGAGACACTCTAGTACGGCAATGGGAAGGTTTAACTGAAGCAAGTATGAGGGAAATTCTTTGTGGATAAACTGGTTCCCACACACACCTCCGCACCCAGTAAGACACGCATCAGTGCAGAAGATGACATCAGCGTCATGCCATGGATCCCTCTTGATTATAGATACACCATTGTACATTCGCAGAAACTGACACCACCATCGGACGTCTTTTCGAAATTCTGTGTCTAACTCAATGCGCTGCTCTGTCACTGGCACTCCTCGAAGACACTGCAACATTCGTCCCAGGAAGAGACGACCGGGTTTCACACATTTTGATGCAAAGGAAAGCTTACCGATGAGTGACTGCAGTTCTCTCTTCTTGCACCCCCTACGAGACAACCAGGCCGGCAAGGCTGCCTCGATGTCCCGTAGCTTGTTCTCGGGGACCCGTATTTCGGAGGTGACGGTGTCAATAACTATTCCCAGAAAGATCATGCGCGTGGAAGGAGGGCATGCCTTCTCTTTGGACTCGCACACACCGGCGTCCCTCAATACTTGTCCCAACGTCTCAAAGGAAGTCTGGGCTCTGGGGGCAGTATCCGCGCCCCCCAAAGTCATCTAGGTAGTTAACACAAGAGACGCCGAATGACCGAGACGCCGAATGACCGGACTATATGTGTGAGAGCCGACGTCACACGTTGACACACGTAAGCGGCAGAGCGCAAGCCGAACGGCAGCACCCTGTCAATGTAGAGGCTGTCTTGCCAACAAAATTCAAGAAGATGCAAATCCCCTGGATCGACGACAGTCAAGCTAGCAATATCTGGAATGAAAATATGCTTCAAATGTAAATTGGCCAGTTATTCTGTCATTTATGTATTTGTTTCGGTTAGCCAGGTCAGCCGCTTACATAAAGTAAACTTGTTCCTTTCTCGTGCCTGTTGCAGAATCAGCGCGCG
Source organism: Steromphala cineraria (assembly GCA_916613615.1). Lineage (NCBI taxonomy): Eukaryota > Metazoa > Mollusca > Gastropoda > Trochida > Trochidae > Steromphala > Steromphala cineraria. The sequence continues at coordinate 23,557,574 of OU744735.1, read as the reverse complement.
CCGGTCAAATGTTTACTTTAACGAATCAAGCATAGCATATCATTTTTGGCACACATCCCCCGTCAATGCGAAATCATGTACATTGCAATCGTGTAAAACTCGAAATGCAAAAGTCTGTTTTAAAAAGCTGATTTTACAACTCTTTATTTTCCATTTTCCATATGTGAAACGTAACTTATAGCATTGCTTATTGTGAATATTACTCTTATTCAAGATAGAAAATCGGGTTTTGTCTTTGACATTTCTTGAATTACATTTCAACTTTGTAAAGTTGAGAACAGCAAGTTGAGTTTTACAGGATTGAAATGTTAGTTTTGCACGCTTGGACTTGTCTTTTCGAGAATTGCATGGTTGAGAACGACATGTTACATCTTACGAGTTACGAGTGTACATGAATTCATTTTTGGCACACATCCCCTTCCATAGCTGAGGTCTAGGATCACCCGGCGTTTTGTGTCGTTATCCTTTGGCACCGTGTTTAGAGGTGAGGTGGATAAGGGCGTCGAGAAAGGGTTACTAGCAAACGGGGGGCTTGTGTCAGCTCCGCCTGCAGGGCAGCCACTTCCCGTTGTAGAGTCTGTAGCTTCGCCCGCTTGCTGTTTGTTTGCAGGCTCTCCTCCAGTCGTAATTTAGCAACACTGAGCTCTGCTATTTGCTGGTCAAGATCCGCTGAGAGGGCAGATTTGGACTTGGCCGTTGGAACTTTGGGGCCCGCCGATTTAGAGAGGCCAGCGCTAATCCTCCGCGGGAGTAATAGGATATTGGAGGGGTAGAAGAGGATGGGTACATTAAGAGAAGGATCTCGTTACAGTTCTGGTGATGTGGCGAGCAATCGAGAGTTGGTGGGACGTACATGGCAGACAGAAGGAATATTATCGGCCGCGCAGGAGATTTCTTTACACGTTAATTTGCCTTCTAATATAAAACATTACAAGAGACAATAAATATACAGTGGTTAAGTTTCAATTATCAATTTTCCTAAATCGAAAATTATGAAATTATCAATGGTGTACGTCATTTGATCGATATATACTGACTGTTGCTGAGGAGTAGCATTTTAATACTATTCGGAAGAGCACATGTTGCAGGGACAATTTAAATGTTCAGAGACGCAATTCTGATCTGATCGTATTGTTTTCGATGCTTTTCTAAGACAACAGAAAATCAAAATGAGTAAGATCGGAATGATTTAAACTAAAATGTCAATTTACATCTATCTATTTATATCGACATACATAATGCCCGAATCACCTCAACGACTATACACGTAGTCGTGAACATTAATTGTTGCTTAAATCGTCGCAATTTTAAAAAACCCAAAAATCGATAATGAGTGAAGTAGAGCATAAGCAGTTGATCAGCGAATGGCTTTAATGTCACTCAAACCTGTAAAGTCGTCATTTTTGGTGAATAACATTCTGGTAACAGATGGCCACAATTGTTCATTGTGTAATGGTTGGTAAAGGTAGAATCACAATGTGGAATATATATACACTAGAGACTTTTGTGTGATTATCATTTTCAAATTTCGTTTGGTGGTCCCAGTTATGCAGCTTTTATTTTTAGCTCAGCAGGACTGAAAGTCCAGATGGGCTTATGGCATGGCGCGTCGTCCGTCGTCCGTCCGTAAATTTTTGACACTTTCGACTTCTCCTCATGAACCATACACATTAGAGATAGGTACCTTAGCATATGGAGATTCTTTATCTTCTTCTCCAGTTCCAGAAGGACTAGAGAGTTAAAAATGATATGTGCAGACTCCCTGGCCAATGGGGATTCTAATTTGTAACTTTGGTGACCCTGTGACCCCAAATAGGGTCACAGGGGTCACAACCTTAAAAACCTATTTTTATCTTCTTCTCCAGTTCCAAAAGGAGTAGAGAGTTAAAAATGATATGTGCAGACTCCTTGGACAATGGGGATTCTAATTTTTAACTTTGGTGACCCTGTGACCCCAAATAGGGTCACAGGGGTCACAACCTTAAATAAAAGTACCGAGGGTACAGAAGCTCACCTTAAAATGAATGATGTGGTAATATGGTTTAATTGTGTGACCATCTTTTATCTGGTAATTGATTATGGCTGCCATCATAATTTTTTTATCTTTTAAAATGCTATTCTTCTGTTGGAAACCACTAGAGCTTGAACAAACATTAATACAAGAATGATATAATCATGATTTGTTAACAAGCAGTAGGTTTTTGTATAACTTTTTTCAATTTTGTATATCTATGGCTGAATTGGTGACCATCTTGGACTTTTCAATCTTCAAAATGCTACTTTTATGTGGGCATCTGTATTAATTTCATTATGATATCTTGATTGGTTTAGGAGTATTCCTTTAGTCACACTCTCAACTTCCAAATAACTAAAAAGATGATGCACATAAACATTTGGAATATATCCCTCTGACACAAATCACAAATTCAGCTAGTGACAAGTCCAGTTGCCAAAGTAAACTGTCCAGGTCAATGTCTCATGTAATTCTAACTGAAGATTTCTGAATATCTTAAATCTTGACATATGTTAGTGCAATCTGATTGGTCAGAATTGGCTAGCAACATGCGGGTTTATGCTAATTACTAGATATGATGACCTATGATGACCTCTTGCACCTGCATGTAGCTTATGTAACTTATCCTCTTATGTAAGGTACTGTTATTCCATATAGTGAGTGTCCTCCCCTCATTTCAATATGCAATACAGATACTCTTTAGAGGAGAGTTGCAGGAGAGGGGCTGGAAGGATAGGAGGGGAAAGGGGGTGGGGGGAGGTGGGGATAGAAGGAATGTGGGATAGAAGAGAGGTTTGCAATGGAAGGACAGGAGAAAAAAGGGGAGGAGGGAAAGGGGGGATAGAAGGGGTGGGGGTAGAAGAGAGGTTTTCAATGGAAATAATCTGGAGGTCAACTCAGTAATATGTTTATTGAAGTATCTTAACAAACAGAGAGAATTGGTGAGAAAGACTTTGTAAAAAAAGAATTGTTCAGACAGCTGTTCAATTAGTTTTGAAGATGAATATTAAATGATATCTTTTATTAGCATGACAAACAAAATAAAAGATAATTTGTTATTCATTAACCAAAATTTTCAATTTGGAATAAATTAATTGCATGGGAACAAAGGACTAAAAAACCTAACAGTTACTGTTGGGATTGAACAAATTTAATCATTTTAAATGCTTTTGAAAAGGATTTGTTTGAATTGAATGATCACTATAATTATCTAGATAATCATTGTTCAGACCGTAATCAGATATAGATGATTAAAAAAAATACTCACTTTTCAGAATGATATCTTAATTGATTTCATAAAACACATGGTATTGGAACTGGAACCTGATACAAATTACCTCTTTCTACAATAACTTATGTAGATTACTGTACATAAAAGCAGATTCTTGACTTATTAATATTAACTCATCTTGCAGATTGTTGTACACAAAAGCTGATTCTTGACTTGTTTAAATTGTTATTTGTAAAAAGTATTATTATTAATAGAATACAAGTGAACTTTTCATAAAGTCAATTTATATACTTTCCATAAAGTCCATTGCTTAGACATGATAATTGCCATACATCATTATGTTGTATTTATCAATTAAGTAAAGATAACTAAGCAACATACAAGCAGGCAGGGCTGCTAGCCCAAGATCCTTAAGGAGAGTGTAGCAATTTGTGGATTTGGCTTTGTGTATTTGGAGAAGAATAGTGTGCTGAGCATGTAAACCTGAACTCTGGCTAAGCCCTTATGTGTGGTATTTAAAAACTTGACGGGAGAGAACATGCATTGTTGTCAAAAATATATATAATTTCACAAAACATAGTTAGCTTATGTCCTAAATTGATTTTATGTCAAGAAGAACTTCTGTTAGATATAGAAATGGTACAAATATGAGTAAACACAGGAAATGGAACCTGATACAAAATAACTCTTTCCACATCAACTTATCATGAAGATTGCTAAACACAAAAATTATTGATGACAACTTTTGTGTAAGTTGTTATTCTTAGAAAGAACATATCACTGTCATGAGATTACAAGTCTAATTTCCATAACTCTTATTGCATACACATGGCCATATAGCATATTGCTCTGCAATATCAATTGCGTCAGGTTGATTATGCAACAGACTAGCAGCTGACACTGTGATGCTAGCAGCCTGTATCAGGATGTGTATTAGAATAGCATTGTGGACTCTACAGGCATATCTGAACTCTGGTTGACCCCTTATGTGTGGTATTTAAAGGAATATAAGGGAGATACCATTGTTTAAAATTTAACATTATGTTTAATGTGATTGGGTTATTGCAGCTAGTTGCCATGAAGATTTTAAGCAAATTAATTAATTATGTCTGTCTTATATCTTTTTTTTTTTTAAAACACTTAAAAATATAGAACAACTTGCATGACAATCTTAAATATTCCATATTCAAGATAATATTATGATTAGTAAGTTCAAATTAGAGAATTTATTTGATGCAAGTGATCACTTGATGAAAGCTTAAAATTTAATAATAATGATGTGTCATTGCAGCTGAAAAGTCAATATGGCTGCTTTTGCAGCCATCTTGGATTCTCAAAACTGAAACGTCTACCTTTCTGTGCGGAATCACTATAGGTATAACATACTACAATTTAGAAAGTATATCTAGATTGGTTTAGGAGAAGTAGTCTTTTTCATGAAATCTAATTGAAAATTCAATATGGCTTCCATGGCAGCCATCTTGGATTCTCAAAACTGAAACATCTACCTTTCTGTGAGGAATCACCATGGGTATAACATACTACAATTTCAGAATGGTATCTGGATTTGTATAGGAGGAGTAGTCTTTTTCGTGAAATCTAATTGAAATTTTCAATATGGCTGCCATGGCGGCCATCTTGGATTCTCAAAACTGAAACATCTACCTTTCTGTGAGGAATCACCATGGGTATAACATACTACAATTTCAGAATGATATCTGGATTCGTATAGGAGGAGTAGTCTTTTTCATGAAATCTAATTGAAAATTCAATATGGCTGCCATGACGGCCATCTTGGATTCTCAAAACCGAAACGTCTACCTTTCTGTGAGGAATCACCATGGGTATAACATACTACAATTTCAGAATGGTATCTGGATTGGTAAAGGAGGAGTAGTCTTTTTCATGAAATCTAATTGAAAATTCAATATGGCTGCCATGGCGGCCATCTTGGATTCTCAAAACTGAAACATCTACCTTTCTGTGAGGAATCACCATGGGTATAACATACTACAATTTCAGAATGATACCTGGATTCGTTTAGGAGGAGTAGTCTTTTTCCTGAAAGTTTACGGACGGACGGACGGACAGACGGACGGACGGACAGACAGACGGACGACGGACGAAGCGACATGACATAAGCTCACATTTACTTTGTAAAGGTGAGCTAAAAAACATTTTCATCTTCTTCTCAAGTTCCAAAAGGTCTAGAGAGCTGAAATTATATGTGCAGACTCCTTGGCCAATTGGGATTTCTAAATTGTAGATTTCGTGACCCCATGACCCCAAATAGGGTCACAGGGGTCACAACATCAAAAACTTATTTTCATCATCATCTTTAGCTCCTAAAGGTCTATTGAGCTGAAAGACTGCATGTAGACTCCTTGGCCAATTGGGATTCTAAACTGTAGGTTTCGTGACCCCATGACCCCAAATAGGGTCACAGGGGTCACAATCTTAAAAACCTATTTTTCACCATTAGATGACAGTCTATGGCAAATTTATTTTTCCTTGGATATTTTAGTGTGGACTTCTTTCACTGTCTGTTATTGGCGATCTAGAAAGTGTTGAATAATAATAAATCATTTGGGTAAGGAAATTTATTCCGAAATCGTTACATTTGTTTTGTATTTTTTTATAGGTTTTCTTGCAATAGGTAACATCAGTTTCATTTTTAGCTCATCTGGCCTGTATAAAGCAAACTTGATATGATGCCTGATGAGCCAATGGTTCTATTTTTTAATGTCTCCAAATAACCAACAAGTAATGATATCAATTAATAGTATCGATAACAATCCAGTTCGTAACATTTTTGTAGGACATTTGACACGTAAGGTATAAATTACTTGGAAAATCCTTATGTATTTATTTTGGTGATACAAAACTTTCTTCCAGATATATGTCGACAATGTGTCATTGAAACTTTTCCCATTTTATCGCAGAATGAAGTAAATATAGCCCAAGATGTCAACTGTACAAGAGCACAATAAACAGGTCTATTTGGACCTTGAAGTTGGAGACCTAGTTGAGTTCAACCGAGGGTTGTATTCTCATTGGGCAGTCTTTATCGGTACGTTTTATATATTCATATGTATTTATATGTAAACGTTTTTAAAAAATAAACCTTGGAAATAAATTTAACTTTTTAATGAATTTTCAAAATTAAAGCAATTATATCATCTGCATAGACTAATATTATATACTAAGACAAGACCATTTTTTTCCATAGCATTTGTACATCACAAGACGTAAATGTCATTATGATTTTGTCATGGTTTTCTAAATTCTACTTTTATCTCCGTGCATTCAATGTTTCCTTTCAAAAATACCATCTATCTTTTATTGACTTTTTCTTCTTTTACTTTTACTTCTTATTTATACCCCCGCTACGACGTAGTCGGGGGTATATAGCGCTCCGAGTGTCCGTCCGTCCGTGCGTCCGTGTGTGCGTCCTTCCGAAATCGTTTCCGGAGCATAACTGTAAAACTATACCACTTACAAACTTCAAATTTGGTATGGCAGTAGCCTATATAATGCTGTTGTGCCTTTTAGGGGTTTCATCTCAATGGTTCAAATAATTTTTGAAATTTTGACCCAAAACCATCCGATTTCTGGACTTTGTCTCGTTTCCGGAGCATAATTAAAAAACTATACCACTTGGAAAATTCAAATTTGGTATGGCAGTAGCCTATATGATGCTGTTGTGCTTTTTAGGGGTTTCACCTCCAACGTTCAAATAATTTTTGAAATTTTGACCAAAAACGGTCAGATATTCGGACTTTGTGTCGTTTCCGGAGCATAATTAAAAAACTATTCCACTTGGAATTTTCAAACTTGGTATGGCAGTAACCTATATGATGCTGTTGTGCCTTTTAGGGGTTTCATCTCAATGGTTCAAATAATTTTTTAAATTTTGAACCAAAACAGTCCGAAAACAGTAGGTTGAGGATCAAGCTTGTAAATACATTTCCTAATGACAAACACATACCGTATAAACATTGTAAATGTGACTGTTTTGCCTTCAAGTTATCTTTTGGGAAGTAACCAAAAGAAAGGGATTGTGACCTATTGTGATACTCATATGGACACTATATGAACATAGAACATGACTGATGTTGTTACCACTGCAAAGAATACATATATTGGAATGTTGGTACCACTGCAAAGAATACATATATTGGAATATAAATTGACCTACATGGAACTGAATGGAAGGTGAGAGTTTGTTGAAAAACATTTATTATCATAGTTATACCAGTTCACACCTATTCAGACAAATTAAATTTTAATGTTATTTTCTATATCATGTGATGGAAAAATACGGTAACAATCCTAGGACTTATCAGAACATATGACTTTTCACCATTTTCGTCAAAGAAAGGCGGTCAAACTAAAGGCGGGGGTATGTGAGCTGCGCTCACTTTTGCCTTGTTAACTTTGGACTATTGGTTCAGTTATATCCGTTGCCTCTTCAGTATACATGTAAAAGACTAGGTATATAAATTGTATGATGTAATTTAGATTGACGGAGGGTTGGATGGAGATGATATGAGTTACATTTTCTGGTGATTTCGTTGACAAATGGCTCTCATTCGCTGCATAAATTTATATTTCATTGCTTGTTAAACATTGCTTGGTTGGTTGGTTGGTTGGTTGGTTGGTTCTACTTATTGATTGATTTTACTTATTATTTGATTGATTGATTGATTGTGTACCTGCAGGAGGGGAAGAAGTGATTCACCTGGCGGGGGTGGAGGACGATGGTTTGGGGAGCGTACAGAGCAAGCACGTGTTTACAATCAGTGGGAAGACCTTCAACAAGGCTATTGTACGCATCGACAAATTCTGGGACGTTGTAGGCATCAATAGAGTACACAAAAACAATAAAGATCACTGGAAATTAAAGTGAGTGCATTAAAAAGAGCTAATGATAAAAATTAGAAAAACTAGGATTCGACCCTAGAACCTCAGCAACCCCTTTGCGCTTTGAATGTTGATTGAGGAATCATACCATGTTCATAACACTTGCATCAAATTTACCATGCATAGACCAAAAAAGCTATATCATGAATGACGTCGTTAGAATAGACGATGTACAATCAATGCACGAAGGTCATGAAGTATTGGGTTATTTCAGAAATTGACAATCAATCAGGTGATATCTATATCAAGAAAAATTTGAAAACATATAATGTTTTAACACATCGCCTTTTTAACTCGTCAGGCCGGAAAGGCCTGATGGGTTTATGGTATGGAATGGTGTCCGAAGCCGTCCGTCCCTTTAATTTTGCGCATTTTCCACTATTTCGACCTATTTTCAGCTCCTCCAGGAGCATAAGGCCTAAAAAGCTTCAACTTTGTGTACAGACTCCTTGGCTAATGAGGATTATAATTTATAGCTTTGGTGACCCTGTGGCCCCTAATAACGGCCCCGTCCTTAAGACCTAATTTCACATTCTTCTTTAGAAGCATAAGGCCTAAAAAGCTGAAATTTTGTGCACAGACTCCTTGACTAGTGAGGATAATTTATAGTGTTGGTTACACTGTGTCCCCTAATAAGGGCCAAGCCCTTAAAGATGCTATATCATACTTGCAATATTTTTAAAAGTATTTTTTAATGTTTACGTTGTATTTTAGAAAAATTTAGCGATTAACCTTGAGAAATCGGACTAAAATTCATCAAGTAGGAGATAATTTACCAAAAAATACCGAAACGGCAGTCGACATAAGGGCGAATCAAGTGTGGCCATTTCACAACTTCCGGTTTCTAAATGTACGCTTGAAAACCGTCTTTGTCGCGCTCAACTAGATTTTGTTTTCTTTTTCTCCGAATTAGGTATTCGTTGCTGTCAAAGTTGATACACATCGAACGCAATTACGGTAGTTGAGACACGGTGTAAATCCTACAAGCATAATGATTACGTCACCGAAAGCGGGTTCGCTATATGACATGCCCTTTCTACATATTTCTACGAGGGGTACTGTGCTTGAAGCGTCGAAATAAGTATGTTACTGTTGATTAAACAATCTAAATATGATATCAACATTTCGACGAAAGATCTTTTTACAAAGTGGTGTATTTCATTTCTCAATAGCTAAGTTTCATCCTGAACAGCTTGCAAGTATGATACAGCATCTTTAAAATGTATTTTCATCTTCTCCTCTAAAAGACATATAAAGCTGAAACTCTGTAATTATTGCGAAAACGGTTACCTCTAAACCAACATTGACTTATTTCTCTCCCTCGGAGAGATCGTACAGAGTGTGAATAAAAAATAATTCTTTTTAGTGGTCTGCGTGTTGTTTACTGAATTATCTCCCTTGGAGTTAACTCCCTTGAATTTTCAATTCCAACTGTCATTCTTTTCTCTGTACGCCGAGAGACCGGTCGTACTCAGTGTGAATTCATTTTCTTTCATTCATTGGACTACTTCTGGATACGTTTTTCCTTGGATTTTCTGTGATTCATCTGGATTATTTGTGATTCTTTTGGATTACTGTGTGTTTTCCTTGGATTGTGATTCTTTTGGATTACTTGTACTCCTGGAAGTTTTCTTGAGTGAGATCATCTTACGTGTTGTTTTTCCAAAATGGCTTCTCAAAAGAAATGTGTTGAATGTCGAAAGTATCTTTATAAAGGCGATCCACATTCTCTATGTTTTTCTTGTGCTGACGAGTCCTCTTGTACTGCCAAAAAACATTGTTTGATGTGTAATCACATGCCCCTGGATGAGTTGCAAATTATGCACAATAAGAGATCCAAGCCTATCACGCCCAAGCGTAAGTCCACGGCTAAGGCTTCACCTTTAGACTCTAAGAAAGCCAAGTCCTCGCCTCCCAAGCCTACGGAGTTAGAGCAGATTAAGGCTATGCTGTCCACCTTAACCTACTCTGTTGCCGCCATTAAGAAGGACTCAGCCGAGCGTTTCACGGCCTTGAATCCACCCTATCAACGAGTCGTACGCGGTCCGACTCCCTGACCCCGGTGTCAGTGGAGCGGGCGGTCGGTTCAGCTCCTCTGCCCAACCAAGGTAGCACGGACCCAGACCCCGTTGCTATCCGAGGCCGGCATGAGCAAGGCAGTTCGACTGCCCGTGATCCTCTCGTGAATGTCACGGCTCCCAGCGGTGCGCGGACTTCACAGGGAGGTCAGGGTAGCTCGGGGGATCCCGTTAAGCAGCCCGTTAGCACGGGCGGCACGGGTCCTACCGCGCCGACGGTTGATAGCGGTATCCAGGCCCCTGCACGGACGGCCCGTGACCAGCAGACCACATTCATTGACACGTCTAACCCGCCGCTTATCCCCGTGATTCACGATGTCACTAACAAGCCTGCCTTTTGTCACGCCTTTACGGACACGGACTCTGCGGATTTCTCAGTGTCTTCTCTGGAAGGACAGTTGATCATTCCTCCGGATGTTTTTGACTTTGCTCTTAATCCGGATTGGACCTTTCCTGACAAAATTCAATATCTCCAACGACTTAAGCCGTGCACGGCTCCTGTTATTTCGGAGGATACGGCCTCTCCTAGGCCCGACGAGTTGGGAGATTCGGGATCGCTTCCCCCCTCACGGCCTGCCAAGTTTTCTTTGCCACACTCTACAGTCATTAAGACAGCGTGCAACGGACTTAATGAAAAGTTATCCAATCTACCGGGTCAAGTTACAGTTCCCAAGTTTAGACCCAAAACGGCATATCAGATGCACAACAGATTTGTGGCCCAAGAGCCCCCTCTGCTAGATAGGGATTTTGATAGGCTTAATCCTAAGGCTGTGTCTTTCAATCAAATTGCGATTTCCAAGACTGATGCTTCCGAAATCGAACGGAATGTTTGTGCGTCTATGGACATTCTCTCCTATATGAATTGGTTTTGCGCAGGAGTTAGGGAGATGCTTCCTGCCAAGTTCGAGGATTATGAGGAGATAGCCCCAGATACTCTACAGACTATCAGAGCAGATGATGTGGCCATGGCGCATGGTTTTTTAGACTCTGTTTTTGTGGCGTCTCAGGACCTGGCTGCGGCTTCAGCCAACTCCATGGCACGTTTTGTTTTGGGCGAGAGGCAACAACAGATTGCAAGGATTAGAGACCTACCAGTGGATGTTAAGGACTCTTTACTTACTCAACCCATCCAAGCTCCCTCCTTATTCAATGGATCTTGTGTTCAAGCCAGCGAATCACAGGATGCTATGACCTCTAAATCCTTGAATTTGAAATTAACCCAGGCCTTATTTTCAAGGGGTTCATTCCAGGGACAGCGTCGTGGGAATAATAGTAGCGCCAAACCTAACTACCATTCCAAGCAATCGACTCCTCATCCTCCTCCTTCTACGTTCCAATCTAGAGGCACTCCCCGTGGTCGCCGGGACTTCCATCCTTCTCAGCCTAAGGATCAATCAAGACAGTTCTTCAAGGAGCAATCAAGGCCCTTTCGTGGATCGAAAGGGGGGCATCGACGCTGACTGCCACGCCCCTTCTCCACCTCTCAGTCTACCCTTACGGCCGCTTCCGTCCCTCGACCTGAATGTCTCGATTCCGTTTCCTCAGCCGATCCTCCCCTCTCCTGTGGGGGGTCGTCTGGGGAACTACACTCAGAACTGGGAGTCCATCACCAGCGACAAATGGATTCTGTCAGTGATAGCTTCGGAATATACCCTTCAGTGGGATCAAGTTCCTCCAACTACCGTCCATCCTCGAGGAAACAGGTTTTTCCTCCAAGGAAAAAAGCTTCAGGCAGCACTCACCGCAATCGAGCAGCTTTTAGAGAAAGGCGCAGTCACGGAGCTAGACCCCACCGACGTATCGCTAGGCTTTTACTCGCCTGTTTTTCTCGTCCCCAAGAAGGACACGTTGGAGATGAGAATGATCATAGATCTGAAGGTGTTAAACAAGTCCTTTCTCACCAGGCCCCCCAAGTTCGTTATGGAGTCCTTGAACAATATTCGGAAACTGATTCTTCCCCATTCAATCTTTTCCAGCCTCGACTTGAAAGATGCGTACTTCCATATTCCCATTCACATCAAGTCCCGCAAATATCTACGTTTCGCCCTCAATGGCCGCCGTTTTCAATTCAAGGTCCTTCCTTTCGGAATCGCAGTGGCCCCTTGGCTTTTTACCAAGATAACAGCTCCAGTTCTTCAGTTCTTGCACATTCATCACGTTTTCATCCACGGCTACTTGGACGATTTCCTGCTGAGACACCAAGAGTTGTCCATCCTTTACCATCATATACAGTCAGTCAAGCATGTGTTCTCCCACCTGGGATGGATTATCAATCAGGAAAAGTCAGAACTGATCCCGACTCAGCGTATCAAGTTTCTGGGAGCCATTCTGGATACGATCTCGGGAACCATTGCTCCTTCAGAGAGTCGCTGGACTTCGATTCCGGAATCCATCCATCAGCTACTGGATTCGAACCAACCTCAAGCTCTCAGGTCGTGGATGTCTCTGCTGGGATCCCTAACCTCAATCCAGTCTTTCACTGTCAGAGGCCGCCTGAATCTTCGGCATGCTCAGACCTGGATAAACATTTACCGCCATTTGCCTCTAGACACCAAGATTGTGCCGACAGATGTAGTGCGTCGCGAGATACTATGGTGGACTCTACACTCTCACGTGATGTCGGGTTGTGCTTTCACTCTGCCTCCGCCAACACACACTATTTACACGGACGCCTCGACTCGGGGCTGGGGCGCTCACTGGCTCCAATTTACCCTGAGCGGACTTTGGGACCCTTCGGATGCACTCCTCCACATAAACCTTCTGGAGATGAAGGCTGTGTTACTGGCTCTCCACGCTTGGAAGTCTCAACTTCAGAGTTCCAGCATAATGATTGCAACGGACAACTCAACGGTAGTAGCTTTTATAAACAAGCTGGGAGGAACGAGATCGGCTCAGCTAATGCAACTAACCAGAGATCTCTATACTCTTGTGGACAATTGGTCGATTTCACTGCAAGCAAGGCACATTCCGGGCAGGCTCAACTTTCTCGCCGACTCTCTGTCTTGCAGGAATCTCATCGTGTCCTCGGAATGGACGATTCATCCACAGGTGTTGGATCTAATTGCGGAGAAATGGGAAAGACCACAGATAGATCTGTTCGCCACAGCCTTGAACTACAGACTCCCAAGTTATGTCAGCCCTGTCCCAGATCCTCAGGCGATGGCAGTGGACGCACTCTCAATATCATGGGAAAATCTGATAGCTTATGCCTTTCCACCGTTCAAAATCATTCCAGATCCAGGTCAGACAGCACAATTGCGTCATCTACCTACTGGCTCCTGCTTGGCCCAAGAGACCGTGGTTTCCGTCGTTAATCGATCTCCTCACGGAACCGCCTCTCCAACTCCCGATGTGGTGGAATCTGTTGCAACAGCCGAGGTGGCAGCCGGAGAACGTGAATCTCCAGGCCTTCAACTTACACGTTTGGAGAATATCAAGAAAACGCTGCAGGAACGAGGTTACGCGGAAGGCACTTCTAACGCTATTCTCAAATCAGTCAGACCTAGCACTTCCTCCCTCTATGACCACAAGTGGCTCAGATTCCAACAGTGGAGAAGAGATAGAGGATTAGCAGATCTACCTTTATCCATCCCTATGATAGCAGACTTTCTCAACTACTTACGCCAGGATCGGAAGTTAAAAGCTGGTACTATTGAAGGTTATAGGTCAGCTATTGCCTCGGTGTCTGATCTACAAGGCTTAACTATTGGGACTGATGTAACACTCACGAGACTTTTAAGATCATACAAGTTGCAGGATATTAAATTCCCCCATACCTTTCCCAAATGGGACCTTCTGTTGGTGCTCCAATCCCTTCAACGTGCTCCTTACGAACCTCTAAATTCGACTTCCCTCAAGTTTTTAGCCTGGAAATCTGCTTTCTTGATCGCCTTCGCTTCTGCTGCCAGAATCTCAGAGCTCCATGCTATTGACGTTGCGTCGGTGGACTTTGCTCACAATTATTCCTCGGTATCCTTCAGAGCTTTACCTGAATTTTTGGCCAAAAATCAATCCACTGCATCAGGGCCTTTAGGAACTAGAGTATACTCATTTCCGGCTCTCCCAGCGCCTACTGACGCCAAAGATAAAGCACGCCTTCTGTGTCCTATCCGAGTGCTTCGCTGGTATCTAGTCAGAACGCAACCAATCAGAAAGGGAAGAAGGAGATTATTCATTCCTTGCAAGCCTGGTTTATCTTCAGAGATTTCAAAGAACACTATTGCATCATGGCTTAGGAAAACTATCGCCCTGGCTTACTCCACAGCCGACCAGGACGTGATAGATACCAAGTTCTCACCTCATGAAATAAGAGCCTTATCGACTTCGCTAGCTGCTTGGAAGTCCGTATCCATCGATCAGATTGTGGCCTCCTGCCAGTGGAAGTCCTCCAGCTCCTTCACTAGGGCCTATCTCAGGGATATCTCCTCCTCGCTGGGAGGACTGTCATCTCTGGGACCCCTGGTGGCGGCTCAGCACCTTTCTGCCTGACCCTTCCCCTAAGGAAAAGGGGGGGGGGGGGGGGAGTGTCCCGAGGGTGTGTGTTCCAGTCTCGACCTATCTACGTAGATGGTGGATCTTGCCACTTGTCAAGGTGGGCATGACGATATTCCCCAGGTTTTGCACCCTATTAATTCTGGGAAGTATAAACAGCATTTAGTTATTTAGGTGGCGAGTGATGTGGTATAGTCACTCTTTGGGAACACTAATCTTGAAGTTGGTTATTAATCCTCCCCAGCACAAAACCTCCTATTAATCTATCTTCGGAGTAGATTCTACAGGTGTCAAATTACGTGGTCGTCGTGTCGTAATTCTTCTGGAAATCCCAAATAAATTCCAAAATTACGCTAATTTCAACCAAAAAACGATGTATTTTTCGATGTTTTCCTTAAAAGTTTCCCCTTCCTTAAGAAATATTAAGTAGAATCGGGGATATTTTAGGGCTTATTTTCGTATTTGGTCTGTTTCTGTGTTCTTTATCCTAAAGAAATTGGAATTTATTAAGAATTATCTCCCCTTATTTGATGTATTTCCTCCGGGAATTTACGTTTTTGGGTATAATTATTCCCATTAAACACTTCTTAAACAATCTGGATACCCTCCTCCGTACGTGGGATTCAGTCAATGTTGGTTAAGAGGTAACCGTTTTCGCAATAATTATGAAACAATCACAATTATTGTTAGTAATTATAAGAAAACTTACTTCTAAACCAACGAATTACTCCCTCCCTTCCTCCCCGTTATCCATCTCTCTGTTTCATCGAAAAGAATGACAGTTGGAATTGAAAATTCAAGGGAGTTAACTCCAAGGGAGATAATTCAGTAAACAACACGCAGACCATTAAAAAAAAATATTTTTTATTCACACTCTGTACGATCTCTCCGAGGGAGAGAAATAAGTCAATGTTGGTTTAGAGGTAAGTTTTCTTATAATTAGGCGAGACCAAATTATTTAGTTGATTTACGGATCCGCCGACTACGATTTTGGCAAATTCCCAAAATAAAAAATGTTTATTTGAACCCCGCTCAATAAAAAATGTTGCATTGCCGCTGGAAAAAAAATCTAAAATATTGCGAAAATACGAACAGTAAAAGAGAGACTGCCAAAAGTACTCGCTCGAGAAAGTGTGTCACCCATTATCATTGTTTAATGTTACAAATTTCCTGCCCTTCTTCGTAATTTATCAAAGTTTAAAGTTTAAACACATCGTCGTCAAAGATACAATCTCGAAAGCACGTTGTTTTCCCCAAACCGGTGTTTCAGAAATTAGTTACTGGTTTGTTTTCATTCCAAATTACGAAGGTAAATTTTGATTAAATAAAATTATATGCGTAACGAAATATAAATATTCAAATACGATGGACTTAAATAGAACCAAAGAACGTCTACCATAATTCAAAATATCAATTTTATCGCAAAAGATCAAAGAATATGCAATGAATTTGTCAACTTTATCTGACAGCAGTTACGAAAGGAAACACCGTTTGAAATTACAATCGTATTTTCTTGACGGCATATAGACATTATAAATATTTTTTCGAGCTAAGTATAACATTTTTGATCGTTTTTTCTTCAAGTAATATGTAAATTAGAAAAATGAATTCATTGCATCTTTGTTGTAAAATAAATCATCAGAAAATTTCATCCAAAACTTATTTTATTTAGACATTTAATATCTTATCGGTAATGTGTTGTCATGAAAATGTTACGACCGCATGTTATTCTGAACATGGCCATTTGACTTTGGCACTTCGTGGTTTTGTTTTCTTGCATCCTTTTGAAAAACGATTTAAACTTACGCTTTTAGACAGCAAGTTCACAAACTACGGATAATTCTACGATTATATGATACAGTTTTAATAAGACTGATTTATCTGATTGTTGCAGAAATAGTCACAAACAAGGTTTTATTTATAGAATTAGAAATGAGTCTATCTCGAGATTGATTTATATAAACGATCTCTATTTATTTCATTGATTATTGATTTTGTTGTAAGTGTGATTTTCTTAATAAATTTTATCAGAATACTTCTTATTATATATTCAATCAAATTTATTTTGCAATCAGATTAAAAAACTATAATATTTAGATTGATCAGGGCAAAAGATAAAAACAATTTCTTTTGCATGATAGATTTTCAGAATAAGTTATATTATTTTAAATGATAAGATTCATAATTTTAAATGTCCCATTATTATGTTTTTTTTAGACAAAATATATCTATTGATAAAAAATCCTTTTACACAGATAGCACTTACTTCTGCATGCATGATACAATAAAACAAAATCTGTGTAATGAAAAACAAAACATTAATAAAAATTTAAGATATATTTCGGTGTTTTCGCCGGTCTCGTGTTAATCAGTTTTCAGGCGAATCTTTGTCGACACTACACCAAAAAGCTTTTTTTTTTTTTTTTTATTTTCCCTCCTGCCTTTAGCCATTTTGACCTCCAGAAATCCGTAAATCAAGTAATTAATTTTGTGTGGCCTTACAAACAATAATTGTGATTGTTTCATTTCAGAAACCTTGACTTTTGATAATAATTAACAGCTTATGTGACCCTATATGGCCCCTGAAATAGGCATTGTGAAGCTTCGGATCCTTCTTACTCAAATTAGGGTTGGTCACTTTCTAAAATGCACGTTTCATGACCACAGCCCCAAGCAAAATTGAATATGAAGCCTGATGAGCTACAGAGCCAATGACTCCAATTTTTTCTTTATTTTTGAGTCAGTTTTAGGACTCAATATTTCATTTGAATTTGAACAAAAATAATACTTTTCGACATAACGTTTTACAAAATTCTCCATTCTCCTATTTTAGAAACCTTGTAAAAGGCCTACATATATTGACTAAAAATATGCTCTTAAAACAATGTATTCCAGAGCATACAAACCCTCGCAAATCGTTAAAAGGGCGCGGTCCAAACTGGAAAGTAAAGGCTACAACCTATTCTACAAAAACTGTGAGATATTCGCTGCTTGGTGTAGATTTGGAGTTGAGAGGAGCGATCAGGTAAATAGCATACAGGGGTGTGCCGTAATTACGTCATATCTTTTGCTGTAACTGTAGACTTATAAATACGTTAAAGCCCCATTATCATACTTGCATGCAGTTCGGGACAAGGTTTAGATATTGAGAATATGGATACATCACTCGGTAGAAGAATCTTTCGTCGATATTGTGATATCACATTTACATTTCTTCATCACCAAAAACATACTTATTTCTACGCCCGAAGCACAGTACCCCCTGTAAAAAGGCTGTAGCATTTACGAACTCGCTTTCGGTGACGTTATCATTATGCGTGTAGGATTTATACCGTGTCTCGAGTACCGTAATTGCGGTAATATTAACTTTGGCCGCAACGAGTACCTAATTCGGAGAAAAGAAAAGAAAATCTAGTCGTGGGTGATATTTAGAAACCGGAAATTGTGAGACAGCCACACTTTATTCGCCTTCATATCGGCTGCCGTTTCGATCATTTTGGTAAATTATCTATACATAATTTTGGTCCGATTTTCCCTGGTTGGTTGCAAAATTTTGCAAATAATACAAAGAAAACAATAAAATTATTTTTAAAAACATTGAACTCTGAAAATGGGTCTTTAATTCAGTAAAGCATAAACAAATTCTATGAGGATAGTTCTGTTCATATCTTTGTCAAACTTTGAAAGTAAATTTTAAATCAATTTGAAGTACATAATTAAAAATAAATGTTTCGAGGACAAGTTAGCAAATGGTATCTACGTATACATCCGCTGTAAAACACGTCTCCCATTAGCACAATATTATACAACACATTGCACATTATGATGACTAAATTAATGCCATTCGAAAAACAAACACGATATAAAGTAACAAAAATTAGTTAGCCGTAGCTAAAATGATTACTAACAGATATGCAAAGTTTGAAAATTGTTCAAGCAGAATTCGTTTCATTAAAATGATTAATGTTAATCTAAAATAACATGGAAGTCTATTGGAATAATGTAAGATATGACATAATTATGACACACCATTGTATACTTATGTACTTACGTATGTTGAGAATCAAATCTTTGGTAAAGCACACAGGTCAAATCTCATAGGATTCTAAAACAGTGGAGTAGAAATCGTTTTCTTTTCGAGATCTGTCATACAATATGTATAAATTACAAGTTAAAGCTTTTTGTAAAACTTAATGTGGATGACTTCATCTCATATTTTCTTGAATCAAGATGGAGCAATGGATAACAAAAAAACCCATACAATAACTCTTAAACTTGCCTTCGCTAGGTAGATACCGCATCATTTACTCGTTTCATAAACAGTACCATGTCGTTTAGTATCTCTTATGATAATTCACAACATTTTCTCTCTATAGGTGGACAGGTTGAAGATCGGGCTCGCTGTAGCGTTCGCACTATTTGCTATTCTGGGGATAGTGTGTCTTGCTAGAGGTTCTAGTAAAAAGAAGAACAGAAAATCACCTCACTAAATACACAGATCACAGATAATTGAATGGACCTTTTGATTGATAATGTACCATTGCCCTCATGGTGGATGGGTCATTAAATGACTTTCACCTATTATTGAATGCATGGATGGATTTGTAAGTGACGTCAATATTTTCCTGGATTGACCACTCAATTATTTGTTGGATCCATTGGTCATAAAATGGCTCCCTTTTTCACTGGATACACCACTCAACCCTTTTGGATCCATTGGTCATTAAATAGCTCCTTTGTTCACTGGATAGACCACTGAATCATTTTGGATCTATCGGTCATAAAATGGTCCTCGTGTTTACTGGCCCACTTATGTAGTACTTTATAAATGCCATTTTGGCTACGTTGGTCATGTAATAATTGTTACTTTAATTTAAATTTGCTAGATGGACCATTTATTTGATATTGTAGTATTGCCCCTTTGCATACATTGGTCACTATATGACTGAAACGTTATGCTTGATGGACCACTATATTCATATTTTACCATTGCCCATTTGGATACATTTGTCATTTATGAATTCGACATCTTGCTGGATGGTTCCCTAAGTGGGTACTATGCTATCGTCTTTTGGAAGCATATGTCATTTATGAATTCAACATCTTGCTGGATGGTCCGCCAAGTGGATACTATGCTATCGTCTTTTGGATGCATTTGTCATTTATAAATTCACCATCTTGTTGCTTGGTCCAATTAATAGATACTATACTGTTGTCTTTGGGGTGGATGGGTCATCAAATGGCTTTTATATATTGATGGATGGACCATGTTGTTGATACATTCTCCCTGTTCTTCTGGATGCTTGGTCCCAAGTTTTTTTTTTTATTATTTTATTTCTTTTTGAGGTACATGTACATTTAGATTCAAACTACAAGAAAGTGACATTTTACATAGACAAGAAAGTGACATTTTACATAGATCCCAAGTTACTGCAACAATTTCTTTTATGGGCTACTTAATAGATTCACCATTGCCGTTTTGGATAGATTGATTTGCAAAAAATTTTAACGCCTTAGTTGGATATTTGAAAGGGGCAATACCACCTTTATTTTGTGTGAATCGTATACCAAAATCCCGACCATGAAGAATACTTATGACTTTTTTTTTCATGACGTTGTAACCTTTTAATGCAATTAAAGCAAAATGGGAAGTTCCTCGCATTTTGGTTTTACATAATAGTCCCTTTTGTACTTTTGAAATCGTTGAAACAGTTTGCGCTGTACTGTAATCATAGATACATTTTTTAACTATTTGGTGTGTGTGTGTGTGGGGGGGGGGGGGGTCATAAAATATCAAGTTGTGAGTGATGATCTTCAGTCTCCGAGCGAATCAGTATAAAACAAGATATTTTATCTTGTCAACCGTTCTGGAAATTAACAATATCAATGACGATATAGTATTTACTATATTGATACATTTAATCGCCACATTTAAAACAAAACGCCAAAGACGAATCATTGCGGCAAAATTACGCCATGTTAACAAGAATAAATGCTATATTTTCATTGGACATCATTTAACCCAACTAAGTTATGCCTTATGAGGATATATGTCGTTTTTTGTCATGACCGTGCTCAAATGAAATGTATGCATATCCTTTCATTCCATGGGAAATTAAAACTATGACGTTTGCTTTACGTGGTAGTAAAATCGTTTTTCTATTTCTTTGATGTTAACATCTCGAGAACAAGTTTGAGACAACAAGGCGAGTTTAGAGCATACCTATAATGACTACAGTATTCAATAACAACTATAAAGTATATATTAAAGTTCCCAAGCACAAGGTAATAAAAGTTAGGCCTATTTTGGCATTTCGATTATATTAACCATAACATTGTGTCTGATTTTTTGAAATATTGTTTAGATTTAAGACATTTTAGATTTCGGCAACTCTTGTGCATTTTAAGAGATGTCAAATTGTTTGAAATTTTTTCGGTTTTGATTTAGAAAACCATCAACTCAAATTGAGGATGATTGCAATAGATGTTTATTTAAGTTTATGACAAAATTTAACACACAACATATACATGTATATTCTTACTAGAATTATATTTTTGTGTTAGAGTCTTGTGCTTTTTGTACTAGAAATGAAATATACAAAAAATATATTGATTATATTGACAAATATATTTCAATTAAAATTATATTATTGTTTGAATGTCTTGTGTTATTTGTTATGAGAAACATAAAATACAAAAAAAATAAGGAAGGGAAAGAACCTATTCTCATACCTTACAATAAATCTTCTAATTTCACTATTCAAAAAACGAATCATCAAGGTGTTTCCGTACTAGATTCCATTAAGGTTCCAGATGAAGAAGGCCCTTTGGACTCATGTTTTTCCTATTCTATAGGTTCTTCGTAGACTCCTCAGTGATTTTATTGTTTTTTATTTGGCTTACATAAGTCTCAAATACAAATATGATGATATAATTAATTACCACCCATTGTCAATGAAAATGCACTATTGAATTTGCGGATTTCACAAAAAAAAGACCAATTGGCTATGTATCCCATCATTATTTTGGGCCACAGGGCCACCAAAGCTAAAAATTATAATCTTCCTTAGTCAAGGAGTCTGTACACAAAGTTTCAGGTCTCTAGTCCTTGTGCTTCTAGAGAATCAGTTGAAAATGCACAAAGTTTACGGATTGACGGACGGACGGGGCACCATGCCATGCCATGCCATAAGTCCATCGGGCCATTACATGCCAGATGAGCTAGAAATAGGAACTCATTATCAAAAGTTGTTATTAATGTTGTTTGAATTTTTTGTAATCAAATATGATTACGAAGTTTCATCTAATAGTTCCTACCAGATTTACTGAATAATCGCTATCCAAACATTCGAACACTATCTTCTATACCTTTTTCACTTCGACAGGTTGTCCCCGTCTGAATATTGTTTTACTGCCTCCCTTGTGATAGCAAAGCATAAAAATAGAGCCATGGGCTCTGTAGCTCATCAGACTTTTGATGGAAATAGTTTTTTAAGGCTTTGACCCATGTGACCCCAATTGGGGTCAAGGGGTAACCAAATGTAAAATTTAGAATCTTAATTGGCCAAAGTGTCTACACACAACTTTTCAGCTCTCTAGACCTTTTGGAACTGAAGAAGAAGATAAAATAGGTTTTTAAGGTTTTGACCCCTGTGACCCCAATTGGGGTCTTGGGGTCACAAAATCTTCAATTTAGAATCCCCATTGGCCAAGGAGTCTACACACAACTTTTCAGCTCTCTAGACCTTATGGAACTGGAGAAGAAGATGAAAATAGGTTTTTCAGGTTTTGACCCCTGTGACCCCATTTGGGGTCATGGGGTCACGAAATCTACAATTTAGAATCCCCATTGGCCAAGGAGTCTGCACATCAAATTTCAGCTCTCTAGACCTTATGGAACTGGAGAAGAAGATGAAAATAGGTTTTTCAGGTTTTGACCCCTGTGACCCCATTTGGGGTCATGGGGTCACGAAATCTACAATTTAGAATCCCCATTGGCCAAGGAGTCTGCACATCAAATTTCAGCTCTCTAGACCTTATGGAACTGGAGAAGAAGATGAAAATAGGTTTTTCAAGTTTTGACCCCTGTGACCCCATTTGGGGTCATGGGGTCACGAAATCTACAATTTAGAATCCCCATTGGCCAAGGAGTCTGCACATCAAATTTCAGCTCTCTAGACCTTATGGAACTGGAGAAGAAGATGAAAATAGGTTTTTCAGGTTTTGACCCCTGTGACCCCATTTGGGGTCATGGGGTCACGAAATCTACAATTTAGAATCCCCACTGGCCAAGGAGTATGCACATCAAATTTCAGCTCTCTAGACCTTATGGAACTGGAGAAGAAGATGAAAATAGGTTTTTCAGGTTTTGACCCCTGTGACCCCATTTGGGGTCATGGGGTCACGAAATCTACAATTTAGAATCCCCATTGGCCAAGGAGTCTGCACATCAAATTTCAGCTCTCTAGACCTTATGGAACTGGAGAAGAAGATGAAAATAGGTTTTTCAGGTTTTGACCCCTGGGACCCCATTTGGGGTCATGGGGTCACGAAATCTACAATTTAGAATCTCCATTGGCCAAGGAGTCTGCACATCAAATTTCAGCTCTCTAGAGTCATTGGTTCTGGAGAAGAAGTCGAAAATGTGAAAAGTTTACGGACGGACGGACGGACGGACGGACGCCGGACGCCTTGCCATGCCATAAGCCCATCGGGTCTTTCAGACCTGATGAGCTAAAAATAGAGCCATTGGCTCTTTAGCTCATCAAGCTTCATATTTGTTTTTTATTTGATTTGGCCAGTGTGTTTCCCCACTTAGTAGGGGTTACATTGTTACCAATTCTAAAAAGAAGTATATAGGCGATGTGATTTCAGTTACCAGTTTTCAATTTCTGATTGCTCAAACATTAAAAACATATGTTTGAACGGACCAACCCTTAATTGAGTAAAAAGGCTATCAAATCTGCAATTGATATTTAGGCATAGGAACAGAAGGATCACAAAGCCCATTTTAGGGACCACAAGGCAACTAAAACTATAAATCAAAATCCTCACCACTCAAGAGTATGCACATAAAGTTTCCGCTTTCTGGGCTTTATGCTTTTGGAGAATAAGATCAAAATAGGGTTTAAGGGCGTGGCGCTTGTGACCCTTTTTGGGGCCAGAGGATCACGAAAGCTATAAATTAAAATACTCATTAGTCAAGGAGTCTGTACACAAAGTTTCACACTTTCTAGTCCATATGCTTCTGGAGAAAATGAAAATAGGTTTCAAGGGTGTGGCCCCTGTGGCCCCTGTGGCCCTTATTAGGGGCTTCAAGGCCACCAAAGCCTAAAATCGTAATCCTCATTGGTCAAGGAATCTGCACACAAAGTTTCAGCTTTTCAGGCCTAATGCTTCTGGAGAAGAAAATGAAAATAGGTTTCAAGGGCGTTGCCCCTGTGGCCATTATTAGGGGATAAATGTGTTCACACAAAAACGTCTACTAATGGACGGAATGAATTCACTACTAACACTGTAGTAATTTAACCCAAACTAGTAACTTGGGATATTGATAACAATGTATTTATCTGAACGCTTTGGAAAAATGCAAACAAAAATTCAACCATTTCCAATAAACATAATGGTCAAAACTGAGGGACTGTGCAATAGGCCCCTATCTACCGGATGAGTTTAACTCGGTGCAGATGAACATGCACCTATATCTGCTATATATTTTAAAATATGCTATCGATCATAAAACTTATATCATAACTCAACACACATTAAAAGCTTCTCTTTGGTACATAAACGGCATTAATTTGTATAAAAGTTCATACCTATTTTGGAAGCCTGTTTATGACAGTTATGTCTTCTAACTTTCCCCTCTTACGGTTATTATTTCCTTTGCCCCCCTTCCTTGTTCCAATCTAAATACAAACAATAGACATTGTCTTATTACAGGAATTCAAGTTTCATGCTTACCCACTTTGTGCATGTGTAAGCAAGGATTCATTCACAACAGGTTTCATAATAAAACGTGATGTTCTGCAGGTTCCCAGCGATAGTGACATGTCACGTGGTCTATTATGTCATCGTGTACTTTACACTAATTTGCACGTGCAGCACGACTGCATCGAGCTTTCACTTTCACACCGAAGTTTCATTCTAAGCTATTGTCATTCTGTATGTGACGGAAGCAATGAGAAGTGTGTAACAGACTTCCTGAAATTGGATATATCCAGTATTATCCAAATCGAATTTGTTCCTAGAAATATGATTTTCAAAATATCGCTTATGTTCGGATACAAACACATCTGTGATTTCTTCTCCACACGATCTGACAACATAGGTGAAGCCAACAAGCACTTGATGCATGGGCAGTGCTCATATACCATAGTATATGAGCAATATCCATGCCCCAAGTGCTTGTGGTGGAGCCTCCGTTCTATTACAAATTTGGTACAAAAAAATAAGTCATTTTAGACCAATAACATTAGGACATAAATTAGTTATGTAGTTGAAGAAAAAGTTGAGTTGAGTTCTCTTAGCTATTAATACTGAAGACTAACAAGGGTAAAGTTTCCTGGCTTTTGATATCGGACATGAATTAGAGTTAAGCTTCCTTGCTTTTTATACTGATTGTGAACAATGGTTAAATTCCCCGTAGCTTTTGATGCTGATCGTGAACAGGGGTTAAGTACCCTACATTTTGATACTGAACATGAACAGCGGTTAAGTTCCCCTTAGCTTTTGATACTGAAAATGAACAGGGGTTAAGTTCCCCTTAGCTTTTGATACTGAAAAAGAACAGGGGTTAAGTTCCTCTAGCTTTTGATACTGAACATGAACTGGGGTTAAGTTCCGCTAGCTTTTGATGATATACATGAACAGGGGTTGAGTTCCGCTAGCTTTTGATACTGAACATGAACAGGGGTTGAGTTCCCTTAGTTTTTGATACAGCACATGAACAGGGGTTAAGTTCCGCTAGCTTTTGATACTGAACATGAACAGGGGTTGAGTTCCCTTAGTTTTTGATACAGAACATGAACAGGGGTTAAGTTCCGCTAGCGTTTAATACTAAACATGAACAGGGTTTGAGTTCCCTTAGTTTTTGATACAGAACATGAACAGGGGTTAAGTTCCCTAAGCTTTTGATACTTAACATGAACAGGGGTTAAATTCCCCAAGCTTTTGATACAGAACATGAACAGGGGTTAAGTTCCCCAAGCTTTTGATACTGAACATGAACAGGGGTTGAGTTCCCTAAGCTTTTGATACTGAACATGAACAGGGGTTGAGTTCCCCTTAGCTTTTGATACTGAACATGAACAGGGGTTGAGTTCCGCTAGCTTTTGATACTGAACATGAACAGGGGTTGAGTTCCCCTTAGCTTTTGATACTTAACATGAACAGGGGTTAATTTCCGCTAGCTTTTGATACTGAACATGTACTGGGGTTGAGTTCCGCTAGCTTTTGATACTGAACATGAACAGGGGTTAAATTCCCCAAGCTTTTTGATACTGAACATGAACAGGAGTTGAGTTCTCCAGGCTTTTTGAGACTGAACATGAACAGGGATTGAGTTCCCAATAGCTTTAGATACTGAACATGAACAGGAGTTAAGTTCCCTGGCTTTTTGATACTGAAGATGAACAGGGGTTAAGTTCCCTAAGCTTTTGAAACTGAACATGAACAGGAGTTAAGTTCCCCTAGCTTTTGAAACTGAAGATGAACAGGAGTAAAGTTCCCTGGCTTTTTGATACTGAAGATGAACAGGGGTTAAGTTCCCTAAGCTTTTTGATACTGAACATGAACAGGAGTTAAGTTCCCCTAGCTTTTGAAACTGAAGATGAACAGGAGTAAAGTTCCCTGGCTTTTTGATACTGAAGATGAACAGGGGTTAAGTTCCCTAAGCTTTTTGATACTGAACATGAACAGGAGTTGAGTTCTCCAGGCTTTTTGAGACTGAACATGAACAGGGATTGAGTTCCCCATAGCTTTAGATACTGGACATGAACAGGAGTTAAGGTCCCTGGCTTTTTGATACTGAAGATGAACAGGGGTTGAGTTCCCTAAGCTTTTGCTCCTGAACATGAACAGGGGTTAAGTTCCCCTAGCTTTTGAAACTGAACATGAACAGGAGTAAAGTTCCCTGGCTTTTTGATACTGAAGATGAACAGGGGTTAAGTTCCCTAAGCTTTTGATACTGAAAATGAACAGGGGTTAAGTTCCCCTTAGCTTTTGATACTGAAAATGAACAGGGGTTAAGTTCCTCTAGTTTTTGATACTGAAAATGAACAGGGGTTAAGTTCCTCTAAGCTTTTGATACTGAATATGAACTGGGGTTGAGTTCCCTTAGTTTTTGATACAGAACATGAACAGGGGTTAAGTTCCGCTAGCGTTTAATACTAAACATGAACAGGGTTTGAGTTCCCTTAGTTTTTGATACAGAACATGAACAGGGGTTAAGTTCCCTAAGCTTTTGATACTTAACATGAACAGGGGTTAAATTCCCCAAGCTTTTGATACAGAACATGAACAGGGGTTAAGTTCCCCAAGCTTTTGATACTGAACATGAACAGGGGTTGAGTTCCCTAAGCTTTTGATACTGAACATGAACAGGGGTTGAGTTCCCCTTAGCTTTTGATACTGAACATGAACAGGGGTTGAGTTCCGCTAGCTTTTGATACTGAACATGAACAGGGGTTGAGTTCCCCTTAGCTTTTGATACTTAACATGAACAGGGGTTAATTTCCGCTAGCTTTTGATACTGAACATGTACTGGGGTTGAGTTCCGCTAGCTTTTGATACTGAACATGAACAGGGGTTAAATTCCCCAAGCTTTTTGATACTGAACATGAACAGGAGTTGAGTTCTCCAGGCTTTTTGAGACTGAACATGAACAGGGATTGAGTTCCCCATAGCTTTAGATACTGAACATGAACAGGAGTTAAGTTCCCTAAGCTTTTGATACTGAAAATGAACAGGGGTTAAGTTCCCCTTAGCTTTTGATACTGAAAATGAACAGGGTTTAAGTTCCTCTAGCTTTTGATACTGAAAATGAACAGGGGTTAAGTTCCCCTAAGCTTTTGATACTGAATATGAACTGGGGTTAAGTTCCCCTAGCTTTTGATACTGAACATGAACAGGGGTTAAGTTCCGCTAGCTTTTGATGATATACATGAACAGGGGTTGAGTTCCGCTAGCTTTTGATACTGAACATGAACAGGGGTTGAGTTCCCTTAGTTTTTGATACGGCACATGAACAGGGGTTAAGTTCCGCTAGCTTTTGATACTGAAAATGAACAGGGGTTGAGTTCCCTTAGTTTTTGATACAGAACATGAACAGGGGTTAAGTTCCACTAGCGTTTAATACTAAACATGAACAGGGGTTGAGTTCCCTTAGTTTTTGATACAGAACATGAACAGGGGTTAAATTCCCCGAGCTTTTGATAAAGAACATGAACAGGGGTTAAGTTCCCCAAGCTTTTGATACTGAACATGAACAGGGGTTGAGTTCCCTAAGCTTTTGATACTGAACATGAACAGGGGTTAAATTCCCCGAGCTTTTGATAAAGAACATGAACAGGGGTTAAGTTCCCCAAGCTTTTGATACTGAACATGAACAGGGGTTGAGTTCCCTAAGCTTTTGATACTGAACATGAACAGGGGTTGAGTTCCCCTTTGCTTTTGATACTGAACATGAACAGGGGTTGAGTTCCGCTAGCTTTTGATACTGAACATGAACAGGGGTTGAGTTCCCCTTAGCTTTTGATACTTAACATGAACAGGGGTTAAGTTCCGCTAGCTTTTGATACTGAACATGTACTGGGGTTGAGTTCCGCTAGCTTTTGATACTGAACATGAACAGGGGTTAAATTCCCCAAGCTTTTTGATACTGAACATGAACAGGAGTTGAGTTCTCCAGGCTTTTTGAGACTGAACATGAACAGGGATTGAGTTCCCCATAGCTTTAGATACTGAACATGAACAGGAGTTAAGTTCCCTGGCTTTTTGATACTGAAGATGAACAGGGGTTAAGTTCCCTAAGCTTTTGAAACTGAACATGAACAGGAGTTAAGTTCCCCTAGCTTTTGAAACTGAACATGAACAGGAGTAAAGTTCCATGGCTTTTTGATACTGAAGATGAACAGGAGTTGAGTTCTCCAGGCTTTTTGAGACTGAACATGAACAGGGATTGAGTTCCCCATAGCTTTTTGAGCCTGAACATGAACAGGGATTGAGTTCCCCATAGCTTTAGATACTGAACATGAACAGGAGTTAAGTTCCCTGGCTTTTTGATACTGAAGATGAACAGGGGTTAAGTTCCCCTAGCTTTTGAAACTGAACATGAACAGGAGTAAAGTTCCCTGGCTTTTTGATACTGAAGATGAACAGGGGTTAAGTTCCCTAAGCTTTTGATACTGAAAATGAACAGGGGTTAAGTTCCCCTTAGCTTTTGATACTGAAAATGAACAGGGTTTAAGTTCCTCTAGCTTTTGATACTGAAAATGAACAGGGGTTAAGTTCCCCTAAGCTTTTGATACTGAATATGAACTGGGGTTAAGTTCCCCTAGCTTTTGATACTGAACATGAACAGGGGTTAAGTTCCGCTAGCTTTTGATGATATACATGAACAGGGGTTGAGTTCCGCTAGCTTTTGATACTGAACATGAACAGGGGTTGAGTTCCCTTAGTTTTTGATACGGCACATGAACAGGGGTTAAGTTCCGCTAGCTTTTGATACTGAAAATGAACAGGGGTTGAGTTCCCTTAGTTTTTGATACAGAACATGAACAGGGGTTAAGTTCCACTAGCGTTTAATACTAAACATGAACAGGGGTTGAGTTCCCTTAGTTTTTGATACAGAACATGAACAGGGGTTAAATTCCCCGAGCTTTTGATAAAGAACATGAACAGGGGTTAAGTTCCCCAAGCTTTTGATACTGAACATGAACAGGGGTTGAGTTCCCTAAGCTTTTGATACTGAACATGAACAGGGGTTAAATTCCCCGAGCTTTTGATAAAGAACATGAACAGGGGTTAAGTTCCCCAAGCTTTTGATACTGAACATGAACAGGGGTTGAGTTCCCTAAGCTTTTGATACTGAACATGAACAGGGGTTGAGTTCCCCTTTGCTTTTGATACTGAACATGAACAGGGGTTGAGTTCCGCTAGCTTTTGATACTGAACATGAACAGGGGTTGAGTTCCCCTTAGCTTTTGATACTTAACATGAACAGGGGTTAAGTTCCGCTAGCTTTTGATACTGAACATGTACTGGGGTTGAGTTCCGCTAGCTTTTGATACTGAACATGAACAGGGGTTAAATTCCCGAAGCTTTTTGAGACTGAACATGAACAGGGATTGAGTTCCCCATAGCTTAAGATACTGAACATGAACAGGAGTTAAGTTCCCTGGCTTTTTTATACTGAAGATGAACAGGGGTTAAGTTCCCTAAGCTTTTGAAACTGAACATGAACAGGATTTAAGTTCTCCAGGCTTTTTGAGACTGAACATGAACAGGGATTGAGTTCCCAATAGCTTTAGATACTGAACATGAACAGGAGTTAAGTTCCCTGGCTTTTTGATACTGAAGATGAACAGGGGTTAAGTTCCCTAAGCTTTTGAAACTGAACATGAACAGGAGTTAAGTTCCCCTAGCTTTTGAAACTGAAGATGAACAGGAGTAAAGTTCCCTGGCTTTTTGATACTGAAGATGAACAGGGGTTAAGTTCCCTAAGCTTTTTGATACTGAACATGAACAGGAGTTGAGTTCTCCAGGCTTTTTGAGACTGAACATGAACAGGGATTGAGTTCTCCATAGCTTTAGATACTGGACATGAACAGGAGTTAAGGTCCCTGGCTTTTTGATACTGAAGATGAACAGGGGTTGAGTTCCCTAAGCTTTTGCTCCTGAACATGAACAGGGGTTAAGTTCCCCTAGCTTTTGAAACTGAACATGAACAGGAGTAAAGTTCCCTGGCTTTTTGATACTGAAGATGAACAGGGGTTAAGTTCCCTAAGCTTTTGATACTGAAAATGAACAGGGGTTAAGTTCCCCTTAGCTTTTGATACTGAAAATGAACAGGGGTTAAGTTCCTCTAGTTTTTGATACTGAAAATGAACAGGGGTTAAGTTCCTCTAAGCTTTTGATACTGAATATGAACTGGGGTTGAGTTCCCTTAGTTTTTGATACAGCACATGAACAGGGGTTAAGTTCCGCTAGCTTTTGATACTGAACATGAACAGGGGTTGAGTTCCCTTAGTTTTTGATACAGAACATGAACAGAGGTTAAGTTCCGCTAGCTTTTAATACTAAACATGAACAGGGGTTGAGTTCCCTTAGTTTTTGATACAGAACATGAACAGGGGTTAAGTTCCCTAAGCTTTTGATACTGAACATGAACAGCGGTTAAGTTCCCCAAGCTTTTGATACTGAACATGAACAGGGGTTAAATTCCCCAAGCTTTTGATAATGAACATGAACAGGGGTTAAGTTCCCCAAGCTTTTGATACTGAACATGAACAGGGGTTGACTTCCCTAAGCTTTTGATACTGAACATGAACAGGGGTTGAGTTCCCCTTAGCTTTTGATACTGAACATGAACAGGGGTTAAGTTCCGCTAGCTTTTGATACTGAACATGAACAGGGGTTAAATTCCCCAAGCTTTTTGATACTGAACATGAACAGGAGTTGAGTTCTCCAGGCTTTTTGAGACTGAACATGAACAGGGATTGAGTTCCCCATAGCTTTAGATACTGAACATGAACAGGAGTTAAGTTCCCTGGCTTTTTGATACTGAAGATGAACAGGGGTTAAGTTCCCTAAGCTTTTGAAACTGAACATGAACAGGAGTTAAGTTCCCCTAGCTTTTGAAACTGAACATTAACAGGAGTTAAGGTCCCTGGCTTTTTGATACTGAAGATGAACAGGGGTTAAGTTCCCTAAGCTTTTGATACTGAACATGAACAGGGGTTAAGTTCCTGGCTTTTGATACTGAACATGAACAGGAGTTAAGTTCCCAAAGCTTTTTGATACTAAACATGAACTGGGGTTGAGTTCCCTGGCTTTTGATAAAGAGCTGCATTCCCTTAACTTTTGTTGATGAGTTTGAGCATAAAATTGAAAGTCTTAGAAGAGTCCTTGTGATTGGCTTACCAAACCTTCCTCAGTACACGTAATGGTACACGCAACCATACAGACAGCTGCCTTCCTGTTGTACAGGGAAACAATGGATTAATTTCATGTTTATAAATTTGTCAGCAAAGTTGGTCAATTTTAATCAGACTGAAAATAACATTCCTGTAACGATATTGATAAAACTTGAAAAAAAGTTCCACTTTCAAAGGATGACTTATGCAAATAAAATCTACAAACACAGAGGATGCAAAATACTTTATTTGAAAATCAGAAATATAAAAATTTACAACTATTGCAGTATAATATATGTCACCATTCAAGAGAATATATATCTCAATACTGAAATACAATAAAGAGTTAATTTTGACAAAAACGACATACATTATATTTAAAATATATTAACTAAATGTATTCACTTGAAAGACATAGCACCATAAAAATTTGAATTACAAAATACAAATATAATATACGTACAAATGTAAGATTTGATATATTTCATTTATTTAAAGCTTACAATTGCTAAGCAGGTTTATAATGACAATTAAAACGTGGCAAGTAACTTGGTAGTTTTTACAAGTTAGTCTTTCATTCTGTAAAAGTTTTTGTTCAACTTTCTTTGACTGTATTATTACAATGTAGTAAATGTCAACTCGTTGGTAAAATGAATTTTTAGTTTCACAACTTTTGCTTAATCATGTAACTATGTATATAATGCACTATTTTACGTTTCTTGCTGCTTTGTCCAAGATATCTTCATACGCCAACTGCGGCATTGAGTTTAGAGTTAACTCCCTTTGCTCATGGTAAACTTATCAACCAATCACAGAGCCTAACACAGGCTCGTCACAGGTTCCATGGTTAATTTGCATAAACGAAGTATTCCCTTTGTCTTAAAATCAATGCTTAGCCAATCAGATTGGCTTATTTTGTCTACGGAAACAAACGAACTTCCAACAAGCATCGCACTTCCCGCATTGTTACTCGAATCAGCAGCCATTGTTTGTTTACTGTTACAAGTTTGTCAAAGTTTTTTAACGTTTCATCCCGGAAATTAACCATCTACTGGCAGTATTCGTATTCCATCTGTGCGATGCTCACGCCTTCGTAGCAATCAAGTTACAGGGTGCCGCCTATCAGGAATACAAGAAGTGGTAGGAAGCAACGTTCCACTCCCAGCAGTACCGTATCACGTCCGCCATTGGATGACATCGACGAGGTGCTTAGTGAAGAAGAGACAGAGGATAGGAGGCCCTATTCTACGTTTCCCAGGAATTGGACTGTCAAACGATGTTACGAATACATCAAAGACGTTCTAGGCATCCATGCACCGTCAGATATGTCGAGAGTACAGCTGCAACATTTTTATACCGATAACCTCGTCCTGGCAAATTCCACTTCAGCAGCAGCCCAGCAAAAGGACAGTGAACCTACCCTGTCATCAATGATGACCATTGTCAGCAACCTGCAAGCGTCTGTCAACACACTGACACAACGTGTTGCCCAAACTACACAGCCAACACCATCAGGACATGATGCAGTGCCAGCAGTACTCCTAACTCCTGCAGTTCCAACATCTACTTCCTACTCTCTGATGACAGCTACATTTCAAGAAGAAGAGCACAGTCTCAGCTTGGATAGAGTTGAAACAGTATCGCCGGCCTTGAAACGACAAATCTGGGAAGGTAGAGATATCAATTTGGCACTTCTTTTGATCCCTGATGAAATATCCACTCCATCCAAACCAATCCAAATGGATAATATGCAGCTATTATTAAAAAACCCAGTAGACCACAGACTGCAGCAGCCACTGACTCTCGAGATGTTTGTTCTGGCCTTCAGCAGGTACAAGGACATTATGACAATGAGATGGCCACAACGACAAAACGAATTAAATTCGTATCTGCGCAACATCATCGAAATGCATGGACAATATCAAGATCAGTCATTTTACCACTACCACAGGCGATTCTCGGCAAAGGCAGCGGCCATCCTTGAACAAAAGAACATCAAAGTGGATTGGGGTAGGATTGACGACCAACTTTACCGAGCTATCTTCACAGGCAAGAGAGTGAATGCGTGTCAACTCTGCCAAGACATTGGACATTTAAGCCAGTTTTGTCCCTTAGTGGCAAACGTCAACCCTCCTCAAACACCAGCAGCGGACAAGAGGCCAGCTTTCGACAGACATGGCAGACCAGTCGTATTATTCCAAGGCGTGCCACTGTGCAATAATTTTAACTCAGAAAGGTGTGTGCACCAAAACTGCAAGTTCAAACATGTTTGTAGTGTGTGTAGGAAACCTCACCCCGCCAAGAGATGTCGACAGAATGACAAAGATGAAGACTCACACTCCAGTGCCCCCAAGTCAAACAACTCCAGGAAGCATTGACTGGGAGCAGTCCCTTCACCAATCAACGTTCCATTGCTACAGTCTCATTTAGTCAAGCATGATGATAGGCATTTTGTGTCTCAACTTATGATCGGCCTACATGACGGTTTCTTCACAGGTATTGAAAACCCGCCTACTTCCTCCCTTTTATGTAGGAATCTTGTGTCAGCTCGACAAAACCCTGAAGCAGTGACAGAGCTTCTAGCTTGTGAAGTAGCTAAAGGGTATGTAATTGGACCTTTTCACACATCCCCATTTCTGTCCCATCGTATCAGTCCCATCGGTCTCGTAGAAGGGAAGTACTCAAAGAAAAAGAGACTTATTGTTGACCTCTCGTCACCTCATGATGATAACCTCAACCCAAGTTTGAACTCATTAATTGACAAATCTCAATACTCTTTGCAATATGTACGGGTGGATGATGCAATTCTCCGAATCAAGCAATTAGGTGAAGATGCCCATCTATGCAAATTCGACATAACTGATGCATTCAAACTCATTCCAACTCATCCGGATGTCTTGCATCTACACGGTATACAGTGGCAAGATCAGCTATACTACTACACCAGATTAGTTTTTGGTTCAAGGTCTAGCCCAAAGATCTTTGATTCCCTGTCAGTGGCTATATGTTGGATAGCGCAACATGTATATGGAATACCAATCATCATGCATTTACTAGATGATTTCTTGACAATAGACTCTTCAATATTTGAAGGTCAGGTGACCATGGACAAAATGCTGCATTTATTCAAGGAACTAAATATCCCCCTGTCGGCAAAGAAAACCATCGGTCCAACTCGTTGTTTGGAATATTTAGGTATTATCCTAGATTGTGAAAATATGGAAGCAAGTCTGCCACGTGAGAAAATCTTACGGATAACAGAGCTGATCGCCCAAGTGGAAAGCAAGAAGAAAATCACCAAGCGTACTCTTCTTAGCATTCTAGGACATCTTAACTTTGCTATGCAAGTAATCAAACCGGGACGAGCGTTCATAAGCTACCTACTGCAACTTGCCCATTCTGTACCTTCACTTCACCACCACATTACCTTGAACAAAGGATGTCAACTTG
Source organism: Steromphala cineraria (assembly GCA_916613615.1). Taxonomy (NCBI): domain Eukaryota; kingdom Metazoa; phylum Mollusca; class Gastropoda; order Trochida; family Trochidae; genus Steromphala; species Steromphala cineraria. The sequence continues at coordinate 23,522,252 of OU744735.1, read as the reverse complement.
ACTTCACCATGTGGAAGGAGTTCCTCTTGTCTTGGAATGGCAAATCCTTCTTTTACGAAGACATCAAGGCGGCACATCAGATCGATCTCTATACAGATGCGGCTGCATCCCTGGGATACGGAGCCTATTATGCAGGCCACTGGTTTGCACAGCCATGGCCTACTGGATTTTTACTGAATGTCAATCAAGATTGTTCTATTGCAGCCCTAGAATTGTACCCAATAGTGATGGCTGCTGCGGTCTGGGGTCCACTGTGGTCAAAGAAAAGCATACAATTTTTCTGTGACAATTATGCTACAGTTTTCATTTTGAATAAGTGCCGTTCAAAATCGCTTTTCATCATGAGACTTATACGTAAACTAGTGCTTGTAGCGGCAGAATGCAATTTCACCTTTTCTGCATGCCATGTCCCAGGTAAAGACAATGTGTTAGCTGATGCGTTATCTCGATTCCAGATGGCAAAATTCCGACAGCTAGCCCCATCAGCAGATCGATGCCCAACCCCATGTCTGAGTGTAAACCAGTTGACCATACCTCCGCTGACCTGAACCAGCTGTGGAATCTAGCCCTGGCACCGACAACCCAGGCAGTGTATAAATGTGGTGTTAAAGCTTTTCTCACATTCATGGCCATGTGTGGTGTAGTGTGGTGGCCTAACGCCTTACCAGTGTTAACAGAGCAATACCTTCTGCAATTTGTTGCCCATTGTCACCAAAGATTGGGGTTAGCTTTACCCACTATTCGCTCCTATCTGAGTGGTGTTAGGTTCGAATACTTGAAGCTGGGTGTTGATAATCCTTGGTCAACTGGCAGCCTCCTAAGACTAGAGACTATATTACGGGGACTAAAGAAAATGCCAAAAGTAACCTGTAACACAAGGCTGCCAATCACCATTAACATTCTCCAGCAAATGTGTGCCAAATTAAAAAGTGGAATGTTCTCAATCTACCAAGATACTCTGTTTACATGTGTATTTTGCATCGCTTTTTATGCCTTTTTACGCTGTGGTGAATTTACTTGTGAGACCTATGATTGTGCATTGAACTTGTCTCTTAGTTCTATTGTATTAAGTGCAGATAACAGTAGTTTCCAGTTACATCTCAAATCCTCAAAGACTGATCGTTTTCGCAAAGGGGTTTCCATTCATATGAACTCTGTAACTGGTGTCACTTGTCCAGTTACAGCCATGAAACAATATCTGACATTAAGGACAGCAAATGGACAAACGACACCAACCACAGCCTTGTTCATGACAGAGAATGGTGCTCCCCTCAATAGACTTGTATTTATTGCTAAGATGAGAGAAACCTTGTCTGCCATTGGGTACAACCCAGATAATTACAATGGACACTCCTTTCGGATTGGTGCTGCAACCTCAGCAGCAAAAGCCATCATCCCAGACCATCTAATCAAGACCATGGGTAGATGGCAGTCAGACTGTTATGTGCGCTACATTCATATCGATTGTCAAGCTATTGCTAGGGCCCAGCGTGCGCTGGCCCAACTACCTTCTTTGCATAAATAATCTTATCACAAGGTTCATTTTGGGGTATTCTCAGCTATATTTCAATTTACAGGGGTTCAAAATTCCCATTGCCCGACGCCCGGGGCAAGTATATTTACAGTGTTGGGCAAGTAAACTGCTTACTTCAGCTTGCCCGTGGGCAAGTAATGAAAATATATGACTGAACTTGTATTAAAAGTTCCCTAAGTCAATCTCTGTGTCTTTATTGTTTTTTACAATGAAATTGATTGAAGTTTGATTAAACTATGAATAATGAACAAAGTCGGGCAAGTATTAAAAAAAACAGGGCAAGTGGAAACATGGGTTTTACTTGCCCTGTGGCAAGTAAAGTTTTCAGAAAATTTTTAACCCCTGATTTATTACTCAATTATTATTTCAATATAACTTCAATTGTGGCGGTTATATCATCAGCGATGATATTCCTCCCCTTCAATTCACAGTTTTAACAACTCAGTAATCTGCTATGTACTTAAGCTAAGTAGCTGTAACTTGGTATTTTCTGATGCTCAGGAAACCATAATACCAGTTGCAGTCCCAAAGCTTGGGAGCGATCAATGCTTGGTCGTATACTTTTATCTTACCACCAACTTAATCTGTTTCACCAAGTTGGTCCCCAGGCGGTGGCTTGACCGATGCTCGGTCAAGGGTAACTTAACAAGTGAGAATGCCCCATAAATGCCAAATCTAATTATATGTATATATTGTAATAAATATTGAAATGTAATTTGTGTTTGGGTTGTCATTATAAATTAAAGCTTACAATTGCTAAGCAGGTTTATAATGACAATTAAAACGTGGCAAGTAACTTGGTAGTTTTTACAAGTTAGTCTTTCATTCTGTAAAAGTTTTTGTTCAACTTTCTTTGACTGTATTATTACAATGTAGTAAATGTCAACTCGTTGGTAAAATGAATTTTTAGTTTCACAACTTTTGCTTAATCATGTAACTATGTATATAATGCACTATTTTACGTTTCTTGCTGCTTTGTCCAAGATATCTTCATACGCCAACTGCGGCATTGAGTTTAGAGTTAACTCCCTTTGCTCATGGTAAACTTATCAACCAATCACAGAGCCTAACACAGGCTCGTCACAGGTTCCATGGTTAATTTGCATAAACGAAGTATTCCCTTTGTCTTAAAATCAATGCTTAGCCAATCAGATTGGCTTATTTTGTCTACGGAAACAAACGAACTTCCAACAAGCATCGCACTTCCCGCATTGTTACTCGAATCAGCAGCCATTGTTTGTTTACTGTTACAAGTTTGTCAAAGTTTTTCCCGCCTCCATCCCCAACACCTCCAGATAAAATTTCTTATTCAAATTCTAATCCTTGTTACTATCAGTTTTTTTTTTCTACATTGTTACCATTTCTATGTTCTCCCTGCATACATGCACCGTTCCCACAATGTCTGATACCCTGCAGTTTTTAATGGGGGTAAATGCTCAAAAATAGCTTGTATATATATATATATATATATATTTTATGTTTTGAAAGCCATGTGTAGTGTATATCCTATATTCTATTATTTAATATGTATGACTGAATTGCCAAATTCAATTTGCTGTATTGTCATTTCATGCTTTGTAAGCCAATGAGGCATGTTTGCTGTATGTTACAATTTATTTGTAAGCTTTGATAGCCGAGTATGGCTGCTTTGTAGTCACTAGGTTCAAGTTGCCAGTATTTCTGCAGTTCCGTTGCCCTCGTCCATGCATGTGCATATTTTCCTACGTTGGTCGAGTCAGCTTCGGCAGTTGTATGTTGTTGTATCTTTCCTCGTCAAAGTTGCAGTGTACCCTGTAACTAGTAGTCTCGTATCCTCCATCATTGCTGTGGGATGTGGTCTCCCTGCAACATATATATACTCCAGCAGTATCGGTTACCTCAAGCAATAATTCATAACAGTTGTCATGTTCATATCTTATCATGATCAAACTATTGCCAGTTAACACTTCTGGGCATTCTCACTTGGTTATTTTCATTGGCGGTTATATCATCAGCGATGATATTCCTCCCCTTCAATTCACAGTTTTAACAACTCAGTAATCTGCTATGTACTTAAGCTAAGTAGCTGTAACTTGGTATTTTCTGATGCTCAGGAAACCATAATACCAGTTGCAGTCCCAAAGCTTGGGAGCGATCAATGCTTGGTCGTATACTTTTATCTTACCACCAACTTATTAATCTGTTTCACCAAGTTGGTCCCCAGGCGGTGGCTTGACCGATGCTCGGTCAAGGGTAACTTAACAAGTGAGAATGCCCCATAAATGCCAAATCTAATTATATGTATATATTGTAATAAATATTGAAATGTAATTTGTGTTTGGGTTGTCATTATAAATCTGAAATCAAATTCATATCATTAGCGTAAAATCAAGGCAGAGTACTAAAAACTGTTCCGCCTCTTGCATGAAATATATAAGTTTAGGGAAAGACAATAAATAAGGCAAAACACATGATGGTACGGGCTACTCCATAAAACTATTTTTTCCTCTGAAAATTAATTTTGAAAAAAAAAATTCTTTATAGCAAATAACTGCTGATATGAATGAGTCAGAAAGACCTCAAAATAATACAAAAGCAGTAAGAACCTGATATCTCAAAATACTTTTTTCCACAACAACTTATGAAAACATCCCTGAAAAACATCACATCATCATGTTAAAGTAGTTGACTAGAGAGTAAGTGAACTAGAAATAAATATATTTTCTTGTCTGATTCAAGAGAAGTTTCATAAGCACCTGACTAAGTTGGCTTCCATCATGATTAATGTTATGTCAAAGTACATCATGGTAATAAGAACAAAGATTAACTAAATCAGCATTTGAGGGACACCGCAAAAGCAGAGCAGTACCGAACTGAGGGTTTCGCCTTCCACTGTTCATCCTTCTACAAAACTTCAGGCATTTGCTAAGAAATATATAACAGGGGGATTAAATTCATTTTATCTTAAGCTCAAAACCTATTTCTGATGTCAAAATCTAATCAAAGGTGAACTAAACTCTTGTCTAGTGACCTTGAAGGTCAATAATCAATGATCACTTTTCATTGGAAATAACAATTTATTATATTAATTTAACCTTGCTGTGACCTTGAGCATTAAAGCCTTTTCTGGATTGTAACAGAAACCTTTTTAAAAAATTTACTTTTCAAAAGATGATATATTCAAAGTTAGTGCTTCATAGCACAAGATATTGTGCTTACAAGGAATTTTTGCAGTGAAATCATAACTTGTGACCTTGACATTTGACCTTGAAAGTAAACATGTCAAAATAGTTCCTCCCAGTATAGGCAGTAAGTTATGTATGTGACTACTGGAAAGCTTAGTGATAAAGCGTTATAGCCATTAGAACCAGTGCGACGGCGGCGGAAACTACACAAATACTGAAAGCAGTTCCGACTCAGTGAGGACTGGTAATATGATTATCAACATTTGTTCCTGTTGAATAAGTGTAATCATTCTGAAATCATTAACAAAAACAAAACAAAACAAAACTAACAAATTCAAAAGATTAACTAACCTGGCTTCACACGAATATATGTTCATACAAATTAAATATAATATTAATGATGAAGACAAATCATAAATTTGTGATAGATTGGTGACAGTTCAACAACTGAGAATAATGCTGGCTCAGTTTTAAAAAAAAAATATAATAAAAAATAATTTCTGAAACACCTATCTAGGATATTGTTGGTATGTTTTGATTTCCGATACTTTATTATACGATTGCAGTGAAATACAGAGATCTATCAATGAAAATTATTATACTGTATTCCGTATCAGTCACTTCTGAAAATAACAATGGACTGTGTTGGGTGAAAGATGTAAAAGGTACCTACTCTATAAAAGCGTAAGCAAGACACAATTAAAAAGATATCAAACATTAGCAAAGGTATTATATCATCTGAGAAAAGATCATTTTCATGCTCAATATTAGCCTGTCTACGGTAATTGTTTTGCTTCGATCATGGAATAAGAGAATAAAAAAATATTTGGTTTCTTATTTGGTAAGATACTTAATGACATTTGGAAATGAAATAATTCCTTTTATCATAAGCAATGAGAGACTGAGTTTACTCAGTTTTGCCACTGAGTGTGATATCACTTTTTCAAGTCAGTGAAAATAAAAATATCACAGAGGGGATGACGTCATGTGTACAATGGTTTGACGTCACTTCTACAATCAATGCTCAGTTACATTACAAGAATGGTATGATGTTGCATGGAAACTCTTTGAGTCAAAAACTTTTGAACCTAAATCACGCATGTTTGACCACAGGGTCAAATAATAAACAGAATATATTTTGATTTCAGTGTGATATTAGTTCTCTCATCTTGTGACAGGATAAAACCTATATTTTCACTTGTGATGAGTAAAAAATATCTTACACTGAAAACAAAAGATATCCTCTATCTATCTAGATAACCGTATCAATATTGAGAATTCTTCTGTTTGTTTTTGTTTCCGCCACCCAACCATGCAACAAGGCCTGCCGTCGCAACCATTGCAAGTCCAGTAAAAAGTCCAGTCTTAAAACTGTCGGCCTGAAAATGAAAGAAACATAAAAGAATGAGATAATTAAATGGTAGATGTAGCCATTATGGAGTTAATCAAAGTAAGATATATTCAAATTTCTTATTTCTTATGTATTTTGTTGCGTTGCAGATTTGATATTTTATTAACATTAATGTTGTCATACAACCTCCCAATACAAAGACTCCTTATTCATACATAGTCACATTATCAGGTTTATCCCAAACCAAAATTTTATCCACATGTAATTATGTCCGAGAAAAGTTTTTCCTATTTGGGCATCAGATCTGTTATTTACTCTATATCCAATTTCACAATCTAGACGATAACTCTGTCAAAAATTATATTTCAGAAATAGCTTTCGAATTCTCATAAAGAATATCATCAGGTTTATGCAAAACCAAAGGGATAATAGTGTTCGAAAGAATTTGTCCCTGTTATAGACAATATAACCAAGTCCAATAGTATCGATTCCTGAGATGAAAAAATATTGAATTCCGGAAAATTCTCAATTTGTCTTTACTCTACACAAGGTTGTGTTAGATCAAATGGGGGGTGTAATAACAAATAGGTGGTTCCTAAGGGATGGAAGGGTTAAAGATTGCTCGCTGCCACAGGCGCCATCTACCTGATTACTCTTGGCAACATCGTAGCGGCACCACGACACGAAGTGTTCACAGTTGTTGTACAGGGCGTTGTATCCAACCTCGCCCAGCTTAGAGAACGCTCGCTCTACGATTTCAGCAGGACTGTAGGGTCTGAAATTTGAAAATGTGAGGTGATGTGAGGTGATGTGAGGTTAGGTGAGGTTAGGTGATGTGAGGTGATGTGAGGTGATGTGAGGTGATGTGAGGTGATGTGAGGGGATGTGAGGTGATGTGAGGTGATGTGAGGTGATGTGAGGTGATGTGAGGTGATGTGAGGGGATGTGAGGTGATGTGAGGTGATGTGAGGGGATGTGAGGTGATGTGAGGTGATGTGAGGTGAGGTGGTGGTGATGTGAGGTGATGTGAGGTGATGTGAGGTGATGTGAGGAGCTGTGAGGTGATGTGAGGTGATGTGAGGTGATGTGAGGTGATGTGAGGTAATATGAGGTTTAACATCACTTTCAAGAGTATTTCATTTCTATCATGCTGCCAGTATTATTGCAGGGAGAAAGCCACTATTATGGCTATGCATTGTGGTGAAACCTACGAGCATTGGTTGGGACTGGCAAGCCATGGGTGAAATTCAGTGTAACATGGCACCTAAACCTGACCGAGTGTAGAACCGTTATCTACTGCAGACAAGGTTGTCGAGCCAATGGTCGAAGCCCGGGCATCTTGATCCAAATCCGAATGCCCTATTACCAGTACCCTATTCCGCCCCCAAATTTAAAATGTATTCTCTTATAATTACATGTCACTTGCAATTACATGTCACATGACAAAGCTGCAAATATAGATCAGCTTTTTTAGAAATCCACTTCAACATTTTAATAACAATTGTTGTATGGATGTAGCCCTTTAACTTTCGCTTGTTAAATACCAACCCATTCACTTGTATCATTTGGTTAAGCTACGCATTTCTATTTCCCTATCTCAAGAGCCCAGAAAGAGGTGTTCACACAATTTTGCTACCTGCAATTTTTGTTCATACATATCACAGTCTGATTAAAATTGGCCTATTTCCGAGGAATAAAATATTATCAAAATATAAACTGCATGGCGATATGGAATCCTCTACACTAGGTCTGACCGCACCCCTGTACCTTGCGTGTTTAATACTAGTAAAGTGCAGCCAAAACCCAGTCGTTAGCAGACCAATCACATCATCTCGCTTATAACACTGCTGGCAGTGATCATATTCAAAGCATGGAGTTACTTGCTCCTAGCTGATATCGAAGGCTTTTGTCGGCAGCTTGCGATTGGTTTGCTGAGTAAACACCAGAACATGCGACTAACTGGGCTGCCGTCAGACTCAGTGGAGAGGATACCTATCAAAGTAACATGTTCGATTCCCATAGAGTTAATATTTTTAAACTTTTATTCCTTTGGAACTAGGCAGATTTTAATCAGACTGTATATATCATTTTTTTTCTACAACTACATGTAACTGGGATCATCCTGTCTCAGGGAACGACGTTACGCTAACGCTAACCAGACTTAGAAGGTGGCGAGAAAATGATTTGATTGGCTATATCTCAAGCCAGGTCGCGCGAGCGAATCTAGATTCTTATCCCAGGGTACAAATTAGTGGAGTTAGCATAACGTTTGTACCCTGAGACAGGATGAACTGGGATCAGTCATGAGATGTTTGCCACTCACTAATATTCAATTGGGAATAGTTGAAGAAATACTTTTGATTAAACATTCTTAAGTGCCTTTAGCTGACAACACAAACTCACGTCCATTTCCTGTCGTTTGAGTTGTTCCTATTTGCTCTACTGTTTCCTACAACATCCCAGAAACTGTCAATTCGGACAAAAGCTTTGTTGAAAGTTTTTCCAAAAATTGTAAACATATGCTTTCCGTTGAAGTTTCCATCAATTGCATCATCGTCTTCGCCAGCAAGATGAACAACTTCGTCGTTTCCTGCAAAAAGAAAAAGGCGAATTCATTTATAAGAGCATCTTTATCAATTCCAACAAGGCATGGAGGAGAAGTTAGTATTTGTGAGGTATTTTATTATTTAATCATTACATAAATTCAAATGAAATTTTTTCTCTTCACTTATCTTATTATGTTAAAAAAACACATAAATAGCAAAATGAAACATAATTAAAACAGCAATTTTATAACTGACTAAAAGAATAATAAGTTTTAAAAAATTTGTTAAGAGAATAATTCTTAACATCAGGAATTGATTCATTCTTATTTTATATAGAAGTGTGTTTATATATATGCCATATGCCATATATTATATGGCATATATAATTTTTAAGAATGTTCTTACAACCATTTAAGATTTATTATTAAGAACTAAATATTCTAGTACATATATAGATAATCATTAAGTAAGGCACATCAAAAATTATTTTTTAACTATGGTCATTGTTAACCTAAACATTAATAGTACATTCTACCATGACATTTCAAAATCCTCAAGTTTCATTGGTTTATTTCTATGGTCGAAACTACGTTCGAACACGCATTTTATGACGGCCGATTCACCGCGGTTTGATACACACTGCCATAGAAACGAACTTCATGACACGAGTCGACATACATACAGAGACCGTACATTTTGGGAGTTGTTTCGTCTCAATGCCAACTAAAAGTCTTTTATCATTGTACTACCCGTACTTTTATAGAAGTAGAGTTTGATTCGCATCGATATCACGCAAGTTTATGTCCAGGAAATTTTTTATTTTCATGCGAAAGCCTGAGTGTAGATCAAGGAGCTACCGCAACCGGTTTTGGTTCAGTGATGTCAACAGTGACGTCAACCTTTGACGTCATAAGCAAAAGACATTATGATGTCACAGTGTTGACCAAAGCACAACTGACGGTACGCGGTAGAAAAGAAATGACATTTAAAACGCTAAAATAAACTTGTCATGGTAGAATGGAGATAAACCTACTGTTTTTTAATTTTCGTGGTTTAACGTAGTCTCTGAATGACATCAACAGGTATCGAATCTATGTTAGACCACGAAAATTAAAGATTTAAAGGGTTACCAGAATGTTTAAATTTTTTCATGAATTTCTTAATTGTATACCTTTGGTAGAACTTGGATATAACGAACTCCAAGGGACCAGAGAATTCAGTTCGTATATCCGATGTTCGCTACTCGCGTTTGGCCACCATGCATAGGGCATATGACGGGACTTTAAATTATTTTCATTATATCTGATTGTTCGCTATATCCATGTTCTACTGTATACCCCAATCTGATCTTTGAAAATTGAGGACCTGATATTGATTTTCAGTCAGTATCGGAAGTTTCTAAAACATATGAAACATACCTATGTACACAGCCCAGTGAGAATAAAGTCCACGCTTGAATTCCACCAGGTCCCCGACCTCCAGCTGATGGAACACTGTGAGGTTGTGTAGTCTTACTTCTTGACTCATTGTAGATCTACAAACACCTATCTACTTTCTGAAAGCAAAATTAAAATACATGTACCAGAACTCACTAGGGATGTCATGATACACCGATGCATCGATGCATCCTTGTGGTACAGTTCACGATACAATACACGCTACAGTCAACTGTATCGTGATACAAATTTTAGTGAATATTGTTCAATTTTTGCGTGAAAATTGATTCAAGAAATCCAGAGTTGGTTAAATTCCTTGTTAAGATAGCTTTTATATAGCGTTAAATTACTTTTTCATGAAGAAAGTGTGTTTAAATGATGGTTACTCAGATAAGTTTCTTTAGGAATATTAAATTTCGATCCCTGAATTGTTATCTCATCCTTAATAATGTCGCATTTTGTGTATTGAGATATGTATCGTATAGTGACCTCAGTATCGTGATACATATTGCACCCAAGGTACCTGTATTGTGACATCCCTAGAACCCACATAGATTCTTATTATATAATTACCAGTGGTGATTCTTTTACATTTATAACAGGGCTAGGAGAGCGATCTAGAAATGAAAACCTTTGATATATTTTGGTTTATAAGTAAGAGAATGACCTCTCCCTCAGGCTTTCCCTGCCCTCTGTATCAGCCCTCCCCCTTGGCCGGTACCTTGACATTCTTTGACAAAAGCCCTCATGAGAGTTCTTTCTCCTTTACATGATTACAAGTACATTGTAGTCATATTAACTTTGATTTGATTGATTCTGTTTTTGATCCTGACTAGGGTTCATATCAACTTCTTTGAAATAATTCGTTCACCTCTTAGAAATCAGGTTCCTTGTTGGTCTAATGTGTCTCAGTTAAAAGATAATGCCTCACTTTAGATATGAATGTTCATGATTAATTCACATCTAAACCTAAATCATTCTCGATAATCCAGAGGTAACGTTCCGATAAAATCTCCACTAACATCGGAACGTTACCTCTGGATTATCGAGAATGAACCTAAATATGTAAATACAGTAATAATCTAAATACAAAAATAGAGCCATTGGCTCTGTAGCTCATCAGGTTTTACATTTGATTTTGCTTTAGGGTGAAGCCAATGTGGTTGCACCCTTAGTAGGGGCCACAGGGCCACCAAAGTTTCAGCTTTCTAGGTCTTACGGTTCTGGAGAAGAAGATGAAAATAGGTTTTAAGGGTGTGGCCCCTGTGGCCCTTTTAGGGGCCACATGGTCACAAAAGTTACAGTTTATAATCCTCACTAGCCAAGGAGTCTGTACACCAACTTCCAGCTTTCTAAGCCTTATGGTTCTGGAGAAGAAGTCGAAATTCCAAAAGTTTACGGACGGACGCCAGACACCATGCAATGCCATAAGCCCATCGGGCCTTTCAAGCCAGATGAGCTAAAAGAAACTCATCTAACATCCTGAAATGTTACCCGGCAAAAACTTTCATTAGGAATGACAAATTAAGTTATTGATATGGTTTATGGATATATAGTGCAAACACACATATTCATTATCTATCACCTTCAACCACTTACATGTAATTACAAATTTGGGTTGTGTTGTTGATAGTTAAAAAGGCCTCACACAGAAACTTTATAGTTGCCAAAAAAATTAAAATATCATGTTATTTGCGTAATCAGACAGATATAGTCAAAAAATGACCTTTATACTTTCTACAGTTCAGATTTGTAAGTTTACACAAGTTTATCTGAAATTTCACATCGTATTATTAAAATACTGTTTCATACTAATCAATATTCACACAGACGTTTACTTCAGTGTATATACAAACGTAATAAAAGTTAAATACAAACCAAAATGTGACGTATATGATTAGATTACAGAACAATCAGTTACAATCATGAATCAGTTGATCTTGAAATGGCCATTTCCGTGTTTACATTCTGGGTTTTCCCCGCATGATAAGTTGATAAATCGACAAAAATGATTGGTTGTTGAAAAGCAAATAACCAATCAGACAGCTTGTCTTATTGTACGCAGTCTAAATTTAGAATTTAATAGTATCGCTTACGGTCACTAAATTATTACAAAATCGAATATAATCTTAATGGTTTTTTTTTTCGTAACACTTCGAGAATTACATGTTATGAAAAAATATTTTCTCCCACAACCTTTGCAATCTTTTGATCAACTGATCCCCCCTTTTAGTGTTCTAAGCGACCCATTTGAGTTCGGCCGGCCAAAGCGAAACAAGACAATCCTCTGCGACAAGCCAAGTTCTAAAACGTTGGTTTGTTTTGCTGTCCGTTTTGCTCTTAAAATGTTTCTGTTGTTTTACTTCAGTGAACATATTTATACAGTATTTTTTGTCAAAATCTAATCACATAAAACTGCATTGACATTTAATATATTTTGATTGTTGATGAAAATGCAGATTCAAGTTTTTTAAACTCTCCAAAGCATCAACATTCAACAAATAAAATCTTGTGAACTAGGCCAGGATAGAAAATTGTACGTTATCTTTTTTAACCCTTAGATCCGTGTCGACGATGTTTTAGGGTTAGTTTGTCTACCATAAGGGTGGGTAACCTATTTAAGTAGATATATTGTTGGTAGTTAAAATCACTAGCCGCCCAACTCATCTTTAGCTATGACAAAGAGTAGGATGGATTACAACTTCTTTATTGTATTTACATACAACGTTTCAAGGCAACTCCGTGCCCCTTCATCAGGTAAGTGACAATGACAGTTACAAGCAGAATATATAGTATATATGTAGCCTGCGACCTCGTTGTATCGCGGTACTTGATGCTCCCGTCAACAAATATTTTTTCTTTCAATGAAAACAAAACTTTGTTAATATCCACCATTGACAATACCATAATATCAATAAAATATTACATTTTCTACTTGTTTGTCACTTGTATTTTTTATTCAATAGCCATTCATCTTGGAATCTCAAAGATTTTAGTCAAGGAAGCGGACTCCATCGTATCGCGGTAAATGCGAAAATCAGGATTGGGATGCGGAAACCGGATTTATGATTTTTCCCCTCATTGTTTAACAAACAAAATTATTTCATATGTCTTTGTAATTAAAAAAAAGATTCAATTATTCATCATTTATGTAACTATTCGACTATGAAGTATCTGGAGAAGTTTGCACAAGCAGATCCTTGATGACTGGTGCTGATATCATCAGAACAGGTTTGATTTTGTTGGTTGTATTTTCAGATATTATGAGCAGGTAATTATTGCTGTACGTTTTTTTCAATATACAGAATAATATTTCATAAAGGACTGATGATGAAAAAAATCATCATAGAATAATAATCTTCTCAACATCACCAAGACAATGAACATATATTTGATTTAGAAAATTAGACCAATCCTGTATGTAAATTTTAATATGAGTTTTAAGATGAAACAAAAAATTATACATTTATTTAAGTGTAAATTAAATAAACCACAAATTCATTATTTATACTTGATAATGATAATGAAACTAAAGGGAGAAATGAACGAAACCCTTGATTTAAATGATAATGTGTTTTACTTTATCGACAGATTGATAAAAAAAATGCAAATATTATCATTTTTGGAACATTATTTAAATTTTTTTTTTTATAAAATATACAAAAAATTGATCATATATAAGTTAATAAATTGCTTAAAATTTTATACAAATAATTCAACATTTCTTTGTTATACGTTTTCATAACATAATCAAAAGAAGAAAATTTATATCAAGTCGACCAATTCAACTTTTTCTGCCAAATCAGATTTTGCATTCTTATTTCCATTCTAAAAATGAAAGGCTCCAAACAGACAACAAACCTTTGATAGGTTCTTTCCGCTGCCTTATATGGCATAAACAACATGCAGACGACCTTATTCAGGCCCAAAAACAAGGGGCACGTGTCAAACGTAATGTTGACACCACCGTGTTCAGTAATGTAGGTCAGCCATTTTCAGCTAAGATGCAGTTTTAGTTGATAAAGTATAATTTTTTCATTATCAACAAAAAATTAATAAATGCAGTAAAATGTTATGTTGTAATCAAAGGAATGGAATTCTGACAACTGAGTTGCGAAGGTTTTAGGCGGCTTGAGGACGTCCCCTTCGCGCTATAGCGGAAGTACCGATTGCCGCGATACAATGAATGCCGCGATACAATGAGGTCCGAGTATACCTGATGAAGGGGCACGGAGTTGCCTTGAAACGTCGTATGTAAATACAATAAAGAAGTTGTAATCCATCCTACTCTTTGTCATATTAACTACCAACTTCTATATGCCTCTCAAGAATTTCATCTTTGGCTGTATCGCTATTTGCAGACATGTGATATCTTCCGCTTTTGGCGGGAGTCTACCGTTTTTCAGGTCCTTCTCCCGCCCTCCCGACATATGGTCAAAATCTACCGCTTTTTCATAACTTTCTGTATTAAAAAAAACTACTTAACAATCTGCAAAAAGATCGTTTTGCAACCTGCCTCAAGTCTAGCAAGCTCCACTCGATGATTTCAGCAATCTTTTCATGATAAACTAAAGTTGACAGCATCTGATAATTGTTATGAATCTACCCGAAAGATTTAGTTTATGTTATTGCAATAAAACATCGAGAGAGAAAACTATTATAAACAATTTTGAGATAGTCTTTGTAAAAGATATGATCGGGTTCATGTGCTTCTATTGCCTCGGTGTTGTGTGAATTAGTTACTGCTAAATATTTACATCACATGAAGTCCGTAAATCTTGATCAATTAATGTCTATGGGTTGTTTACAATATATCACAATTACAGTAAACCAATAAAGACAACAAATAAAAGATACAATATCCTTTCCAAAATATTTATCCCGTTATTAAGAGAAACATGGCAACTTATTTTGATTATCATCTCATGAGACACAAAACAATTCAAACACCGCTTCGATCTAGACCGTATTTTCTTGACGACTACTAACTTTGCGAATATGTTTTGTAATAAAACAATACATTTTATAACTAAATTTTCTTCCAGTTTATCATTATAAGCTTCTATCTCAATGAAGTATATTTTAGTAAATAATAAATTTACAAAATATTTCTGATTATTGTTTCATTTACAAAATATATCCCTTATAGTGAATATGTCATAAGGAAAACACTTTCACCACAAAATCCCTTCCTGTTTATGCTTTGCTGGTAAACAAATGACCGAACTCTATTTTCAGAAGGCATTCAATGAAATAATTTGAAGTACTGACCATTTCTAAGAATAAGTGTAGAAATTCCATTTGTCTAGTGGAAATCTAGGAAACCGTTTGAATTTTGGAACAGCAACATCCATATGATGAATCGTAAATTATTTCAACTACGAGTCTGACTGCACAGAAGTGGGATTATGTTTAATATCTAATAAATGTTTGAAATATGAAATTATGTTATACAGGCATTTCTAGTATTGTTCCCGAAAAGATCAAAGGCGCCGCCCACCCTTTATTCCGCAATAAAGTATAGTTTTTGAGTGACGTCACGAAACAATGGCCTATGACGTCAATAACAATCGGCTATGACGTCACAAGATATGGCCCTGATCGAGGATTTTTTAAGTCGCGGCCTAACGTGATTTACAAAATATGTCTTTTTGGAGTAGAAATAACTTAAAGGAGTAAAAAATAGACATACTAGAAAAGTAATAAAGTAGCCCTAACCATCATGTGTTTTGCAATAAAGTATAGTTTTGCCCTGAACTATTACAACGTCAAACCATTCGGCCTTCGGCCTCATGCTTTAACTATAATAGTTCAGGGCAAAACTATACTTTATTGCAAAACACATGATGGTTAGGGCTACTTTATTTCTTAAATACATGCACATTATTTTACAATTCTAACATGACACGAAAACTAGTTTGAAAATACTGCGTTCTGATTGGTTACTCATAAACATTATCGAGTAATTATTTTGCCGATAATCACCTCTAAATATTTACGACCGCTTCACATTCCTCCGCGCACGAGAAAACAATCTGCACTCAGCGACTTTCTGTTTACACATGACATGTTGGCGACGACACTTTAAATTTCAATATCAGAAACTTGTCGACATTTTGAAACACCTACAAATTTTAATCGAATAACCAGTTTTTTTGTTCCTGTTTGAAGTGTTCTTACTGCTTCACGATGTAAATTAATCACAGTCCACAGATCTAAAAACAAAATCAACGATCGCAACACCTCTCGTACAGCGATTCGTCAAATGAACGGAAGCGACTTTATTCTTTAATTTCGCTGAATGCTGTCACTGCCCCTACCTCTAATGTACAAGTGACCACTTTTCCTGTTACAGTCTCCCCAACCATGACACAAAATATAAATTTCTTGACAGCTTCCACTAAGTTTGAAACAGTTCACCGACACGTAGTGAACAACTATTTTCAGAGTTACGTCCCTTGATTTGGTCAGTCCTTGTCGCTCTTGTAGGGGTGATGGGTCGACCCATGGATTGAGGTGAAAATTCGTAACTTTGACGACATTGAAAACTGTTTTCTATTGATAATATGCTCAATAGATTACAGATGAGCCTATTTAAAAACGTGTTTTCTGTATGTAATGACATTTTAATTGTTATGTGTTCTGGGAGTCTAATTAGTCATGTTAGAATGGTGATAAATCCATTCTGTTTTTTATTTTGGTGTTGTATGTCGTGCATTCTTTACCCCTAAATATATCCACATGTCTGCTAATCTTTTTATTTCCATAAATGTTTCAAATAAAAAATATTTAGTTTTGATTGAATATTTTGATAACAAATAATTATAAATATATTTTCTTAGTAATGGATTTATTATCTGAATTGTTATGTATTGAATTGATTATGTAAATTATCTTGCATTGTATGGAGATACAAAAATTAAAAATTAAAAAAATTAGATATTTTCTTATTTAGTGATTTAAAAATACAACTAGAATTTGAATATGATCATTATATTTCCTTAAATGCTTCTATAAAGTAGGCTTATATTAACAAAATGAAGACTTTTTTCTCGTTTTTAGCTCATCTGGCCTGTAAGGCCCGATGGGCTTATGGCATGGTATGGTGTCCGGCGTCCGTCCGTTCGTCCGTTCGTCCGTCCGTCCGTCCGTCCGTCCGTAAACTTTGTGGAATTTCGACTTCTTCTCCAGAACCATAAGGCCTAGAAAGCTGAAACTTTGTGTACAGACTCCTTGGCTAGTGAGGATTATAAATTGTAGCTTTGGGCGCCCTGTGACCCCTAATAAGGGCTACAGGGGCCACACCCTTAAAACCTATTTTCATCTTCTTCTCCAGAACCATGAGGCTTAGAAAGCTGAAACTTTGTGTACAGACTCCTTGGCTAGTGAGGATTATAAATTGTAGCTTTGGGCACCCTGTGCCCCTTAATAATGGCCACAGGGGCCACGCCCTAAAAACCTATTTGCATCTTCTTCTCCAGAACCATGAGGCCTAGAAAGCTGAAACTTTGTGTACAGACTCCTTGACAAGTGAAGATTATAAATTGTAGCTCTGGTGGCCCTGTGACCCCTAATAAGGGCCACATATGCCATGCCCTAAAAACCTATTTTCATCTTCCTCTCCAGAACCATGAGGCCTAGAAAGCTGAAACTTTGTGTACAGACTCCTTGACTAGTGAAGATTATAAACTGAGCTTTGGTGGCCCTGTGACCCCTAATAAGGGCCACAGGGGCCACACCCTAAAAACCTATTTTCATCTTCTTCTTCAGAACCATGAGGCCTAGAAAGCTGAAACTTTATGTACAGACTCCTTGACTAGTGAGGATTATAAATTGTAGCTTCGGTGGTCCTGTGACCACTAATAAGGGCCACAGGGGCCAAGCCCTTAAAACCTATTTTCATCTTCTTCTCTAGAAGCATTAGGCCTAGAAACCTTAGACTAAGTGTACAGACTCCTTGACTAGTGAGGATTAGAAATTGTAGCTTTGGTGGCCCTGTGGCCCCTAATAAGGGCCACAGGGGCCACGCCCTAAAAAGCTATTTTCATCTTCTTCTCCAGAACAATAAGGCCTAGAAAGCTTAAACATAGTGTACAGACTCCTTGACTTGTGAAGATTAATAATTGTAGATTTTGTGACCCTGTAGCCCCTACTAAGGGGGGAAACACATTGGCCACACCCTAAAGCAAAATCAAATATACAGCCTGATGAGCTACAGAGCCAATGGCTCTATTTTTTAACCAAATCTCCCATCACTCCTCGGAAAAAATATCACATGTCTGTATTAGACGATGTATGCTCGTAAACCTCCTGCTAAGCTCCAAACCGCGTTCTATAAGATTTCCACGAGAGGCATCGCTAGACATAGTAGACAACAGTGTATGGAGTTCTAAATAGTTTGGCCAAAACAGACGTACAGGCCATAAATAGGGTTGAGTAACCACCCGTCAGCGATGCGGCTGAATATGAGTGGATATCAGGGTATGGATTGGAGTATAACATGAAGACATATACGCTGATGTAGCAGGATACATTTAAGTTATACTATTTCATGGATCATTAAGACAAAAGTTTGATATGTTGTCTGAACCCCTGTACGTTGTTGGTAGAAAATTGCAAATGTCAGTTTTGACCCCAAACATGGCACAAGGGTTAATTTTCAAATAAATTACACAATTTTTAAGAACAATATCATAATTTATAATCTTATCCACAGAATTTCATCATGTCCAACAATTACAACCTCCGCAAGCGAACATCACCGTCCGAGTCAGAAAAAGGCCCAAAATCATCACCATATACATCAAAGCCAACTCCAAAGTCGCCAAATGCCTCTGGCTACCTAAGCTCCCATTCCTATCGAGACAAGGATGATTCCGACCAATTCACAGATTCCCAAGATGAGGGAGATAACAGCTACCCATCTACAGCTTTCTCGTATTCTGCTGCCACGCCTTCCCCGAACCTACCCAAAGGTCGAAAGGGGGCGGCGTCATCGGGGTCAGATACATCTCGCACACCTTCGTCATTTTCACATCAGAGCCCCGTGTCTTCGCCAGAGTCGAAGAACTCTCCGAAGGAGTCCAGTCGATTATATCCAGACCTATCGTCAGAACAGCTTCAGAGTAACAGTGGTATAAAAGGTTTGTCTTAGTTTTATTTAAGAGATATACCTTTTTGGTCTAAGAGACCTGTAACAAAAGAAAGGAGAAATAAGAAAGTGGATATTTCAACCAAAATTTTATCATTGTGTCCCTGTGGTTGGAACAATCTGCAACAAATATGTTTTACAGCATGAGTTCTGGCTCGTAGGGGGAAGGGTTATTCTAGTTTTATCAACCAATTTCTGTTACATATTCATATTTCATATATTATTTTTCATTGAATATGATATACTTTTCACTGTTAAAAACAATCAATGCTACTTTCTCTATCAATTAGAGTAGATTTTCTTTTAAGACTTGACTTAAGTTGTTTTTCCGATGATAACTCTGGTTACAAGTCATTCTTGATATGCAACTGAAATTTCCAATACTCCTTTTGTTACAAGTTATCAATTCTGTAATTCAGCAACACTAGTATTTCCTGCAAAGATCATTTCAGGATAAGTGAAAATTATTGATACGTAGATCTTGCAAAATGTTATAAGAAAGAGGATTATATGGATGACAACTTCTTTATTCATGTAAGCGACGTTTCGACACAGCTCCTTGTTACAGACAGTCGGTTGCATATATATGATAATGCACAAAAGAATTTTAAAAAAACCCTTTTTTAGCTCATCTGGTCTGTAAGGCCCGATGGGCTTATGGCATGGCATGGTGTCCGGCGTCCGTCCGTCCGTAAACTTTGTGAAATTAGGGACCACACCCTAAAAACCAATTTTCATCTTCTTCTCTAGAAGCATAAGGCCTAGAAAGCTGAAATTTTGTGTACAGACTCCTTGACTAGTGAGGATTATAAATTGTAGCTTTGGTGGCCAATTGACCCCTATCAAGGGCCAGAGGGGCCACGCCCTTAAAAACTATTTTCATCTTCTTCTCCAGGGGCACGAGGCCCAGAAAGCTGAATATACTCTTTGACTAGTGAGGATTATGATTGATTGCTTTTGTGGCCCTGTGGCCCCTAATAAGGGCCTCAGGGGCCACACCCTTTAACCTAATTTTACATTTGCCACACCCTAAAGCAAAATTGATATGAAGCCTGATGAGTTACAGAGCCACTGGCTCTATTTTTCTTTGGTACCGGTAATTGTTTTGTGTATTACCATATATATGTATTACCATATATATGCAACTGACGAAGACACAAGAAGCTGTGTTGAAACATCGCCTTACATGAATAAAGAAGTTTGTCGTCCATATATTCCTCTTCCTCATTGTATTCCCAACTTCTTAAATGCCCCTCAAAGATGTCAAAATGTATTATTAGTTGTTTTTTTTTAAAAAGTCTTTTCAAGCCAAATAACAAATTCAGATTTTTCAAGTGTCAAGAAATGAAGAATGCCTTAACAACCATACTGAGAATGATAATTTTTTCTATTACAGGAAAGCTACCATCTCCAAAGAAAAATGTCAAAACAGACCCGACGAAATCCAATCAATTCAATAACACATGTCTGACAGTTGGAGTCGGTTTGGCCATCTTTCTACTTATTGTGCTGTGTTTCTCTTCCTCAAGGGAATCTGAACCTCAGAAACTGCAAAAATCATTCGCCTTTAAGAAATTTGCTTCCGAGGTCGACAACTTGCGACCCATTTTCAAATCCCAGGAATCAAGAACTTGGAGAAGTATAAAGTCGTCAGTGAAACATATTCTTAACGGAACTGACCCAGAGTACCCGGCTGTGGTGTTGTTTGCGGTGAACAAAGAAATTGATGTTGTTGCAAGTTGTCTTGCACGGAGAGTAGCCTCCCTTTTCAACAGCATCACCGCTCAGATATCTGACGACGGCTATTTTGACGCCAGATTAATGACGCACTTAGAACCTGGAAAACAGAAAGAAAATCTTGACGAGAAAATTCAATCGCAGTTGAAGACGGGTCGATCTGTTGTTATTGATCATTTGGAGGCTTTGTCGCCAAAAGCTTCGTTACTGCTGCATGGAACCTGCGACAATGATAATGCACCTTGGAAGGATGTTTTCATCGGGATTGTGTTTTATGTGGACAAGAATTTGAAACCTACAGATGTTGATTCGGAACTTACAAGATATTTTGAAACAGGACTTGATATGGATAAGATTGGTGCACTTTTGACAAGAATTAACAACAATCCGGTTGTTATAACGGAAGAAAATGAATTAGATTCTCAGCTTTGTGAATTAGATCAATTTTAGGGTCATTCAGAGATATTAATGTCTGAATTACTTAGAGTTTTAAAAACTGAATTATGAAAAAAAATTGTATTATATTATAGACACTGCTTTCCTGCTTATATTTGCAAATAAATGCTTCACTTACTGTAGTGTTAGAAAGCGTATCAATTTATGTATATTCAAAATTACTTCATATCAGTCTTCATATTTTACCACACGAGCATAATAATACAAAAATAATAGCATAAGCTAATCCAGAATGGGTATGTTTGGGGCCAAGAATGATGGAGTGAATTCTGATAATTATTTGAACCTTGCAAGCTTAATTTATTGCAATATCTTAAAATGTAAATCTACTACTCTATACCCTTTTCCAATTGATGTAAGGGATCCATACTATTCGAAAGAAGTTAAGGGTCGAACCTATATTTCTTCATGACATCTTTATAGAGGAACAACCATGTTCTGGCTGCAGAATGGTAATACACTATACACTTAATTACTCATGGTGAGGTCATTATGTGAAATACAAGGACTCGAGACCTGACTCCCGAGGCGGTCTGACCTGACCAAGGCCGCAGGCCGAGGTCAGGTCAGACCGCCGAGGGAATCAGGTTCGAGAGTCCTTGTATTTCACATAATGACCTCACCATGGGAACTAAGTGTTTTATTATACCGAAATTCCTTTTTCCTCAAATTTGTTATGCATGTTTAACGTCAAAACAAAGCGGCACGTAACAGATGCAATCATGTGACAAATCACGTGACGAGTCAATATCTCAGGTCAGTGTCACAAATTTCTGTCACAAAACTGACCTCCTCACGGATAGCCGGGGTCAATGTGCAGATATATTTTTCAATCACGTGATGTCAACTGACCAATGATATTCTTACAAATTTAATAGAGGTATAATAAAGGGACTTGGTTGGACTCCATGAGTGAAATTTTTGTTGTTGAAACACTTCATAGTCACAAACTGATTTCTTCCTTTACAGATTGTTTTCTAACTTCTGACAAAGACAAAATTACAATTGAAAGCAATATCATCATTGTGGATTTTGTGCTTAAATTGGCCATAGGAAAATCATACATTTAAAGACACAGCCGCCTCATTAAGGTCCAACTAAATTGCCGTTGGGCAATGCAAACAGTTTCATTGACAGTTTTGAGCATAAATTTGGGACTTTTCATTGTTTTTAAATATGAAATAGATTTTGTACACATGTTTTGTAACCAGGATAAACTTAATCCATTTAAACAAGCTTTCTGCTTATATATTTGAATTCATATTTTTTCCATGCATAGAAATCTGTCGGGTAGAAATAGCTTTGACCCTTAACTTCTTTTGAGCAGTATACCATAAAACTCACTTTGTAAATATTGTGATAAGTCTTTGGTGTGAACTATAAATAACATTTAAAAAAAGAATCAATTTAAGAGAAGAGTCACAAATTGTATTATAGTATTGTGGTTATGACCAAAAAAATGAAAAGAAAAAAATGAAATAACCATGATAAAATCCTAACTTTTTGCCAACCACAATATGTTACAAAACAATGCAAATGATGGCCACTTATGATTGTAAATATTGATTTTGATTGTAGACAGTTTAATTTTGAATTTTTAGCTCATCAGGACTGAAAGTCAAGATGGGCTTATGGCATGGCCTGTCGTCCGTCGTCCGTCCGTCGTCCGTCCGTAAACTTTTGACACTTTCGACTTCTCCTCATGAACCATACACATTAGAGAGCTGAAATTTTGTGTACAGGTACCTTAGCATATGGAGATTCATATTTGTAACTTTGGTGACCCTGTGACCCCAAATAGGGTCACAGGGGTCACAACTTTAAAAACCTATTTTCATCTTCTTCTCCAGTTCCAAAAGGACTAGAGAGTTGAAAATGATATGTGCAGACTCCTTGGCCAATGGGGATTCAAATATGTCACTTTGGTGACCCTGTGACCCCAAATAGGGTCACAGGGGTCACAACCTTAAAAACTTATTTTCATCTTCTTCTCCAGTTCCAGAAGGACTAGAGAGTTGAAAATGATATGTGCAGACTCCTTGGCCAATGGGGATTCTAATTTGTAACTTTGGTGACCCTGTGACCCCAAATAGGGTCACAGGGGTCACAACCTTAAAAAGCTATTTTCATCTTCTTCTCCAGTTCCAAAAGGAGTAGAGAGTTGAAAATGATATGTGCAGACTCCTTGGACAATGGGGATTCTAATTTGTAACTTTGGTGACCCTGTGACCCCAAATAGGGTTCCAGGGTTCACAACCTTAAAAACCTATTTTCATCTTCTTCTCCAGTTCTACAAGGACTAGAGAGTTAAAAATGATATGTGCAGACTCCTTGGCCAATGGGGATTCTAAATTGAAGATTTCGTGACCCCATTTACCCCAAATAGGGTCACAGGGTTCACAACCTTAAAAACCTATTTTCATCTTCTTCTCCAGTTCTACAAGGACTAGAGAGTTAAAAATGATATGTGCAGACTCCTTGGCCAATCGGGATTCTAAACTGTAGGTTTCGTGACCCCATGACCCCAAATAGGGTCACAGGGGTCACAATCTTAAAAACATATTTTTCTCCATTAGATGACAGTCTATGGCAAATTTATTTCTCCTTGGATATTTTAGTGTGGACTTCTTTCACTGTCTGATATTGGCGATCTAGAAAGTGTTGAATAATAATAAATCATTTGGGTAAGGAAATTTATTCCGAAATCGTTACATTTGTTTTGTAATTTTTTTATAGGTTTTCTTGCAATAGGTAACATCAGTTTAATTTTTAGCTCATCTGGCCTGTATAAAGCAAACTTGATATGATGTCTGATGAGCTACAGAGCCAATGGCTCTATTTTTTGTTTCAAAACTTAGTTTTCTATGGTTATGGTTAAAGAGAAGATTGAGCACTATAAATGTTTACTTTTACATCAACATCTATTTTTCCGGGGATTGTTTACTTTTCTATGAATTTATGTATACTGTAATATTTTTATGAAGTTTCCCCGAACAATCATAGAATTTTCCTATAAGTTCCTTTCATATCAATGTTGGGCAAATGTGACTTAAGAAAGATACCACCTAAGTTGAAAATGTTGCCAACTTCACAATAAATTAAAGATAAAAGTTATCTTTATTTTTCCAAGTCTTCATACTGTGTAATAGTGAATATTTTAATGTTTGCTCAAGGTTTTCAAATTTGGTGACAGCCTCTTTGTTGGGATTATGTAGACACCAGTCAATTATGGTGACCTTGACCTCATAAGCTCATCTGGCCTGTAAGGCCCAATGGGCTTATGGCATGGCATGGTGTCCGGCGTCCGTCCGTAAACTTTGTGGAATTTCGACTTCTTCTCCAGAACCATAAGGCCTAGAAAGCTGAAACTTTGTGTACAGACTCCTTTGCTAGTGAGGATTATAAATTGTATCTTTGGTGGCCCTGTGACCCCTAATAAGGGCCACAGGGGCCACACCCTAAAAACCTATTTTCATCTTCTTCTCCAGAAGCATAAAGCCTAGAGAGCTGAAACTTTGTGTACAGACTCCTTGGCTGGTGAGGATTATAAATTGTAGCTTTGGTGGCCCTGTGACCCCTAATAAGGGCCACAGGGGTCACGCCCTAAAAACCTATTTTCATCTTCTTCTCCAGAAGCACAAGGCCTAGAAAGCTGAAACTTTGTGTACAGATTTCTTGACTAGTGAGGATTATAAATTGTAACCTTAGGCGACCCCCATAAGGCCTAGAAAGCTAAAGCCTTGTCTACAGACTCCTATGTTAGATAAGGAAGATTTCAAATTGTACATTTGGTGACCCTGTTGCCCCAAGTAAGGCGGAACAGCATTTGCCACTCTAAAGCAAAATTTATATGTAGCCTGATGAGCTACAGAGCCACTGGCTCCATTTTTATTTTTAATGTCGTCATGACAATTTGACCCCTTTTCAAACTCTTGTTTATAAGTTCGCATATACAACATTACCCTCAAGTCTTCATATTTCTTCACAGCTAGATTTGGGGATTATGTTGACACCAGTCAATTATGGTGAGTTTGACCTCATTTTTGAGGTCACCATAGAAAGTTCACCTCTTTTCATACTCTTGTTGTCGCAGTATCATAAACCATTGCCCTCAAAGTTCTCATTTTTGGTGAAAGCCTCCATTGGACAGTGTTTGAAAACCTGCTTGTCAATAAGGACCCGCAGATAGGAAAAACTGAGGGCCCAGCTCTGAAACTGTTCATTCATTATCAGTATTGATTTGACCTATTCTAAAAAAAATAATATTCTTGGTATCAGTAGTATATACTTTGTTATAAATATGCAACACTGTTATCAGTTAACGTGTGAAATTTCTGAGGGTTTGGCAGAGAAATATGTCTTACAGCAAGTATTGTTAGAAAGGAACAGTGAGTCTGTAAGGACCTTGAGATATTGAAAAGTGTGGGCCCTTGTGAATAACTGTTGGTGTCGGGCCTACGGGCCTACACTTATTTCAAACACTGCCATTGGGGGATCATGACAATTATTGGATCTGGAACCTATTTTCATTGTCTTCACACCACATAAAATAACAAAATATTTTTGTTAATGCAATGTCAGTATCTTGTATCTTGCGGACTGTCTTACACTAGGGGGTTATAAAAGACTAAAACAACAAAACAAAACTATGACAATATAATTAAGTTCTTCAAGCCAGAGGCATATAATAGCCCATCTTCCTACGCAGAGCCTAAAAGGCCAGTTTCCAAACTGTCATTTTATGCCTTGCTGCAGAGACTTTACTTTTCTGTGCTGCTATAGTGCCCCTACAGAGTAGAGAGCAAGCACAGAAAACTCAAGGCTATGCAGCAAGGCATAAAATGACAGTTTGGATACTGGCCTTTTAGGCTCTGCGTAGGAAGATGATAATAGCCAATCAAATCATTTTCTCGTTAAAATTTTATATAGAAGGTGGCGATATTCCAAGTTGTCTGCACGAGCGAATCGAGCTTCTGAGCCCAGGGTACAGATAAGTGGAGTAAGCGTAACGTTCGTACCCTGAGTCAGGATGTGAACAAGGGGAGCAACTGCTCACTGACACTTTACTAAACATTGCCTTGAAGAATTTCATAATCTTGACTTTGTTTAGTATGACGGGTACCCCTAATTGTTTCATTGACTAATGCCAAACAATGAGCTTTACCCACCTGCATCATTTAGTTAACCCTTGCACAAATTAACGGGGTCTTTCTGACCCAAACTTTTGTACTGAACCAATAATACTTACCTACATTAAATTATTTCATTGGACCAGGTTTTGTGTATTCTCAAGTTTGCTTTATTTACTCAAGAAAAATGTATTGACATTCATTGATATTTATCATGTAGAAATGTGCATCATAAACTTGCAAACTCTCTTACCCACCATGTTGGTGTCTGTGAGACCTGTGCGTTAAAAAGGTACAAATGGCTAATATTAACTCACAAATTCAATATTGAAATTCATGACACTGTTCTAAAAAGACTCTTGAATATACGTACATCTGGACAAAAATGCTTAAAAGTTTTGACATAAGGTTATTTAACAGTAGGCAAAATAAAATTACGGATCATTGTCGCAGCTCTCCATCGCATTTCTAATTACCATAAGTTTTAATTCTCATTTCTAAAAAAAACTTCACATCTCTCTCATACATTTTTATTTAGTCTCATAAATCGTCTCTAATCATCCCTCGTCTTACGTGATTACAACATAGCATATGATCCGCAATGGGGTACCTTAGCACATCAATATTGCATGTATCTTTGTCTGATGAAGGGTGTCGAAAGGCACCCGAAACGTAACTAATTAAACTCTTTATTAATCAACACAAGCGTCTTTGTCGTTCCGTTGTGGATGGCTCCCTCCTCCTCCAATTTTTACTAATGCTCATACATTAGTCTGCCATCCTCGCATCCTTGAGTGGATCCGGATCACAAGCGCTTCATCTCTTATGGACCAACCGAGCGGTTGCAGTCTGAGCTTTCTCATCCTCAAAAAAGTTAACTAGTTATCAAGAGCATCCTGCTACATCAGCGTATATGTCTCCGCTAATGCTACAACCTATCCCCTGATATACTCCAAGGGTATTCTGCCGTATCGCTGACGGGTGGTTACTCAGCGCTATTTATAGCCTGTCTGTTTTCAGTCAAACTATTTCGAACTCCATACACTGTTGCCTAGTGATGCCGCACGTGGAAATCTAAGAGCGCACGATTCAGAGCTTATCGGGAGCCTGCAATGAGAATCAGATGTATTATCTAATAGCATCCCCATTGGTTAATTTGAATCATGAGGTGAGCACGCGGAACGAAGCCAAGAAACCAGTTTGCCGCTATAGTTGAAAGGGCATCTTTTGATTGACTTGCTATATATACAGCGATACGGCAGAATGCTAAAGGAGGATATCAGGGGATAGGTTGAAGCATTAGGCGGAGACATATACGCTGATGTAGCAGGATGTATCAAGAGACACTATAAAATTTTAGCATTGGCTGACAAAGTAAAACTTAACCATGCCTGCTCAAGCTATTACCCAAGTGTAAAGTATTTGACAATAGATCTTTATAAACACGTGTATCATGAAAAATTGACCTTGCTCGGAGGAATAATTTTGGAAAAATATTGTCTCTATATTGGGGTTCGAACAAATCCCATCAGAACTCTCCTCTCTGTCATGGTCGGATTGCACCCACCCTTGTCACATGTTTCTGACGTAAGCTCTTCTAGCCAATCACAAGGCACTGGCAAAAGCTTTCAGTACCCATAACTAGGGGCAGGTAACTCCAGCGCACTGGCAAAAGCTTTCAGTACCCATAACTAGGGGCAGGTAACTCCAGCGCACTGGCCAAAGCTTTCAGAATCCATAACTATGGGCAGGTAACTCCAGCGCACTGGCCAAAGCTTTCAGTACCCATAACTAGGGGCAGGTAACTCCAGCGTACCATTCATTATACATGATCAGCACTAAATGCTATTTAAAATAGATATGATTGGATCACTGATGACTGGTTTTTGTCTGCGCTTAACTGGTAACAGAAACATGCGAGTATGTTGACTGAGGATACCTCGGTTGCACCATGTCCACAAACCTAAATAGATACAATAAACTCTTTAAGGTAACCTTGTTGACATGTTTAGAGACTTGTTACCTTGCGGCTTTTTGAAAGGTTACCCAGTTCTCTAAAGCCCAGACTTATTTTGGAAGAAAGTCATAAATTGGTCTTGATTTCTTTGGACTTGCAAAAAAAATAAGAGAGCAAATAGGTAAATGTTTTATTTTGGCAAGATAGAATAAGTACAGTCGCCAGGTATTCAATACAATACGACCATACAAAGACAATCTTTTACAAAGAACAAATCAAATACTTTGATGTATACTCATCAATAGAAATTAAAGACCACAGCATTATTCATATTGTTATATCGCAATATCAATATTAGATTTCAACATTGAAAAGCTTGTGGTCCTTAACTTTATTGAAAGAGTATAGAAAGACATGTTTACTAAATAACATGATATTAAAGCTCAATACATTTGATTGATTACACATACAAAATAGACAAAAAACATTTTAAATTAAGTTCATTGCTTCAAGCAAAATGAGAATGTGATTATGACCAGCAGTCAATATTCAAAGGAACGAAGACCAAAGAAAACAATCATTTTATAGTTTTAACTCACTTCAAAAAGGATATTATGAACATAAATGTTTCCAGAAATGGTCCAGAGTATCTTGAAATGTAAATGGGATATATCCACCACCAGAATTAACATTATTTGGCTCATTCAATGTTCACTATTAGCCTGTACCACAAAATATGGAAAAAATAAAATAAATAAAATTAGTTAAATCCAATTATTATCATTTTTCTTTAAGATAAAAACCCCCTGATATATGCCAACTTAAGAAGTGAGCTAACTATTGATATTGTGATTTCCTTCACAATGAGAAAGATCAGATATATATAGGTAATTATGCAGTGAGATTACTTACCGGTAGTATTACAGCCGTTTAAACTTTCATAACTCATAGGATAGACTTAACATGCATTTGCTTCTATTATCAAATTGAGATTTTCTCAGTCTAAGTAAACCAAACCTGAATAATACTAGCTACACTCCCATATCAAATCTAGCTAGATACAGTAACAGGTCGTGTCAGGCAACCTTTTGGCTACCTATGACCTTCCATTCAAACGTGAGATGGCCAATTGGATTTATCTAAACACAAAACGGCTACATATTTGTAAGTTTGAAATTGAAACCTTATGTGCAAATTGGGATTGGTAAGATGAGCCCTGATTTGTCAATTCGCAGCAACCTGTTACTGCATCTGGCTAGACTCAATATTGGGGTGTAGCGAGTATTGTTGATGCTAGGTTTACTTTTAGATTTTCTTCACATTGTGGAAATAGGTTTTTGATTGTGTTTGATAGTAACAGGAAGTAAAAAAAAATAAACATATATACAACTGTATACAGGACATCAAAACAAATAAAACAAAACGTCTTTGGGAAAAAATACTTTTTGGTTTTCAGCACACAAAAATCAACTGGACCTCTTTCCTTTTCAAACATAACAAAGTACTTTGACAACAATGGCTAAACTTAAGAAATCTCTCTCAAATTATAAAATACCAAGTAAAAAATACAAATCCATAATTCATTGTTTCCATTTTTCACAAAGAAACATTTTGGTCAATCAAGAAGAAAGGATTTACAAATACATGTACTTACCTGACAATGAAAGCTACAGCTATTCTATTTCCATGAATTTGCAAGTGTAATACTTAGCAATTACAAAATTTCACAATTACGGAAATTCACTTCAGAACAAAACAAAAGCAAGAATTCTCTGTTTACATTCTCTCCCCACAAAGAAAGCATAAATCATAAGGCCCTTCTCAAATGTCTCATGCAGGATAAAATGCAAAATATCTATCTGCAAAATTTTCAGCAAAGAAGATTCCTTGCACTGAAAGACAACACGTTGTCACAAAATCCTTTGTATATTTTGTCACGTGTTAATCTTAACTCTTATTCAGCTGCTAAAATGCTAAAAAACATTTTAGGTTTTCTTTCAGTGATTACTTATGAAACACTGTCACCGATAGCACAAGTAACGTAAAATTGATCCAATAAGGCTTCTTACCCAAGAAATGCCCATATTAAAACAGAAGTTAGCATAATATTTTATGAGTTTAGCTACATCTTTAGGGAGAGAATTGATTATCAGAATAGATGAAATAATCAAACCATTAATTCATATCGGGAACTTTTAACCTGCTAATCCAATGAGCTGAAATTTTCTTAGCTGAATCCCAAAATAACTTTCTGGTAAAATCAGATTATGTAAAACACAAAATGGTGAAATTTAAGAACTTTCAGCTTTTGGAATATTTGGATAAGCAGGAAAAAGATATGCCTTAAGTTCACTGTCCATAACTCACTTCTTGAAGGAAACTTGAAGTTGCTTTCCGTTATAATACGTACCATTTCTAACACTTACAGCATACTCAGCCTCTTGGTAATTTGGCATCGTAACAAAACCAAATCCTTTGCAGATTCCTTTCTCTTTATCCATAACAGCGGTAACCTTGGAAACGGTTCCGCAAGGACCAAACAACTCCCAAAGAACCCTATCATCTGCTTCTGTGCCGATGTTATAGACGAAGAGTACATTACCGTCCTCTTCTTGGTAACCCTGGTTACCATAGTTACCATTTTGAGCCATTGGATTGAAATGTTGTCGACTTCTTTGGTTTCTCATAGGTCCTGGTGAATTGAATCTGGGGTTGAGACCCATTGGTTTGAAACTTGGCAAAGGAGCCGGTGGCATTGCGGGTGGGCGGACTTTCTTTGAGCTGTCGTCTGCAAACTTGATTAGCAAGATGTCTGGCGAGTCCGGTGGGGCATTGCTGTGAAGTTGTTCGATGGCATATTCAGCTTCAGATCTTTTGCTATACAAGACGAACCCGACCCTCCTTGACGCACCAGTCTTCATATCAATCAACACGCGACACTGGACAATACTTCCATACGGTTTGAAGTATGCATTAAGTTCCATCTCAGTCCAATATTCTGGAATTCCGCGAATGTACAGATTTGCTCCTTTTACTGTATCTCCTTGTTGACCTTTACGAGAATATGAAACCTTGATTCTTTTGTGTTGCATTGGAAGTCCGTTCAAGGTTTTAATGGCTCTTTCGGCATCTTTTTCGTTTTCGTAGTCGACGAAGCCAAAGCCGTAACTGTAGCCACTCTTTTTGTCTCTGACTATCTTGGCCATGTTTAATGGCCCAACGCTCAGGAACATTGACTTGAATTCCTGATCAGTCAAGGTTTGAGGAAGGTAATTGATAATCAAATTGGTTTTTGAGTCTATGGTACCCTCGATGTCGTATGTCATGTCGTAATCCATCTTGAGAAAAGCCTCTTACAAACTCTTCTTGGGAATCCATTGTTAATTGAAAAAAAAGCAGAAAAAAATAGTTTAAAAGAATGCCTGTCAACAAAAAAAATAATTTGGTATGATTAATTGTCTGTTTACTGTTGAAAACAAGCACATTCTATATAAGTTGCAATTGGTTTGCTAGAACTTCTTAGTTCAATCCAACTAAAAGTGACTGTGGAAGGAATGACTCTACCAGGATACAAACTTGAAACTGGGTTTCTTATTCCTGATGGTCTAAGAACAGCCCATTTAACCATGTGTTCTGAACTTCTGACCTAAATTCAATTAGCCAATCAGAAGGCCTCCATCAATTGATTGTAGCTATATTTAAAAGCTGATGTGATTTGTCTGCTTATGACTATGTTTCATTCACACAAGAAACCAAGGGGTTTATGGATCATCAACTTCTTCATGGTAGATTTGTCTGGTATAGATGCTTATTTTGTTTTCAAGCAAATGGGAAAATGGGAGTACAGCAGAAACACAGAAACAGAACATATGCCTAATCAAGCCGTCGTCAGACAGTGTGGAGATGATATAACAGTCAGCATTTGTATACCTGTAGAGGCAAATTTAATCTAAAATAGAGTTACCGGTAGTCTGAATTATCATAATTTGATTTGGTCTGAATTATCATAATTTGATTTGCTAGGTACTGGGAAAAGCCCACTGCCAAATCTGGTTTTAAATTCCAAATGAAGATAAAAACGAGAGGTAAGACGATATATCATGGTATTTGTGAATCGTCATACTTAATCTGACGAACATACACAGTCATACAGCGATACAATCTCTGTATCGTTGACTTAAAAATTGCTCATTTTGCCTAAAAATCAGAATACTTGTCAAAAGGTAAGGTTTTATTTTGTCAAAACCTTGAAATATCATATTGCGATGTGTATCATATTGAATCGATCCCTATAAGATATCTAAATACTTATCTTACCGTGAAAAATCAATATCTCACACCTCAATTAAAACACATTAATTATGTAATGAATGACTTTAACTCATCAATTATAGCCCAGCGTTTTTGATTATTTTTTCAAGATAACAATGAAGAAATCTCTTTATAAACAGATAATTCTAAGAATGAGAAATTGCATCTTATTTCAAAGTTTGTTGTTGGTCAGGTTTGATTTGCTCCACTATAGACTCTGGTATTTCACTTGCCACCTATGGGTCATGTTAGTAAAGGGGAAAAAAAACCTTGCCACAAAGACTAAATGCATGCAGATTTTGCTTTGGCTTTTTGAAAGCCCATTAATTTTCATTATATTCTGATCAAATTGTGTCTCCTGGTTAAGGTTATGTAGGAGTACACACATTAAAATACCATAATTTCATGAGTTAATAAGACAAAATATTGGTGTTAGACAACATTAATATGCTCTTGTGAAGTACTCCTATTGAAAATAAAGGGTTGAAATGAATAATGATGAATATGATAATAAGAAATAGTCAATAGTGCAAAACTGTTTTTATAAATTGCAATATTATCAAAATAAAAGAATTATAATGGTAACAATAGGTTTGCTCCTATAAAAAATGAAAATACAATAATAGAATGTTAGTAAATAATAAATAAAATAATAATGAAAATAAATATGCATGTATGTAAATAGTTACCTTTTATCCTAAGGACAGCAAAAAAAATTCTCAGATTAATTTTTTTTCTCACAGGAGGCAGAAATAATCTAGTAAATGAAATAAATAAGGTAAAGTGATAAATAATTTGCATAAATAGATAAC
Source organism: Steromphala cineraria (assembly GCA_916613615.1). NCBI lineage: Eukaryota > Metazoa > Mollusca > Gastropoda > Trochida > Trochidae > Steromphala > Steromphala cineraria. Next base: position 23,488,668 of record OU744735.1, on the reverse strand, counting down.
ATAAAAATATATGAAAATAATTAAATATGAAAAAAATAATTATTACCATAAGAAGGTACGGTAATTTATCACCTGATTCTAATAGTATTTATTCCACTTCAAATATGGCAACAAAAATGATACTCATAGACTTAGCATTCTTATATCCTGCAAGCGAACCACCAATATTCTATTTTGAAAACCATAAGATTGAAAAATTCTATGTTTTTATCCAAAATATAATATTCTTACTTTACTACTTAATCATCCTCAATTCCTTAATGATGTTTATGTTAAGAAAATAAAAAAGTTGTTTACCAAACCATATCACTCTTACCTACTAAATATGCTCTTAGGCGAACTAAATGTCTAGAAGTAATGAATCAAATCTGTCACAAAAAAAACCCTGATTAGCCGACGAAGAGCATGAAAACGATTTCTTCCAAAAGCAAAGGAATTAAAAGTAACAAGACTGGTTAACATGACATCCAGTCAAACAAAATATCTATCGATTGATTACACTTAAAAGCCTAATATTTTGCATATTTTGCATTTGAAACTCTTAAACTTTTGCAACAACTGAGGCGTTTCTCATATGTTGTATTTTTTCTTAAATGGCAAGACTGATCATTTATCTCTTAGGTGTGTATCTTTACCCGTCAGCAGACTCAGCTCTGCATGTACAGCCGTTTCGGATAAAGCTACGCACTTACACAAAAGTTAACCTAGTGATTGCACATAAAGTGTTAGCTTGTAATTTTTTGTTGTCTTTACATCCTTTTGAAATTTAGAAGACATTAAAAGGTTTTAGATTGATTTAAAGGAGTAAGATGTTGAACAACGGAACAAAACAGACAAAATTCCTAACAAATTAATTGTCATTAAATTTTTTCTCTTCTCCCATATCAAAGGTCAATGGAAAACACATCCATTGGTCTTAAAATCAGTTTGTCATTCCCTGAACTTCTGAAAACACTTAAAACCCTATTAATATTATAAAATTGATAATGTTATGTGTATTCAAAACCTGCGTATACCTTTAGACTACACTTCCTGATCTTCCCGAAATAGGGGTAGTCGTTAGAAATTTGTTTCTGTCTTTCACAAAAGAATTTTCAAAAGATTCTTCCACATTAGAATTGTCAACTAAACCCTTAAGTTTCACACTGACATAGGGTTCTCTCACATCTTGTATTTTCCTTGCATGACTGATCATTCATCTCTTAGGTGCGTATCTTTACCAGTCAGGAATGTATTGCTTTACCACTAAATTTTACTTGGGTTGGTCATATAGAATCTTATAGCTTCATAACTTGCAACCACAATATTTTCTATAACCAATTAAATACCTAATTGCCATATAATTTCTCTTCTTTACCAAAATTTCAACAGTTTTGCCAAATATTAGTGACAGTAAAATAATTGATGGGTATGGAAATTCTCTAAACATTTGACAACTAAATTTTAATCTCACCATTGACCTATCCGTTTTAAACACAAGAAAACATAACTTTATGGCTTATGTTGTATTATCATAATTTTACCTAAGAACAATACCATGAAACAGGTGACAACCAAAAAATTAGGCCTAGTCAAAATTGGCAACTATTTGAAAAATGCCAATCAAATTCAACAAAAGTATCAAATAATATTTAATTCAACATTATAAATGTTGGGGAAATGTGTGGTCAGTCAATTAATGATGTTCATAAGGTTACGTTTGATAATGAGAGCGCTCAAGTTCATTAAAATTTATTTCTTATTACCAAACAGAAATCGGTAACATGAGGGTACTTATTTAGACTCCCGGCCGGTGTTTTGAAATGTGACTGACAGTGATGAAAAACAAGCGTGTTTATTTCTATATCGATTCTTTTACGCGCTTCAAAAATATCTGAAAATGTTCGTACTCAGCATAGCAAGCACACATATAAATATTAAAGAATATCTCAACGTACTTTTCAGATATGAGGAGATTTTAGTCAGTAAAGAAACGACTCGACGCACCTGAGAATATGGCGGAAGTTGTCGCGTACGCATGTTCGAGAACGTTCAAAGGGGAGTAAATGCAACGTTACACCTCAAACTGCGAACCACTAAAACTGTTTTTTGTAAATCTGGTTCTACTCGTTTACTAATCTTCGAAGTGCGAACTGGAGATTGCTTATCGAGCAAGAAAGAGCATATAAGATTTTTTTCAAAAGAAGTAAGAAGATTACGGATTCTGTTAATTTTATTTCCTAATGATGCTGATTGACATAAAGATAATAAAGATAATATCTCTTTAGCCAAACAGGTAGAGTGTTTGACTCTCAACCGGGCCAACATGGAGGTCCCGGGTTCGAATCCCGCTTGGCAAAACATTGGATTTTCACATAAGTATCAATAGAAATAAAATATAACGACAGTTCCTATTAGCTAATATGTCAAATTTATACAGTATGATAAATAAATAACGGTTTATCTAACTTTATTAAAAAAATTCATATATTGAAACATATTGAAAAATATCGGTCGCTTTAGTTTTGATGATTTACAAGGAATTTATAAAGCACATTTATTTAAAGAAAACGTTAAGGAGTTGAACCAAGTGGAGCTTCTTATTGGCGCTTCGAGTCTGGAAACGCTTGGTACAGCGAGGCCACGAACTTTCCATAAGAGCTCTGTTATATTTAGAGGATATTTGTGTTTTCTTGACAAATACCATGTTTATCTCATCGAGTGAGGAAGAAAGTATATATTTTCACAAGTGGCGCAGCCACGAGTGAAAATATGTAACTTTTCTGCCTCACGAGATGAGATAAACATAGTATTTGTCAAGAAAACACACATTTTCTATTTATTTTATGATTTTATCGTTGTATTTCTAACAAAATTTAAGTGCATTTACGTTCTGTCGGCTCCACAGAGAGCCCGTCGCCAAAGCAACAATATGACGTCATGAGCGTGTCATTGCGTCAGAGCATTGTTCGATGACGTCAGGTCATTGTTGTTATCAGTCACTAGTGACTGATAACACGTTCCATTGTTATTGTCACTAGTGACTGATAACATGGTTTACTGTCATTGATAGATCTCGGTATTTCACCGCCAATCATATAATAAATATGGATTCTCTGAGGAGGCCATAGACTAACAATTAGTCTTCGAAGTATTGTTTTTCAATATTGACCATTTTTTTTATTTTGTTATAACAATTCATGTATTAAAAGGAGCCCAGAAGACCCTTTAACTCCCTAGTGCTGAGCAATTTTGACTTGTTGTTACACTTTATTGTCCTTTGTACATATCGGAAATTTGTTTTGTGTCGAAACACCCGGCAGCCACAGTTAATGCGTTGTTCTGTCTTTCAAGTGTCAAGCAAGACAACAACAACTCCCACCTTTTAACGTTTGACGCGACCGGGAATCGAACCTCAGTCTTTCGGGTGTCGAGCGGACACTCTACCACTGAGCTAGGCCCCCGGCGTAAACACGTTGCAGAATGTAATGTCTTGAATTTTAACGCAAATATCGTAAAAACTAAAGACTCTTTTCTTCATGTTTGAGAATATACACAGTTACAATGATGTAAGATAAGTTTGACGATTTCATTCGACCCCAATAATGAAACACTGTCCTCGATTTAAGGGGGTCCTCATGACGTAAAAATATTGCATTTTCATGTCCATGGGCTTCTCCTAAGCATTTGTCAGTAAAGTTTCATGATGCATATGTCAATCAAGGTCTAATAATGAGAAATGCATGCCACTTAGGTAATAAGCTGAGGCTTGAGCAAGCATAAATCGATTTCACAACGACTGCCTATTTTACAATTTTACAGTATCATTTGATGGTGAGTCTAAACTTCTGTCTCGTAGCATACTTTCTAGACTGGATTGATGGTCAGTGGAATATTTTTACTCTAGGGTCTGGATGACAGACTGAGGATGCCAAAGCGTTGTTGAACAGTTTGAAATTAACAAGTTTCAAACGAAAACTGTTGGCGATGAACTTGCCCTTTAGTTTGTGTTGTCAAGCTAGATATCTCCCCTATGTTCACGAATATTTTGTGCGTAGGTAATTTTACAAATAAACGATGTATTTCTGAATAATGAAAAATGACAGTAAACATTAATTAGACGCGAAATGATTCTTTTCCATGACCGATTTAGGTAAACCATTGCAATAGTTTACAAATTTAAAAGAGAAATGAGCTTCCAAACGTATTGGGTAAATGGCTATCAAGAAGAAATACGGACAATTTATGTTTTTTTTCTACAATAATCCTGAAGAAAAACACTATTTCAACGGTTATACAACTTACCACGCATCAATTATACCAGGTTCCTTCCAAACATTTACTTCTATGATTACCGTAGAAATATGTCATACTTTCACGATTGTAAAATTTATAATCAAATATATTTGTTTCTGTTTAACCATTTACATGTATGTGCCGTGGTGATGTGACATATGATAGCAATGCTAATTTTTGGAGGTCGTGTGAAATGCAATTGAGGCTTAGGGATTGGGAAAGACATCTTTGACAATTTTCTTGGGTAATTTTCAGGCTTTTTGGTTATTTTCTGAATTTCAAATTGGCCATTGCCCATTATATCAATCCATCCATGGCTCCTTTCTTTCCCAACCACTGGAGGTTTCATCTTGAATGCAAACTTAAAAGCTTGTATATATTGAACCATGGAAAATGACAATGTCAAATAAGGCTGGTTCCCTTTATTGAAGAAACTTTGAAGACAATGCGGAATGAACATTGCTAGATCAACACACGTGTTTGTTACATCCGTTAGATGAACAGCAGGCCACACATGTCGTCACTTGGCGTTTACCAAACTTAGCAAGAGTGTCACATCGCTGAAAGCACAATAATGTTCATTGTTAAGTTAAAGGGAAAGTCCTATCGGGGTATTGTGGAAACGGAATTAAAGGAGAGATTCCAGTTTATACATAAAGAGATACTGGTACTTGAAAGTAACACAACCCAGTTGAAACTGTGGGTAACATTTCTATTGATTTATATTTGACAACTTGATAAATAAAACGAGTGCATAGTACTGCATACTAGGTCAAAAAGCAACATAAATGAGAAGTAAAACAATTTGAACTATAGGGGTGTAAAAAGCTTTGCTACATTACAAGGCATTGTTGTTTAGTGTAAACAAAAATCAAAGTAAAGCTGTACGTATACTACCAATATATATATATACACTTAATTTTCAATAAAAAGCTTTAACGCAGCGTTTTTTTGGTGACAGCTTCCCAACTAACAATATTTTGGAGCCGATAGAACAGGGTCTTTAAATCTGCTTTTGTTTCAAATACCCTGATGTATATTAGCCGAATGCCTAGTATCGCTATCAGATGGCCATTCATCACTCTTGGTGGCCTGTGTCCTTTCGCAGCCAATGAAATGTCGTTATTCGAGGAGTTAGATGCAATCATTTCCTGTCCTGCATTCTGCATCCGGGGACTGTAGAAATTGCTGAGTTCAAGTAATTTCATTGGCAGGTTATATGATACGAGGTTTTGCCTTGATAGACATCAAGGTATTTGTGTATAGTGCGAACAGAAACAACTACGCTGATGTAGTTGGAGGGTGTTACGTAAAATATGCCAACCACACCAAAATACGTTAATTAATACGTTTTAATTGTTATGAACATGAAATTTTAAATTCTACGGATTATATCTGTTTTAAAAACTTACCGATTTCTTTTCACACGCCATTTTGAATTTTGTTTGGAAATTTCCATCGATGTACTCCTCAGCAAGACATATCTAAAATAAAATCAATAATTTGAAACCATTTTTGAAGAAATCATCTAAATCAATTTTTATTGTGTAAAAGAATCGTATATTATTTGTTACAAAACCATACAAAAAATTATAAATATATATCACAAATGGTCTTTAATAAGTATTTACTGCACCGTACCTCATCGCTCGCACAAGTGACCTTATTATGACATTTAGACGGGTCGTCTATACCGTCACAGTCAAAACAATCCACAGAGGTACTGTTATCTGAAATATGACAATAATGATGATAATAATAACAATAATTGATTTATATCAAGAAAATTACACTGTATGATCTTCTATATTCATGTACTCATAACACAGCTGTATCATACACTTTTTTTATCAAATGAACTTTGGTGGTTTAACGTTTATATTTGTATAAAAGAGAAACCTGTTGGTTATAACTTTAAACATTTAACAGTTTTGTTTAAAGAAGCAGATGTTTTTGATATAAGACATTATGTCTAAGGTCTCTATATTAAGCACAGGAACCCGATATCGTAAATAAAATGTAGGTAAAACGTAGATAAGAAAGACCCACCCCTCTATACTCAATTATATAGAGGGGTGGGTCTTTCCTATCTACGTTTTATCTACATTCTATTTACGATATCGGGTTCCTTTGATATTAAGCCTTATTTTAAGTCGACGTTTATATGGTTTCGGCATTTTGTTTACATATGTAATTGTCTGCCATGTTATATTTGTATAAAATCAAAGTTCAGAATGAAAAACGTTTTCAATAATTACCAAAAAAACACGGAACCCGATAACGTAAATAAAATGTAAGTAAAACGTGGGTAAGAAAGACGATATCGGGTTCTTGTAAAAAACGTATCTAGTCAAACGACACAGAAACAATGAACTTTAAGATACTGACAACTTGAAATTTATTTATGCACAAATTCAAAGACAGCCACTACAAGAATACATTATCATATGCGAACAAAATGAATCACAACAGTAAGTTGAGATTTTACATTATGATTAGCTAGTGGTACCTTTTAAGTTTCTCAATTTGGTTGGCATCTTTTAATTATTGAACCTGTTAAAGGGGCAGTAGCACGTTTTAAGGGGGGATATAAGGTGATGTCAGGGAAATGAAAATAAATGGTTCCAATTGAAAGACAATGTATTTAGACTAGATGAAGCAGTAATCAAATAAAATATGTACATGTAATGTAAAGTTCAGCCATGTGTTTCCCTTTTTTACACACAATGAATTGAAGGTGTTCACACACAAATGGCCGCCAATGGACTTAATATGAATCTTTAAATTTTTCTCCGACTATGGATGATTGGTTTGTGTAATGAGATTTTTGACACCATCAAAATAATACAATAATATTCAGAGAAAAATTTAAAATAAAAAGTTAAACATGCTACTGGCACTGTCCCTTTAACGAATCTGACCTGTAGCGGTGCAGGGTCCTACGTTACACCTGTCAGTGGTGCAGCACTCCTCACAAGCCGCCAGCTGGTTCCTCCGGGTCTTCTTGTCCTTTATCAGCTTACATATCTGTAACAATGCACCTTACACTTTGTCTATACCCAGTCTAGGAAAATCTAGCCTCAATGCATTATAGTCGCTATACTCCCACATTGAGTCTAGCGAGATGTAGTAGATGTAAGCGACTATTATTGAGGCTAGGTTTACTTAGACTGGTCCATACTTATGGTCTCATCATTCGCACAGGAGGATTTTGATTACTTTTACATCTGTTGCGTATTGCTTAAAGTGACAGTCCTATCGGGGTATTTTTGTGGAAACGAAATTCATGAGGTTGCAGTGATGCATTTTATTCTTATTTTATTCAATTTTGGTAAATCTAGAAAACTACAATCTTACCCTCACTAACTTATGTGATAATAGGTGTGAACAAAAATTAATAATTATATATAGGTCTAAACAGGAAGTACTCTTGAATATTGTTTTCACAAAAGTACCCCGATAGGACTATCCCTTTAAAGGGGCAGTAGCACGTTTTTATGGGGAATATAAGGTGATGTCAGGAAAATGAAAATTAATGGTTTCAATTAAAAGACAATGTATTGTAACTATATGGAGCAGTAATAAACCAAATATATAATGTAAAGTTTAGCCATGCGATTCCTTTTTCTTACACAAAGTGAATTAAAGGTGTTCACACAAAATGGCCGCCAATGGATTTTATGTGAATCTTCATACTTTGTTCTCTGACTATGGATGATTGGCTTGTGTAATGAGATTTTTGACACTGTCAAAATAATACATTTAGCAATACCTTACAATTATCAGTGAAAAATATAATATATAAAATTATCAAAAAACGTGCTACTGCCCCTTTAACTTGTCCTATGTTTTAAAGAGCCCCTTCGTGATTTTCATCGTGTAGTAGTTTGCTCTTATACCACTGTAAATAGTATAATCCATAACCACCCCTACTACACTGAGTAACCAAAACCATAAAATGGTAACGTGAATATAATATCGCGCATATCAATTCCCGAAATGGTAATTATATGATGAATATTAGTTTGCAAATTAAGTCATTTTACAGGCACATATATTTGCGGAGGCCAAATTGACACGTGCTATCATCTTCATGAAAATTGGTTATGTAACCTATCAAACATTATCAATTCGTAACTGTCATACTGAATACTTTAAGAATTAAAAAAAATACGTTTGACGGATTGACGCGCGTCACTGTCCGGTTTTCGATCATATTCACGACTTTAAAGCTCCCGTCTGTCACTAACCTCGTCGATTTGATTTTGAATGATACTTTCCAGCAACAGTCGATACTTTCGTCTCCCCTGATCAACTCATGGGGTGGCTCTTTAACAGATCAGTGAAGTCTCAGTGGTTGCATTGTTCGGCTGTTGTCACATTCAGTGCTGGCAATCAATTGCCCATGTTATAGGCTAAGATGCTTATATATGATCAAAACATACTATAACCTATATCATTAGTGAAGATTGTGTATGGAGATACTCACATTTGTATTCCGACAGCCAGAATTGAAGAAGACGTTTGCAAAATCACCAATGACGTGATCGGAAAAACATTCCTGCGAATGATAAGGATGAATTTGTATTTTGTAGGCATTTATCAAAACACATTTACACATAACACTTATATTTATTTATTGTCCATATGTAATGAAATACCCCGGTAAGTAATGATATAGTTACGATATGTTTCACATGTGTAATAAACCCAAGCGGTAAAATAATTTAATTTTACGAGCTATTCGACTTTCTGCTTTAGCGCGGGTAAGGGCTTCTGGCAGCACGAAAAAAGCACGCCAAAAGTGTGAAGCACGTGCCAAGTGATTTACACTGACATATCGGGCGGGTCAATCATTGCAAACATGTCACTTCATCTGCCTGACTTTGACACAAAATATATGATTTGGAATAAAGAAAAACGTAAATTCTGCTTCACGTGATAAGTATTCATATTGAAATAGATAGATTACATCAATAGTGATATTTCCTTTGGAGTATTGCTATTTGAAACTGGCGCTACGCAATAAGTCTTTTAATCGTATTTACCACGAACCAGTTACGATGCATCGCTGACATGATTGATTTCACCATTGACGATGTCTCGAAAATTCTAATAATCGAATTTCTGGCTTTCTGGCGAAATAAACACACATGCGAGATGTCATATTGTTTTTACAACCCTCGTGCCACTAAAACGATATTTCTCTCGCCTTGTGGGTAAAATCACATGAAAAAGGTTATATTGCTCTTTACAGGTACAAATTATAGAAACAAACTTATTTGCAATACATTAAGAATCGTGTTAAACCTTACTTCACTATATCAGTATAGTGAGAAAACAAACACGTAGAGCGTGTTACGCAAGGGTAAATTTGCACGTGCGTTGTCACAGGAACTGTGTGAATGACAACGTGGCCAAATTTCGCTCGTAACTCGTAAGAATAGTATTTTGCTAGGACTCTAAACCAACGTGATTTTCTATAGTGTTTCATTGATTTTACTTTCACCTGATGGTAAAAGACATATAAAACTAAAAGATGAATATTGTACATGAAATATGACATTTTTCGTGACAGTTTTTTTACAGATCATTTACATAATATAGATTGAATCAGAAACGTATATTACTGTTTTTACTTTTTTGTGCAGATCATTTGGCAAAGAAAATGTTAGTGATGATGGATAATACAACCGTAGAATTGCTTTCTGCCTAACACGTCCCTTCGATCAATTTTCTTTACAATCATTCTGTGATGAGGTCACAATCTAATTATCATGGCAATAACTTTGTTGACAGCTTATTATCAGACAATTATAGTTATATTGTTATATAAACAATCATAAGATAATCCAATTCATAATTTGAGGTCGAAACACTAAAGCTAATATGCATCTTGTCTCAATCAATCAAAAAATTAACACGGAGAATTTGAGATTTCGAGTATTTAGTTTTCAGGGAGAAATTAATTCTTCATATTACAAAAATATTCTTCTGAAATTTGGGCGTCTTTTGTACATCGTTTTAAAGGCGTCTGGGGAAAGATGTTTGGGGAGTAATTTAATGATCCAGGGACCTATATTGTCACGTCAATATTTAAAAGGAGACAACTTTGCTTTAGCAGTTTTATTTATCATTTTTATTCATTTTGCTTTGTTTTTGGTACAAAGTCAACATTTTCAACATACAAGTGAACATAAATCAAGGAATTACTGTAGCAATCTTCCAGATGTACAGACAATACAATGTACAAACATATTCAGCAACAAGCATTACATTCTAGCTTTGAGTTACATTTATCTCATTGATATGAAAGCTCAACATCATTTTTAATATACGACATATTTGGATGTGTGTTTGCTAACCAAGATTTGAAAATGTAATATTTTTGGATAATTATTATACGATTTGGCACATCATTTCTCTTCTCCGGATATCCAAATAATATTCTTTAAAAGCAGTTTTTGAGAAGAAGTAAAAGGGTACGAAGGGTAGACGACGGTCAAAAGGCCGGACTACGGATCATAACATATTAATCCCATCTAGACGGCCGTAAAGGGGTCAATTTGATTTATATATTAAAAAGCATCTGGGTAAAAGCAATTACCTCATTCAGCCCACACTCAATAACTTCGGCGCAGTAATGAGGATCTGTTACACCTCGACAGTGATAGCAGTTTAAACCTGAAGAAATATGAAACAAAGTTAAAGATGCAAATCTGTAGCATTTTTCAGTCTTGTTAAAACTAGCTGAAATGTTTATATCCAATAAGCCAAACATTAAATTGGTGTCACCCAGCACACACACTACCGAGTTATCTCCCTTGCGACACATCTCGCGTGTGTCGCAAGACGTCTTTTTGCAAGGTGTCATGGCATTAATTTGATGTGAGCTGGGAGTGACATAAATTTGAGAAAATTGGTGTCACCCAGCACACACACTACCGAGTTATCTCCCTTGCGACACATCTCGCGTGTGTCGCAAGACGTCTTTTTGCAAGATGTCACTTTGTGGTTATTGTTAATTCTAGTTAATTTCATGTATAATATGCCTTAATATCTCTAAGTTCTGGTGTTGATGATCATGATACCCGCAATAAAGATTTATGGCATTAATTTGTGTATTGTGATGTGAGCTGGGTAACGTGTGACATAGATTTTAGAAAATTATTGACATTTATCAGTGTATGAAATAAGCCTGAGAAGTTACCAGCCCGAAAGAATGATTTTACTTAATTTCATGGTCAAATTCAACAAAAACATTAAAAAGTTACCAGCCCAGACCAGAAGTTACCCGTTTTGGGCTGTAGGACTGGTCTTATTTCATACACTGCATTTATATTCATAATGTGTAAAATGCAATATCAATCCTAACGACGCCCGATTCGAAGAGATCAGCCAGTTCTCTTTCCTTTGGTTGATTTCCACGCATGCGCTACACGGACCAGGTGGGTTAGTAGCTAGATGTAACGTGAGGACTTATGGGTCGTATACAGTACAGCTAGATTGTAGCAGTGTTAATTTCATGCATCGAATATATTTTAATAAGTTTTACTTATTTCTGAAAATAGTTATAAGATATTTAATGAGAACATTCATAATATTATGTAACCAATAACACACTAATAGGCATTTGATAAAGCACAGCTATTTATTACGAAGCCTGGGAAATATGGCAATCAATTTGATAAGGCAAGCACACCCATATTTTATCTACTTCAGGAAGACTTTAAAGGAGCAGTACCACTTTTAAAACAATATTTTAAAATTTTCACTGATAAATGCACGTTAATGCTAAATGTATTAATTTGATAGTGTTAAAATCTCTTTACACAAACCAATCACCCATAATCTGAGAACAAAATATAAAGATTCACATAAATTCCATTGGTCAACCTTTAATTCATTTTTAGTAAGAAAAGAAATCGCATGGCTGAATTTTACATTTTATATTTGATTTATATCTGCTTTCTTTAGTTTATACATTCTCTTTCAATTGGAATCATTTATATTCATTATCCTTACATCATCTTATATTCCGCCTAAAAAGTGCTACAGCCCCTATAAGGTGTGATCTCCGAACAAAACTTATATAATTCATAAGAAAAACGAGTTTTACCAAATTCTATGTGCTCACATATCAAGCAGTTTATATATTTTATGTAGTTGTAAATTAAGCCTCTGTGTCCAGTAAAATCTACACTCGTGGGCCTGTTGAAATATAAACAGTACTCACCCCATACCGTTGAAAAGCAGCATAACACAAGTATTCCTGAAATATGTATATTAGGTATGAAATATCCTTAACTCTCATGCGTTTGATATTCATTTGATGGTCCTTGAGTGCACATAGTAGACTCAGCACCATGGGTCACGGAGCGACTTAAAACAATTGCGTATCCAGCACAACATATGCTACAACCAAAATTATTTCTACTTGAAGAGACAATTTCACCTTTGAACTAACAATCAACGGGCAAGTTGATATTAAAGAGATTACGCTAAGGTCGCAAAATGTCAACATTTTATTTAAATATCATTACTAATTCAAAATGTATATGTTATAAAAATTATTTAATATATAGACTTTTTTGAACGAAACGTAAAACAAACCTGTGAAAAACGCCATATTGTTGAGATTACAGGCTTGTGAGAAAGCACCTTGACTTTTGAGGTCAACGTTCTCCTTGCAAATGTTTTTGATGTTTGGAAATTCTAAAAGCACTGCAGTATTATCTATTCCAATGATAAAAAGACCTACTTTTGTATAAATTTAAACAATCAAAAATTCTTAAACCAAAAAGAAAGATAGTATATTTTTAAGGGTTTTGTTGTTTTAATTTTTATGGGGGTCTGTTTTTTGTTGTTCTTTTCTTTTTTTGGAGGAGGGAGGGATTCCAATAATAAAAGCTCTCCCACTATACACTAAAGTATTAACATGATATTAATTGTGTAAATAAATCAATCACATCCTATATCCCTCATAGGAAAAAACCCTATTACTAATAGTATTTACAACTATACAGGGGCAGCCTAAGTCGTACATTAGCTCCAAGGTTTCACGCTAACTAACGTCTATAGTCTTTGTAGGTTTTAAAAAAAAAAATATAACAATTGTAGGAATACAACTTGTTATTGATTTTTTTAAGCCACCGTCTACGAACCGGCCTGGTCTACGAAAACACCGCATCGCGATTACTCAAGATATCTAGCACAGGTAGGTGATCGATAATTCAAGGATTTACGGTACAACAATACTCTCAAAGGCAAAACCATTCTGGACATGTATCCAAAATTCCTATTCAAATTTGACAAATCTGCGAAAGTAATGCGAAAATGCATTTTCATTATCTTTTAATTTTGTTTTGTTAGTGTATACACAATCGACTTTTGTTTTGTTTGTGTTTTATTCGCTTTTTATATACTGGTTCGAGAGTTACGCATGCGCAGACAGTGACAAAAACTTCGGACGTGAACAAGGGGCATCAGTAGGATACAAATAATCAAAGACGTCTGATAGCGATCTTTGTCTTTAACTTTGTAAGTAATCATATTTCCGCAAATGCATTAAATTGTTAGTTATGTTTTTTTCATAGATTTTTAACAGCACGTTCTATATCTATTTGGTAATTTGCAAAAGTGAATCCTGGCACGTCGGAGCGGCCATTTTGAAACAAAAGCTACTGCTGAGAAAAAGGTAAAGTCTATATTCCATTCACATGGCGACCACCCTTTTTCTTCGTTTTTATCGACTGGTACGTCCTTGTACACGCGCCGGTATCGTTTCCTGCCCTGCGTTCAGTACAGCTGGCGTTCGACCGCTGGTATGTTATTCAACATAGCGGGATTTCAAGCGCTCGCGAGCTCAATCTTTCTGAACACATGATATCGTACACGAAACGCAAATAAGATACGGGGAGTAATTTAACTCTTAATAGACAAAGAACCATTCTCAATAGCACTCAGCGTAAGTATTTGGAAGTTAGCCTACACACTGAGGTACCCCACCGAAAAGAAAAATATAGAACATGTCGAAAATGAACTAATATACAGAAGTTACAAAGTGGTCGACGAATGGATGAGATTTAGAAATTGCTTATATAGGGAATACGGGTGGTCTCCTTTAAATCTTTCCAGACAACTGACCGTTATCAATATCACTATATATAAGTATTTGGTCTTTAGCCTACATCCTGAAGTATCCCCCCATAAAGAAAAATATAGAATATGTAGAAAATTAAATAAGATACAGAAGTTACAAAGTGGTCGACGAATGGATGAGATTTAGACATTGCTTATATAGAGAAACAGGGGGTCCCCATTAAATCTTTCCAGACAACTGACCGTTATCAATATCACTATATATAAGTATTTGGTCTTTAGCCTACATCCTGAAGTATCCCCCCATAAAGAAAAATATAGAATATGTAGAAAATTAAATAAGATACAGAAGTTACAAAGTGGTCGACGAATGGATGAGATTTAGACATTGCTTATATAGAGAAACAGGGGGTCTCCTTTAAATCTTTACAGACAACTAACCATTCTCGATGTCACTCAATATAAGTATTTGATCTTTAGCCGGCATCCTGAAGAAAAAGACAAATATAGAATATGTCGAAAATTATATAAGATACAGAAGTCACAAAGTGGTCGACGAATGGATGAGATTTAGACATTGCTTATATAGAGAAACAGGGGTCCCCTTTAAATCTTTGCAGACCGTTATCAGTATCACTTAATATAAGTATCTAGACTTCAGCTTATATCCAGAGGTACCCCTCCATAAAGAAAAATATAAAATATGTTGAAAATTAAATAAGATACAGAAGTTACAAATTGGTCGACGAATGGATGAGATTTAGACATTGCTTATATAGGGAATATGGGGGGTCTCTTTTAAATCTTTAAAGACAACTGACCGCTATCAATATCACTAAATAAAAGTATTTTGACTTTAGCTTATATCCTAAGTTACCCCCAAATAAAGAAAAATATAGAATATGTCGAAAATTAAATAAGATACAGAAGTTACAAAGTGGTCGACGAATGGATGAGATTTAGACATTGCTTATATAGAGAAACAGGGGGTCCCCATTAAATCTTTCCAGACAACTGACCGTTATCAATATCACTATATATAAGTATTTGGTCTTTAGCCTACATCCTGAACTACCCCTCCATAAAGAAAAATATAGAATGTGTTGGAAATAAAATAAAATACAGAGGTTACAAAGTGGTCGACGAATGGATGAGATTTAGACATTGCTTATTTAAGGGGGAAGGGAGGTCGCCTTCAAATCTTTACAGGCAACTGACCGTTATCAATATTACTAAATATAAGTATTTGGCCTTTAGTCTACATCCTGATGTACCCCTCCATGAAGAAAAATATAGAATGTATTGAAAATTAAATGAAATACAGAAGTTACAAAGTGGTCGACGAATGGATGAGATTTAGACATTGCTTATATAGGGAATATGGAGGGTCTCTTTTAAATCTTTACAGACAACTGACCGCTATGAATATCACTCAATAAAAGTATTTTGACTTAAGCTTATATCCTAAATTACCCCCGCATAAAGAAAAATATAGAATATGTCGAAAATTAAATAAGATACAGAAGTTACAAAGTGGTCGACGAATGGATGAGATTTAGACATTGCTTATATAGAGAAACAGGGGGTCCCCATTAAATCTTTGCAGACAACTGACCGTTATCAATATCACTCAATATAAGTATTTGGTCTTAAGCCTACATCCTGAAGTACCCTTCCATAAAGAAAAATATAGAATATGTAGAAAATTAAATAAGATACAGAAGTTACAAAGTGGTCGACGAATAGATGAGATTTAGACATTGCTTATATAGAGAAACAGGGATCCCCTTTAAATCTTTGCAGGTAACTGACCGTTATCAATATCACTATATATAAGTATTTGGTCTTTAGCCTACATCCTGAAGTATCCCCCCATAAAGAAAAATATAGAATATGTAGAAAATTAAATAAGATACAGAAGTTACAAAGTGGTCGACGAATGGATGAGATTTAGACATTGCTTATATAGAGAAACAGGGGGTCTCCTTTAAATCTTTACAGACAACTAACCATTCTCGATGTCACTCAATATAAGTATTTGATCTTTAGCCGGCATCCTGAAGAAAAAGACAAATATAGAATATGTCGAAAATTATATAAGATACAGAAGTCACAAAGTGGTCGACGAATGGATGAGATTTAGACATTGCTTATATAGAGAAACAGGGGTCCCCTTTAAATCTTTGCAGACCGTTATCAGTATCACTTAATATAAGTATCTAGACTTCAGCTTATATCCAGAGGTACCCCTCCATAAAGAAAAATATAAAATATGTTGAAAATTAAATAAGATACAGAAGTTACAAATTGGTCGACGAATGGATGAGATTTAGACATTGCTTATATAGGGAATATGGGGGGTCTCTTTTAAATCTTTAAAGACAACTGACCGCTATCAATATCACTAAATAAAAGTATTTTGACTTTAGCTTATATCCTAAGTTACCCCCAAATAAAGAAAAATATAGAATATGTCGAAAATTAAATAAGATACAGAAGTTACAAAGTGGTCGACGAATGGATGAGATTTAGACATTGCTTATATAGAGAAACAGGGGGTCCCCATTAAATCTTTCCAGACAACTGACCGTTATCAATATCACTATATATAAGTATTTGGTCTTTAGCCTACATCCTGAACTACCCCTCCATAAAGAAAAATATAGAATGTGTTGGAAATAAAATAAAATACAGAGGTTACAAAGTGGTCGACGAATGGATGAGATTTAGACATTGCTTATTTAAGGGGGAAGGGAGGTCGCCTTCAAATCTTTACAGGCAACTGACCGTTATCAATATTACTAAATATAAGTATTTGGCCTTTAGTCTACATCCTGATGTACCCCTCCATGAAGAAAAATATAGAATGTATTGAAAATTAAATGAAATACAGAAGTTACAAAGTGGTCGACGAATGGATGAGATTTAGACATTGCTTATATAGGGAATATGGAGGGTCTCTTTTAAATCTTTACAGACAACTGACCGCTATGAATATCACTCAATAAAAGTATTTTGACTTAAGCTTATATCCTAAATTACCCCCGCATAAAGAAAAATATAGAATATGTCGAAAATTAAATAAGATACAGAAGTTACAAAGTGGTCGACGAATGGATGAGATTTAGACATTGCTTATATAGAGAAACAGGGGGTCCCCATTAAATCTTTGCAGACAACTGACCGTTATCAATATCACTCAATATAAGTATTTGGTCTTAAGCCTACATCCTGAAGTACCCTTCCATAAAGAAAAATATAGAACATGTCGAAAATTATATAAGATACAGAAGTTACAAAGTGGTCGACGAATAGATGAGATTTAGACATTGCTTATATAGAGAAACAGGGATCCCCTTTAAATCTTTGCAGGTAACTGACCGTTATCAGTATCACTTAATATAAGTATTTGATCTTTAACCTACATCCTAAAGTACCCCTCCATGAAGAAAAATATAGAATATGTTGCAAATTAAATAAGATACAGAAGTTACAAAGTGGTCGACGAATGGATGAGATTTAGACATTGCTTATATAGGGAATATGGGGGGTCTCTTTTAAATCTTTACAGACAACTGACCGCTATGAATATCACTCAATAAAAGTATTTTGACTTTAGCTTATATCCTAAATTACCCCTGCATAAAGAAAAATATAGAATATGTCGAAAATTAAATAAGATACAGAAGTTACAAAGTGGTCGACGAATGGATGAGATTTAGACATTGCTTATATAGAGAAAAAGGGGGTCCCAATTAAATCTTTCCAGACAACTGACCGTTATCAATATCACTCAATATAATTATTTGGTCTTTAGCCTACATCCTGAATTACCCCTCCATAAAGAAAAATATAGAACATGTCGAAAATTATATAAGATACAGAAGTCACAAAGTGGTCGACGAATGGATGAGATTTAGACATTGCTTATATAGAGAAACAGGGATCCCCTTTAAATCTTTGCAGGCAACTGACCGTTATCAGTATCACTTAATATAAGTATTTGATCTTTAGCCTACATCCTAAAGTACCCCTCCATGAAGAAAAATATAGAATATGTTGAAAATTAAATAAGATACAGAAGTTACAAAGTGGTCGACGAATGGATGAGATTTAGACATTGCTTATATAGGGAATATGGGGGGTCTCTTTTAAATCTTTACAGACAACTGACCGCTATGAATATCACTCAATAAAAGTATTTTGACTTTAGCTTATATCCTAAATTACCCCTGCATAAAGAAAAATATAGAATATGTCGAATATTAAATAAGATACAGAAGTTACAAAGTGGTCGACGAATGGATGAGATTTAGACATTGCTTATATAGAGAAACAGGGGGTCCCCATTAAATCTTTCCAGACAACTGACCGTTATCAATATCACTATATATAAGTATTTGGTCTTTAGCCTACATCCTGAAGTACCCCTCCATAAAGAAAAATATAGAATGTGTTGGAAATAAAATAAAATACAGAAGTTACAAATTGGTCGTCGAATGGATGAGATTTAGACATTGCTTATATAGGGGGGAAGGGAGGCCCCCTTCAAATCTTTACAGGCAACTGACCGTTATCAATATTACTAAATATAAGTACTTGGCCTTTAGTCTGCATCCTGATGTACCCCTCCATGAAGAAAATATAGAATGTATTGAAAATTAAATGAAATACAGAAGTTAGAAAGTGGTCGACGAATGGATGAGATTTAGACATTACCAATATAGCGGAAAAGAGGGGTCCCTTTTAAATCTTTACAGGCATCTGACCGTTATCAATATCACTCAATATAAGTATTTGGCCTTTAGTCTACATCCTTATGTACCCCTCCATGAAGAATAATATAGAATTTGTTGAAAATTAAATAAAATACAGAGGTTAAAAAGTGGTCGACGAATGGATGAGATTTAGACATTGCTTATATAGCGAATATGGGGTCACCTTTAAATCTTTGCAGGCAATTGACCGTTTTCAATATCACTTAATATAAGTATTTGGTCTTTAGCCCACATCTTGAGGTACCCCTCCATAAAGAGAAATATAGAATATATCAAAAATTAAGTAATATACAGAAGTTACAAAGTGGTCGACGAGTGGATGAGATTTAGACATTGGTTATATAGGGGAACAGAGGGATGTCCTTTAAATCTTTACAGACATCTAAACATTCTCGATGTCACTCAATATAAGTATTTGATCTTTAGCTTATATCCTGATGTACCCCTCCATAAAGAAAATATATAGAATATGTAGAAAATTAAATAAGATACAGAAGTTACAAAGTGGTCGACGAGTGGATGAGATTTTGACATTGCTATATAGGGAACAAGGGGGTGTACTTTAAATCTTTATAAACAATGGGCCATTTTCGATAGCACTAACTATAAGTATTTGGTCTTTAGCCTACATGCTGAGGTACCCCAACAAAAAGGAAAATGTAGAATATACCGAAAAATGAAAATGAAAGGTACACAAGTTACACAGTGGCCAACAAGTGGATGAGATTAAGACATTGTTAATATTGTTAGAAAAGATTGGTCTACTTTAAACCTTTATAGATAACTAACAATTCGGAATATATCTTTATATACATCACATTATCTTTACATATTATTTAGATACTAACCTCGAACAAGTGACCTTAGCTTTGTTATCCATATAACATATAATTGACTCATTCCCACAGATGAAATGATACATCATTACTCAGAACAATTAGAGTTACCCGCCCATCACTAGCCCACTAGGTTGCGTGACCTGTCAACCAATCAGCTTCATTCACATTACAGAGTCATTGTTTTTCAAACGTGTTTCTGTTCCCTGATTGTGTTGAGCTATTTAACATATTCATGAATTC
The DNA here is from genome assembly GCA_916613615.1 of Steromphala cineraria. Taxonomy (NCBI): domain Eukaryota; kingdom Metazoa; phylum Mollusca; class Gastropoda; order Trochida; family Trochidae; genus Steromphala; species Steromphala cineraria. The sequence continues at coordinate 23,468,435 of OU744735.1, read as the reverse complement.
TTTACTCTTCTCTCTTTATCTTTTTCTGTCTTCTTTCCCTATGGAGTTTTCAATCCTTGGGTTGAATACTGTGTATTAGGAAGGTGTTCTGTTGACACAGCGGCTGTGTCAACTTAGGGCAGATTTGCTGCGTGTTGTGTCAACTTCCGTCGGGCTGAACACACAGGGCAAGTGACGGGCGGTGGCCCAGTTTCTCTCTTTGGTCGCCACATACTTCGCGTGCTGTTGAATGCTTCAGGCACTTACTATCAAGTAGGTGCTTGCTTGGACGGGTGCCTAAGCGTTTGGGCGCCCCTCTGGCTCGTGTGTCTCTCTCTTAACTCAGAGGAGCGTCCCTGTCGATTGGTAGGCGTCTGACGCTTAGGCTCTCGGGACGGAAGGTGAGGCGCACCAGGCGCTCGCACTCTTCATGTCCACCTTGAATTCGTGCCTGCCCTTCAGGCGGCGATCGGTTAGCGGGCAAGTCGCTCAAGACGCTTTCCCCACTTCACTAATCTTGGGTTGTGCTTGTCTCTTCAGGCTCTTACAGGTTAGGTCGAGGCGTTCCAGGCGCTCTCTTCTTTCCTTTTTGGACTGGAACTTGTGGTTGAGTCATCTTGGACATACTCCCCTTGTTTCATTGGACTTGCTTTCGGGTAAGGACGAGGTCTTCCAGGCGCTCTCTCCTCTCCTGTTTAGACTGGAACTTGTGGGAGACGTCTTGGACGTGCTCTCCTTGTTTCATTGGACTTGCATATCATGCTAGTGGTCGAGGCGCTCCAGGTGCTCTCCTCTTAAAGATTCTAAATCATACTTGCAATATTTTTAAAGTATTTTAAATGTATACGTTGTATTTTTAGAAAAATTTAGCGACCAACCTTGAGGAAATCGGACCAAAATTCATCAAATAGGAAATAATTGACCAAAAAATACCGAAACGGCAGTCGACATAAGGGCGAATCAAGTATGACCATTTCACAACTTCCTGTTTCTAATTGTACGCTTGAAAACCGTCTTTGTCGCGCTCTACTAGATTTTATATTCTTTTCCTCCAAATTAGGTATTCGTTGTTGTCAAAGTTGATACCCATCGAACGCAATTACGGTAGTTGAGACACGGTGTACATCCTACAAGCATAATGATTATGTCATCGAAAGCGGGTTCGCAAAATGACATGCCCTTTCCAGGAGGAGTACTGTGCTTGAAGTGTCGAAATAAGTATGTTATTGTTGATTAAACAATCTAAATATGGTATCAAAATTTCGACGAAAGATTTTTCTACAAAGTGATGTATTTGATTTCTCAATAGCTAAGTTTCATCCTGAACCGCTTGCAAGTATGATACAGCATCTTTAAAGACTTGGGATGGATTTGATCCCGTGCGACTTGGCTCACCTTGAGTCTGGCTCTTCCACCAGCACTCTAGGGCAAAGAAGCTGAGTGCTAACTCCTTGATGACGACCTCCGTGGCGCCCCCCTCATTATCTCTGAGGACGCCACAGAGTTTGAGGAAATCTCCTCCCTGGTTCCTGGGCGGTTGCGTCGCCAAGATGCAACTCCACAGGATCCGCTGGCGCTCCCCCACTGAGGGGTTTGTCCCTAGGGAATTTCAGACTCGCCTGCCTGATGATCCCCAACAGAAGGCAAGTCGCTACTGGAGGACCAAAAAGTCCAAAAGAGAGAAGCATGCCAAGGCGCCGTCAACTATGGTTTTCAACCAGGATGCGTTCAAGGACAACATCCTGGCTTTTGTTTCGGGACATGGTACAGTCTCTGATCAGTGTTCGCCCTTCACAGCAGGTCGAGACTGGGTCAATCTCTGTTTCCACAGGATCTGACAGGAGGGATCACCTCCCCATCCATCTTCTCCTGAAGTGTTTGAGCCTTCCTCACCAGGCTCCAAGGTGGAGGACAGAAGCGAGTAGTGTCTTCACTCTGCTGTCTTCCTCCTCTGGCGGCTCACGGGATGAGGAGGCGCATGTCCAGGTCGAGTGCATGGGCGCCATTGTAGACTGGTGTCAGGTCAAATTTCAGGAGACAGGTGAGGAATGCTCTCAGACCAAGAAGGTGCGGAAAGAGGAAATAGCGAGTCGGCACAGTGTGTCTCTTCCTGGCAGCAGGCAAGGATCATGAGACTCATGTCTCCTCGGCAGCTCTGGACTGTCTTCTCCCGCCTCTAGTGATCACTGATCGCCAGAGGTCGGGACTCACAGTCGCTTCACCACCCATCTTACTCTCTGAGTGATGAGGACATCATCGCCCACTTGGTGTCTGACGGCCACTTGTCCCACCTGGTCAAGGAAGCCTGAAGCATGTTGGGGATGGCAAACTCAGTCGCCCATGTCATGAGCGACTTAGCCAAGGAGGCGGGGATGGGGTTGGTGCATAGACATTGTATCGGCGTTTGGGTTCTGTGGCAGGGAACCTGGCCCAGATAACTTTGAGCGCCTCCCAAATGTCAGCAGAGATCACCAATCTGAAACAAGATTGGTTTCTGTCGCACACCAATCTCCCTGCAAAGATGTGCTCTCGTTTCAGAAATGCCCCAGGAATGTCAGCGACGCTCTTTCATGGGCAGGTCGCAGAAGCGCAACAAGAGCTCACCAACCGCCTAACACCTGGAGGTGGCAGGGTCTCCTGCATAGGCAAAGCAATGCCTAAAGACCTAAAGGGAGCTCACCCGAATCGCCGGCAAGTCGTAGGACCGACATCTTTTCCTTTCATGAAGGGGGGTTCCAGGCAAGGGTCCCAATCAATCTCAAAGCAAAGCAAATTTGTGACGGGCAGGGACAGGCCAGTAGGAGGTCGTCTTACGGGGCTACCCCGTGGTTTGCAAGTATCTCCGGTTCGTTCTGGCGGGACGTCACTTCAAATGGAGCGTCCTACCGTTCGGAATCTCAACAGCACCATGGCTGTTCACTCGGACCAGGCCGTCGTTCAGTTCTTGCACAAGCACGACGTGCAATTTGCAATGTATCTGGGCGACGTGTTCAGCAATCATCACTTCCCATCTGTTCTTTCGATACAAGGAGACTTTCTAATGGATCTGTTCAGACGCCTGGGTTGGCTCGTCAACTCAGACAAGTCGGATTTTGTACCAACTGCATCAATCGTCTTCCTAGGCGTCTTGCTGGTCACGGCTCAGGACCAAGCCTTGTCACGGAACAACGGATGGGACGCTACAAGAAACTGCTAGGGTGCAACACAGGGGTGGAAGGTTCGAGGCGATTTGTCTTCAGTTCAGGGAACCGAATGTTGACCTTTTAGCTGGTGGCCAGCGCAGTGGCGAACTCTCAGCAGTCATCCACGAGCAAACTGTACGACTTCCAATGGTCTTCCTTTATGGCATTTTGCAAGGTGGAAGGGTTCGAGATGCGAGCAGTGAGAGTACCTTAAGGCCTCTTCCATCAACATGAACCTCGCAGCCATTATGGCCGTCCTTCACAAGAAGGATCACGTGTTTGATACAGTCTTGCAACAGATTTCATATCTGCGAGAACCAAAGCGCCAAAAAAACACGGGAGGACGTTCTTACTGCCATCAATTTCCCCTTCCATCAAGCCGACAGACAAGAAGGAATGTCTCCTTTGTCTAGACGTCCCTTTTTCATATATAACCAATGTCTAAATCTCATCCATTCGTCGACCACTTTTGTAATTTCTGTATCTTATTTAATTTTCAACATATTCCATATTTTTCTTTTATGAAAAGGTTCTTCAGGATGTAAGCTAAAGACTAAATGTCTAAATCTCATCCATTCGTCGACCACTTTGTAACTTCTGTATCTTATTTAATTTTCAACACATTCTTTATTTTTCCTAATGAAGAGGTACTTCAGTATATAAGCTAAAGAACAAATACTTTTATTGAGTTATATTGATAACGGTTAGTTGTCTCTAAAGATTTAAAGGGACCCCCTTTTACCCCCATATAAAAAATTTCTAAATCTCATCCATTCGTCGACCACTTTGTAACTTCTGTATTTTATTTGATTTCCAACACATTCTATATTTTTCTTTATGGAGGGGTACATAAGGATGTAGACGAAAGGCCAAATACATATAGTGAGTGATATTGATAACGGTCAGTTGCCTGTAAAAATTTAAAGGGTACCTCCCTTTCCCCCTATATAAGCAATGTCTAAATCTCATCCATTCGACGACCACTTTGTAATTTCTGTATTTTATTTAATTTTTAACACATTCTATTTTTTTCTTTATGGAGGGGTACATCAGGATGTAGACTAAAGGCCAAATACTTATATTAAGAGATATTGATAACGGTCAGTTGTCTGTAAAGATTTGAATAAGACCTCCCTTTTCCCTATATAACCTATGTCTAAATCTCATCCATTCGTCGACCACTTTGTAAGTTCTGTATTTTATTTAATTTTGAACAAATTCTATATCTTTCTTTATGGAGGTGTACATCAGCATGTAGACTAAAGGCCAAATACTTATATATAGTGATATTGATAACGGTCAGTTTTCTGTAAACATTTGAATAAGACCTCCCTTTTCCCTATATGAACAATGTCTAAATCTCATCCATTCGTCGACCACATTGTAACTTCTGTATTTTATTTAATTTTCAACAAATTCTATATTTTTCTTTATGGAGGGGTACATCAGGATGTAGACTAAAGGCCAAATACTTATATTAAGTGATATTGATAACGGTCAGTTGTTTGTGAAGATTTGAATAAGACCTCCCTTTTCCCTATATAAGCTATGACTAAATCTTATCCATTCGTCGACCACTTTGTAACTTCAATATTCTATTTCAATTCCAACAAATTCTATTTTTTTTCTTTATCGAGGGGTACATCAGCATGTAGACTAAAGGCCAAATACTTATATATATTGATATTGATAACAGTCAGTTTTCTGTAAAGATTTCAATAAGACCTCCCTTTTCCCAATATAACCTATGTCTAAATCTCATCCATTCGTCGACCACATTGTAACTTCTGTATTTTATTTAATTTTGAACAAATTCTATATTTTTCTTTATGGAGGGGTACACCAGGATGTAGACTAAAGGCCAAATACTTATATATAGTGATATTGATAACGGTCAGTTTTCTGTAAACATTTGAATAAGACCTCCCTTTTCCCTATATGAACAATGTCTAAATCTCATCCATTCGTCGACCACATTGTAACTTCTGTATTTTATTTAATTTTCAACAAATTCTATATCTTTCTTTATGGAGGGGTACATCAGCATGTAGACTAAAGGCCAAATACTTATATATAGTGATATTGATAACGGTCAGTTGTCTGTAAAGATTTGAATAAGACCTCCCTTTCCCCCTATATAAGCAATGTCTAAATCTCATCCATTCGTCGACCACTTTATAACTTCTGTATTTTATTTAATTTTCAACAAATTCTATATTTTTCTTTATGGAGGGGAACATCAGGATGTAGACTAAAGGCCAAATACTTATATATAGTGATATTGATAACGGTCAGTTTTCTGTAAACATTTGAATAAGACCTCCCTTTTCCCTATATGAACAATGTCTAAATCTCATCCATTCGTCGACCACATTGTAACTTCTGTATTTTATTTAATTTTCAACAAATTCTATATCTTTCTTTATGGAGGGGTACATCAGCATGTAGACTAAAGGCCAAATACTTATATATAGTGATATTGATAACGGTCAGTTGTCTGTAAAGATTTGAATAAGACCTCCCTTTCCCCCCTATATAAGCAATGTCTAAATCTCATCCATTCGTCGACCACTTTATAACTTCTGTATTTTATTTAATTTTCAACAAATTCTATATTTTTCTTTATGGAGGGGAACATCAGGATGTAGACTAAAGGCCAAATACTTATATATAGTGATATTGATAACGGTCAGTTTTCTGTAAACATTTGAATAAGACCTCACTTTTCCCTATATAACCTATGTCTAAATCTCATCCATTCGTCGACCACTTTGTAAGTTCTGTATTTTATTTAATTTTGAACAAATTCTATATCTTTCTTTATGGAGGGGTACATCAGGATGTAGACTACAGGCCAAATACTTATACTAAGTGATATTGATAACGGTCAGTTGTCTGTAAAGATTTGAATAAGACCTCCCTTTTCCCTATATAACCTATGTCTAAATCTCATCCATTCGTCGACCACTTCTTAACTTGAATATTCTATTCATTTCCAACAAATTCTATATTTTTCTTTATGGAGATGAACATCAGGATGTAGACTAAAGGCCAAATACTTATATATAGTGATATTGATAACGGTCAGTTTTCTGTAAACATTTGAATAAGACCTCCCTTTTCCCTATATATTAAACCTATGTCTAAATCTCATCCATTCGTCGACCACTTTGTAACTTCTGTATTTTATTTAATTTTGAACAAATTCTATATTTTTCTTTATGGAGGGGTACATTAGCATGTAGACTACAGGCCAAATACTTATATTAAGTGATATTGATAACGGTCAGTTGTCTGTAAAGATTTGAATAAGACCTCCCTTTTCCCTATATAACCTATGTCTAAATCTCATCCATTCGTCGACCACTTTTTAACTTCTGTATTTTATTTAATTTTGAACAAATTCTATATTTTTCTTTATGGAGGGGTACATCAGGATGTAGACTAAAGGCCAAATACTTATATTAAGTGATATTGATAACGGTCAGTTTTCTGTAAAGATTTGAATAAGACCTCCCTTTCCCCCTATATAAGCAATGTCTAAATCTCATCCATTCGTCGACCACTTTATAACTTCTGTATTTTATTTAATTTTCAACAAATTCTATATTTTTCTTTATGGAGGGGAACATCAGGATGTAGACTAAAGGCCAAATACTGATATATAGTGATATTGATAACGGTCAGTTTTCTGTAAACATTTGAATAAGACCTCCCTTTTCCCTATATATTAAACCTATGTCTAAATCTCATCCATTCGTCGACCACTTTGTAACTTCTGTATTTTATTTAATTTTGAACAAATTCTATATTTTTCTTTATGGAGGGGTACATCAGGATGTAGACTAAAGGCCAAGTACTGATATATAGTGATATTGATAACGGTCAGTTTTCTGTAAAGATTTGAATAAGACCTCCCTTTTCCCTATATGAGCAATGTCTAAATCTCATCCATTCGTCGACCACTTTGTAAGTTCTGTATTTTATTTAATTTTGAACAAATTCTATATCTTTCTTTATGGAGGGGTACATCAGGATGTAGACTACAGGCCAAATACTTATACTAAGTGATATTGATAACGGTCAGTTGTCTGTAAAGATTTGAATAAGACCTCCCTTTTCCCTATATAACCTATGTCTAAATCTCATCCATTCGTCGACCACTTTTTAACTTCTGTATTCTATTTAATTTTGAACAAATTCTATATCTTTCTTTATGGAGGGGTACATCAGGATGTAGACTACAGGCCAAATACTTATACTAAGTGATATTGATAACGGTCAGTTGTCTGTAAAGATTTGAATAAGACCTCCCTTTTCCCTATATAACCTATGTCTAAATCTCATCCATTCGTCGACCACTTTTTAACTTCTGTATTCTATTTAATTTTGAACAAATTCTATATTTTTCTTTATGGAGGGGTACATCAGGATGTAGACAAAAGGCCAAATACTTATATTAAGTGATATTGATAACGGTCAGTTGTCTGTAAAGATTTGAATAAGACCTCCCTTTTCCCTATATAACCTATGTCTAAATCTCATCCATTCGTCGACCACTTTGTAAGTTCTGTATTTTATTTAATTTTGAACAAATTCTATATCTTTCTTTATGGAGGGGTACATCAGGATGTAGACTACAGGCCAAATACTTATACTAAGTGATATTGATAACGGTCAGTTGTCTGTAAAGATTTGAATAAGACCTCCCTTTTCCCTATATAACCTATGTCTAAATCTCATCCATTCGTCGACCACTTTTTAACTTCAATATTCTATTTCATTTCCAACAAATTCTATTTTTTTCTTTATCGAGGGGTACATCAGGATGTAGACTAAAGGCCAAATACTTATATATAGTGATATTGATAACGGTCAGTTTTCTGTAAAGATTTCAATAAGACCTCCCTTTTCCCTATATAACCTATGTCTAAATCTCATCCATTCGTCGACCACTTTGTAACTTCTGTATTTTATTTAATTTTCAACAAATTCTATATTTTTCTTTATGGAGGGGTACATCAGGATGTAGACTAAAGGCCAAATACTTATATATAGTGATATTGATAACGGTCAGTTTTCTGTAAACATTTGAATAAGACCTCCCTTTTCCCTATATGAACAATGTCTAAATCTCATCCATTCGTCGACCACATTGTAACTTCTGTATTTTATTTAATTTTCAACAAATTCTATATTTTTCTTTATGGAGGGGTACATCAGCATGTAGACTAAAGGCCAAATACTTATATATAGTGATATTGATAACGGTCAGTTTTCTGTAAAGATTTGAATAAGACCTCCCTTTTCCCTACATAACTTATGTCTAAATCTCATCCATTCGTCGACCACTTTGTAACTTCTGTATTTTATTAAATTTTAAACAAATTCTATATTTTTCTTTATGGTGGGGGACATCAGGATGTAGACTAAAGGCCAAATACTTATATTAAGTGATATTGATAACGGTCAGTTGTCTGTAAAGATTTGAATAAGACCTCCCTTCCCCCCTATATAAGCAATGTCTAAATCTCATCCATTCGTCGACCACTTTATAACTTCTGTATTTTATTTAATTTTCAACAAATTCTATATTTTTCTTTATGGAGGGGAACATCAGGATGTAGACTAAAGGCCAAATACTTATATATAGTGATATTGATAACGGTCAGTTTTCTGTAAAGATTTGAATAAGACCTCCCTTTTCCCTATATAACCTATGTCTAAATCTCATCCATTCGTCGACCACTTTGTAAGTTCTGTATTTTATTTAATTTTGAACAAATTCTATATCTTTCTTTATGGAGGGGTACATCAGGATGTAGACTACAGGCCAAATACTTATACTAAGTGATATTGATAACGGTCAGTTGTCTGTAAAGATTTGAATAAGACCTCCCTTTTCCCTATATAACCTATGTCTAAATCTCATCCATTCGTCGACCACTTCTTAACTTGAATATTCTATTCATTTCCAACAAATTCTATATTTTTCTTTATGGAGATGAACATCAGGATGTAGACTAAAGGCCAAATACTTATATATAGTGATATTGATAACGGTCAGTTTTCTGTAAACATTTGAATAAGACCTCCCTTTTCCCTATATATTAAACCTATGTCTAAATCTCATCCATTCGTCGACCACTTTGTAACTTCTGTATTTTATTTAATTTTGAACAAATTCTATATTTTTCTTTATGGAGGGGTACATTAGCATGTAGACTACAGGCCAAATACTTATATTAAGTGATATTGATAACGGTCAGTTGTCTGTAAAGATTTGAATAAGACCTCCCTTTTCCCTATATAACCTATGTCTAAATCTCATCCATTCGTCGACCACTTTTTAACTTCTGTATTTTATTTAATTTTGAACAAATTCTATATTTTTCTTTATGGAGGGGTACATCAGGATGTAGACTAAAGGCCAAATACTTATATTAAGTGATATTGATAACGGTCAGTTTTCTGTAAAGATTTGAATAAGACCTCCCTTTCCCCCTATATAAGCAATGTCTAAATCTCATCCATTCGTCGACCACTTTATAACTTCTGTATTTTATTTAATTTTCAACAAATTCTATATTTTTCTTTATGGAGGGGAACATCAGGATGTAGACTAAAGGCCAAATACTGATATATAGTGATATTGATAACGGTCAGTTTTCTGTAAACATTTGAATAAGACCTCCCTTTTCCCTATATATTAAACCTATGTCTAAATCTCATCCATTCGTCGACCACTTTGTAACTTCTGTATTTTATTTAATTTTGAACAAATTCTATATTTTTCTTTATGGAGGGGTACATCAGGATGTAGACTAAAGGCCAAGTACTGATATATAGTGATATTGATAACGGTCAGTTTTCTGTAAAGATTTGAATAAGACCTCCCTTTTCCCTATATGAGCAATGTCTAAATCTCATCCATTCGTCGACCACTTTTTAACTTCTGTATTTTATCTAATTTTCAACAAATTCTATATCTTTCTTTATGGAGGGGTACATCAGGATGTAGACTTAAGGCCAGATAGTAATATTTGGTGATATTGATTACGGTTAGTTGTCTGTAAAGATTTGAATAAGACCTCCTTTCCCCTTATATAGGCAATGTCTAAATATCATCCATTCGTCGACCACTTTGTACCATCTGTATCTTATTAAATTTTCAACATAATCTATAGTTTTCTTTGTGGAGGCATAAAAATGTATAAATGGGTAATATTGAGTAATGGTTCGTTGTCTATAAGCCTAATGATTTAAAGGAGACGCCGTCTTTACCCCTGAATAACCAACGTCTCAATCTCATCCACACATTGACCACTGTATGTAAATGACACCACTTGTTTACATTTTAAATCCATTGTTTATCTGAAAAAAAAAGATTTTATATTTGTGTGTTACTTTCCGTTAGAAGGTTGCTGCAAGCTATAGACATACTCTAACTGCTTATGTTGAGTATATCTTCTTGAAACTATGATAATGCAGCACTCCCGTTCGTATTTCGCCAGCGCTCGCGATAGTTTTAGCTTCTGAACGCATGTTTTGGGATTTCTATTTATAGAAGTCGCTATGCAATAATACGCAAGGTCGTACCAGTCGATAAAAACGAGGAAAATAGGTGGTCGCCATGTGAATGGAATATAGACGTTACCCTGAGAAAAAGGACAGGAAGTAACTCCGCCTGTCTTATTATCAATGATAAGCAGTATTTATTAAATGCATTTTCTCTTAGTAAAGTGCGTGCGAATTGATGTTGAATCATTTTCTTTTGTCTCTGCCTACATCATAACAAACAAAGTCAACAATACTCGATGTTTTTTTTCACGGCCCAAGCCAGTGCAGTCGGAAGAAATATGGGAGCACGTGCCAAATTAATAATACCTATAATATCTGTATCATGCAGGGATCACATTGTTTCAAAGTACGAAAGGGAGAAAAAATTTCCCTTGGCCTCATATAATGGCATTTTCTGAGAAAGCAATGGGATGTTTCAGAAGAAAAATAATAGTTTTTTAGTGTTGATAATGGGATATCTTGACACATCAATGGGTAATATATCCCAAAATCCATATCCAAAGTGATCCCTGATCATGGTTGTATCTTTAACAATGCGAATTGTATACAAATCACTAATCAGTGTCCAAAAAAAATGTCCCTCTTTGAAAACCAATTTCAAATTGATCTAGTTTTCACCGAGTGATATGACTACATTGTTGCCCATAAAAACATCTAAATCAAAGTGAGATGAGCTTGTTTTTGATAAAAACTACTAATAGTATTTTGCCATTGTCACTTTCAAAAATGCAAACAGTTTCTTTATTTACCTTTTCTAGTTTTGTTTCAGCAAAGATTAACGACACTGCCCATGTTTTATTCCGCAATAAAGTGAAGTTAAATTGTTGTCAATAACAAAAATGTTATCTGCTCTAGCAGTAGCCCAGGTCGAGGATTTTCAATTCACGGCTGAATGTTATTTTTTCTAATTATGAGATAATTAAGGAACGAAGATAACTAAAACCAGGATTAAGATATTAATTATTAAAGATATTAACTCTACAGAGATATGAAGTCCTTGACACTAGGTCTGACAGCACCCCTGTACCTCGCATGGAAAGGGATAAATTTCAAGCACTGGTTATGAGCTTATTGATATTTGCTGTATTTTCACAAAATTTCACATCAATCATATTTCATTGGGAAGTATTTCTCTGCAATTTTTGGATAAAATGTTATTTTAAAAATGTTTGATATATTGGATGCTTTCAATAGTGTTCACACATCATTTTGTTTCCGTATTGCAATATACTGATATACCGATAATACAGAACATCCTTTATGATAGCAAACCATTCAGCCTTTGGCCTCATGCTTTTACTATAATAGTTCAGGGGAAAACTTAATTACAAAACACATGATGGTTAGGGCTGCTTTTTACACAATCCATTTGTTTTTCTGTACTTGCTTGAAATGATATAATCTATTGAAGTGATTGCATGGTTTCATCTTCACAGTTCACATAGGAATTGATCACATCAAATAACTGCAGGAACCAGATCCAATGTATTAAAAGTCAATAAAATAATTGGTTTCAGTACCAGAGAAACAGTTTGACCCAAAATGCCCAGAAGGGACTACTCCAGCAACTACAGCAACAGCGGTTACAGCTATGACAACTACTCCTCCAGTGGAGGCGGGGCTAACAGGTCCAGGGGGGGATATAATGACTACGATTACTCCGGAGGATACTATCCAGATTCATCGGGGAGCGGATATGGCACGGGCAATACTGGCATGTCAAGCTTTGGAACTGGAGGTGGAATGTCAGGAGGATTTGCCAACTTTGATAAATTACAGGTAAACTACCTTGAAATATTGAGGATTACTTAGCGGTACTACATCTAAACGACATAGGTCTCAAAGAAGAACGAATCAATTTTAAATATATTTTTCAAGGAGGCATGTACTTTTGTGATTTCTTTTTGATTTGTAACCTGCAGTTTTTTTATCCCTGTCTTAAGAGTGAGAACACTGACATAGAATTATTAGACTTTTAATCAATGGTAACAGAGGTAAATTATCATTCAAGATGATTGATATTGTTGCTCTTTAGTTTCATAAAAAATCTATGCAAAGCTAATTTAAAAGCTGAAGGTCATAAATATACAGTTTCACAATATGTTAAGGTTATATTTTTGAATTTAGTCATTTTCTTTGATACTGTTAGCTTGGTATCTTTGCAAGTAATCTTTCCAATATTTCAACTTTGATTATCCTCAAAGGATTATCAATTACAGGAACAACTTTCCCTACGAGAATCTCAACTTGCAATGGCGAGCAATCTCCTCGAACAACAATCTCGTCTGATTGCTGATGTATCAACCATAGATACAAGAGATAGACGTACCAGCGGTGACAGACGCAACTTTGGTGGATACGACCGCAAAAGATCAGGCCCTCAGCCTGATTACAGAAATAATGATAATAAGAGACGTCGGGCTGACTCAGGGGTAGGAGATTCCTCTTTTTATTTGAATATGACTGGATTTTGAAAAATAAATTTTTAAGGTTAGGCTAAACTGAAAAAATTAAAATTTGACTATAACAAGTAGACAAACCATAATTGACTTTCAAATACCTGCATTTAGACATCATGCACCGACATGGTGACAAAATCTTTAAAGGTTAGGGAAATATACAGAAGTATGTAAATGCGACCAAGCAGAAAGTGATATCTTGATCTGCAAACATGCCATTGCATGTTAGTACTATGTTTCAAGACTTCAATGAAAAATGAATGGAAGCTAATGCTTCATCTCATGTCAACACACTGACGCATTTGAAATGTATGAGACGACTCACTTTCGTATTAATCCCACAATTTTTGCAGATTCTTGGCTGCATCTTGAAGATTAAGCTTCTTGATGTGGCCAGCTCAAGTCAGTTTGACTCGTAGCACCTGCTCATTGCTGAGTGGCTAATGATTTCAGTCCTATGGTGATGATAGAAGAGATAACCGCCGCGGCTATGGCGGTCGCCAAGGGGCTGACATGTCTCGATCCCCGAGAGCTTTAATGGGAGGTCGACAAGGTCAAGGTCGACAAGGCAACAACAGACAAGGAGGCGATCGAGGCCGTGGTGGGATGTCTCAACGTTTTAGAGACAACCGAAGAATGGGAGGTGGAAGAGGAGGCGGCGGCGGAGGCAACAACAACAACAACATGAATAAAATGAAGAGGCCTCAGGGCAATCGCAGAAACTCGCAAGGTGATTGCTTGTCGGCAAACCTTTTTGGTCACCGATCGCCCTGCTCGAGGGCTGTGGGGTTTGTTTTGGTCGGTAACTGGTCACTGGCATTAAGCTTCTGGTAGAAGCCAAATGTGCCATTTTGGGACCTGAAAAGAATCCCCCCTTATTATACCTACCTATGAGTAGACCCCATGGTTTGTGGAAGTACAACGGCCTACCCTGAGTAAGAATGCAGTCTATGGTCTGTAAAGCATACAGTATCTATGGCAACTGACATGTCATTGTAAGGTTGTAAGATGCCAGAGAATACCTACTTTTTATTGGCACACATGGCATTGTTGGGTTCCTATATTTCCTCCACCCTGAATCTCTACGGCTTACTGTCATCATGCTGTCTTATTCCCAGTCTACCATTAGCACATCATCAATGATCTGCTTACAATCTATTTGCCTTCAAATAGTCAGGCAGCTGTTGTGCGACAGTTGTTCGCACGGCATCAAAATTTGTCCCAATTTTCTTGGATATGTTCAAGTATTGATTACTGAACCTATGGAATTAAGCAAAGAAACAGTTTTCCTCATTTTTGCCATTTGGTCGAGGGATTCTGTTTGATTGAAAACATTAACATTTGATCCTGAATATTTTCTGAGAACTTCACGGCTATGGGTCAGGCATACAAACACTGTTGTTGCTGTTGTAACTTGGGTATTGCCTTGATCACTCCTTGCTGGAAAGTTATCAGAATGAAGAAATTTTACGCTGCCAAAAAAATGTAATGCTCATCGTTGTCATCCTCATGTTTGTAACTCTGTTTTTATCACAGCAGCTGAACTGGCCGCAGTGCCGCCTGATGCATGGATGTTCTTTAGTATAAGCTATAAATGTACAATCCTTATATACAATTTTAATGATTTGTAAACTGGTAGAGTTGTCACATCATTCATTTGATGTGATGATTTCTATTCAATAGCAGTTGTGAAAAAAGTTGTAAATTTGTGTTTTGAAAATCCTAATTCTAAAATTTGACATTTCATGAATATTTACAATGTTGTATTTTAGTTGAATTGCCTGCACTGATGGACCCAAACTGTTGTTAGTTTAACCATGATGCAGTAAAATATCCATTGTATGTTTTGGAAAGTTTGATTGAGAGTTAAAGTTTTTCTGTTGATCAATATTATTACATAATACATATATGCTAATATAATGAATCACTCAATTTCATTTTTGCTTGAGAAACTGAAGTTTTATGTAATTGGTTATAATTTCTTTATGAAGCAATTGCTGGTTTAACCCTGAAGATTAAAAATTGTCCATTTATGTTCATTATGTCTATTTTATTTCTTACAACATACACCTAATTATGATTAATTTCTCCCACTTTTAAAATGTACAACTGAATATAACTTGCGAATCTCTTCACATTTCAGGAGACAAACCAAGAACTCCTAAGCCAAAGATTGTACCAAGGGTGAGTATTGCTGTGTACCCAAATGTCGTATTTGTACAAATTTGTAAAAAAATATACCCGCCACTAATGGCTAAAATATTGCCCAAGCAGCGTTAAGCACTAACTCACTCAATCACTTGAAAATATAACTTATTTCAAAATCTAAGGATGTGAAGTTTGATTCACATCTTTGAAAAGGTAACTTGACGGACTAAAAATACATATCAGCATTGTCAAAAACCCATCTTTGTTTGCCAAGTACATTTTTGTATTTATCTAGCTCTTTCGCATCTTGAATATTGTTTTTGATGTATGATATCAGCACATCACTACTTGCTGAAAGCGGCACTAAACTTTACTGATTTAAACATATTTATTCCAATGACAGGATTAGGTACAAGTCATCAAACTTGGTGAAACCCTCTCCTATTTACGGTGATGGCATATAAAAATTAAAAGTAATATATGTACAGAGATAAAGTGATAAACATGTATTCATAAAAATACAGACATGGACAGAAATAAGATTGAGGTTAGACAACTCTTGTGATATTGAAATATGAATATGAAACAAGATGTTTTAGAGATACGTGGAATGTTTACAGGTGAGCAAGGAGTTGTCCCGTCACTATTGCCATGTTTGTGAAGTGGAGTGCTTTAATGAAAGGGTAAGTTAGAAAATAATATCATAGTTTTAGAAACTATGAAAGCCTGAAGCAAGGATTGGGGAAATTGTCTTTGATAATGAGCCATTTCTAGACTGATATTTGCAATTTAATGAGCCCTTTTTTCAACAAATTTGTTAAATGGCCCATGGCCACTTCCTTTCCCAATCCCTGGCCTGAAGCATGATTATACATCTTCAGAGAGCAGCTTGACAACATTGAGCACAACAAAGTCTGTAGCCTAGAACTGGATAACAAGCCTTCACTGATATTTTCTTTGAGTGGCATTTAGAAGTTGGAAGTCAAATAAGGATGAATATTTTATGGATAACAACTTCTTTTTTCTGAGTACACGACGTTTCGATACAGCTTCTTGTATCGTTTTCAAGCATAATGACATTGACAGAGTGGGATATATATAGATGAACTAATTAATCAACAAAATAAACAACACAATTGAGACAACGGTAGCAATAAGATAATAAGGATTACAGTGTAGGAGGAACGTCGTGTACTCAAACTAAAGAAGTTGTTATCCATAAAATATTCGTCCTTATTCACTAATATTTGTCAATCTCGCTATTAAAATTTAAGAATAACCTTGAAGTTGTCAGTCTGAACTGGAAGTTCATTTAAACAAGGCCTTGTTTTGTACCTTTTCGTCCTTTTTTAGCATAATCTTTTCTACAACTATGATCGAATAGTTATTGCACTGCTCAAGTGGCTCTAAACATGAAGTTTCATACTTTTCAGAACTACCAGAACCACCTGTCCGGAACGCGACACAAGGAAAAGGCTGATGAGCTTGAAGATAACCCAACCCGTAAGGCTGAGGTCGAAGCGCGCATTAAGAAACAGGAGGAGGAACGAGCCAAGCCTGTCCCTGTCAAGGAGTCGTAAGTTTCACTACCATTGCATAACTTTCAGGCCTAGGCAGCTGTAAGTCTGATTTCTAAAATGTCAAACAAGCAGTTTGTCTAGCAACCTAAATGTTCAAAGCTTTTTGCTAGTATTATATACATGCACTTGATGGAGTAAGCATATGCTACTAAAGGATTTTTTTCAGAATAAATAAGCTATCAAAACTTGTCAATTTCCATGAATGTATGGCTATGGCTGTCATTTGGCTGATAACATAAGGTTTTATTTCTTGGTCACATATCTGGATTACTCTTTGAATAAATCAATTCTAAAGAATCCTTCATTAGCATCTAATTAACTTCCTGTCAGATGCTGTTAATGGAAGGAATATTACTCCAGCAACACTAGGACAATATTACTTGCTCCAGCTAATAGATGAACCGTCTTTGTTGTGTTTAATGTATGTGAATGTTTTCTCTTCCAGGGTTGACCACTGTGACATCTGTGACCTTGACATTCACGTGTCTCTAGCAAGCCATCTCAAGTTCAAGCAGCACAGGGTATGTGGTCAATTTACTTTCTGGCAAACCAAAGTTTTGGTTAATCATAGGACAAAGGTTATTGCCCAAGGCAAAAAGATCATTTAAAAGCATTTGTAAATTCGATTGATAAATAGGATACAAAAGGCCTATGTGTCATCCTGTTCTTTCCATTATCATTTATATCTTATTATTTTGTATCAAAACAGTTTAAATGTGTATAGAATAGTATTAATCAAAAGGTGATAAAAAGTTTCATAAATTAACTGAAATAGGTTTGGATAGAGAACAAACTGATCCATTACAAATTGTTACATAATACATTGATAATTCATGATGAAGATAAATTCTGACCAAATGGCATTTGATTGGTAGCAATTTTCATAAACACCAAAACGTAAGATTTACTTGACCCAAGTTTAACGAAAATGTCCCAAACTCTTATCTGTAGTCTAGAGGGATCATTGACCCCAGGTTTGAAATATTACATTTATAACATTTATATCAAATATAAAGGCAGAACAACAATTATTAAACAAAATAATCTCGCCCCTTTAGAAACCAGTGACAAATAGGTTTTTGAGGCACCCCTATTTACCCTATTAGGGAAGTAAAGGTGTAATAATCTTATATATCCATTGTTGTCTAGCACCGAGAGACGCAGGTGAAGCGAGGATGTGCCTGGTGTAATGTGGGTGGCTTCTCCAACTTCTCAGAGGTGCTCGCTCACCGACTGACTGACCAGCACAAACAGGTACGTGGCAACCCCGAGACAGTCTGACTGAAAGTCTTGGATGGTTCTTCTTTAAATAATAAACGCAGGTGTCCTTTGGTGAGCCCTGTGAAATTTGATATGTAAGATTATGCCTTCACAATCTTTTTGAGACAATATGGCAATTTATTGTTGCGACTCTCATCCTTAATTTGATATGGCTTGTAGTTTGATTCAACTGTCGACCTTAAGTTCTTTCTTGATCAATTTTCTCAATTTTTGGGCGCATACATACTTAAGTCTTTAATAATCCCCTGTAACCTTTTATTCGGTTTAGTGGCTTAAGCTGTATGGTTGACAATGTCCACATAGGGCATTTCATTCAAGTGACTGACTGTCTAGGGATTGATTCATTGCCCTGTGAAACATAACGTCCATCAAAGAAGCCTGTTTCTTTTATTTAAAAAACAACTGATGTTGGTATTATGTATGTAACATTTTAAACCTATCTATTCCAGATGCGTGAACAGTTTGGTGGAAGAATGCGATCAGACACAATCCCCAGACCTGAATATGTGGAAGAGGTGAGAAAAGTTTTGTTAAGTGTCCATGAAGAGTAAAATTATTAATCATGCAGTTCAGTGGTGAAAATTAGTCGTTTTGCCATACCAGCTAATGGAATAGTACACTCTAGAGAGTAATAGCCAAAAGGCATTCCAGCTAGCCAAATTTTTCTACATACCATAGTCAATTAGTCATATCTTTTTCAATTATCCCTTCGGACTACCAGTCATTGCATTTTATTAGCCCAGAACTGTTTTAACTAGGCAAGGGCTACTGGACTAGTGCTCATTTGAACCCTGATGTTATAGATAAAATATAATGACTGATATTTTTTTAATCAAGTATTTTAATACTTATGTATTTGAAAATATGATTTAAAAGCTTATTAAAAAGTTAAAACTTCAACTTAGGTGTGAGTATTTGTAGAATGAACAATGAACAACCTGACATTGTCTCAATTGCTTATTCAGGAGGAGATCCCAACATTCAAGGAGGATACTGCTTTAGGTAAGTTAAGCAATAAAACATTTAGCATTGGTATTTATCAAATAAGAACAATTGTAAGATTCTCTGTATGAAAACATCATTCCTACACTCCAGTGCTCTATATTATAAATTTATTTCATCATCAAGTGTTTCATTTACAAAACAAGGGTTATGAGTGTGTGCTTTATGAATGAAGGCAGAACTTCAATAAAGATATATATGTAAGTCTGAAGCCTAAAGTTATATCCATTGAAATTGAATTGTAATCCCTGACATTATACTGTAGCTAATATGTGGATGTAACCTTTATGTGACAGGTACGGACTATGTGGTGCCTGTGACTGGCTTCTTCTGCAAGCTGTGTAACAAGTTCTACAAGAAAGAGGAAGCTGCCAAGAAGAACCACTGCTCCTCCGAGTCTCACTACGATAAGTGGAAGGTGAGCTCTAAACTTCACTGCATGGTTTGTCTTCATATGAACAGTGAGGAGTTTGTCATATGATCAGGCCAAACTGCCAATAAGGCATAATACTCCCCAACTCGTTCACTCACGTCCGTCCGTCTGTCCGTTTGTCCACAAAAACTTTAACCTTGGTCATAACTTTTGATTGGTCGGAGCTAGGTCTTTGATACTTGACATATGCATCAGGGGGCATTCATGTTTCACAAACAAATCTTGTCTTGTCTTAAGTTTAACAATATTTAGTACATGTATTTTTACAATCCAGCAACTGCTATGTTCAGTATTCACAGACATGAAGATTAAGTGATGACCATTGATTTATGAATTTGTTTTAGAGTAATGATTTATAAAGATAGTGAAGAATGTTTAAATTTAAATCAAATTGATCAATCTCTTTCAAGCTAGAAGATAATTATTCTCTCAGGATAAATGATTTGTACAAACATAACTAACCCAACTTTCTGTTGACAGCAAGCTAAGATCGACGCCATCAACGAGTACAAGGTGAAGCTTGCCGAGCAGAAGGAGCGTGAAGAAGCTGCTCGTCTGAGAATCGAGGAACAAGCCAAACAGAGGGAAGAGGAGGCCAAGGCTAAGGGTGAGGGCGAGGGTGAAAATGGAGGCGAGACGGAAGAAAAGATGGACACTGACGGAGACGCCGCTCAAACAGACGATGCTGCCCAGGCTGAGAAGACGGAAGGGGAGACAATGGAGACTGAAGGAACTGAGGAGGAGAAAGCTGAGGACACAGAGGCTGTGACGGAGGAGACACAGGGTGGGGAGGTTGAGGAGGCAGAACCAGAGGAGATTGTGGAGCCCGTCCCTGAGGAGGAGGAAGACAAGCTGTTGGCTAAAACAGAGGAGGAAGAAGGCGGAGAGGGGGAGGGAGAAGCTGAAGAATGGGTAGGGGAGCCAGAAGTTGAGGCAACCACCCCTACCCGCAGGGGCAAGAGGGCAGGAAGGGGGGCTCGAGGGAGAGCTGCACGGGGCAAAAAGTAAACAGGCAAGGAAGGAGGGGGTATTGGGGTATTGGTGAGATACAATTCTTAGGAACTACATCAAGATGATTGTGTGTTCATATGAACTTTAGGAAAGGGAGTTAAGAGAAAGATAATTAAGGTGGGTAGGCCATTGCTTGTTGAGAATATATAGTATAGAATTATAGTAAAGTAGGCCAGGAGGGGGAAAGAATAAAGTAGGTGTATAAGGTTGGGTAAATGAGTGAATTCACTTGAATTAAATTAGGTTAGAAAGAAATTTGACAACTGAGAAATGGATTCAACGTGTTCAAAGTAACTTGATTTTGGTTATAAGGTAAAAACTGTAAGATACAACATTGCATCTTTGAAACAAATTGCTCCGACCAGTAACAAGGTGTGGACACTGTTCTGAAAGGTTCAGAGATTATTAGACTTGCCTTTTAGTTTGTCACATAACCCCATATTATTACCAGTTCGGAGTATGTAGAACTTTTTATTTATTGGTTATGCTGACTATGAAATCAAATATAGAATCTAAACACAAACTTGAGGAAACATTGTTTCAAAGAAATGATCATCTGTTGCAATGTCATCTCTATGAAGCTCTACTTGTGCCAATGTTGTGATGCAAATGTGTTTGACTTCCTTGATATTGTCTCACCTTCAGAATTTTAGAATCATTGCCATCACTGAAGAAGCTTCTTTGCCTGTGTGTAAATAAAGCTTTTTAAAAAGTTGTTATTTTATGTTAGACTGTAAGAACAGTCTCATGTACAATCATATTGGAACACTTCATATTAAATGTATCATGCACTCTCACTTTGAAATGGTGTTTGTAAATGTAATCCATATATCATCGAAATGGTACATGCTAAAACTTTTGTTCATATTTTATTGTCCAATTTTGCTTTATCAGAATTTGCAGAACTGCAATTTTGCTTTATTTCTTAGAAATTGGTACAACTTACATTTGACATTCATGTCAATAAACATTTTCTTGATAATCTTTTTTTTTTTTCATTCATGATTTCCATTTTCAGATGTGTGAGGGGCGTTTCATTGTTTGTCAACTTGCCGTTCTAAATCTTTTAATAGTTTTAAGAAATGTCTCGAGCGAGAAGAATTGCTTTTTGAATTAGCTGAAAACCCAGGGTTCTGGCAGATTGCAACACAAGTTACCTCCCTTGATTGCAGCCAATGAAAACACATCTTGCATTGACTAAAATCCAGTCTGGCAGCCACCATTGATTTTGTAAAATTAGTTGTCAACATGAACTTACTTCATGTCACATTCATGTAAAACTTCAGCTGAACGAGACTTAAATCATCGATTCCTTATGTGATAATTGAATAAACGGCCATCTTTTGACAAGAACAAGACTTTGATGCCACGTTCCAAATATGCAAGGATGCACAGTATATCGCAATACAGAATCGACATACATATCGGTATCCATTTCTCAAAATATTTAATATATTGGATATGACAATAAAAAATGTTCATCCCAATTACAGAAAAACATTACCCAGTAAAAGGGTTTTACATAAAGTTGAATCTCAAAGAGTGAAATTGCAAAGTGAAAATTTTGCATTCCAAAATGCCGGACAGCTGAGCATTATTGACTTGTTTAAATCTAGTCAAAAGAGAATGTACAGCCTTTAACTTGGAAGTATAGATATAGGGCAAAACGTATAGCTTGAAATATGGAACAATACCCATCCATACAAATTAGTTTAATAATTCCAGCAACAATGAATGAACTGATGGAGTGAAAAAAACCCACAACTAGCTTTTGCATTGCATGGAAACCTACATATATGAATGAACCTTTACTTTGTATCATCATACACTGATGCTGTGTTGAGAAAAGTGATAAAACAGAATGAAACGGCCGATAACACATTACAGCTACAAATATGTCCGAAAATGTATATCAAGAAGACCGTTTTACCAGAGGGATAGTGACATTTTCAAAACCTTTCTTTGCTCGAGAACTCTTCCAAATTTTGTGATGTTGCCATTCTAAATGTTCGTAATGAATATTTGGAAAAATATTTGAGAAAACTAAACATTTGACTACAATCATGAATGGGAAAAATCATAGGGCAAACTGTTCTTATCCCATCGGTTATTTTGAAACGAAGCACACGCCATAATTATTTTATTCTTCTGACGTGCAGTACCAGTCAATGCTTGCAGGTTACACTGCAATGCATAGCCACAATAGTGTTGCAGGCTTTCTCTCTGCAATAATATTAGTGAAAGTGGCGTATCGATTTACTCTTCTGACACAACACTGATGTACACATCTCTATATACAGCGTTTCCCAATGGTACTTGAAACTCATTTCTAAGACCAAGGTAAATTTCTGATTTGACTGCTCATTTCAAAACATTATTTTTCATTTTCAAAATAATACAAACATTTCCTTGTGTAAATACCATGTTTTATTCAACATAACCCGAAGCTGTGCAACAACCACACTGGCATAAGAACATAATATTGGCTTCAAAGGGGTAACACTATACAAAGTATCATGACACTAGTCAACTACCTAGTATAACCATGCCCTCAATGGCTTGTACCATATTGCCTCCAATGAGTCTGAGAGTTATTGTTTATAGCTTACAATATTTCAGCCATTAGCATCGTCCAATCAGCCTCAGACCATCCGTTGCAATAATTATTTTATGTGACATCCCCTAAGCAGCATACTGTCCCCACGAAAACCGCTCGTATCGTATAACTTTGATCTAGCCTCTGTTCCAATTTGGTAATGTTCTGGGGTTCGTCAGGTTGGCCTTACGGCAAAAAGTTGCAACACAAGTTACCTCCCTCATTTGTAACCAATAAAAACATGCCTTGCATAAGGTTGAAAACCATGTTTATGAGCATCCTTTTACTTTCATAAAGTGTGATGGAAAATGTTATACCATTATGTTTATTTTTCACTTACAGTGGGGGGAAATATTTGAAAAATCAAATAATAATTATTTTTTTTATAAAGACTGTGACTTCTATAACTGTGTAAACTATTATGTGTCTTATGATAAATTTGGTTTTCTAATAAAACTTTTTAAACTAATGAGAAGGTTGAAAGTTGTGTTTTCTAAATGAAAAGTTAACTCCCCTGGAATGTTTTGCAGAAGCATACAGAAATGACAGAGACTTTGTGAATGATCACTTTTGAAACGGCGTCCCTGATTGCACAACTAACTTTGAATGCATTCAATCAGGTTTCAAATTTTCTAGCCCATTTATTTGGCAAATTGGAACAGAGGCTAGATCATAGTAATTTGACTGAGCTGCCTCTTGTGGGAAAGAATGCCTAATTGGGGCTCAACATATTGATTAGTCTTAAACGCTCTTAAGCAGAAACATCGTACAGACTTCAACTCTGCTAAACTATAAAGTTTTAATATGGATGGACAATACCTTCTACAAACAGTCTAAGTAACCCTAGCCTCTATAATACCCGCTTCACTCCCAATGTTGAGTCTAGCAAGATGTAGTGGCAAGTCACGCCAGCCGATCTATCGAATTGACCAATCAGGGATCGTCTTACAAAGCCGCAATAGCAAGTGCATTCGCAACGACAACATTGGAGGGTTGGCGAAAGGCCGGCTGACGAGACCTGCTGCTACATTTTGTTAGACTCAATACCGGGAGTGAATCTAGTACTATTGAGGCTAGACTTACTTAAATTGTTCCAAAAGGGTATTAAAGTTAATATACTGCTCAAAAGAAGTTAATGGCCAGACCTATATTTGTTCATGACATTCTCAAAGATGAAGAACCTCTGAGCGGCTCAAGGGTGGTTCCACACAGTGGAATGTTGCACAGAGACTTGAATTCATCTAAAGAAAAAAATCTTTTTGAACCACCTTGCAGTGACACAATGATTTCTTCCTCTATCAAAGTCATTTTGACTATTTCTGACAAATTTAAAATGAAAGCAACAGCATCATGTAGTGATTTTTGTGCTCAAGTTATTCATTTTAAATGCATTAGCGTCAAAGAAATAAACGTATAATGATCCCACAACATTGTGTTTCAGCAATGCAAACAGTGTCACGGATCTTTGCTTTGAGTTTGCATGGGGTACTGTCATTCTCATTATTATTGAATACAGCATTTGCTGTGTTCAGTTTTTGACGTCAGGATATACCGATCTAATTTCAACAAGTTGTCGAATTCTGAGACTGAAAATAGGTTTGACCTTTAAATTCTTTTGAGGAGTATACATTTGGACTTAACTGCCTCCTGGCGAAGACCAGTGTTGTTTATCACCAAAATTTCAAATTTATTCTCCATATGAATAAATGAAAATTTATTTGAAGAGAAACAAAGATTCATGAAAATATAGTATCCTCTTTACATATCACATTACACTCTCTTTCTTTCAGATAAGTCCAAATGGCATATTTTCCACAAAAAAGTTAAAGTGACAGTCCTATCGGGGTATATTATGGACAAAGATTTCAAGAGTATTTCCCTGTTTGATATATGATTAGTAGATAAATATTACACTCACTTTCATACATGTTATAAGGGTAACATTTAGTTGTTCTAGATTCAACAATACGACAAATAATAGTATACATCACTGCGACCTCTTGAATTTCGTTTCATCAAAAATACCCTGATAGGACTGTCCCTTTAGGACCATTGTAATATTCATAGTAAAATGCATACATAGAAAATCTTGATATTACTTATTTAGGGGCATTTTCTTAAAGTTGGCGATATCAAAAAGACAATGGATGATCAACTTCTTTATTTTAGGCATGTTTAAGTGTAGATTCTTATACAGTTTTCAAGCATATGGGAAAATGAGGGGTACAGCAATTTATACATGTGGATATGATGTGATAACAACTGTGACAATCTTTAATCTGTCATCTTGGCAAAGCCAACTGTCTTCCAACTTTAAATACAAAATAACTTAATAGCCTGCTGCTTTTTCCTCTATGAGAATATCATATTGTTCATTTACTGATGAAAATGTTTCTAATTATTGGATTCATTAGTGTTCCTTAACTTTTTTGCTTTGTTTTTGATGACCATTTCATACAGCCATGTCAAAGAAGCCAACTGAACTAATTGTGATAATTCATATGTTCTGAAGACTTTATGCCCAATGTGAAAAGATAGGACAGATTGATTCTAATATGTAAATAAGTTAGAAGATTTTTTTTTAGCATTTGAACCCTGATTTCACCATAAAAAATAATCAACTTATAAAAAGGAATGTTTTTGGATATAAAGAAAAGAAATTTTAAGTTGAATTTCCAAATTTTCAATCACAGGTTTTGGACAAACATGTTTTCATTTTTCAATTCCATATTGCACAATCCTTCATAAATCATTATTCATAATTAGGACATCGCCATTTAGATGTTTTGTGTTGATTTGTATATTATCATTGTTATTTTAACAGATTATCATCAATTATGCTAAGTTTCAATTTCCAACATATCGGCTTATCAAATCCTTGCTATAAGGATGCATTTTGAAGCACATACCACTTGTCAATTTGATAAATATGTCATCGGATTGACACTACATAGATAAAATGGAACCTACAATATTGAGCCAAATATATATATGCATACCCACAAAAATAAGTTGTGTCTGAATAAACACAGGGATCTCATAACAATTAGATGAAGCAAACATCATCAACATGACATTTTCAATCATCAAAAATATTTTACCACATATCACAAAATACCGGTAATACTGAAAGATTCTGAAGCTTGTGATATTCAGAAATCTTCATTTCCCCATTCCAAGTCATCGCCCCAACCTTCATCCTGAAACAAAGAAGAATTGCATATCAATACCTAACTTCCCATCAAACAAAGAATAAAATCTGGAATTTCTCTTGTATTGCTAGAAATTGTATAAATATTCAGGTTCAAACAAGCCCATTCTCTCCCCACAGAGGCAACTCCGTGCGAGCAAGCCTCTGTTTTATTACGCCAAGATCCTGGGGTTCCGGCAGATTGCCCTAGCGGCAAAAAGCTGATATCTCCCTTATTTGCAGCCAATGAAAACACCTTTTGGATATACATGACTTGGGGATTTCCTAACTGTCGCAGAGTGACATAGAAAATATCATGCCTTGATGTTTATTTTTCATTTTAGTGTGAGAGGGAAAATGTTTTAAAATCCGATATGAATAGGGTTTTTCATTATATAGAAACCGTTTTATAATTGTGTAAATCATCATTTGTTTTATGATACATCTAATTTTACTAATTAACCGAATAAAAACTAATGAGTCAAAATTTTGTGTACAGACTCCCGATATACCCATTCATCGATGCATCATCATGGTTCAGTTCATAAACTCATCTAAATTGGGGTGTGCACAAAATTGAATGTATGTCCCTATTTATATTTCAACATATGGATAACAAATATCAACATTATTTTGTTCAACTTACCCCACCCTGTGTATCTCCAACATCCACCACAGCAAACGACATAGATTTGACTTCATCCTTCTTCACATTAGGATCTGGACCCTGTTTAGATCCTGCGCCCTTCACAAGTTCACTAAGGGGATCCTTGGGGTCCACCTTGATCTCTGGCATCATGTCTGAGAAGAAATCCACCTCTTTTGATGGTGTAGTCATTTTCTTAACCTTGATATCAAATTCTGTTCCAAGATCACCAGTTGGTTTTGGAATGTTGATGGTCTTCTTTGAATCTTTCACTGATGAAGAAATTGGATTGTCATTTGGCAAAGAACTGTCCATGATATCCCAGGTTTCTCCCCAGTCATCTGTTTCAGATTTCGCTTGCGGAGCTGGAATGATTTGATCCGGAAGTTTATCACTTTTTTTACCCTTGTCCAGTGATCTGAATTTTTCCGATTTGGATTTTTCCGAAGACTTGGATTTAGATTGTCCTAGTTTAAGTGCCCCAGATGACCTTGACCTTTCAAGATTTAAAATAGATGGATCTGAGAGTGGAACACTGCCCCAGTCAACTTCGGGTGCGGGTAAAAGTTCTTCAGATTTCTTATGCAGAGGGACTGTACTGGGCATATTGCTGAGTTCCTGCTCTATTTCATCACTGAATTGATCTTCGTCAAATGATTCATCTGAATTGAAACTTTCACCTTCAGATTGTCTCATGGTTTCAGAATTATGTTTTGAGTCCGTGTTATAGCTTGATCCAGTGTTCACAGTTATTTGGGGATTATTTTCATCTTCCCAGTCTGACCAATCAGCTTTGTCCTTTTCATTCTCTTCCATTATGACTTCTTGTTGACTTCCCGTAGATTCTTCTCCATTCAATGTTTCATCTTTGTTCATGACTTCCTCTGTAATGGCTTGTTTATCTGGAATGCAGATATGGATTAATATTCAATTTCAAAATATTAACAGAATCTTAAGATCTTTAAAGAGGCAGTAGGACAATGCTTTGGCAAGTGGAGAATCTCACACAATCAAAATAAATGATACAACGTTTCAGATAAAAAAAAATTGCATTTATGAAATGTATATTCATTGTACTGCTAAGGTATTTCCCTACCTCAAATAATG
The DNA here is from genome assembly GCA_916613615.1 of Steromphala cineraria. NCBI lineage: Eukaryota > Metazoa > Mollusca > Gastropoda > Trochida > Trochidae > Steromphala > Steromphala cineraria. The sequence continues at coordinate 23,440,240 of OU744735.1, read as the reverse complement.
AAAGAGTTCACACAAAAATGGTCACCAGTTGTTTTAGCTTGATGTTTGATAATGTGATATTCCGGTTGAGAAAATACAGACATTCTCTTTTTTGAGGCTCCCAAGGATGAAAATTATAGAACATTCACAAATCTATTTGATATATGTCACAACCTACTGGTTTCATTCATCTGTTGCTCCTGTAACCTCTTCTTTCTCTCCTCCCTTCTCTGTCTCACCTCCTCTTTCCGCCTGTCTCTCTCTTTCTTCTTAGCATCTTTCTTCTCATCCACTGATACCGGTCCATTGCTAGTATAAGTACAAACCAATTAATGATTGAAGGCTCAAGACAAACATAATTTCATAATATTTAGGCTATTGCAAATGTGACTTTAATCAAGGCTCATCGAATTTCGATTTCACACCCTAAACATTTTCATGGCAAGTCCTTTATTATTGTTTACCATAGGTTTAATAGTAGTTGTCTTAATAATCTTAACCTCTCTCTCTTGATTTTGTAATTAATATTGTGCACATATCCACATAGTGAGTGAGTGAGAGAGTGAGCTAGTGCATAACACCGCTTTGGCCATATTTCAGCCATTAGCGGCGGGTATCCACATAGACCAAGAAAGAGTATCAGTAAAGGGTATATAAATTTATTATATATATATATATATATTTAAAGGATATTTAGTTTAAAAACAATGAGAGAGGATCCCCATGGAAAAAGCTATGCTTGGGCTAAGCCCTCTGAGTCTTAGCCATTACCACTCAGCACCTGGTTATTATTTACTACATATAGGCAGCCTTGCCACCAACATGTTGCTGAACTTCACTTAAGCTATGAACAGGACAACCTTCCACCTTAACCCTCAAGTTCCTGAATATGCCAGAATAATCCAGGGCCTGGACTAGAAGCATCTTCCGCACGCATCGGGCGAGATATGCATTTACAAGAAATTCATATTCACCCTTGCGACAACTCGAAGGGAAAGCTGTGACAGGAAGTAGCCTGATTATTGAGCTATGGTCTAGGCCAATCAAAAGCGAGGATATGTTTGAATTGAGCACACAAAACTGTAATAAAACGATGCGATTTCTAAATAGAAACTGAGAGATACAGCCTTATTCTATGCAGTATTTTGGTTACCTATATTTACGCATCGTTTTTATGACTGTTGTCACAACGTAACTAAGGGATTAATAAGAAATTAAATTTTGCTTCGAGTTCGAGATGGACTGACGGAAGGGACGTTATTCTGTTTGTCCTACAGGGGGCGCTGATAATCAGGCTACTTCCTGTCACAACTTTCCCGTCGAGTTGTCGCAAGGGTGAATATGAATTTCTTGTAGATGCATATCTCGCCCGATGCGTTAGAAGGTAAATCCTCCTTCTCTCCCATTCAGACCCCTCAATCCACAGTCATATATGTAATAGATATACCCACCCTTCCCTTGGTGTACCACTCAATATACCTCCTGTTTGAATCGTGGGTCTCCGAGGCGTATATTGAGTGGTACACAAAGGGAAGGGTGGGTATATCTGACTTATACCCCACTCTGGTAGAGTTAAAAAAGAGTTGTCCACAAATCTCTATGTATATTTATCTTGATCTAACTAGATCAACAAAATATTAACAATACTCTTTTTTTTGTTGCGCCTTTAAATACATACACTGACTTCATTACATTAAAATTTGGTACAAACTAATACCTTTACATGAATACAACAATCCAGACATGGCACAACAAAAAGTACCGCTACCTGTATCAAGCCTCAGTAGCTCAGTCGATAGAGGCGTTGCGTCGCAACATTAACGCCCCTGGTTCGATTCTCACTTTGGGCATTAACAATTCTCAAAAGTTCTAAATTTTACATCTTGGTTGATTTGCCTAAGTTGAAGATCTCTTTACTTGACTTTATTTGAGTGTGCAAAAAAGAATAGGTGTATTAGAAAAGTTGTGGTGTATCGGTCAATATACCTACAGTTAGAACAAAGGAAACCATAGCAACGAGACCGTAACAATTTTATAAATTTAAGCAAATACCTGTAGCCTGCCAAATCCTTCAGCAACTTTTTACCCATAATGCCAGACACGTTTTTGGACTTCCTGTTCTCATCATCCTTGCTATGGTTGTGGAACTGAAATGAAAACAACACAAAGTGGCAGCAAATATATGTTTCAATTCACCAATAACACAAACAACAAACTGTGAAAAACAAAACAGTAAGAAACTTGGTTCTTATTCTAGATTTTCTGATTTGGTACATTTTACAGACACATTAATTAATTGTATGACAGTGAATAAAAAAAAAAATTTATTCCAAAAAGGTTTTTGACTCAAGTTTACTTATCAAAGCTTATCTAAGTCAAAAAGTAAGAAATGAATCCTTCATCCCATTTTACACAATCCAAAAAACTTTTTCCAAGAAGATAGAAAATTGGTTTCTTTACTCTCTAAGACTGCAACAACATTAAAGGGAAATGAAACAAACATTTGCTTTAGACAATTAACCTATCGCCAGACGAGAGATAACCACGCCCCTTGAAATAAAGGGAGGTAACTCTTGTTATGTCCGACAAACAAAGGCACGTTGTCACTGACGCGAGCGTAACGGACAATGGTATTCCGTTTGTAATAACTGCCTAATTATAGAATGCAGAACAAAATAACCAATTGAAAAAGTTTCTGTATGGTTCATCATCCTAATTTCAAACACATTTGACGAATATATATTTTGTGTGCAACAGAAAACAAATGCGGAAGTGCCGATTATGTGGTATGACGGACATAAGAAATCACGAAGATTTATAAAAAAAATGACATATCTGATCATATAAATAAAAAATCTCTTTTATGTTTTGATGAACCAATCCATTACGCTTTTGTAAATTCATATAAAGTATATGTACCACACTCCTCCGACCCCCGACCCCGGCGCCCCCTCAAGATAATAAACAAAAACATTAACTAAAAGTGCAGATGCTGCTTAATATTGTTTCCGGGATGCGTACTATATGTCAATTACGACAACAGAAACAACTAAGTTTATTCCTTGTTATTATTTATTTTTTACGTAATAACATCAACAGTTCATGTTGATTTTTGAAAACCTATATTGTAAGAAGATTGTCAAAATCCATACTGTCAAAATATATAGTTAATGGTGACAACCATCTATTTACAAATATTTCATATAGACTTAACGGCAAAGTAACTTAAAAACGACGAAGGGACCTTCCATAATAGTAATATTCATTTTAACAGGAAGACTAAACATATTTTTTATATTTCATAATTTTCATTAGCCACTTAACGGCCCCGAAACTCAGGGGCCGTTAAGTGGCTAAATTTTTATTGCTGTGGACTAGTGTAGATACTTTATATCCTTTTCTTTTCTCCTTATTTTATAGAAATAAAACTTTAAAGAAATAACCTTATACAATGTTCAGTTTTGAATCTTTTTTTAATCTTATTCAAACAAAAATATTTCCTTCAATGATGATATTTTTTTATCAATTATTTACTTTTATTCATGGATATATGAAAAGAATTTAAGGTCAAATGTGTAGTGAATTGAAGTCGTATGTTGAATGTTTGTAAGGAGTAAATGCACTGAAAGAAGAAAACAGTATTCTGCATTGTCAATAGAAGTAAGCAAATTTGAAATCATACTGCACTCATATTATATAACAGTGGATTTTGTCATGAATGCTTCGATCAGCAACATGTCAAAACTTAAAAACAAAGCTAGGTTGATCAGATATTGGGAAAGACAGCTTTGACAATGACCTATTACAGACTTTATATAAATTTTCTGCATATGAAATTGGCCATTGCCCTTATATCAATAGTAAGCTTCAAAATGTAAAGGGTCAGTTTTTCATCAATTTTCAATTTCCCAATCCTTGTAAAAATGACAATTAATCAAAAATTTCAAATGAATTATTGATTTCCCCCCTAGAAAATATGAACACTTTTCAAATAAAAAGATTAGCTATGTTTATAAATTCTAAATGACATGATCAGCCACTTGAATATTGTTTGAAGGCAATATTATTGAAGATTTGTGAAACATACTAAACAATTTTAGCAATATTTGATAATAAGCACAGTAATGGTTTTGTCAAATTATGCATACATAGTATCTGTAAATTTATTGTCCAAAATAGTAATAAGCATATAACTCTGATACTTTTTAATTTGATGATATCTTAAGATTTTGAAATACAATATATATTGAAACTATTTGCCTATTTGTTCCAAACAACATAAATGTATAATAATCAAACTATTGAAAATCATATGATATGTTGATGACAATATTTCTTTTATTCTTAATTTTAACATTGCATTTAGAGTTAATTTTCTATCAATATAATCTTATATAAATCTTTGATAAAAAGTGCTAGCACTAGTTTTCAATGTGAGAACTTTTAAGACCTTAATTAATAATTATTCATTCATTTACAATATATATATTTCCATTAAATACCAATTTTTGAGCGATAATTTTATGTTATCCGTGCTAATGTTGTAATTACATAGTTCATATGATAATTCACGATGTCTGATAATTATGTACACGAAACTATTCAAACGACAAATAACCAAATAAAGTTTTGCTTGAAATCTACTGTGTGTTTTGAAAATGCAGTATTTCATGGTTGTTTATGCCTTCAATGAAAATCAAACATGAACTTAGAGAATGCAAAATATGTCTACAAAATGCCCCAAAATGAATTAACAGCAACAGTAATAAATACTTACGATACCCTTTGTTCATATTTTATTCATAAGTATGTTGTAAAGAAATGGAAATTTAATTCTTGGTCCGTCACCGCTTCGAGTTTTCCTGTTTCAACGTCTATTTGCACTATGTGATACAACCTCTTCCGAAGATGACACATGTTATCATCTTTATCTGGGTTTTACGACGGTACTCAAGAAACCAGCTGCACAAGTCTTGTGTCCAAAAAGCATTTTCTGACATCGGATGCAGAGGAAATCAAACAAGGAAGTAAAACACGATTCTTTGTTTGACGGACAAAATGGCGTCGGCAACGAGGCCAATGGCGCAGTGAATATATGACGCTCTATGATTGGTCGGAAAATATATTTGATTGACAGGTGGCGATAGGTTAATTTCAACTAACAAATATACTTCCTAATAACAAAAAGCAACAAAAAAGGAGACTCAACAACAATGTAACAATTCGACCAAAATACTTTGTTACACAAAAATATATTACCTCCAACGCCTGATGCAAGCAAAACATAACATTCGCAAGTCAACAGTCTAGCATATAGTAATTTTTAACTAGAAGGCCATAATCAAAATGATTATTATGAATTTATTCAGTTATAGAATTGAGGTATATCCACCAATATGCAATACAAAAATAGAGCCATTGGCTCTGTAGCTCATCAGGCTTCATCATCAATTATGCTTTAGAGTGTGGCCAATGTGATTCCCCCGTTGTAGAGGCCACATGGTCACCAATCATAAAATTAAGAATATAGGCGACAAGTTTCAGCTTTCTAGGCCTTACACTTCAGGAGGAGAAGATGAAAATAGATTTGAAGGACGTTCCTGTTGCCTTTATTAGGGGTTACAGGGCCACCAAAGCTACAATTTATAATCCTCACTAGTCAAAGAGTCTGTACACAAAGTTTCAGCTTTCTAGGCCTCATGGTTCTGGAGAAAAAGATGAAAATAGGTTTTTAGGGCGTGGCATATGTGGCCCTTATTAGGGGTCCAGGGCCACCAAAGCTACAATTTATAATCCTCACTAGTCAAGGAGTCTGTACACAAAGTTTCAGCTTTCTAGGCCTCATGGTTCTGGAGAAGAAGATGAAAATAGGTTTTTAGGGCGTGGCCCCTGTGGCCCTTATTAGGGGTCACAGGGCCACCAAAGCTACAATTTATAATCCTCACTAGTCAAGGAGTCGGTACACAAAGTTTCAGCTTTCTAGGCCTCATGGTTCTGGAGAAGAATATGAAAATAGGTTTTTAGGGCATGGCATATGTGGCCCTTATTAGGGGTCACAGGGCCACCAAAGCTACAATTTATAATCCTCACTAGTCAAGGAGTCTGTACACAAAGTTTCAGCTTTCTAGGCCTCATGGTTCTGGAGAAGAAGATGAAAATAGGTTTTTAGGGCGTGGCCCCTGTGGCCCTTATTAGGGGTCACAGGGCCACCAAAGCTACAATTTATAATCCCCACTAGTCAAGGAGTCTGTACACAAAGTTTCAGCTTTCTAGGCCTCATGGTTCTGGAGAAGAAGATGAAAATAGGTTTTTAGGGTGTGGCCCCTGTGGCCCTTATTAGGGGTCACAGGACCACCAAAGCTACAATTTATAATCCTCACTAGCTAAGGAGTCTGTACACAAAGTTTCAGCTTTCTAGGCCTCATGGTTCTGGAGAAGAAGATGAAAATAGGTTTTTAGGGAGTGGCATATGTGGCCCTTATTAGGGGTCACAGGGCCACCAAAGCTACAATTTATAATCCTCACTAGTCAAGGAGTCTGTACACAAAGTTTCAGCTTTCTAGGCCTCATGGTTCTGGAGAAGAAGATGAAAATAGGTTTTTAGGGTGTGGCCCCTGTGGCCCTTATTAGGGGTCACAGGGCCACCAAAGCTACAATTTATAATCCTCACTAGTCAAGGAGTCTGTACACAAAGTTTCAGCTTTCTAGGCCTCATGGTTCTGGAGAAGAAGATGAAAATAGGTTTTTAGGGCGTGGCCCCTGTGGCCCTTATTAGGGGTCACAGGGCCACCAAAGCTACAATTTATAATCCTCACTAGTCAAGGAGTCTGTACACAAAGTTTCAGCTTTCTAGGCCTCATGGTTCTGGAGAAGAATATGAAAATAGGTTTTTAGGGCATGGCATATGTGGCCCTTATTAGGGGTCACAGGGCCACCAAAGCTACAATTTATAATCCTCACTAGTCAAGGAGTCTGTACACAAAGTTTCAGCTTTCTAGGCCTCATGGTTCTGGAGAAGAAGATGAAAATAGGTTTTTAGGGCGTGGCCCCTGTGGCCCTTATTAGGGGTCACAGGGCCACCAAAGCTACAATTTATAATCCCCACTAGTCAAGGAGTCTGTACACAAAGTTTCAGCTTTCTAGGCCTCATGGTTCTGGAGAAGAAGATGAAAATAGGTTTTTAGGGTGTGGCCCCTGTGGCCCTTATTAGGGGTCACAGGACCACCAAAGCTACAATTTATAATCCTCACTAGCCAAGGAGTCTGTACACAAAGTTTCAGCTTTCTAGGCCTCATGGTTCTGGAGAAGAAGATGAAAATAGGTTTTTAGGGTGTGGCCCCTGTGGCCCTTATTAGGGGTCACAGGGCCACCAAAGCTACAATTTATAATCCTCACTAGCCAAGGAGTCTGTACACAAAGTTTCAGCTTTCTAGGCCTCATGGTTCTGGAGAAGAAGATGAAAATAGGTTTTTAGGGTGTGGCCCCTGTGGCCCTTATTAGGGGTCACAGGACCACCAAAGCTACAATTTATAATCCTCACTAGTCAAGGAGTCTGTACACAAAGTTTCAGCTTTCTAGGCCTCATGGTTCTGGAGAAGAAGATGAAAATAGGTTTTTAGGGCGTGGCCCCTGTGGCCCTTATTAGGGGTCACAGGGCCACCAAAGCTACAATTTATAATCCTCACTAGTCAAGGAGTCGGTACACAAAGTTTCAGCTTTCTAGGCCTCATGGTTCTGGAGAAGAATATGAAAATAGGTTTTTAGGGCATGGCATATGTGGCCCTTATTAGGGGTCACAGGGCCACCAAAGCTACAATTTATAATCCTCACTAGTCAAGGAGTCTGTACACAAAGTTTCAGCTTTCTAGGCCTCATGGTTCTGGAGAAGAAGATGAAAATAGGTTTTTAGGGCGTGGCCCCTGTGGCCCTTATTAGGGGTCACAGGGCCACCAAAGCTACAATTTATAATCCCCACTAGTCAAGGAGTCTGTACACAAAGTTTCAGCTTTCTAGGCCTCATGGTTCTGGAGAAGAAGATGAAAATAGGTTTTTAGGGCGTGGCCCCTGTGGCCCTTATTAGGGGTCACAGGGCCACAAAAGCTACAATTTATAATCCTCACTAGTCAAGGAGTCTGTACACAAAGTTTCAGCTTTCTAGGCCTTATGGTTCTGGAGAAGAAGTCGAAATTCCACAAAGTTTACGGACGGATGGACGGACGGATGGACGGATGGACGGACGGATGGACGGACGGACGGACGGACGGACGGACGCCGGACACCATGCCATACCATAAGCCCATCGGGCCTTACAGGCCAGATGAGCTAAAAAGTCAATTCAAATTTATGAAATTCACCCCCCCCCCCCCCCCAAATCTCATTCTGAAAAACAACACTGCTCACAGTATGTAAATGTGTCGCATCAAACGATCAGATATATATATGAGACAACCGTGTCAGGTTCCAAGTGGGTTGGGAAGTTACATCATTAATTAGCGATGAACAAAAACTCAGAATTGATTGTGTTTTTTTTAACCATATTTTTAATTGCAACCATTTGGTAAGGTATATTTTTTAATACCCCCTCCCCCATTCTATCAATGTACAAATCACAAGAAAAAGATGATTTTAGAGGTTTAAGCTTGTGATTTCATTTTAGACATCCAGGGTACATGTCAAGATAAATTTCAACAAATTGATTGTACAATGCATACATAAAATCAAGTCATTGGGGAATATATTTTAATCAAGGACAATTTTACTCTATATCTTAATATCGTGGAAGTAGACATAATTCTATACTTGCAAAGCCTATACATAACAAGAATTAATTCTCACTGAATTAAAAATTGAAATAATTCTGTGTATCACTGACCTTTGGCATTCCCTCGGTAAAGAACTTCTTCCTGGGCCCCCCGATGATGAGATCACCCCCCAGGATAGGTACCAGGAAGGACAGACTAGACAGACTAGCCGCCACTATCCGGTCATCTGTGTCCCTCAGGCCAATCAGCAGCTGTCATCATAGCAATAATATTCAATTATTTGAATCAAATCATCTTAAGTAGAAATTCACGTTCTGCGTCTATTTTTTGAATATTGATTGAAACCACCGTGTAACGACTAATTTATTTTTATCTAAATCATTTTTATCAATAAAATAAAATTTGGGTATAAACTTGTGTATCGTGACAATCTGTATCTATTAATGTTTTAGACAAAGTAAAGACACAGGGTTTTACGGGACGCAACTTTCCTGAGTATTTGACGCAGAAAATGTCAGGAGGACCCCCAAAAACTAATCATGTGGGTCCTCTGTGACTCATAATTATTCTGATACGAATATATGTAATATTTCAATGAAAACACATTTCAGTATGATTTTCATGTCAAGATGGTATTAAAACATCAACCAATAACCATCCAATTAAAGGCAATCTTTATCAACCTTTCCATTAAGCATGAAACTTCTAAAATGTTTAAAGGACTCCTGAAATAGGAAAAGGACTCCTAAAAATATATGCTCAGAGTCCCCCGGTTTTGATTGACTGTGTAAAACCCTAAAGAAATCAACCTCAAATGTCTCTGATATCATATTTTTATTTTTAAATGATAGCACATTTCACATACATCAGTAACAATAAAATAATCTATTTGTGCATTGTAGTGAGTATATGATGTATTATATGAAATAAAACTTACCTGACTTTTATTGAAACTATTTATATTACCACGCTGTCAAAGTAACAATCTTGCATACTCACGCTATTGTTTCATCGAGTGAGATGGCATTTCACTTAATTAACTTGTTCACTACGACCACTAGCCCACTGATTGACACTGACCAGACACTTGAGGCTGAAGGCCTGTGAGTGATCAAGCGTTTTTCCCGATCACGTGATCGCAAATGATGACTACTGACAAGTTGTATTTTAGCTTGGGACATAATGAGGGTTGCCAATGGCTGCGTCAAGCAAGTGGTTGCTCTACAGAGGTTAAACATAACTTAAAATCGACCGAGAGGACATAAGTATGGTCGCATCTGGCCACTTTACAGAAGTGGCAGCTAATACAAGTTTGACTGTATATTGATAAAATCAAATTAGGATGATAACTGTATTCATACTATGCAACAGGTAAACCATTCACCTGAGGGAAGACAACGTCCTCTAAAGTCTCCTTTTCGAAGAGGTCAACGTAGGATGCGAAGTGTTTGAGCAGCACAAGACGGATGTGGACGTCTCGAATGTGGAAGATGCGGTACAGCTCTGGAATGATGTGGGTCTTGAAGAGATCTTGGGAGAGAATAGGAGTCGTACGTCCACTCACAACTTGGGGGCGCGAGAGACCTGGAGATCCAAATATTTGGATTAAACTGATTCAAGTCATTATCTTAGTTTCACTATTCACACCAGGAAATTAGTAGCAGTTTTCCCTCGGACATTGCAAAATATTTTACATTAAAATTTAAGCTAAAGTTTGCAACATTCCGATTGGTAGAGAGCCGGTCATATTAGAGTTGACAGGAAGTGATATTCACTTGACCTAGGCTCAGGCAAAAGTGTTATTGACTTCAGTTTATAAAAGGAACACTGAACACATCAAACTGCATGCTTGCTTTCAAATCACAGACCCCCTCTATCGACCTCTCTAACTTACTTGAATGATTGCTTTAAAAAGTATATGTTCAAGAATCAATTGCTGAGTCTCTTAAAAGAGAATGACTCAAATAAACACTTGGTATGGACCAATAACCTGAAGTTTTACAGAAAGACCGATATGGATGTATTTCCATTTCCAAAATATAGTGCTTTATTACCCTTAAGATAAATTTCTCGAGTTCTGATTGGTCAATAGCCAACGCATACATACCCGTGTAGTCGGATTTGGCAGGGTGTACGAAGTGTACACCCCGTCAAATTTGTCACGTGACATACCAAACGGGTCATACGGATGACCTTGACCTAAGATGGAATGCGGAAGTAAAACGGCCGCTCGACTGACAATTTCAGAATCAAAATTTACAATGACCAACATCAATTGAGAGATTATAATGATATGTCATTGTTAATTTCCATTGTGTTATTACATTCATTCAATATGAACACATGTTTCTTTTTAATTATTTTATTTAACAACACTTTTAATTCGGATATTTTTAGTCACAGAGTTATCTCCCTTTATGTAACTGCCGTTAGCTCCGTACAGCGACTCTTTATGTTCACACTGTACTGAGCTTGGACCGCAGTCTAGTTATGACTTATTTTGGTCGAAAATGAGTAAACTGTGTTGAAATAAAAAATCTTAAGGGTAATAAATTCGTTACACAGCGTTTTGACAGGGTGTACGGGACTGTAAGACCCTTGTACATTCTGCATTTCCTTCGGCTCCGCCTCAGGAAAATACAGAATGTACAAGGGTCTTACAGTCCCGTACACCCTGTCAAAACGCCGTGTAACTAATAGTATTTCAAGCTGAGTCAAAGACTGTTGAATCAAAAGTTAGGGATCTGATCAGATAAATAGATACACTTACCATGGTAGGGTGTCATCAGACTCGGAAGCAAGCAGGTGTTTGCCGTCTCGTCCAACATTACGAAGCGCGAGAGCAGGAGAACGCCAAGACTCTTCGCCACCAACACATCGGGAAGTGACCGGAGCTTGGGTGTCACATTGCTGTAATCAGACCCACATTTAGTCTCAGAGGATTTTTTTTTCAATATTGATACTATTTTTTAACGATCCTTGTATAATAACAGAATGGAGCCCAGAAGATGCCTTAACTTCAGCTTGGTGATCTAGACTTGCTATACTTTAGTAGACTTGGTTGGTCGTCAATTGAATATTTTTGCTTTAGGGTCTGGATGACAGACTATGCTGTAATAGGAGTTTAGAAATACTGTCAATTTCAGTATAAAGAGCATTGAATCCCCATAATAGAAACCTGACCAATATTTACAAACTTTATTATGTGAGACACTAATAGAGGTTTTTGGTATCAAATTTATTTATGTGATCAGTTTACAAACAGCAGGCCCGGTGCGCTACTTTAAATTCAAATCACTTTTAAAATTTCAACTGAGTGCCTATTACATGTATTTAAGTTCAGGCTGCTATGGTTCAACCATTGCTTAATATTGGTTTTATCTAAAAATAAAATAATAATTGTAAAGCATTTTGTTTCTATGCAGTTTTCAAATTGAAATATCTTTGTCATGACATCATTGTCATCATTATGTGGTCATTTATAACAAACATGCATTAGAAATACAAATTCTTGATATTTATCTAACATTTTGATCAAAGTGTCAGCACAAAATCATTGATAGTGAAAAATACAACCACACACATTTTCTGAAATCTTTTGAAAATCTGGGTGTTGAATGAATAAGGAAATAGGTAACATCTTTTATAGTAAATGTATGGTCTTTTTAAAAGTTCAAATGTAAAATTGTAAAATATTAAATTTTGAATGTTTTAATATTTTTAATTTATTAAGACAGTTATTCCTAATTAAATTTAGGATTTTTTCTAATAAATAACAATTAACAGGTTTTTAAGAAAAACTAAATTATTTAAAAAAATGATAATATGGGACTTTTTTATTGTCTCTTAGGAAACATTCCTATTAATCGTTCATCAATTATGATTTGGGTTACCAATCCATCAAGCAAGCCATGTTCGATGTTGCTGAACTGAGCTATGCACAGGACCATGTGTATAGTCCAAATCTATTTCATTTAATTGTTCCTGAATACAAAGCCAGAGTTCAGTGTTAGGATTGAGGATCAAAGCTGGCAACAGCTGAGGGAGAATCAATAATCACAAGTAATGGCGAAACAGCTGCAGCTGTAATTGAGTGGTTTAGCAGTCCTACATTGATGTTAATGTTGCAAGCATTGATATATGTTATCTGGACAAAAGATTTTGTTAGCACCCCAAAGCTCGAAATATATTCATTCAAACGTACACTTACCTGAAAAATTCCTTTTTTTCCTCTTCACTTTTGGTTGTCAATGTCTTGAGAAATTGTAGGATATCAAGAAAGTCGTGTCTGCAAAAGGATTTTACAAAAGATGTCAGGTCCTGTCAGGGATTGGTAAAAACATCTTTGACATTGGGTCATTTACATTTAGGGTTTTTGGTAATTTAAAATTTTTTTAAATGGGCCATTGCTCATTATATCATTATATTCAAAATTGTAATCGGCCATTTTGTCATCCACTGTACAAAAAAGCCCTTGGCCTCCCCCTTTCCCAATCACTGGGTTCTAGTAAAAAAGTTATTTTTATTGCTAAAACTTTTTAAACACAACAGCTTTTCACAAAAAGATTTTTTAAGTCATTAATGACACTAGTTTGAAAAATCAAAGAAACTTTTAAAATTCCTTTGACAGAGATATTTGAAAAACTTAAATTATCACTCTAGCTGACCACTTTTCAAACTTTGAGAAAAAAGTGTAAAAAGTTTTTTCAAACACTGTTTACAAAATTGAAAATACTAAGAAAACGAAGGAAGCACAGTCTCACCTAAAAAGTCTGTCATTGAGCAGTGAACGTACACGAGGACGTTGACTTGGGTCTATATTCAAACATTCGTCCTGCACACGTAACTCAAATGTTTTCGTCAGGTCACCTGGAGTTTAGAATTGAGACAACCATCATAGAGTAACTGACCTTCAACTGTGAGCAGGAACATGTTTCAATTGTACATTTGATGGATCCAGACGTTAGTGGGTGTTTGGGGGATGGGGAAGGGGTGTTGGTGGGGGTGGTATGGGTGTTTGGGGGATGGGGTAGGGGTATTGGTGGGGGTGGTGTGGATGTTTGGGGGTGGGGGTAGGGGTGTTGATGAGGGTGGTGTGGGTGTTTGGGGGATGGGGTAGGGGTATTGGTGGGGGTGGTGTAGATGTTTGGGGGATGGGGTAGGGGTATTGGTGGGGGTGGTGTGGATGTTTGGGGGTGGGGGTAGGGGTGTTGATGAGGGTGGTGTGGGTGTTTTGGGGTGGGGGTAGGGGGGTGGTATGGTTGTTGGTAAGAGTGTTGGTGGGGTTGGTTTGGGGTGGTAGGGGTGTTGTTGGGGGTGGTATGGGTGTGTGAGGGTGGTATGGGTGTCTGGGGGTGTTGGTAGGGGTGTTGGTGGGGGTGGTATGGGTGTATGGGGGTGGGGGTGGTATTGGTGTCTGGGGGTGTTGGTAGGGGTGTTGGTGGGGGTGGTATGGGTGTATGGGGGTGGGGGTGGTATTGGTGTCTGGGGTGTTGGTAGGGGTGTTGGTGGGGGTGGTATGGGTGTCTGAGGGTAAACGGATGTGCAACTCTCCCAAGAGTATACCAAATATAGTAAATAGTCTAATTACCATACATGATAATATCATATATATAAGAACCATATAGCATTTTGCCAAACAAAACAAAAGCAGAGGAGCCCGGAAACTGAGGGTTTCATAATCTCCTGTAATGCCCTCTACAAAAAAATATCAGTAATTTGGGCATTTTCTAAGAAACAAGTGACAAAAAAAGAATTTATACCCCCATTTCACTGAACTACGACTTTGAAAAGTGTTCAAGACTCTTCCCGACTATTCCCGACTTTTCCACTACGACTTTGTTGGCATGAGTCGGGAGCAAATAGAGGTCAAATTATGAAATTTGATATTTCTACGAGTTACTAACGACACTCTTAAGAGTTACCTACGACATACACGACTGACATACGACACAATGAAGAGGAACTCCCGACAGACCTACGAGGCACCCCCGACAATAAACTGAGGAACTTACGACTCATCCAAACTCAGATACGACTCAATACGACTGAGACAGACTCGTTCACGACTCACTGCCGAGTCTTTCACGACACCAAGTCACCACCACGACTCTGACAAAGACTCATTTCCGACTCTCTAACGACTCACTGTCGACCCACTCACGATCTGAACGACTTATTTACGACTCGTTCACGACAATGAAGACTCCTCACGACACAGAAACGTCTCACGTACGAGTCACAGACGATCCACGTACGATAAAATCGGCAATTTTAGACCGGAATCGGGCATATAAAAGGTCAACAACCGCCGACTTTTTTGTTATGATAAGTCAGGAACGGGTCGTCACTGATCGTCTTTGAGTATTGGTTAGTCGTACATGTGTTTGCACTAGTTGGAAGTGAGTCGGCATGTAAATTAGGGAAAGAACCATTCCCGACTCACACCTGACAACCACGTTTCAATCCAACTATGTACGACTTATTCACGATTCAATATGATTCCATACGACTCAATAAGACTCAGATACGAGCAACATACGACTCAATACGACGTCAATGGAATTTCTGGAATTTCCGGTTGAAAAGTACGAACCTCGCCGGACTTAAAAAGTCGGGAGTGGGTTTTTGAACATGTTCAAAAACCCACTCCCGACAAAATTTGACCTCCCGACTCTCCCAGACTCATACAGACCCATACAGACGCAACTACGCTCAGAAGCGACTAAAGAGGACTCAGAGACGCTTAATTACGAGTCAATGACGACATTTGGCCTATTTTCAGTCGGCAACGGCTCGTAGCTCAGTGAAATGGGGGTATTAAGCAGTATGATATATTTATGAGTTCTGAAAAGCCTAATGGGACAACGCTTGTGAGTCAGTAATACGACCACTTTTTATTAAGTGTAACAATTTAACAATCATGTCGTGATGAAAAGTGTTAATGTTAAACTGAAGCAATTACGTTGGGTTTTGTGGGTTTGAAGCCCACCTTTTTCAATTTTGGGGAAAAATTACTAACCCCCAATAACCTTTTAAATATGTGAAAACCCTACAATGGTTTGCTTGACATAATCATATCCAATAACTCAAGCAAACAAGAACAATTACTAGATCTGTGTTTGAAAAACAGGGCCTAACAAAAGTAGCTTGATAGTCCAGTTTCTTTAAAGATTATAGTACTTGAAACAGATTATTTCAACTCTTACCCAAATCTTGCAGTAATTCAATAAGTTGTTCAGCAAAGACTCCAAAAGCAAACACATCTCTTGCATGTCCTTGTTCAATGGTAGCAGAAATGTTGCCTTGCTGTAAATACATGAGAAATATTGTATGAGACAATAATTGATTATTGTTCTTTGGATAATATTGTCCTAGAGTTTTCAATATTATTAATGCTTTTTGGGCTGTTATATTAACCTGAAATATACAAATTTATCACCCAAAACTGTGTTCCACAGGAGATATTGCTCATGGTAGATAAAGGAGTATCTCCAAGGAGATATCGTTTGACAATAGATATTTTACAATGCCCTGCAATCGGCAAGTACATAACATCACAAATGTTTAGCATCATCAAGTAATGGTGTCACAATGCTTTGACAACATAAACATGACGCCATCACAAAACGCTGATGTCATAAACATGATGACGTCACAATGCTATGACACCACTGCTTACTGAATTTTAGGGAAGCGTGTGTTTTATCAGTTTTTTTAATGCAGTCGTAATGAAACATGATTTTGGGTGATGAATAGAATTTCACCCTTGTGTCTTCTGATATAAAATAAATCAACACTCATTGATCCAAGTAAAATATCTGTGTCTATTTTACCTTTTCTTCTGGGGATATTGAGTCCTCATCCCTGAAAGCGAGACATTTGTCCAAGAACTCTGGCGTTGATTCGAGGAATTTACACGAGTGCTCCAGCCCACCCAACTTCCACGATCCGTCATTGGCAACAAAGATGGACGCCAAACAGATATTGTTGTGTGTCACGCCGACCTGTGATTAAAAAGTTATATAACTTCATGAAAAATTACTTTTAATCAAAAACAACAATTAACATACGGGGGTGAGTTTTTTATATCAAACAATTTGGTCAGATTATTGAAGTGTTAATGTTATCGCTATTTTGATTTGTAAAGAGGGAGGTTATAAAAGCGTACAAGAATTGTCAAAAAATTACAATGTGATTATACATGCACACAAAATTTCAGACTTCCTAGACTTTTTCGATTTCTGAAAGAAGATGAAAAAGTTTTTAAGGCTTGTCTCCCTTAGTGGGTGGTTTAGTGTCACCAAAACTAGAATTTGTAAACCTCAATTGTCAAGGGACCTGTGTTCAAGATTTCAGCCTTTTGGAGTCTTGTGTTCCATGTAGAAAAAGACAATAAATTTTTACGCAGTGCCCTTAAATCAGTGTTGGAAATAAGCATCCAAAAACTGCTTGTTAATAAGGACCTGCAGATAAAAAAAATTGTGGTCCCAACTCTTAAACTGTCGGCATTCATTATCAGTACTGATTTGACTTATTCTAAAATAATGATATTCTTGGTATCAGTATGTCATGAATACACAACACTGTGTCAGTTTAGAGTGATAGTTATGAAGTCTTGGCAAGGAAATATGTCTAACTGCAAGTATAGTAAAATTTGTTATAAAGGAACAGTATCATATTAAACAACTGTGAGCCTGTAGATATTGAAAAGTGTGGGCTATTGTGAATAACTGTCGGATGTTGGCCTATGGGCCTATGCTTTTTACAAACACTGATTTAAACCCCTGAAGAAAGGGCCATAGAGTCAACATTCTACTATCTATGATACTTGACCAAGGAATTGTAAACTAAGCAGAGTTCTCCAGGGCCAATGGATATGACATGTCAATAGAAGTCAAACTTTATCATAAAATGTGTAATATATATACAGTCAGACCTCGATAATCCGAACGCCTCCATTTTTCATCAAAATCGTTTGGATTGTGAAACGTTCGGATTACTGAAACATACCAAACTAGTTGGAGTTTCTCCCCTTAAAATCGACAGACAGTCGATAACGTATTATGAATATCAAATGAGTTTATTTCATATACACATGACAACTGGGATACATATATCAATAAAACAATAATTGCACATACTCATTCAGGTTTGAAGAAGATTGCCGATCACAGTTTGGGTACAAAGTGGCTAGAAAGACCCACGCATAGCGATAACAGTTTCCAGTTTCTATGTTTTGTTCATCGCCAACACATTTAAAGTACGTGATCATCGAGTCCATGTGCCATACCTATCTATAAATTTCTCTATTTTGAGGAGCAGAAATTCAATCGTTCAATTTATCACTATCACACAATTTACAACAATCACAAACTCCAGAAACACAAAGTGAGACATCTCAATTTATTACAATCACAAACTACCGACACGCTGAACTCACGTGTCAATCCACTGTCGTTGAAGTTTACCGATCCAATCAGTGTGAACTGTTAATCACTTATTCGAACGCTTTTGATGAACGGCCGGATTAATGAAGCAGAAATAGTGATAATTAACTAATCCGTTACAGCTGATTGCCGTCCGGATACGGAGACTGAAGCAACGGATTAATGAATCAACAATTAATGAGTTTATATAGAGATTAGTTTGGTTACAGCTTGCTACCGTTCGGATACCGCGGGATTCGGATTATCGGTGGACGGATTATCGTGGTCTGACTGTATCAAACTATAGGGGGGTTACAGATATTTATAATCATAAAGGGGAGGTCAAAAAAGCTTACAAGAATTGTCAACAAATCCACAATTCATAACCACATTTGTTAGCATACATGTACCAAAGATTCCAGCCTTTCGAGATTTTTTGTTTATGTTTCAGGGCTTTAAAGGGCAGGAGCAAATTTTTTTTTATATTGTCAAAAATCTCATTACAAAAACCAATCATCCATACTCAGAGAACATATCATAAAGATTCACATAGAGTCCATTGGCGGCCATTATTGTGTGAATACCTTTAATTTATTTCGTGAAAGAAAAAGGAATCGGATGGCTGAACTTTACATTATATATTTGATTTATTACTGCTTCATTTAGTTTAAATCCCCTTTAAGGAAATGAAATGTCACTATAAGTCAAGATGTCTCAGTTTGTCATCAAAACTAAAGAAAGTGTGAACTTAGCCTATAGGACATTAGAAATAACCCACCGTATCATGAAGGAAAAGTAAAGCTTCGAGGATACTGTGTAAGCCAGAGCAAATCTCCAAAGGATGAAGGGCCGGTAAACAGTTCTCTAAAGGTCTGACTTGCTCGGTGACGAGGTACGATCCATTAGTGTCATTGCCCGATGCTATAAACCGCAGTAAGTTTGGATGACGTAATGTGCGTAGATTCTGTAAATGCAAACAAAATATATAGAGATGATACAGTCTGGTAAACATTGGCCTTGTTCAGAGAATTTTTTTTTTCAGAATATTGATTTCATTGTGATACAAACTTGTACAGTTGGGAAGTTTCCTCTCTGCTCCCGTGACAAACAGAGCTGCTATCAGACTCAAAGGGGGGAACTTTTGTATGTTATAATAAAATATTTGGAAAATTGTATTCTGCTCAACACGACCTATCTTCATCAGACTTGCAATGATGTATGTCGGACAAACAGTTTCTGGTCATTAGTGATAATTAATCTTGTAACGGTTAATTAACATGTACCTCTATGGGAATTAAAATAACAATGACTGACTTTTGCCCAGGTAGTACGACTCATGGTTCCTACAGCCAAAACAAAATAAAATTCTAGTACTTTTCAAAGACTTTTCAAGGACATTTCACTATTTTTCAAGTACATATATTTGCAGGTCAAGTGACAAAACTTTAGGTTTCCATGCCATTTTCCAAAGTGCCACATTGCGACATCAGAATTTTCAGAATGCAATCGATAGAGCGGAAATTACTGATTATTTTCCGTTATTCCGTTATTCATTCCGTTCTCTATCAGAAAATCTAGACATAATTGATTTTTAAATATAAAAATACATTAACTATTATTAATACTATGTACGGGGTATAACTCTTATCACTGAAGAAAAAGTATTACATGAAATGAAAATTCTTTGCGTACTAGTGTTTGGAATCAGTTGTGATTTCATGCTTGAGAATGACACAAGAATCTGTGTCGCAACGTTGCATGCAATATAACAAACTCTGATATAGCAAACAATCTGATATAGCAAACAAAATTCTTTTGCCCCTTGGAGTTTGTTATATCCGTGTTCTTCTGTATATATTTCTCTGCATTATCAACAGTATTGTCTATTGATCACTCAAAACTATTTTAACAAAATGAACAGCTAAAGTCATGCACATAACAAACATTGCTCAATACCAGAAAATAACCTACCTGTTATGCAGAGCCTACTTTACTTTTGACATGAAGTGGGCCCTGGGCCCATGAGTAACCAAATTAGTGGGACATTTCTCATTGTAGGTGGGTCATTAAAAAATAAGAGGGGGACAACTTATTTTGCACTGATTTGATGCTAGAGTATAATGATCGTTTACATGATCGATGAAACGATTGTCCATTACAAATACACTGCAGATGAGATCAATAATGTATATGCAAAAAAATAAACCTTTTATGTACCTTTTTAGTCGTGTTTTCTTTCACAGAACAATGTCTAATGTGGTCGTTGCCTTTTCGTTCCAAAAAACGAAATTAATCGCGACTGGCGCTTGAACGGCTTCGAAGCAGACGACCCAGACATTTTTCAAACGAGCGAACATCAAACTCAGGACAGTTACTGCCCTTTGATAAATAAATTAACTGCAAAGGGGAGTAACTCTTCACGTATGCTTTACAACGGGACCTGAATAAGCATCGCATTTCAAGCTCTATGCAGCATTTATTTAGGCGTCGCATTGACTAGAAAGCATTGTGTAGCAATGTGATGAGTTTTGATTTTGACTCGCTTGAAAGCTCCATGCATCGATTTAGGTATCGCACTGAATGAAAACTATGTGTTGTGTTGTAGAGAGTTTTGATTACGATACGCTGTTTACAACTTATAAATATTCGTTATCAGATAAAGTTTTCAAGGTACGTTTTTTAACAAGGTTGTTTACGGGTCTTTTATTTTTAATGTGCGCCCACGGGGCCCCCCAGGTAAAGTGACAGTGCGTCATATCTTATTTTCATGCGCCAATGGCGCAAGGGCGCGGCCTAAAGTGGACTCTGGTTATGCAAATCAATGTGTCATTTTTTTTTTATTTCATAAATTGATTGATGGCAAATCCAAATGTTTAGAACTATGTGAACATATGTTTTCTAATTTGGTAGAATCATGATTAAAAGGATATCCTGGGTCAGCATAGGAAATTAAAATAATAAAACCATGATATTATTGGGTCAATGTAATGCTCGCCATGACCATCGTACATTACAACAGTAACAACTACAACTCGTTCTGCGTAGACTGAGGGGAGCATGATCGTCTAATAGGGTTACCATGATAACCATCATTTGTGTTGTTGTTACGTTTGTTTAAAAACAATTAAAATTAAAACAAATAGAGGCTATTATGCCTTCAGACAAATAATGATGGGGGAGGGGGTGGGGGGGGGGGGGGGGGGGGGGGGGGTATACTTTACACTCCTTCAGCTAATGATTATTATATCATTATCTATCAAGGATAGACATCCTCTGATTAAATTATAATTAGTCCTGTCAACAAACACTGAGCCAATGTTTTATAAACCAAATTTTTACCTTTTGTATTTGTTATGTAATGTACTTAGTCACTGTAACATATAAGCTTATCAATATTCCTTAACGTACCTTTGTTCCTCTAAACAGGAAATCAGTTCCCCTCTTTTCTGTTTTCTTATGTTGAAAAACAGACACACAGGTATCGTCTCGAAGTGTTGCATGTTTCAGGCTCCAGTCGCTTCCGCTCGGCGCTGTCACTTCGTCATTCCACGTACAGTTCTCCAAGACGCTGTTTTCAGCTCCCATTTCAGATTACTCCATTACTTACATTTATTGCATATATTTTGAAACTTATATTGAAAATATTCACACCCAAACAAGCCAAAACACACGTCTCATTTCGACATCTGTCAAACCGGAAGTATCACCAGCGCCGTCAAACACAATTAGAGTTACCTGCCCTTTATGATAGATTTTATGATCTTTCTCATAAAACTTTAGAAGCGGATTTTTGTAAATTGTTTGAAAATTTTCTTAAAAGTTAGAGTGTTATATTTTCTTATATTATATTTCTGTATGTGCTTTGATTAATTCAATATTAAATCGTATTGTTTAAAGAAATATACATGTATGTTTCCTTTACTTTCATAAGCCCATAATATATTTGCCACACAAAAAAAAAACAGTTCAAGTTCCTAGGCTATGGTTATTCGACCCAATGCAATAATGTTTTTTTTTAATTTTTGAAAAAATAGGGCATGTCATTTGATATATTTTCATATATCTATACATATTTATTATTTTTTTATTTTCAAAGGCTAACAATGTGAAAACTTTTATTTAGCTCTAGCTTAATTGAGGCCTTTAGGCCTATATGTGAGGGATACACCTAGGAGAAGTTATATAATGAATATGTAGGGCTACATATGTATGAAATTAACATTTAAATTTTTACGAGTTCTGTCACACCGACGTTTTTTAAATAATAAACATTCATCAAGAAATATATAAAATGATATTGTTCCCTAATTTGATGTGTCTGAAACAAGATCAAAGCTTAAGAGCTATAGGCCTGTATTTTTCTTATCTTTGACAAATATCTTGAACGTAAATTACACGCGTCAACCAGGTGTTTGGATACAAGATTGTTGTTGATATCACAGCATGGCATTTAAAGCTGTCTTCGTAGTTTTTCTCGCAGGTAGGGATTCTATGGTAAAAAACGGAAATAAATAAATAAGTTTATTTTGTTATTTCTAGAGGTTGATTAGATCACATATTTTTAAACATGCTGTTTATAGTACGGCGGCAGAATCTCAGAAGAGGCCTAGAAATAGCTGTAGGGGGGGCTGCTTGTTAAAAGTTGGCACTCATTATAAAAAGTAACTTTGGTATATGCATACATCAATATTCACCCGGATGCCACTTGATATCATTAATATTAATTTAGTTATGGAGGCTCAAAGATGACTATCCTATATCAAGCAATGGGTCGCCAGGAAACTGATCATATTTACATACTGTTAATAATTTATCAAAAAATAATCAAAATATTACACTTTCCATAAATTTTAATGATTTGATGTAATCAAAGGTTCAAGCTATTATATATTTGATTACCTTTGCAAATTCTGCCGCCGTACTATTAGATTTCAGCTTTAAAATACCTTTTTGCAATATATTATGAATTTGATATTAAATTTACTAATTTTACTAAATTTAATAACAAAAAAGATTTATTTTTTATGAAACGCATTTGTATATATATAATCAAATATATATACAGCTTGAAGTCTATGACACGCAATTGTTAATTTATTAATATCTATTTGTAACAAAAACCAAAACATATTGAATTTCGTAAATTAGTGTTTCCCTTTTACCGTTCATATTCTCTTTGTTTTTTCTTTCAGGCTGTGTCCTTGCTGGCCTACAGTTATGTTCAGCAAAGGGTAATTTTCATTCGAGAGCGTATATATCAAAAATCCCTAATAACACTCATGGTATACTTTATTTTATATTTTACAAAAGTTCTCGAGCATAAAGAATAGCTCCATGTAATAGCTCGAGGATGTTTTTAATTTTTTGATTCTTCACCGACTTCGTTCAAATTTGAATGTTTAACGCGAAATGAAAACTTATTATGTTGGAGTATACTAAAGTCCAGATTTTTATCGATTGTTTTTTTTCGTTAGGTCAAATCAGAGATTTGAACCCTTTTGAATTACATAACTACGCCGGTCCTAGTTTAAAAAGGAATTTAAATTATATTTCGTAAACATACACAGTTTCACCGAAAATGCACGAAATCTCAGTCTTGAAAAAAAGTTTAAAACAATAATTACCGTTAACTAGAATGCCCAATTAATAATACGGGATTCTAGTTAGTCAAAATTATGCATACCCAGGACATGATAGATAAATGTTTGTCTTTTAAAGACGTACTTCATTTGAAGATTGCACTTCTAAGCGCTTGGGCGCAACAAACTTCAAAATTGAAGACGAGCACTGTTAACCTTTTTATTGCATGAAATGCGGCGTTTTTCTAGATATTATAACACCGTTGTTAATCAAGCGATACAAATGACATCACATCTTCACCGAAACGTCGCATTTCATGCAATCAATACTGAGTTGACCTATAACGCGAATTCTTCTCCGTCGAAGCATCTCCTAAAATACTTCTCACAGAGGGATTTAAACACATAATCACATTAAAAGGGCACGTTTTTGGAAAAACAATTTTAAAAAAAATGTTCCACTGATAATGAATCATACGAATTATACGTTAATGCTAAATTTATGATTTTAATAGTGTCAAAATCCCATTCCACAAACCAATTATCCATAGTCAGAGAACAGATTATAAAGATTCAGACATTTTTTGCGAACACCTTTAATTCATCTTGTGTAAGAAAAAGGAATCGCATGGTGGAACTTTACATTAT
This sequence comes from Steromphala cineraria, assembly GCA_916613615.1. Taxonomy (NCBI): domain Eukaryota; kingdom Metazoa; phylum Mollusca; class Gastropoda; order Trochida; family Trochidae; genus Steromphala; species Steromphala cineraria. The sequence goes on along the minus strand of OU744735.1, from coordinate 23,415,844 downwards.
ATATTTGATTTATTACTGCTTTATTTAGTTTGAATACATTATCTTTCAATTGGATTCATTTTTTTCATTTCCTGACATCATCTTCTATTCCCCCTAAAACGTGCTACTGCCCCTTTAAACGGCATACCAAAACAGTGGAACAAGTTTTCCTATTATTTTTCGTATCAGATATACAAATAGGTTGTTAATGATAGAAATTCATCGTATGGTCATCGGGAAATCGCATGCAATAGCTTGATAATGGAGTTAATTTCTGATACCTAAACATGCATATTTATTTGATTAATATATGTAGCAATGAAATGATTCGGGAGAGGTTTGACTTCTGTTTCAACGTTTAACCAGAGAAACGCAAGGCTCTCATCTGTGGAACGTGCAAGCATATTGATCGCCCAGAGAACTGCCTACTGTTTGCCGAGTGCAGGAGTCATGAGGTAGGCACTATCTTTATAGAAGAAGAAATATTTTATTTCGGTGTCACACATCTCTACATTCAATAAACATTGGTAATAAACAATAAATAATATACAAATGCCCGGTCCTTATTCCTACGAGACAACTTATACATGTTAAACACAAAATACAAGTTTCTGACCAAACATTTCACACACGATATAATATTGAAATATAATGAAATATATTCAAAATGGTATGGTTGGATAAGGAAAAATACATAATAAAATAACCAGAGACTTGTTGTTTGAACATTTGTCGAAGAGTGATGGCTAAAAGCGGCAGTAAAATATCACATCCAGGCGAATCAATCAAACTCGTGTATATGTTATTCATATATATATATTTATCTAATCTTGATTGATACATTCAACCAAGTTGGTAATACTTTTGCAAATTTACATTTAGATAAATCAAGTGCTCAGAAATGCCAACCCTGTTCCAAAGTGAGTGAGTGAGTGAGTGAGTGAGTGAGTGAGTGAGTGAGTGAGTGAGTGAGTGAGTGAGTGAGTGAGTGAGTGAGTGAGTGAGTGAGTGAGTGAGTGAGTGAGTGAGTGAGTGAGTGAGTGAGTGGAGTGAGTGGAGTTGAGTGGAGTGAGTGGAGTGAGTGGAGTGAGTGAGTGAGTGAGTGAGTGAGTGAGTGAGTGAGTGGAGTGAGTGAGTGAGTGAGTGAGTGAGTGAGTGAGTGAGTGAGTGAGTGAGTGAGTGAGTGAGTGAGTGAGTGAGTGAGTGAGTGAGTGAGTGAGTGAGTGAGTGAGTGAGTGAGTGGAGTGAGTGGAGTGAGTGGAGTGAGTGGAGTTGAGTGGAGTGAGTGAGTGAGTGAGTGAGTGAGTGGAGTGAGTGGAGTGAGTGGAGTGAGTGGAGTGAGTGGAGTGAGTGGAGTGAGTGGAGTGAGTGAGTGAGTGAGTGAGTGAGTGAGTGGAGTGAGTGGAGTGAGTGGAGTGAGTGGAGTGAGTGAGTGGAGTGAGTGAGTGAGTGAGTGAGTGAGTGAGTGAGTGGAGTTGAGTGGAGTGAGTGGAGTGAGTGGAGAGAGTGGAGTGAGTGGAGTGAGTGGAGAGAGTGAGTGGAGAGAGTGAGTGGAGAGAGTGGAGTGAGTGGAGTGAGTGGAGTGAGTGGAGTGAGTGGAGTGAGTGGAGTGAGTGGAGTGAGTGAGTGAGTGAGTGAGTGAGTGAGTGAGTGAGTGAGTGGAGTGAGTGGAGTGAGTGGAGTGAGTGAGTGGAGTGAGTGAGTGAGTGAGTGAGTGAGTGAGTGGAGTTGAGTGGAGTGAGTGGAGTGAGTGGAGTGAGTGGAGTGAGTGGAGTGAGTGGAGTGAGTGGAGTGAGTGGAGTGAGTGAGTGAGTGAGTGAGTGAGTGGAGTGAGTGAGTGAGTGAGTGAGTGAGTGAGTGGAGTGAGTGAGTGAGTGAGTGAGTGAGTGAGTGAGTGAGTGAGTGAGTGAGTGAGTGAGTGAGTGAGTGAGTGAGTGAGTGAGTGAGTGAGTGAGTGAGTGAGTGAGTGAGTGAGTGAGTGAGTGAGTGAGTGAGTGAGTGAGTGAGTGAGTGAGTGAGTGAGTGAGTGAGTGGAGTGAGTGGAGTGAGTGGAGTGAGTGGAGTTGAGTGGAGTGAGTGAGTGAGTGAGTGAGTGGAGTGAGTGAGTGAGTGAGTGAGTGAGTGAGTGGAGTGAGTGGAGTGAGTGGAGTGAGTGAGTGGAGTGAGTGGAGTGGAGTGAGTGGAGTGAGTGGAGAGAGTGAGTGGAGAGAGTGAGTGGAGTGAGTGGAGTGAGTGGAGTGAGTGGAGTGAGTGGAGTGAGTGGAGTGAGTGGAGTGAGTGGAGTGAGTGGAGTGAGTGGAGTGAGTGGAGTGAGTGGAGTGAGTGGAGTGAGTGAGTGAGTGAGTGAGTGGAGTGAGTGGAGTGAGTGGAGTGAGTGGAGTGAGTGGAGTGAGTGAGTGAGTGAGTGAGTGAGTGAGTGGAGTTGAGTGGAGTGAGTGGAGTGAGTGGAGTGAGTGGAGTGAGTGGAGTGCGTGGAGTGAGTGAGTGAGTGAGTGAGTGGAGTGAGTGAGTGAGTGAGTGAGTGAGTGAGTGAGTGAGTGAGTGAGTGAGTGAGTGAGTGAGTGAGTGAGTGAGTGAGTGAGTGAGTGAGTGAGTGAGTGAGTGAGTGAGTGGAGTGAGTGGAGTGAGTGGAGTGAGTGGAGTTGAGTGGAGTGAGTGAGTGAGTGAGTGAGTGAGTGGAGTGAGTGGAGTGAGTGAGTGAGTGAGTGAGTGGAGTGAGTGGAGTGAGTGAGTGGAGTGAGTGGAGTGAGTGGAGTGAGTGGAGAGAGTGAGTGGAGAGAGTGAGTGGAGAGAGTGGAGTGAGTGGAGTGAGTGAGTGAGTGAGTGAGTGAGTGAGTGAGTGAGTGAGTGGAGTGAGTGGAGTGAGTGGAGTGAGTGGAGTGAGTGGAGTTGAGTGGAGTGAGTGAGTGAGTGAGTGGAGTGAGTGGAGTGAGTGGAGTGAGTGGAGTGGAGTGAGTGAGTGAGTGAGTGAGTGAGTGAGTGGAGTGAGTGGAGTGAGTGGAGTGAGTGGAGTTGAGTGGAGTGAGTGGAGTGAGTGGAGTGAGTGGAGTGAGTGGAGTGAGTGGAGTGAGTGAGTGAGTGAGTGAGTGAGTGAGTGAGTGAGTGAGTGAGTGAGTGAGTGAGTGAGTGAGTGAGTGCAGATGCGTTAAAATCATGGCTTTTTGGGGAGATGGGGTTGTCTAATGATATTAGGGATATCTTTAAATCTGTTACTTCAGGTGTGTGAGGCGGAACGCATCGGAGACCACTTTCACTTAAAGTGCGGTTCTTCATCAGTAAGTATCGATTTAAACTTCTAAGTAAAGTTAACTACCTCTTAACGGACTACATGATAGAATCTGTAAAATGTGTGAGGATGGCCTGATTGAAAATAACATTCACTTTTGTTTGAATGTGACGCATATGCTTCAATAAGAGAACATTTTATTCCATCTTGTAGACAGGGTAACACAATATATGCGTGCTATGTCCGAAGTTCTGTAATAACTTTACTACTGTTTTATGCTTTGATTTGCTACTCTTATTTTGTTAACTAAATTGCAATTGTACATTGGCCAATGATCTAAAAAAACCGAAATAAAATGAATTGAATTGAACATGTTGCTCGAAATGCCAAGTTCTAGAAAACGGACGAAAATGATAAATCTCAAATGGGAAACTGTTATTGTATATAAGCAGACCTTCTTTGACATAAATCACAAACTTGTCCTCAAATGTGAAACTGTTATTATATATAAGCAGACCTTCTTTGACATAAATCACAAACTTGTCCTCAAATGTGAAACTGTTATTGTATATAAGCAGACCTTCTTTGACATAAGTCACAAGCTTGTTCTCAAATGAGAAACTGTTATTGTATATAAGCAGACCTTCTTTGACATAAATCACAAACTTGTCCTCAAATGTGAAACTGTTATTATATATAAGCAGACCTTCTTTGACATAAATCACAAACTTGTCCTCAAATGTGAAACTGTTATTGTATATAAGCAGACCTTCTTTGACATAAGTCACAAGCTTGTTCTCAAATGAGAAACTGTTATTGTATATAAGCAGACCTTCTTTGACATAAGTCACAAGCTTGTTCTCAAATGAGAAACTGTTATTGTATATAAGCAGACCTTGACATAAATCACAAGCTTGTTCTCAAATGTGAAACATTCTTACAGCCAGACCTTCTTTGATATAATGAATCTAAAAAAAGCTCAAATGAGAAACTTATCTTCAGTACTCAAACTCTTAAACTTGTTTCGAATAAGAAACATTCTTATAACCAGACCTTCTTTGATATGATTAATCTCAAATATGTTCTCATATGAGAAACTTTCTTATAGCCATACCTTCTTTGATAAACCAAATCTCAAATATGTTCTCATATGAGAAACTCTTCTTATAACTAGACCCTCTTTGATATACTAAATCTTAAACTTGTATCAAATAAGAAACATTCATATAACCATACCTTTTTTGATATAAGAAATCTCAAATATGTTCTCATATGAGAAACATTCTTACAGCCAGAATTTCTTTGATAAACTAAATTATCTCAAATGTGTTCTTATATGAGAAACATTTTTATAGCCATACCTTCTTTGATATACTAAATCTCAAATATGTTCTAAAAAAAGAAACCTTCTTATAGCCATACCTTCTTTGATATAAGAAATCTCAAATATGTTCTCATATGAGAAACATTCTTATACCATACCTTCTTTAAAATGATTAATCTCTTATTTGTTCTCAAATAAGAAACATTCTTACAGCCTGACCTTCTTGGTTCTCATATGAGAAACTTCTTATCATAACCAGACCTACTTTAACATAATAAATCTCAAATTTGTTCCAAAAATTATTACCATACCTTCTTTGCTATAGTAATTTCAAACTTGTTCTCAAATGAAAACCTTTTCTAGAGAGGCCTCCTTCAATATAAAAAAAGTTTTCAGTAGAAGTTTTACTTTTTACAGATATGTCGAGGCATAGAGAACCACAAAAACAACCGTCGTCGACTTATTTTAAATCTTTACGACAACAAGGACTGTTGCCATGAGAGCTTTTGTAACTCACACTTGTTCCATAAGGGTAAGAACATGTCATAACATACCCTTTATTGACCAAGTCATCAAATCAAACAGAGAATTGATATTCATGTGTGATATGGCAATTAAAGTGGAAAGAAATCAAATACTTGCCTTAAAAGGGCAGGGGCAGTTTTTAATTTTTTTTTATATTTAAAGTTTTTCACTCATGATTTCAAGTTAATGCTAAATGAATTAAATCGATAGTGTCAAAAAAATCTCAGTACACAACCCAATCATCCATAATCAGAGAACAAAGTATAATGATTCACATAAAATCCATTGGCGACCATTTTAGTGTGAACGCCTTTAATTCATTTTGTGAAAAAGCAATCCCATGGCTAAACTTAACATTATATATTTGATTTATTACTGCTTCATTTAGTTTGAATGTACTGTCTTTCAACTGATTTTTTTTCATTTTCCTGACATCACCTCAATGTTTTCAAAATTGAAATTTGAAGAGAACCCTTTTTAGTTTCATGCATTTGTTTCAAGAAACAACCACAACTAAACCGATTACTACCGTGCCTTCAACAACCACAACAAAAGCAACAACTACCGTATCTACATCAACAACAACTACAACAACAACAGGTAAGACGTTCATTTGTTAGATTTATAATAAATAAAAAATAAATTATATCAGAGAAAAATGTTCATACAATTTGAACGAAATAGCGACAGAAATACCCAAAGCACGAAACACTTGTTCGTGAAATAGAATCCATCTATCTTAAAGACTATATCAAGAAAAAATTATAAACAATTGTAAAGGAAGTAGCTTTAGAAACACGGCGTTCAATTGTTTGTGATATGCACTTAAAACATCAATATAAAACACATAGAGATTAACACCCAAGCCGAGATGTCACATTGAGTCATTGTAAAATGATATTTTCCGGAGCGAGAGCGAGTAAAACCAATACGACCTCTCGCGAGTGGGTTAATTTCTCCATTTTATAAAAAAAAACAGAATTTTAAAACCAATTTTAATGAAATGAAGTTAGTTTGTGGTTTTAAACCGCAATTGGAAGAGTAATATTAATAATATATTGATATAGTTAGGTCAAGAGCTGTATACTTTAAGAATGATGGAATGCTTATTTTTGTCAAATATGACTCGACCGGAGTGGGGTATAAGTCAGATATACCCACACTTCCCTCGGTGTATCGCTTAATAACCTCCTGTTTGAACCTGGTTCCTCGGCTCCGCTACGCTACGCCTCGGAGACGCACGATTCAAACAGGAGGTTATTGAGCGATACACCTCGGGAAGTATGGGTATATCTCTAACAAGTCAGCGAGTATGGATACATCTCTTAATCGGTGACGGTAAACACACAACTTGTAACTAGTTGTGTAGCGCCACTTTTAAACAACGATACTCAAAAGGAACCATAAAACGTTTTATGTAATATATCCATTTCAATATAAACACATCAAGTCAAGCAGAATTTACATTCACTTTTTTCCTAATCATGTTTTGTGGTCGTAGTCAGGCAGATGAAATGAAACCGTTTGCACTTATTCACCCACCCACTATGTCAGTGTGCACGGCTTTGCACGTGCTGCACGCTTTTCGCGTGGTATCTGGAAGCAGGAAAAGTCGAGTAACTCGTAAAAAAGTCCCACAATCCGATGAAACGTACGCGTTGTTTTCTCAACCAATCAATGTGCAACATATCGTAATTTATTATCCCTATGTGATGAAATAAGTCATGACATAAAAAAACGATATGTTGCACATGTGTAATAAACCCTATCGATAATTCCATTGGTCAGTTAAGAAGACCACGTGACATCGGAATGTGGGACTACTTTACGAGCTACCCGACCTTTTGCTTTAGCGAGGCCGAGTGCTTCCGGGCAGCACGCGAAAAGCGTGCAGCACGAGCGAAGTCGTGTACAACGACATAGCGGGCGGGTGAATCAGTGCAAACGTGTCATTTCATCTGCCTTACTTTGACATGGTTTTTAATAAAGACACATGTAAATTCTGCTTTACTTGATATATGTGATTATACTTAAATTGATAGATATAGATAGATCAAAATAGTAATATTTCCGTTTGAGTATTGCTGTTTGAAACTGGCGCTACACAATAAGTCTTTTAACTGTGTTAACCCTGGCCGAGTTACAGATGTATCCATACGCGTGGACCTGATTGCTTTCACTATTGACGATGTTTGAAAAGTCTAATATACGGAATTCTGGCTCTCTGACGTTATGGATAATAAAGAAATTAACACACTCGCGAGATGTCATATTGTTTTTACAACACTCGTGCCAGTAAAACGATATTTCCCTCGCTCTCGCTCGGGAAAATATCATTTTACAGTCACTCGTGTTGTAAAAACAATATGACATCTCTGCTTGGGTATTAATCTCTATTTATGTAATGACTTATTTCATTACATTTGGATAATACAACTGCTTAATAGATAATGTTTTTATTTATACGCATGATTGAAGAATTGATTTTAAGTTTTAAGGAAGCAGTCTCATAGACCATACATGTATTACAAATCGCTAAGAAGTTGTGCAACAGGTACAGAATACTAAAAGAGACGCATCAGTGAAAAATTACGAAATTGATATACATGATCTAAATTGTGACATACCTTTACGTCTCAGAAATGTTTTTGCCAACTTTAGATATGACATCTTTCATTTGGCAGTTGAAATTGGTAGATATGATAATGTTAATCATAATGAGAGATTATATTAATTTTGTTAGTTGGGTGGTATTGATGAGTATTCTTGAAGTGTAGGTGTTTCTTAGAATTAAGGCTACGATATTTACATAAGTTTTTGAAGGATCTTGATCCCATTGTAAATTTCATACATATTTAGAATCTGAAAATGACCATATTATACATGATACATGTAATTTTCTATACTATAATACAGCATATTATAAATATTCCCATTCATCATGTGCACCAGCCTATGAATTAGGCAAAATATTGTATTATGACCTGTGGCCTTTTACTGAAAAAAACATCTAGCTGTCTGGTTGTTCAATCAGAAAGGATAATATCGCTTAAATTTCAATGTCTGAATTTTTTGGGTTATCATTTATACAATTATTGTTTCAGCTATACCATGTGTGGATACAGACGGTGTCAATTGTACACAGATGCTTACGGATGGACATTTTTGCAACAGCGTCAACATTGGTCAAATGTACTGCCGGAAGTCGTGTAATGCATGCCAATCCAGCGCATGCGCAGATAAACCTGGCATGGATTGCAATGGACTTGTGCATGATGCAGTTAACATATGTGATCACCCACAGTCGGCAAAGCTGTATTGTGCAAAAACCTGTAACCTTTGTTAACGAGTAAACGTAGGGAATTTTTAATAAAATGTTGTTGGCCATCTACAATGTGTGTCCTTGTCTCACTAAAATCAGTTCAATTCAGACACTCGTACCTTTCTGTCTATCTGATATCAGTAATTCTTTTTAGGGGCTATGTTAAGTTAACTTGGTTGTGACTTTTCACCTTTTATGATTTCTGTCACATGTGATCGATAAATACTCAATGATGCCGACGATTACCAAGCCTCAATGTGATCGATAAATACTAGGATAAATACTAGGCTACGATATTTACAGAAATATTTGAAGTCTTAATTGGACAGTCTTTTCGGGGTATTTTTGTGGAAACGAAATTCAAGAGGACGCAGTGATGCATTTTGTTCTTTGTCAAATTGTCAAAAAAAAGTCTAGAACAACTAAAATCTTACCCTCATAAACATATATGAAAATTAGTGTGAAATAATCATATATATATATAAGTATAACAAGGGAAGTACTCTTAAATTTCTTTTCACTAAAATTATCCGATAAAATTTAGTAATTATAACCGTTTACGTCTACTGATTTGTAAATACATTGCTAATTCTGTAATTGACGTTCGTTTAGTTCACTGAGGAACGGGTCGTGTAATAATGCACTGAGGTGTTTTTGTTATCTGTCTGTAGGATTTTACTGTAACTAAATCAGATCTAGTGAATTTATATACTACTGACGTTCTGAGAGAGAGCTGGTTTAATTACTGTTTAGCTCCTCTTGGGCATTATTTCAGCTAGCAAGTGCTTATACTTGCAACCTCCAAGTTATAATCGATTTTTTAGTGCGTGTTTACTCTTAGGGGCAGAAGAAACGATACCATATAAAATGAAAAAAACGTTTAATCAACGATAAATTATAACGACAAAAACAGGGTTACATCCTGTCTTCAGCAGCAACCTGAACTAACTAACGGATTTAAAAGCAATATTCTGGTTAAGCTTTTGAATATACGCCTTTCGAAATTTGTAATTTCAAAATCTCCTTAACTAGATGAGATAGGATAGTGAAACTAGCTAATGATTGTTTTCTAACGTTATGCAGGTAATGTGAGTAAACAAATTGATCCAACGAAGGTTATTTATTTTGTTAACAAAAAATCTACATATTAGGAGTACTTTTTAACAACTCCTTAGCCTAAACCGCAGGGTTCGTTGTCTCATTTTACCAGTTACAGGATTTTGTAATCTACCCTTTTGAAAAATAAGTATCGTTTATTTTGCTCCTGAGTGTAGATATAGTTTTCTTCAGTTTTATCTTTGAGATATTGCATGAAATAAGACATCCTGTCTCAGGGTATACGATCGCGCGGCCCGACTTGGGATATTGCCAATCGAATCATTGTTTGCCACCTTCTCGATAAAATTTAAACGAGAAAATGATACGACTGACGATATCCCAAGACGGACCGCGCGAGCGAATATAAACTTTGAGCTCAGGGTACAGATTAGTGGAGTTGGCGTAACGTTTGTACCCTGAGGCAGGTTGGAAATTAGAGGACTTGCTCAGAAAGAATGATTGCAGGCAATATTGATGCCATATAAGGCAATTATAGAATATTTTATGTCATGGATAAAATGATTCACTGTCCTAACATTTTAATTAGTGTAAGACTATTATGTGGAGCACGGGGTGTAGTGGTAACCATGCTGGCCTGTTCTGATGGAAACAACATAAATTTCAAACCTAAGCTTAATATTGTGTTGTGTCTTTTGGCAAGGTACCCCATTAGCATTGCACTCAGTTCACCAAGCTGTAGAAATGGGTACCCGGACACGAGGAGAGTAATTAAGGATGCGCGGTATTATCGATATATCTGTATATTTCAATACATGAACAACATGAAAAGATCGGTACACACTTCTGAAAATATCCAATATGACGAACGTATTAGAATGAACAATTTCCATCCGAAATTGCCAAAAACCCACCCAGATAAAACATGAATTTACGGAAAGTTCTCATCAAAATAGGAAGCTGTGTTGTGAAAATAGTTAAACAATGTAATCAGAGGTTATAAACAGTGATTGAAAAATATCACTTTTCAAAACGACACATTGCTGAAACAATTGTGATCGTTCTTGACGCCTATATTTGGACTACAGCTGCGTGTCTTAAGTTTGTTCACTTGCTTATGCAACTTAGTGCAAATATTAATTAAATTTGGGTTTCGTTTTTACGTCCATAAAGTAACTCCAGGACCACTTACAAAGGATCATCAATTATCCATGTGTAAAATATTCATTCCCAAACCATATTTTGGGATCGTCTCGTCACTTGTGGTGAATGTCGATATTTGACATGGTTAAATAGACAGATGGAGTCATATATTTGTGAATTTCGGATTTTCTTTAATTTCGATTTAATCATTCCATATAACTTTGTAGGACAAAATATGCAAGAAAAGAAACAAGAGAAAAGAAACAAATATAGATAAGATCTAAAGCTGTTGACTACTTATGAAGGATTTTGTAGACAAAAATAGAAAACAGTGTTTTCGAAATTTTTACCCCTGGTCATTTCAACGATCTGCCAAATTTGTTACGGATATGTGTTAGGTATGACATACGAATATGTTATCGGAAACTGAATCTTAACTTATACAGTGCAATTTTAACATTGTCCGTTTCGTTTTCTCAATGCTATGATGCCTTAAATACTTTACAAAGTTGATGATATTTGCACTGGAATACGAAGGTAAGTGAACAAACTTAAGGTTCGCAGCTGTAGATAGCATTCAAAATTACCAATATATTGCAATGCGGAATGCAATATGCTTTTATGTATCGCAATATATTGCAATACAGAAATGAGGAACGATACCCATCCTTGTTAAAGGAATGTACGGACTAAAATGACCGCACGAGGTGCTTAGTAGTTAATTTGAAAGTACAAATACTCCAGTGTAATAATAATCAATCATTTATATATTGTGTCGCCATTGATCAGTTTGGACTGGATACTAAACACTTATTATCGTAACGAGACCCTTTTTGAAACGTTTAAGACAATTAATAATAATAATAATGTGCATACTTATATTGCGCCTTTTCCACGTCCAAAGACATGCTCAAAGCGCTACATTATTACCCCGATGGAGTGTACGTTCAAAGCTGTTACTAAGCGCTAATCACGACCACGTAGGTCAGTACATCCATGAGACCCAAGTCACACATTTTTGGTGTCTCCACCGGAAACAAAAAACTATAACAATCCTTTGATCTGTCATAGAACACGCTGGTAAGAGAACAAGAAAAACTATAACAATTGTTTCATTTGAAATTATTATTTCATGTCTGTATGGCCATCATTGTCTTGATTCCTTTGACTTTCGGTGTCCCCGTTAGTTTAGGAGCTGGCGCATAAAGTCTCCATCTGTGGTAGACGAAAATTAAACATTTAAAAATATACCAAAATTATTGTTGCAGTCGGAAAGGCAATGGTCGCTACAAAACAACACAAGATATTGTAATAATGCTGAGGAATATATGGATGACAACTTCTTTGTTCATTGTATGCGACGTTTCGACACAGATTCTTGTGTCGTTCATTATTGTCATCCCAACTTCTAAAATGCCTCTCAAAGAAGTTACAAGATATTGTGACGAAAATTTTAAAATCTGATCATCTCATATGTCCATGCAAGCTGTGAGAACCATGGGGATTTAACCCGAAAAGCGATATTTAAGTTATATAAAATCATAATAAAATATGAAAGTGTGCAATTATATAAACGTCATCGTTAACGAAATAAATTTTTTTTCTATAGAGTGACATTAATAGAAAGGTTGTTCTGAAAATTTAATGCATGGGAAATACTTAATGTAAACACTCTCTAATTACTTGCAGTCTCTCCCCACAGGGGCATATCAAGTCAAGAAATGTTGATACAGCCTGTCATATTACGCCGAAATCTCTGGGATACTGGCGGAAAAAATTGTAACACATTCCATTTGTATTTCTTTATCAAATGACAATGCTTATCGCATGGAAAGGGTGGTTCATATCACAATGCCTTTGCCATCATTTAGTAGCCATAATGATGATTTAAGAACAGCGTCGCTGATTGCACAACTAACTTTAAATGCCTCCAATCAGGCGTCTCCCATTCTATCCTTAAAACTCGGCGTAGCATAACAGAGGATGTATCAACATTTTTTGACATGATCTGCCTCTGTGGGGAGAGAATGAATATCTTGTTGAAGTTTAGGATCTCGCGTTCAACCTTCAAGGTGAGTAAAAGATATATACTTACGAGTTATGAAGACTTGGTATAAATAAATAATGTAAACAGGGTATGGTTGAAATAAAGACCTCTGATTTAGTTATCTGTGATAACCATCGATCAGCGACCAGAGAGATGGTTGGTTATCACAGATATAAGAAAAGTCAAGGTCAATATTTCATATACACAACATGGCAATGGTTGACAGTCATTTCCTTTCATAACATTGTCTTAGTTTTAATCGAATAAAAAGGTTAAAATTGTTGTTATGGTTGTGTGAACTCCGGTCCTTTACACTTCTTCATTATCGTTTCCATACTCATGAAACACGCATTTCACGTGCAGATTGATAGTGTCCTGACTTGGTTGTCATTCAGACAACCATAAACTCTTTACAAGTTTCTGTGTTGAGTGAGTTCTAAAAACCAAACATTTTTCATCTTGACCTAAATGAAATATGTTTGAAACAATTAGTCAAAAGGTCACATAAAATCTATTTGATAAACTAATGTTACAAGAAGTTTCTAAATCATGAAATGAATTAGTCAAATTTACGTAGGGTTGCGCGGATGTGATTTATTTCACCTTGAGATGCACGGAATGGAATGAATTTCACGTCACAAACAATCGATGCAGCACAACATCGAAACACATGGTTTTAGCTGAGAAAGAAATTTGAACTGTCTCCTGCTTCACTAAAATATATCTGTATTTCAAGGTAATCTCAGGACGAATTCAACGTGGGCTGCAAAGTATATTCAATAATTAGCTCTATCAAATTGCGGCGAATCGGACTGTACAGTAACGTTACCTAAATTCGTGGATTACCTTGATTCGTGGATACTCGTAATTACCGCGATATCTCGTTTACAAAATCTCGTATGACGTCACGGAGCGGTACTTTTGAAGTGCAGACATATCCACGCTTCGGTGACGAAAATGTTGTACAATTTATAAATTCTTTGGTGACAATTGACGATAACATGATAATATTTTTTTTGCCTTTACTTTGAGCAACTCTTTTTAGATGTGTTTCGGAAAGCCTGAGGCGAAGCCGAAAACCTGGCGTATCGGACCAAGGCAACTTTTCACGTGCTGTCATGCATGTTTGCTCTCTGATAACCAAACCAGAGGTTATTAATCAAGGGTAACGACCTAGATACTACCATTGATAACCCCACGACGTGGTGTATATGCTGACAACCTCTATCTTCGATCCCATACCAAAAACCACGTTCAAATTTTCAAACCCCAGCATATCCAAAACCGTAAAGTACAGTACTACATGAACACGTACGTTAACCACATGTAAACATTAAGAAACACATATAGGTTAACCTTGGGAAACCCGTAGTATAACCTTAAGTACCTCAACCCCCCACCGCACCCAATGAAAATATGGTTAAAGGGGATCAACAACCTAGCTCGCGAAACCTATTTGACCATCGTTAAATAGAGCGTCCAGACGAGTAAGGGGGTCTCATGACACAAATTTGGTACTGGCTGTCAGCTGTAAGCGGTTCGTAACCAAACGATTTAGTCCCTACTGAGCATTTGCGACTCTATCGGGGCCCTGCTAATAAAACTCTGGAAGTTAAACATTCAGGTTGCAGACCCCCTTTACGTTCGCCACGTTTTAAGTACACCTCATGAGTTCCTGTAATGCACTACCAGTATCCGAATTTGTTTTAATTTCAAATCTTCTAATCAGCTTAGTCTTCATTGTTCTCATGAGAAAATTCTCACCATCATAAATCGCCCTTCTCCCAAACCCCCCTCCGCTGCTGCCGTGCCTGTACCCCCCACTGCTGCTGTGGTGGTACCCCCCTGAGGACGACCAGCTATGGTGACGGTTGTAGTTGCTGCCGCCGCCCCACCCCGTGCCGCTGCTGTAGGAGCCGCTACTGCTACTGTAGTAGGCTGGTCGGAAAGTAGCATATGTTGAAGTAACTGCAAGGTCTCTGCACAATCGCGCCAGTTTTGCATCAGCTTTTAAAGGCACCACTCGATCGGCTTTCATCCGCCATTTTGAAATGTTAGCATTGCGAGAAAGCAAATGTGCTGTATTATGCTTATTTATTAAAGTGAAACAGAGTATCTTTCTTAAAATTTTATTTGGTTTTGATCAACTACAAAATATCCAATATGCTGATTAAAGTTCATATCTCATTACTGGACTTGCAAATATATAGAGAATCTCACCCAAGTGTCTTCTGATATCAAATATATCAACACAAGTTGATAACAGTAACAAATATCCGAGGCTTGCCGAGGATATTTTACTTTTATCAACGAGTGTTGATATATTTGATATCAGAAGACACGAGGGTGAGATTCTATTTATCATCCAAAATCATTTTTCATCACATAAACATGAAATATGTAGATCTTTGAACACTGCATAGCCCTCCAACTCCTAAACCAGTGATGTCATATCATTGTGACGTCATGTTATTAATGACATCATAGCATTGTGACGTCCTTGTGTTTATGACGTAATAGCATTGTGACGTCATTACTGATGATGTAAAACGTTTGTGTTGTCATGTATTTCCTGATAACAGGGCATTGTTCAAAATCTACTGTCAAAGCGATATCTCCTAGGAGATATCGCTTGATCTTTCACAAGCGATATCTCCTGTGGAACCCATTTTTGGAAGATAAATCCATTTATGCATACTATCCCTAAAATGCCTGAGTAACAGTTAGTGGTTCCCGATGTAATAATATCGATTTCAAAATTTGACATATGTAATCCTATCAACATACTCTGTGTCTCTTTAACAAAATTAAGAAATATATATTTATTGATAGAAGAGGAGCATAGCAACAAGTGACTCACAATAAAAGTTATCAGTTACGACAGCAATTTGAGGTAGTAAGGCATTTCACGATCGTTGCTTCGATGGTTGGCTTCATTTCACGATGTTTTTATTTTTTGAGCGATACACTTTATTTTTTGTCAAATTGTTAAATCTTTAACAACTCAAATGCTAATCTCACAAACATATTTGAAATCAAGTGTGAAATTATCATGTAAAAGTTATATATAATTGTAAACAGGAAAGTCCTCCTGAATTTCGTTTCCACAAAAAAATAAATACCTCGCTCGAATGGTCCCTTTAAGAAAGGGCTTTGATATTTCGCCCATAGCTATGTAAATAGATCATCGAGGGATAACATGTTTAAATGTTTTGATAAAACAAAATATGTACGACATAGTCATTGAACGTAATAGACGACCAAGTACTTGACTCGTTACAGCACAAAAGTCATGCGTGCACATACAATGTTTATGACAATTGTTATGCTTCAACAAATAGGTAAACAGATCAAGTAGATCTCTTGGTCTCCCTTTCTACCGTAAATTCAGGTCTCATTTATGCCGGAAGTTGCCAACTACAAATGTAAAAGACATTTATTCAAACAATGAGGAGCTTTCCTTTACCACAAACTAAGAAAATAAAATTCTCATCATTTACGGTAACATATTGAAACCCTTTTAATCCTTCTGTTGATCTTATCAGTGATACAAGAACACTAGTTCAAATGTCTGATTTGACCTTAAGAAATATTTTAAAAACTAAAATTTTAATATTCGCACTTGCTTATGTTCTCGCTCATGTTATAGCAAATGAATGAATGATTTTGTTTTTAAACGTGTCGCGCTTAAAATGGTGTAAATATTCATTAATAAACAAAAAAAGAAACGGTTATGCCCGGGAGGCTGAAAAAAAACACGGTTTCAAAAATCTGAAATTCATAGATGAATGATACCAGTAGCGTCACATAAATATTTCCCAGAATGTACAAATGTTGAAAAGAAATAGTTACTTTTTGGTGTTGGTTGCTAAGCATTTTCGAAGATAAAACATCTTAAAGGGGGGTTTTGGGGGGGGGGGGGGGGGGGGGGTTAGGTCATGTCAGGAAAATGAAAATTGATGGTTCCAATTGAAAGACAATGTATTTAAACTAATAGAAGCATTTATAAAACAAATATAGTATGTGAAGTTTAGCCATGCGACTCCTTTTTCTTACACAAACTGAATTGAAGGTGTTCACACAAAATGGTCGCCAGTGGATTTTATGTGAATCTTTATAATTTGTCCTCTGATCATGGATGGTTGATTTGTGTTATGAGATTTTTGACATTGTTAAAATAATGCATTAAGCATTAACATACAATTATCAGTGAAAATTTTAAAATATAAAATTTTCAAAAAACGTGTTAATGCCCCTTTAAGAGTCCCACGTAGGACATAACATCTTTAACAACTTTTAACTGTCATATGGTTATGAGTATGTCCGTCTTCTTGAAAACAATATGTTTAAACCAACAACTTCAAAGCTTTTGAAGACTCATATTCAAAGATTTAATTCCACATTTTTTAAAATGCACGTATATATATAATATATCAAAAGGTAAACTCCTCTACTCAATGCTACAAATTCTACCTTTTGTGACAGCGATTGTGGCCAATACCATCAAGATCACACTCAAGCAACGCATCTTTCCCTTTGAAGACGGATACACCTGTTAATACAGGTGCAAATAGAACAAGCAATTAAGGTAGAAGCATAATCTTGAATTCTGAATCAGCAATTTAGTGAAATATATATTGAAATATATAAGCTTTCTCCTATTATAGTGATTTCACAGTTGTGTGTGTGATTGATGAAATACATATACCCAAACACCCGTTAGAGATATATGTAGATATATGGGTAAATGTACTGAAATATAAAGTTAAGGCGGATTGCCGAATTTTTTATTTATTCATTACATGGATTATCATGTGAACTATAAGATATTTCAATATCGAAATAACATCATGCTAAATGGTACTCATCATAACTTTCCTAACAAAATAATCTCTTGATTTTTGCCTGTATTATATAAAATTGCATATTACTCAATCGTATCCATATTTCGGAGCAATATTTAAATCACATATAGGGCAAACAGAATATTTACAAATCTGCGAGAACAGTAACATGTCGATGGTGGAAAATACTAAAAAATATCAGAATATTTGCAAAACGTGAAAAAGGTTTGAAATATGGAACACATATTTTTAATTCACAGGATGGATAAATGGAATCTCTATATAAACTCACGGGCAAAAGAAACGCTGGTAACATAAATGTCATGATGTTTTATTCCATGTAACATAAATATGAATGAAAGAAAGTGGCAAGGTTTCCTTAGAAGTCAACTATATTATATTTGCCTTGTTTGAATCATTTTCTGTTGATGACTTTGTATGGCGCCTTTCCAAACGCGTGTCAAAAAAATCAGGTTATCTCCTTAACTAAATAAGCGAGATAGGAGAGCGAAATTGGTCATTTTTGCATATTTGTAGACGTTATATAACGAAAACACGTCAGTGCATACATGTCAAAGTGGATGTTTTTCATTAACAACATCTCAAATAACCTTCTCATATACATTTCCAAAATTCAAATTTAATTTCAAAATATTTATTACAAAAAAAGTACTTGAAAACAGCGATTTTCGCACCCTAACAGTGTTTAGACAACCACAGTACAAAAAACGTCATGCAATCATGGCTGAAATTATGAGATATAATTCTCAAAATACTCTTTTATGAAACACATTCGACATTGCAATTACACGACATGCATTATTTGTTTGTACTTCGTTTGAAAAATACCCAGCGTTTCTTTTGCCCATGGGTTTATTTAAGTTGTTTATCAAAAGTTACTAAAAGTGAACCAAGGCAGGCATCATTACAACCCACTTTTTCAGAGGAAAGGCATGAGCAAAAAAGAATATTGGTATTAGAATATATACAGACACCTACCTTTGTCAGACTGGTAAAACTGCTTCGCAGGAAAAGGATTCTGATTTTATTTAATCACTTTTTTATCAGGTAATCAGTAGCGGATGTGTGATTTGCAGGTCTTTGACGTATAGTTAATTTTGGCTGTCAAAATGTCAGATAGACCGCGTTTTGATCATATAAAATAGTTTCATAAAGGAAATTTTCCGAAAGCCCTATCGTTGACATAAATCATCGATTTTATCTTCTATTTTCGATAGAATCAATATTCATAGTACACAAGTAGTAAAATCAATCTTAAGGAAAACCCGGCTCAGTTATGAATGACTTGTCATATTAGCGTGATAGAAAACAACTCGTTCAGTATTCTTTACGATGGGATGAACATTTTCGTAATAAATTCTTTAAAACAATTAACACATATGATTAATACGATGTGTTAAGTCTGTTACCCAGACCCTAAAGCAAAAAATACAATAAATAAAGAGCTTTCAGCTGAATATAAGTATTGCTCATGGCTCCTTTTTATTTGTTTTTAAATAAAAAAAAATCAAAATAATAAAATTAGTAAAGAGATTAAATGTTAGTCTACGATGTGTTGCGTGAAGTGTAATATAAAAATGAGCCCTGGATTCGACTACAACGTTTATACAGCGTAATTGAGCTAAACTAGTTCAAGTAATCCAGTCCCTTGCAAAACAGCCTGTCATACGTTGTTGATACTTTGAAAACTTCCAAATGAATACATTTAAAAAAGAGGTACGGTATGTGCATTGAAATGACATGTGATAGTTGACACACATGCATGAACATGATAGCTAAGCCAACAATTTAGGCCTAGAAAAAAATAAATTTAGTTTCTGGTTTCCGCCCGCTTCAGTTTCAACCTCCCGCATCAAGCCTTTTTTTCCAGAAGTTGAATTGGGGGAAAACCGAAATGTAGTCCCAAGGCCCCCCCCCCCCCCCCCCCCCCCAAAAAAACTCGAACTTTTATCATTTTACTCGTTTCTGTTCGTGTAAGCCTTCAAAGCACAGCCATAAAGTGATCCAAAGTTGAAATTTATTTAATTTTCTCAAATTCCGTTGACAATTTTCATATTCAATTAAAAATATATATTTGGGTTCATAAAAAAAATCATCGCATCATTTTTACGCTGAGACTTGAAACACTTTATTATTTTTTAGGCCTGATACTGAAATTAGAGCTAGCGCAGTTCGGTCCTTAAATAACATGTGTAACACATGTGCTCGCTTAATCTACTGAAATTTGAGCTAGCGCAGTTGGGCCATGTACGTCAGACTTAAGCTAGTTACAGACATTTTGGAGAAACAACAAGTTTACAGTTATATAATTACATTTCTCACACAGTTTTATTGATGCTGAATTAAGGTATTCGTCACTTGAAATTATTTCCACAGACTTCCACGATAATTTGGCTTTGCACAAATAATTTTCATTTATTTAATTTTCATTGTATACTACTCACATTTTGCTCATATGTGACAGATTATTTTAGCAACAACCACATAATTTCAATTTTAATTTTAATCAAATTCTATTTTACAAGTAACAATGCCTTGGCACGGGTCTGTACATATGAAAATGTGAAAACAAAACTGTCATCGTTGTTTCGTTTTAAACCATAATGGCATTTCTTCAGGCAGTACTATTACGAGACAGACTTTAAATAAGAATATTTACCCCCATTTGTTTACCGAATCTAAAGTTCCATTGCACTTGTTTACAGTGTTATCTCTGCTCATTATCATTATCTGTAATTATCATTAAATGAATATCGAATTTTTGTTATTTCGGAACCAAAATATTAAAGTTCGAAAAGTTCCAGTTCAGTCTAATTAAAAATCGGCCTAGTTCCGAGGAATTAAAGGTTTAAAGGGGCAGTAGCACATTTTTAGTGGGAATGGGGGGGGGGGGGGATAAGTGATGTCAGGAAAATGAAAATAAATGGTTCCAATTGAAAGACAATGTATTTAAACTAAATGAAGCAGCAATAATTCAAATATATAAAGTAAAGTTTAACCATGCGATTCCTTTTTGAAACACAAACGGAATTAAAGGTGTTCACACGAAATGGCTGTCAATGGATTTTATGTGAATCTTCATACTTTGTCCTCTGACTATGGATGGTTGGCTTGTGTAATCAGATTTTTGATACTGTTAGAATAATACATTTAGCATAAATTTACAATTATCAGTGTAAAATTTTAAATATAAAATTATTAAAAAACGTGCTACTGCCCCTTTAAAATATCGACTCTAGCGAGAATCTAACGTGTTGATTCTATAGGTTTCCTCTCTACTGAGTCCTACTGTAAAGGATTTTATATCTCCGTAGAGTTAATATTTTGAATATTCCATTCCTCGGAATTAGCTCGTTTTAATCAGATTCAGTTTCAAAGCTATTGATTAACGAATAATGATAATCTATATCATCAAACATTCATCCTAACTTCACCCATTTGGTTAGCATATTTATAGGTGCAGAAATGTTGTTATTATATTACTCTGCTCCACAATTAAAAGCTGAATGTATTTAAACTAAATGAAGCAGCAATAATTCAAATATACAAAGTAAAGTTCAACCATGCGATTCCCCTTTGAAACACAAACGGAATTAAAGGTGTTCACACGAAATGGCTGCCAATGGTTTTTATGTGAATCTTTATATTTTGTCCTCAGACTATGGATGATTGATTTGTGTTACGAGATTTTTAACACTATCAACATAATACATTTGGCATTAACCTACAACTATCTGTGAAAAATTTGAAATATTGAAACGCGCTACTGCCCCTTAAAGAATGTCGAGTCACTTTCAATGAAACATAACACTGTGCATGTTAGCCTTCACCGACAGAATAACCTGTTTTCTCTGTATTTGCATTTTAAAACTAGGTTAGCAGTGTGTTGTTATGGACGGTTGCATCACACGACAGTCTGGCACAGTTCGACCCAACAGACAGTCTCTTTTGCCAGTGTAGTGACGGGGTATTGGGTGAACATTTGCTGTAAGTTACTACATGCTATTCATTATTTTTATGAATTAAGATTTCTGTTGACAACAACCAATCTCATGTTCATTTTAGTAGACTGTATGTCAGGTTCTTTTTGTTGACATTCGAAGAATTTTGGGAAAGATATAGAATAAAAACAAATTTTCTAACTTTTGAGGACTAAAAGCAGCAATAAAATCGCACGCACGTAAATCTAATATTCATTATTTTGGAGAACGATTGCACAATCCTATCTTTCCATTTAATTATCGAGCGATGAACACGCCTGCTGGAAATAAGCACCTTTATAATACCCTCTTGAATTCATCATTTTATATGCTACCATGCTATTCCAAATGGGAACGTGTTTTAGATACATATTTCACTGAAACAGAATGGATGATTTTTAATATTATTCCAATAACATGTACCAAAAGCACTGAGTTAAGATGGTTGCAATACAGGATTATTCACAATATTCTCCCAAAAACTGCCTTCTTTACAGAATAAAATACACAGATTCACCTCTTTGTTCTTTCTGTAAACAAGATCTAGAAACAGTGGAACACCTTTTTTGGCAATGTGAAATTGTAAAAGCAATATGGTCTGAAGTAGAACAATGGCTTCAATCGGTTCAAATAACAATTAAGTTTTCCTGTGAAAATGTTTTGTTTGGTTTTAAAGGTGTTAATAATAATCCTGTTAATGCAATCACCCTCGTTATAAAACAATATATTTTTAGATGTGCTTTGGGGAGTTATATGCCTAATATCTGTTTCACGAAAAGAAAAAATATTTAATACTATGAAATCACCAAATATATCAATTTATCAAATGGTACTGAACAAAAAAAAATTAAATTCTGGTCAACGTTGCATTTGTTATTGAGTTAATTTTATACAATGTATTACTTACACTTTGAGCTTCTTATGTTGTATACAATTACATTCATTATATATTTGTAATGTACTGTTTGTTAAGGACTGTATGCCTGTAAATGCAAAAAAAAGAGGAAATTATAATAAAAAAGAAGGTTCTTTTATCATCGTTAGAGTGTTAATGTAATAGAAGTATCGCTATATGTGTTGTAGTGATAAGGAGAGTCGGCAAGGTAGATATACTGTATGCATAGCCCTTTCACTTTCATATCCCTTTTGTTATAGTAGGCATTGTTGTATTGACAGATATTGTATTTAGGTCTTCAAGACAAAGTCTGGAAGACCTATTGTTATTATCCGATTTCTTCAAGTTTTTTATTAGGTCTTCAAGACAAAGTCTGGAAGACCTATTGTTATTATTCGATTTCTTCAAGTTTTTGTTTATATTATTATTTGTACTTTTTTTGTGAACGAGCTGCAGCTCAAACGGCTGCTCCAAAGGAAAGGTCAAACTTTGTATTTTAAAAAGTGGTGTTTTGCTGGGTATGTTTGAACATTAACATTGAAATTAGGAGCATTTAAATGTGGTCAACCCTACTTTCGTTTTTAATGATGATGATATATGAATGATTGAAAAATTGTAGTTCATTGGCAATAACACACTAGGCAATGTTTCATCTATCATCAGGCAGCAACAAGACTGTGTAACCTGAGATGATTCATGTTTGCAGCCATGATAAATTTTCTTTTAAGGCTTAAACGTTCAATATCAAGTGAAATGGGATCATTTTGATAATGTATTAGCTACTGTTTACCTCTAAGACAAAAGGTCATGTGAAGGTCAAACAAAGTGTGAAGGTCAAACAGGAATCTTGAAGACCTAAGTACTGCCGCGGCAGTCCTAGTTTGTTATTGTTTGTATTGTATTTAAACTTAACATCCAAAACGTTGAAAAGTTCACATTGATATAGCAATTACCACAATAAGCATTGGGAAATCACATTGACATCGTATTTGTTAAAATAGGTAATGTTTTTTCTCGTTTATCGTATTTGTTGTAGTGAGCATTATCAAATTTCGTTGACATCACTTCATCTTAGATGTTGTGTATCAGGATGATATTGAATTCTCTACTGTAGATGTTGTTGTAAACCATTGATATCTAAATCATTATTGTGGTTATTGTCGTATCCTGTTTGAATCGTATTCATTATCATGTGTGTTTCTATATCACGTTGATATCATATTCATTATTTAAGGTGTTGCTGCATCACGATGATATCGAATTAATTATTGTAGGTGTTGCTGTATCACGTTGATATCGAATTAATTATTGTAGGCGTTGCTGTATCACGTTGATATCGTATTCATATTTGTATGTGGTGCTGTATCACGTTGATATCGTATTCATTATTGTAGGTGTTGCTGTATCACGTTGATATCGTATTCATTATTGTAGGTGTTGCTGTATCACGTTGATATCGTATTCAATATTGTAGATGTTGCTGTATAACGTTGATATCGTATTCATTATTGTATGTGTTGCTGTATCACGTTGATATCGTATTCATTATTGTATGTGTTGCAGTATCACGTTGATATCGTATTCATTATTGTAGGCGTTGCTGTATCACGTTGATATCGTATTCTTTATTTAAGGTGTTGCTGCATCACGATGATATCGAATTAATTATTGTAGGTGTTGCTGTATCACGTTGATATCGTATTCATATTTGTATGTGGTGCTGTATCACGTTGATATCGTTTTCATAATTGAAGGTGTTGCTGTATCACGTTGATATCGTATTCATTATTGTAGGTGTTGCTGTATCACGTTGATATCGTATTCATAATTGAAGGTGTTGCTGTATCACGTTGATATCGTACTGTTTAATTATGGTGTTGCTGTATCACGTTGATATCGTATTCATTATTGTAGGTGTTTCTGTATCACGTTGATATCGTATTCATTATTGTAGGTGTTTCTGTATCACGTTGATATCGTATTAATTATTGTAGATGTTGCTGTATCACGTTGATATCGTATTCATTATTGTAGGCGTTGCTGTATTACGTTGATATCGTATTCATTATTGTAGGCGTTGCTTTATCACGTTGATATCGTATTCATAATTGAAGGTGTTGTTGTACAACGTTGATATCGTGTTCATTATTGTAGGTGTTGCTTATCACGTTGATATCGTATTAATTATTGTAGATGTTGCTGTATCACGTTGATATCGTATTCATTATTGTAGGTGTTGCTGTATCACGTTGATATCGTATTCAATAGTGTAGATGTTTCTGTATCACGTTGATATCGTGTTCATTATTGTATGTGTTGTTGATAACGTTGATGTCGTATTCATTATTGTAGGCGTTGCTTTATCACGTTGATATCGTATTCATTATTGTAGGTGTTGCTGTATCACGTTGATATCGTATTCATTATTGTAGGTGTTGCTGTATAACGTTGATATCGTATTCATTATTGTAGGCGTTGCTGTATGACGTTGATATCGTATTCATTATTGTAGGCGTTGCTTTATCACGTTGATATCGTGCTCTTTAATTATGGTGTTGCTGTATCACGTTGATATCGTATTCATTATTGTAGGTGTTTCTGTATCACGTTGATATCGTTTTCATAATTGAAGGTGTTGCTGTATCACGTTGATATCGTTTTCATAATTGAAGGTGTTGCTGTATCACGTTGATATCGTATTCATTATTGTAGGTGTTTCTGTATCACGTTGATGTCGTATTAATTATTGTAGATGTTGCTGTATCACGTTGATATCGTATTAATTATTGTAGATGTTGCTGTATCACGTTGATATCGTATTCAATATTGTAGATGTTTCTGTATCACGTTGATATTGTGTTCATTATTGTATGTGTTGTTGATAACGTTGATGTCGTATTCATTATTGTAGGCGTTGCTTTATCACGTTGATATCGTATTCAATATTGTAGATGTTTCTGTATCACGTTGATATCGTGTTCATTATTGTATGTGTTGTTGATAACGTTGATGTCGTTTTCATTATTGTATGTGATGCTGTATCACGTTGATATCGTATTCATAATTGTAGGTGTTGCTTTATCACGTTGATATCGTATTAATTATTGTAGGTGTTGCTGTATAACGTTGATATCGTATTCATTATTGTATGTGATGCTGTATCACGTTGATATCGTATTCATAATTGTAGGTGTTGTTGTATCACGTTGATATCGTATTCATTATTGTAGGCGTTGCTGTATAACGTTGATGTCGTATTCATTATTGTAGGCGTTGCTTTATCACGTTGATATCGTATTCATTATTGTATGTGATGCTGTATCACGTTGATATCGTATTCATTATTGTAGGTGTTGCTGTATAACGTTGATATCGTATTCATTATTGTATGTGTTGCTGTATAACGTTGATATCGTATTCATTATTGTAGGCGTTGCTGTATAACGTTGATGTCGTATTCATTATTGTAGATGTTGCTGTATCACGTTGATATCGTATTCTTTTTATATGGTGTTGCTGTATCACGTTGATATCGTATTCATTATTGTATGTGTTGTTGATAACGTTGATGTCGTATTCATTATTGTAGGCGTTGCTGTATCACGTTGATATCGTATTCATTTCTGTAAGTATTGCTGTATAACGATGATATCGAATTTATTATCATTGGTATTGTTGGATCAAGTTGATATCGTATTCATTATTGTAGGTGTAGCCAAATCACGTTGATATCGTTTTCTTTGTTTTAGGTGTTATTGTACTACGTTGATATCGTATTATGCTGCTTGAGGTGTTCAATATTGTAGGTGTTGCTGTATCCAGTTAATATCGTATTAAATATTGTAGATGTAGCTGTTTCACGATGTTATGGTATTCCTTTTTAAGGTGTTGTATAACCTTCAGACATCAAACAGACAGACAGAATTTATCTAAATTTAAAGACCTATGGCCCAAACAACATACATTTAAAGGTGGATCATCGCATGCTAAAATTGTTTACAATAAACATCATTAAAGGGGCAGTAGCACGTTTAAGGGGGGATATAAGGTGTTCTCAAGAAAAGTAAAATGAATGGTTCCAATTGAAAGACAATGTATTTAAAGTAAACGAAGCAGTATTAATTGAAATATATAAAGTAAAGTTTAGCCATGCGATTCGTTTTTCTTACACAAAATGAATTAAAGGTGTTCACACAAAATGGCCGCCAATGGATTTTATGTGAATCTTCATACTTTGTACTCTGACTATTGGTAATTGGACTGTGTAATGAAATTTTTGACACTGTCAAAATAATACATTAAGCATTAACTAACAATTATCAGTGAAAAATTTGAAATATAAAATTATCAAAACACTTGCTACTGCCCCTTTAAAGTGAAGAGTTATTTGAATATTTTACTGAGATACTTTCCAATTCCTTTAAGAGTCTTTATATTTTGAGTTGTCATTAAGTTTAAGAACTTGTTGAGAATTGGTTGGCTGAAGTCCTCATCAGGGAAGCAGAGTTGTCGTTCTTGGCTGTATTTATGACAAATCATCATTACATGATGTTCATCTTCTATGAAAGATTTATTAATCGAGAAACAGAATGAACAAAGTCTTTCTTCTTTTGGGTTGTTGGAATGGCGTCCAGTTTCTATGGCTAGTCTGTGGTTGTGACATCTAACTCTTGCAATGGCTATTTTATAATATAATGGGATTTCAGATGAGATATTATATTTTTCAGCATTTAATAGTGACTTGTATTAGGAATAATAGTTACATTTAGATGAATCTGAAAGAGATGAATGTCAGTTCTAATCTTGTTTTGAAATTTTAAAAAAATGCTTTAGTATCACCAATCTGCTGTCTGATCCACACAAATCTAAATCCATATTGAAATAGTATAGCCCTGAAGTTACTGGTCCATGTTTTCTTCCCACTATCATCTAAGCACTAGAGCATAAGATAAGCTTGATGAAGTTGTCTGTAGCTCTCCATATGAAGCAGCCTGCACCAGTAACTGACTGCTCTACTCATGTATTGATATTGTTGGGGAGTTCTGCCACACTCTCCTAGAGCCATGTTGCTATTAGTGTTATTATAGTCTTAGATAATTTCTGCAAAATTTTCTGTTGAACTTGTTCAATGGTTTTGCAAAAATGAAATCCCCATATTTCTGTACGATAGCATAATATAGGAGATATCATGCTGTCAAATATCTTAAATAGTTCATTTAAATCTAAATGTCCAACTGCTTGTTGAAATCTGTTGAGTGAAAATATGGCTTTAGTGGCTTGTGCTGCTTGAGATGATTGATATTTTATCCAAGATAATTTTTATGTGAAAAGTGTTTTGTATCACTTTTTATATCCTAATCATTTTTGAAGGTGTTGCAGAATCATGTTGGTATCGCAATTTTTATTGTGTGTGTTGCTGTACAACGTTGGTATCATATTAATTATCATCGATAATGCTGTATCACGATGATATCTTATTTGGTATTATGGGTGTTTCTGTATCATGTTGATATCGTATTCTTTATTGTAGGTATTGCTGTATCACGTTCATATCGTATTCATCATTGTTGATGTTTCTGTATGAAGATGATATCGTATTCATTGTTTAAGATGTTGATACGATATCAACGTTATACAGCAACACCTACAATAATGAATACGATATCAACGTTATACAGCAACACCTCCAATAAGGAATACGATATCAACGTTATACAGCAACACCTCCAATAAGGAATACGATATCAACGTTATACAGCAACACCTCCAATAAGGAATACGATATCAACGTTATACAGCAACACCTCCAATAAGGAATACGATATCAACGTTATACAGCAACACCTCCAATAAGGAATACGATATCAACGTTATACAGCAACACCTCCAATAAGGAATACGATATCAACGTTATACAGCAACACCTCCAATAAGGAATACGATATCAACGTTGTACAGCAACACCTACAATAATAAACGCAATATCAACTTGATGCAGCAACACCTTCACTTATCAATACGATAGCAACATAATACAGCAACGTCTACAATAATCAATACATCAACATGATACAGCAACGTCTACAATAATCAATACATTAACATGATACAGCAACGTCTACAATAATCAATACATTAACATGATACAGCAACGTCTACAATAATCAATACATCAACATGATGCAGCAACGTCTACAATAATCAATACATTAACATGATACAGCAACGTCTACAATAATCAATACATCAACATGATACAGCAACGTCTACAATAATCAATACATTAACATAATACAGCAACGTCTACAATAATCAATACATTAACATGATACAGCAACGTCTACAATAATCAATACATTAACATGATACAGCAACGTCTACAATAATCAATACATCAACATGATACAGCAACGTCTACAATAATCAATACATCAACATGATACAGCAACGTCTACAATAATCAATACATTAACATGATACAGCAACGTCTACAATAATCAATACATCAACATGATACAGCAACGTCTACAATAATCAATACATCAACATGATACAGCAACGTCTACAATAATCAATACATTAACATAATACAGCAACGTCTACAATAATCAATACATTAACATGATACAGCAACGTCTACAATAATCAATACATTAACATGATACAGCAACGTCTACAATAATCAATACATTAACATGATACAGCAACGTCTACAATAATCAATACATCAACATGATACAGCAACGTCTACAATAATCAATACATTAACATGATACAGCAACGTCTACAATAATCAATACATTAACATAATACAGCAACGTCTACAATAATCAATACATTAACATGATACAGCAACGTCTACAATAATCAATACATTAACATGATACAGCAACGTCTACAATAATCAATACATCAACATGATACAGCAACGTCTACAATAATCAATACATTAACATGATACAGCAACGTCTACAATAATCAATAAATCAACATGATACAGCAACGTCTACAATAATCAATACATCAACATGATACAGCAACGCCCATAATAAATGAATACGATACCATCGTGATACAGAAAACCCAAAACAATGAATACGATATTAATGTGTAACAGCAACATCTAGAATGGAGAATAGGTTATCAACGATATCACCCACAATAATGTGTACTATAATCTAATGCTTTTAAGTAGGTGTTGCTGTGTCATGTTGATATCATATTCATTATTGTTGGTATGCTGTTGTAATTGCATTTCCAGTTTTTATGCCCCCGCCATATATGGCAGGAGCATATTGGATTACCCTCGGTTGTCCTGCCGTCCGTCCGTCCGTCTGTACGTAACCACTCTACACAGGGTATTGTTTATCCACTTGTAACCATTTATCAGATTAATGACTTAAATTACACACATCGTTTATAGGCATCCTCAATTTTTGTGCAAGTGAAAGCTCATGGTAGTATGATAGGGGGTGTTGTTTATCCACTTCTCCTCAAAAACCATTCAATGGATTTAATCTAAACTGCACACATGGCTTAAAGGCATCCTAAGGGTGTACATTTCATATTTTGTTATTCTTTTTTTTTCCAAATTTCTGACATGTTGAACTTAGGTGAATTTTTGGGCAAGTGAAAGCTCATATTGGTATTATATGGGATGTTGTTTATCCACTTTTCCTCAAAAAGTACTGGATAGACTGTGCTATTCTTCCAAACATGCTTTATAGGTATCCTAAAGGTGTGCACCTCATATTATGTTTGGGTATTTTTCATTTTCTACATTTTAATGGATGTTTGGACTTAAATGAAGCTAAAGATGTGCATATCTTTTTTGTTTTAAATTATATGGTTGAAAACATTGAGGTTTTTTTTTATTAGCGGGGGCATCTGTGTCTGCACAACGGCCTGCAATGAGTAAGATATCATTTGATTTACAACTCTTTAATGTCTTTCAAGAATCAAATAATGTCATGGTGATTAACTGAAATGAAAAAGTATTGCAACTCTTCAGATATATCCTGACATGTTCTATGCCTTACACCTTATCTTATATTTTGTCTCTCGTTGCTGTTTGCAGATCACCATTGTTGAGAAGAAAACTGTCCTTGGAGATTAGGATTCATAGACAACTATAGAAGTATTGATTTAAGAAAATCACGAATACATTCAATGATGAGTCTGTTGAGCTTCATCTACGAGATGGATGTCTTCTCTGTACTATTGGCTCTCGTGTTCCTGCTTGTCTTGATGTACCTCTACACCAGACCTCCAGCAGGGTTACCTCCCTTCCCTGCCACGCCCATCCCGATTCTGGGCAATCTCCTCTCACTTGATAAGGACCCCAGAGCTCTTTTTCGGGAATGGAGGAAGAAACATGGCGACATGTTCAGCATTTACTTTGGACCCAGATTAACGGTGGTGCTTAATGGTTTCGACGTCATGAAAGAGGCGATGGTGAAAAATGGAGACGTGTTTTCAGATAGACCAAATCTTCCAATGTTCTCTTTGTTACTTCACGATAAAGGAATTGCATCTTCATCTGGAGAGAGCTGGAAAACCCAGCGAAAGTTTGCATTGACTTCTCTGAGAGAGTTTGGATTTGGAAGAAAGAGCATGGAAAAGGGGGTTCTTGAAGAAGTCAAACATGTCCTGGAGTTCTTCGCCAACAGAAAGGGGGAGAAACACGAGTTTTCTGATATATACAATATCTCAACATCAAACGTAATCTGTGTAACACTTTTTGGTCACAGATTCAGTTATGAGGATGCAAATTTCATTGCAAGCTGTCAAGCATTGAATTCTGTATTAGCATCCGTTTCAAATCTTAGCTTATTCAACTTTTTGCCGTTTCTTATGAAAATACCAGGAGTTATGAAAGGTTACAACATCGCCATGGAAAATGTTGCTTACTTTAGGAAACATCTTATTGATGTTGAGATTAAGCAGCATATACAAGAATTTGATGGAACAACTCCTGATTTTGTGGCTGCTTACATCAAAGAAATAAAGGAGAGAGAACGTACAGGTGAAGACGTAGCTGAGTTGAAAAACAACTTCACTGAAACAATAATGGAATTATTCATGGGAGGAACAGAAACTACTGCTACAACTCTGAAATGGATGGTCCTTTTCTTGATTCGTAATCCAGGAGTTCAAGAGAAATGTTTCCAGGAGATAAAGGACAACATTGGTTTTGAACGCTTTCCAACGTTAAAAGACAAACCCCTTCTTCCTTATTTGGAAGCCATGATTGCCGAGACAACACGAATAGCCAACATTGCTCCATTCTCCGTCTTGCATGCCACTGCAAAGGAAACAACCTTCCGGGGATTCACCATTCCAAAGAAAACTATGGTGATGATGAATATGGAATCTGTATTGATGGATCCAAAGGAATGGCCTGAACCTGAGGAATTTCGACCGGAGAGGTTTCTCGACCAAACTGGAGCCTTCATCAAGCGTGAATCTCTGATTCCCTTCTCTCTGGGTCGCCGTGTGTGCCTGGGCGAGGCCTTGGCCAAGATTGAACTCTTCCTCTTCTCTGCTGCGCTGATTCAGAGCTTCAAATTTGTCTCTCCTGAAGATGAACCGACTCCCTCCCTGGAGCCTGTGGTCTCCATCACATCAGCACCTCGACCATACAAGGTCAAGGCTCATCGGAGGAATATTGCTTTTCCCGAAATTGTTGTGGAGTGAGGCTACCTTGCGAACCTTTTCCAGGTCATATGGATCAGTAATTTGTTCCGATTAACATACTTGTATTACTGTTACACTACCTTACTTTTCTGAATTTTGCTTTCATGGATGAATAGTATACCTTATTCTCGTTCTGCTTATCGTGGTCCAAACTGTTTAAAGTTAGTGTTAATCTTGTTCTCATTACGTTTGGTTTTGTAGATGTTTATGGCTGTCAATATTTGCTTCTATAACCATTTCAGGCCTTTCAAAGTATAGATTTTAGAAAGAAAATATTGGTTAAATTTTAGTGTCATGATTAGTGATTTTGTAAAGAGGACTGTATTTGTATTTGTTTAATTAAATATCAGGAAATTCCTTTTCAAATAGGATAAGGCCACTATTAAAGTGACACAGAGTATCTTCTTAAAATTTTATTTTGTTTTGATAAGCTACAAAATATCGAATATCCTGATTGTAGTTCATATCTCATCACTGGACATAATATGTCTAAAATGCTTAATTGTATTGAAAATTCAAGAAAACATCTCAAATACGTTTAATATTCGAAAGTATGCATCCAATTAATCTACCTATTAGATACAATACCTGATAAACATTATAGAATCTAATATATCTTTAAACAAGGTTTCAAAACTACGTTTGGCGAATTTGCGCGCCACTCGAGCCACACTGTCCGGTTTTCGATCAAAATCCCGACTTTGAATAGCCGTATTTTCGCTCTAATGTACTGATTGACCTTTAACTTGTTATTTTCAGTAACAGTTAGTGGTTGCCGATGTAATAACATCGATTTCAAAATGTGACATATGTGATTCTATCAACATACTCTGTGTCTCTTTAAAGATGCTGTATCATACTTGCAAGCGGTTCAGGATGAAACTTAGCTATTGAGAAATGAAATACATC
Source organism: Steromphala cineraria (assembly GCA_916613615.1). Taxonomy (NCBI): domain Eukaryota; kingdom Metazoa; phylum Mollusca; class Gastropoda; order Trochida; family Trochidae; genus Steromphala; species Steromphala cineraria. The sequence goes on along the minus strand of OU744735.1, from coordinate 23,382,877 downwards.
ACTTTGTAGAAAAATCTTTCGTCGAAATTTTGATATCATATTTAGATTGTTTAATCAACAGTAACATATTTATTTCGACGCTTCAAGCACAGTACCCTTCGTAGAAATATGTAGAAAGGGCATAGCATTTAACGAACCCGCTTTCAGTGACGTAATCATTATGCTTGTAGGATTTACACCGTGTCTCAACTACCGTAATTGCGTTCGATGTGTATCAACTTTGACAGCAACGAATACCTAAATCGGAGAAAAATAAAATAAAATCTAGTTGAGCGCGACAAAGACGGTTTTCAAGCGTACATTTAGAAACCGGATGTTGTGAAATGGCCACACACGCCCTTATGTCGACTGCCGTTTCTGTATTTTTTGGTAAATTATCTCTTTTTTGATGAATTTTAGTCCGATTTTCTCGCTAAATTTTTCTAAAAATACAACATATACATTAAAAATACTTTTAAAAATATTGCAAGTATGATATAGCATCTTTAAGGCCAGGAACGTCATCAGAACAGAACAGACCAGAGGCTTTATTCAGTATTCAGAACTGTTATCTGTAACTTTAATTAAGGATTCAGCCTTAAGGCTGAATCCTTATTGTTATTGGCGTGTTTATTATTATTATTATTCCCACAAAGTTTGACCAAAGATACAGCCTAAACGACTGAAGCAAATACAACCAAACTTTACAATCTGATAGCCCTAACCCTGGAATCGGGAATTGAAGCTTTTGGGCCAATTCGACCCATACATTAAAGGTCCAGTTCTATTCCAAAATCGAAAATTTAACATTGATTTTTTTTTCAAAATGCACTTGGAGACCTGAAAGTTTTTTTAAAAGATGTGCAATAAAAAATAATGCAAAAAATGAAATCATGACAAATTCGTAGGTCACGTGGTTTGGCCGCCATCTTGCTTTTAGTGCATTTTTGACCATTTCTGACCCCACCCACCTTTGATAATCTTCTTCTCTGAAGACACTTGCACTAGAGAGCTAAAATTCATACACAATGTAGCTGAAGGATTGTACTGTAAAATTTATGTTTTTTAAGATCCTAACGTCAATACTTTTGTTGATGTGACCTTTCAAAGTTGATCAAAATAAAAAAATCGCAAACTTCAAGGGCAGATAACTCAAAAACCAGACCATAGAATTTTATGATTTTTGCATGACCAAGATTTTTAAATTGAAAAAATAAAATCGCTCGCGAACAGTCATTTCCGGCCGCCATTACGCATTTTCTTAACATGGGGTCAGCTCCGACAGTAAAACTGTAAATGATACTTTCCAATGCTGCTGTAGCTTAGTGCTTCACAGGATTTTCATGAAACTTTCAGGAATGATTGTTAACATTATTAACTGTATGATGAATATGTTAGATATACGGTTGAATCCTGTTGTCGTCGCTTGCGACTATATTTATGAGTTGAAATGTATTCAGAATAATATCTATCAATTCGCATATATGTTATAGGGTATATATCTGCATGCATGACATATAAGCTTGTGTATGTTTCATTCAATAATTTCACCAACCATAGTAGTTATATAACCTGTGGAAATTGTATTCTAGTTATAAGTGCATGTTGTAGAATAGATAATCATAGTATTATCCACACAAAAAAAACTGTAAGAAATTTGGACTTGAATACAACGATTAAAACAATACAAGAAAAACATTTCCTTGTTGTATAATTGTTTACAGCAGTATAAAACAGGCAACTAACATGGCCTCAGGTCACAGTAATTTTGAACCTGTAGTGGTTGTGGCGAGGAGGAAATGATGAAATAGTAGGGTGTTGTGGGATATTATGTTCTAGGTTTGTTTACATTGGAAACATATGTTTCCGGATTTATGTGTATTCGCGTCAAGTTTTTAAATTGATCTGTCAGCTTTAACGTCATCCTCGAAACATTCGGTAGATTTAGATATCAACTTCGCAAAAAAACAGTTGGTTAAATTTGATGCAGAAATGCCTTAGAGTTTACATAGCTGATGACGTCATAGTAATCGACCGACTTCTCAAAAGAAGCAGCCGTATATGGATAGTTCCCGCGGGGGAGATAATTCTTGGTTTGAGCTCTTTGCTGCCATGGCAATACAGTATGTAAACAACGTGTGACAAATCGTTCTTCGCAGACATTATTCCTGAAAATGACACTGGTGGCTGCAGTTTGCCAGCATAACGTGCTTACTTGTGTTACCTTCGTCTCTTATGATACAAAGTGTTCCGCGGATGTTCTCTAAATAAAATCAGTTTTCAGACTATTTGCATACAAGGTCAAATCATTTTCAGGAGGATTCTTTTAATCGTCAGTGTAGTTAAGTAAAACTTAACTTGTCGTTAAAAAGGATGCATTGCTATTTTACAGCTGCTAAAATTGAAGTTCGATTTTCGTTATTGCAACGTAAACTCACTGGCAAAAGAAACGCTGGTAACATAAATGTCAGGATATTTTATTCCATGTAAGATAAATGTGAATGAAACAGAGTGGCAAAGTTTCCGTAGAAGTCAACTCAACTATTTTGCCTTGTTTGAATCATTTTGTGTTGGTGTTTTTGCATGGCGCCTTTGAAAACGCGTGTAAAAAAATCATCAATTTGCTATCTCCTTAAATAAGCGAGATATAGAAGAGCCAAATTGATCAATTTTTTGCACATTTATAGACGTTATAACGCGAATACACATCAATGCAGAAAAGTCAGAGTGGATGTTTTTCATTGACAGTACCTCAAATAAACTTCTGATATACATTTCCGAAATTTAAACTTAATTTCAAAATAATTATTAACAAAAAAGTACTTGAAAACAGCGATATTAGCACCCCAACAGTGTTTAGACAACCACAGTACAAAACGCTCCATGCCATCATGGTTAAAAATTATGAACAATAATTCTCAAAATACTTTTTTTATCAAACACATTCGAAATCGAAATTACATGGCATACATAATTTTTTTATCCTTCGTTTGAAAATACCCAGCGTTTCTTTTGCCCATGAGTTTAGTTATCGCGATGGGAATAAGCCAAGGTGTGTTCATTCCCTAACGCTGAGCTGTGGGTTGTGAAATTACAGTACTCAGGGTAAAATAAATAAAATCTTTTGACGTATTTTTATTTAATTCATTCGGCTTATAAATGATAATTCTCGCAGGTGTAGTTGGACCCAAGGCCCTCTTTATGATTTTTTAGGCCTGATACTGAAATTAGAGCTAGCGCAGTTCGGCCCTTAAATAACATGTGTGACACAAACACATAAAACATGCTCGCTTAATCTACTGAAATTTGAGCTAGCGCAGTTGGGGCATGTCAGACTTAAGCTAGTTACAGACATTTTGGGGAAACAACAAGTTTACAGTTATATAATTACATTTCTCACACAGTTTTATTGATGCTGAATTAAGGTATTCGTCACTTGAAATTATTTCCACAGACTTCCACGATAATTTGGCTTTGCACAAATAATTTTCATTTATTTAATTTTCATTGTATACTACTCACATTTTGCTCATATGTGACAGATTATTTTAGCAACAACCACATAATTTCAATTTTAATTTTAATCAAATTCTACTTTACAAGTAACAATGCCTTGGCATGGGGTCTGTACATATGAAAATGTGAAAACATAACTGTCATCGCCGTTTCGTTTTAAACCATAATGGCATTTCTTCAGGCAGTACTATTACGAGACAGACTTTAAATAAGAATATTTACCCCCATTTGTTTACCGAATCTAAAGTTCCATTGCACTTGTTTACAGTGTAATCGCTGCTCATTATCATTATCTGCATGTAATTATCATGGAATGAATATCGATTTTTTTTTATTTCGGAACCAAAATATGAAAGTTCGAAAAGTTCCAGTTTAGTCTAATTACAATCGGCCTAGTTCCGAGGAATTAAAGGTTTAAAGGGGCAGTAGCACATTTTTAGGGGGAATGGGGGGTAGGTGATGTCAGGAAAATGAAAATTAATGGTTCTAATTGAAAGATAATGTATTTAAACTAAATGAAGCAGTAATAATTCAAATATATAACGTAAAGTCCAACCATTCGATTCCTTTTCCTTACACAAAATGAATAAAAGGTGGTCACACAAAATGGCCGTCAATGGATTTTATGTGAATCTTCATACTTTGTCCTCTGACTATGGATGATTTTAAATATAAAATTATCCAAAAACGTGCTACTGCCCCTTTAAAATATGTACACTAGCGAGAATCTAACGTGTTGATTCTATAGGTTTCCTCTCTACTGAGTCCTATTGTAAAGGATTTTATATCTTCGTAGAGTTAATATTTTGAATATTCCATTCCTCGGAATTAGCTCGTTTTAATCAGATTCAGTTTCAAAGCTATTGATTAACGAATAATAATCTATATCATCAAACATTCATCCTAACTTCACCCATTTGGTTAGCATATGTACTGGTGCAGAAATGCTGTTATTATATTACTCTGCTCCACAATTAAAAGCTGAATGTATTTAAACTAAATGAAGCAGCAATAATTCAAATATACAAAGTAAGTTTAACCATGCGATTCCTTTGTGTAACTAACACAAACGGAATTAAAGGTGTTCACACGAAATGGCTGCCAATGGATTTTATGTGAATCTTTATATTTTGTCCTCCGACTATGGATGATTGATTTGTGTTACGAGATTTTTAACACTATCAAAATAATACTTTTGGCATTAACCTACAACTATCTGTGAAATATTTGAAATATTTTGTTTCTCAAAAAACGCACTACTGCCCCTTAAAGAATGTCGAGTCACTTTCAATGAAACATAACACTGTGCATGTTAGCCTTCACCGACAGAAAAACCTGTTTTCTCTGTATAGGCTATGCATTTTAAAACTAGGTTAGGTTACGGTTTGCAGTGTGTTGTTATGGACGGTTGCATCACACGACAGTCTGGCACAGTTCGACCCAACAGACAGTCTCTTTTGCCAGTGTAGTGACGGGGTATTGGGTGAACATTTGCTGTAAGTTACTACATGCTATTCATTATTTTTATGAATGAAGATTTCTGTTGACAACAACCAATCTCATGTTCATTTTAGTAGACTGTATGTCAGGTTCTTTTTGTTGACATTCGAAGAATTTTGGGAAAGATATAGAATAAAAACAAATTTTCTAACTTTTGAGGACTAAAAGCAGCAATAAAATCGCACGCACGTAAATCTAATATTCATTATTTTGGAGAACGATTGCACAATCCTATCTTTCCATTTAATTATCGAGCGATGAACACGCCTGCTGGAAATAAGCACCTTTATAATACCCTCTTGAATTCATCATTTTATATGCTACCATGCTATCCCAAATGGGAACGTGTTTTAGATACATATTTCACTGAAACAGAATGGATGATTTTTAATATTATTCCAATAACATGTACCAAAAGCACTGAGTTAAGATGGTTGCAATACAGGATTATTCACAATATTCTCCCAAAAACTGCCTTCTTTACAGAATAAAATACACAGATTCACCTCTTTGTTCTTTCTGTAAACAAGATCTAGAAACAGTGGAACACCTTTTTTGGCAATGTGAAATTGTAAAAGCAATATGGTCTGAAGTAGAACAATGGCTTCAATCGGTTCAAATAACAATTAAGTTTTCCTGTGAAAATGTTTTGTTTGGTTTTAAAGGTGTTAATAATAATCCTGTTAATGCAATCACCCTCGTTATAAAACAATATATTTTTAGATGTGCTTTGGGGAGTTATATGCCTAATATCTGTTTCACGAAAAGAAAAAATATTTAATACTATGAAATCACCAAATATATCAATTTATCAAATGGTACTGAACAAAAAAAATTTAAATTCTGGTCAACGTTGCATTTGTTATTGAGTTAATTTTATACAATGTATTACTTACACTTTGAGCCTTTTATGTTGTATACAATTACATTCATTATATATTTGTAATGTACTGTTTGTTAAGGACTGTATGCCTGTAAATGCAAAAAAAAGAGGAAATTATAATAAAAAAGAAGGTTCTTTTATCATCGTTAGAGTGTTAATGTAATAGAAGTATCGCTATATGTGTTGTAGTGATAAGGAGAGTCGGCAAGGTAGATATACTGTATGTATAGCCCTTTCACTTTCATATCCCTTTTGTTATAGTAGGCATTTAGAAGATAAATAGTTACGTTTGTAAAATTTCCGGGATTCATTGTTATTCAACACCCGCAAATTTAGTTTAAAACCGACGGCGTTAGCCGGAGGTTTTAAACGCTTAAATTTGCGGGTGTTGAATAACAATGAATCCCGGAAATTTTACAAACGCAACTATTTATCGATATTGTAACATGACCGTTAGTTATAAGCATTTTAAAAGCGAACTCTATTTTTGCGTAGGGAACTCTGAGTTGAAAGGATCTAACAACTGATCCATTATTGTTATAGGTGTTCGCAGCTATAAATAAGAAGGAATTCCCAGTGTTATAGACATTAAAATAGTGTTCTAATATTGCAAACCAGTTGCACTCATAACAATGAGATCTTATAGTTTTCACTGTGAAATTTATGAGAGAGAAAACAGTTATATAATTCATAAACCAACAGGAACAAACCCGACTGAACAAATATCTTAAACTCGCCCAGACCATTGTGACGGTGACGCAATCATTATGACGTCATAACCGTTAGCCTTTGTGACGTCGTGCCATGGGAGCGGCATTCGAAAGAAACCGGCCGCATGGCACAAGACGGCAAATTAGGAGAAACGTAGATAATTAAAAAAGTTTAGTTACATAAAACTAAAGCAAATAGAAAGGGATTTTTGGCATCTACGGGAATGCGCAAGTTAGAAAATGACAGCAACAACAGTAAAATGTGAATCGGTCACAAATATTGGGAGAATCAGAACATTTTAATGTTGAGGCGGACCAAATAATGTATCCTTTCGCGGTGATTCGCCTCAGTCAATTTGCGGGTGTTCATTGTCATTTAACACTGGCAAATCCTTCAAATCAACCAATCAGAAACGAGTATTTACCGAAGTCATGTTACAATGTATTGACAGATATTGTATTTAGGTCTTCAAGACAAAGTCTGGAAGACCTATTGTTATTATCCGATTTCTTCAAGTTTTTTATTAGGTCTTCAAGACAAAGTCTGGAAGACCTATTGTTATTATTCGATTTCTTCAAGTTTTTGTTTATATTATTATTTGTACTTTTTTTGTGAACGAGCTGCAGCTCAAACGGCTGCTCCAAAGGAAAGGTCAAACTTTGTATTTTAAAAAGTGGTGTTTTGCTGGGTATGTTTGAACATTAACATTGAAATTAGGAGCATTTAAATGTGGTCAACCCTACTTTCGTTTTTAATGATGATGATATATGAATGATTGAAAAATTGTAGTTCATTGGCAATAACACACTAGGCAATGTTTCATCTATCATCAGGCAGCAACAAGACTGTGTAACCTGAGATGATTCATGTTTGCAGCCATGATAAATTTTCTTTTAAGGCTTAAACGTTCAATATCAAGTGAAATGGGATCATTTTGATAATGTATTAGCTACTGTTTACCTCTAAGACAAAAGGTCATGTGAAGGTCAAACAAAGTGTGAAGGTCAAACAGGAATCTTGAAGACCTAAGTACTGCCGCGGCAGTCCTAGTTTGTTATTGTTTGTATTGTATTTAAACTTAACATCCAAAACGTTGAAAAGTTCACATTGATATAGCAATTACCACAATAAGCATTGGGAAATCACATTGACATCGTATTTGTTAAAATAGGTAATGTTTTTTCTCGTTTATCGTATTTGTTGTAGTAAGCATTATCAAATTTCGTTGACATCACTTCATCTTAGATGTTGTGTATCAGGATGATATTGAATTCTCTACTGTAGATGTTGTTGTAAACCATTGATATCTAAATCATTATTGTGGTTATTGTCGTATCCTGTTTGAATCGTATTCATTATCATGTGTGTTTCTATATCACGTTGATATCATATTCATTATTTAAGGTGTTGCTGCATCACGATGATATCGAATTAATTATTGTAGGTGTTGCTGTATCACGTTGATATCGTATTCATATTTGTATGTGGTGCTGTATCACGTTGATATCGTATTCATTATTGTAGGTGTTGCTGTATCACGTTGATATCGTATTCATTATTGTAGGCGTTGCTGTATCACGTTGATATCGTATTCATTATTGTAAGTGTTGCTGTATCACGTTGATATCGTATTCAATATTGTAGATGTTGTTGTATAACGTTGATATCGTATTCATTATTGTATGTGTTGCTGTATCACGTTGATATCGTATTCATTATTGTATGTGTTGCAGTATCACGTTGATATCGTATTCATTATTGTAGGCGTTGCTATATCACGTTGATATCGTATTCTTTATTTAAGGTGTTGCTGCATCACGATGATATCGAATTAATTATTGTAGGTGTTGCTGTATCACGTTGATATCGTATTCATATTTGTTTGTGGTGCTGTATCACGTTGATATCGTTTTCATAATTGAAGGTGTTGCTGTATCACGTTGATATCGTATTGTCTATTGAAGGTGTTGCTGTATCACGTTGATATCGTATTCATTATTGTAGGTGTTTCTGTATCACGTTGATATCGTATTCATTATTGTAGATGTTGCTGTATCACGTTGATATCGTATTAATTATTGTAGGCGTTGCTTTATCACGTTGATATCGTATTCATAATTGAAGGTGTTGTTGTACAACGTTGATATCGTGTTCATTATTGTAGGTGTTGCTGTATCACGTTGATATCGTATTAATTATTGTAGATGTTGCTGTATCACGTTGAAATCGTATTCATTATTGTAGGCGTTGCTGTATCACGTTGATATCGTATTCATTATTGTAGGCGTTGCTTTATCACGTTGATATCGTATTCATAATTGAAGGTGTTGCTGTACAACGTTGATATCGTGTTCATTATTGTAGGTGTTGCTGTATCACGTTGATATCGTATTAATTATTGTAGATGTTGCTGTATCACGTTGAAATCGTATTCATTATTGTAGGTGTTGCTGTATCACGTTGATATCGTATTCAATAGTGTAGATGTTTCTGTATCACGTTGATATCGTGTTCATTATTGTATGTGTTGTTGATAACGTTGATGTCGTATTCATTATTGTAGGCGTTGCTTTATCACGTTGATATCGTATTCATTATTGTAGGTGTTGCTGTATCACGTTGATATCGTATTCATTATTGTAGGCGTTGCTGTATAACGTTGATATCGTATTCATTATTGTAGGCGTTGCTTTATCACGTTGATATCGTGCTCTTTAATTATGGTGTTGCTGTATCACGTTGATATCGTTTTCATAATTGAAGGTGTTGCTGTATCACGTTGATATCGTATTCATTATTGTAGGTGTTTCTGTATCACGTTGATGTCGTATTAATTATTGTAGATGTTGCTGTATCACGTTGATATCGTATTCATTATTGTAGGTGTTGCTGTATCACGTTGATATCGTTTTCATAATTGAAGGTGTTGCTGTATCACGTTGATATCGTATTCATTATTGTAGGTGTTTCTGTATCACGTTGATGTCGTATTAATTATTGTAGATGTTGCTGTATCACGTTGATATCGTATTAATTATTGTAGATGTTGCTGTATCACGTTGATATCGTATTCAATATTGTAGATGTTTCTGTATCACGTTGATATTGTGTTCATTATTGTATGTGTTGTTGATAACGTTGATGTCGTATTCATTATTGTAGGCGTTGCTTTATCACGTTGATATCGTATTCAATATTGTAGATGTTTCTGTATCACGTTGATATCGTGTTCATTATTGTATGTGTTGTTGATAACGTTGATGTCGTTTTCATTATTGTATGTGATGCTGTATCACGTTGATATCGTATTCATAATTGTAGGTGTTGCTTTATCACGTTGATATCGTATTAATTATTGTAGGTGTTGCTGTATAACGTTGATATCGTATTCATTATTGTATGTGATGCTGTATCACGTTGATATCGTATTCATAATTGTAGGTGTGGTTGTATCACGTTGAAATCGTATTCATTATTGTAGGCGTTGCTGTATAACGTTGATGTCGTATTCATTATTGTAGGCGTTGCTTTATCACGTTGATATCGTATTCATTATTGTATGTGATGCTGTATCACGTTGATATCGTATTCATTATTGTAGGTGTTGCTGTATAACGTTGATATCGTATTCATTATTGTATGTGTTGCTGTATAACGTTGATATCGTATTCATTATTGTAGGTGTTGCTGTATAACGTTGATATCGTATTCATTATTGTATGTGTTGCTGTATAACGTTGATATCGTATTCATTATTGTAGGCGTTGCTGTATAACGTTGATATCGTATTCATTATTGTAGATGTTGCTGTATCACGTTGATATCGTATTCTTTATATATGGTGTTGCTGTATGACGTTGATATCGTATTCATAATAGTATGTGCTGCTGAATCAAGTTGATACTTTATTCATTATTGTATGTGTTGCTGTATAACGTTGATATCGTATTCATTATTGTAGGCGTTGCTGTATAACGTTGATATCGTATTCATTATTGTAGATGTTGCTGTATCACGTTGATATCGTATTCTTTATATATGGTGTTGCTGTATGACGTTGATATCGTATTCATAATTATATGTGTGGCTGTATCACGTTGATATTTTATTCATAATTGTTTGTGTTGCTGTATCACGTTGATATCGTATTCATTTCTGTAAGTATTGCTGTATAACGATGATATCGAATTTATTATCATTGGTATTGTTGGATCAAGTTGATATCGTATTCATTATTGTAGGTGTAGCCAAATCACGTTGATATCGTTTTCTTTGTTTTAGGTGTTATTGTACTACGTTGATATCGTATTATGCTGCTTGAGGTGTTCAATATTGTAGGTGTTGCTGTATCCAGTTAATATCGTATTAAATATTGTAGATGTAGCTGTTTCACGATGTTATGGTATTCCTTTTTAAGGTGTTGTATAACCTTCAGACATCAAACAGACAGACAGAATTTATCTAAATTTAAAGACCTATGGCCCAAACAACATACATTTAAAGGTGGATCATCGCATGCTAAAATTGTTTACAATAAACATCATTAAAGGGGCAGTAGCACGTTTAAGGGGGGATATAAGGTGTTCTCAAGAAAAGTAAAATGAATGGTTCCAATTAAAAGACAATGTTATTAAAGTAAACGAAGCAGTATTAATTGAAATATATAAAGTAAAGTTTAGCCATGCGATTCGTTTTTCTTACACAAAATGAATTAAAGGTGTTCACACAAAATGGCCGCCAATGGATTTTATGTGAATCTTCATACTTTGTACTCTGACTATTGGTAATTGGACTGTGTAATGAAATTTTTGACACTGTCAAAATAATACATTAAGCATTAACTAACACTTATCAGTGAAAAATTTGAAATATAAAATTATCAAAACACTTGCTACTGCCCCTTTAAAGTGAAGAGTTATTTGAATATTTTACTGAGATACTTTCCAATTCCTTTAAGAGTCTTTATATTTTGAGTTGTCATTAAGTTTAAGAACTTGTTGAGAATTGGTTGGCTGAAGTCCTCATCAGGGAAGCAGAGTTGTCGTTCTTGGCTGTATTTATGACAAATCATCATTACATGATGTTCATCTTCTATGAAAGATTTATTAATCGAGAAACAGAATGAACAAAGTCTTTCTTCTTTTGGGTTGTTGGAATGGCGTCCAGTTTCTATGGCTAGTCTGTGGTTGTGACATCTAACTCTTGCAATGGCTATTTTATAATATAATGGGATTTCAGATGAGATATTATATTTTTCAGCATTTAATAGTGACTTGTATTAGGAATAATAGTTACATTTAGATGAATCTGAAAGAGATGAATGTCAGTTCTAATCTTGTTTTGAAATTTTAAAAAAATGCTTTAGTATCATCTGCTGTCTGATCCACACAAATCTAAATCCATATTGAAATAGTATAGCCCTGAAGTTACTGGTCCATGTTTTCTTCCCACTATCATCTAAGCACTAGAGCATAAGATAAGCTTGATGAAGTTGTCTGTAGCTCTCCATATGAAGCAGCCTGCACCAGTAACTGACTGCTCTACTCATGTATTGATATTGTAGGGGAGTTCTGCCACACTCTCCTAGAGCCATGTTGCTATTAGTGTTATTATAGTCTTAGATAATTTCTGCAAAATTTTCTGTTTAACTTGTTCAATGGTTTTGCAAAAATGAAATCCCCATATTTCTGTACGATAGCATAATATAGGAGATATCATGCTGTCAAATATCTTAAATAGTTCATTTAAATCTAAATGTCCAACTGCTTGTTGAAATCTGTTGAGTGAAAATATGGCTTTAGTGGCTTGTGCTGCTTGAGATGATTGATATTTTATCCAAGATAATGTTTATGTGAAAAGTGTTTTGTATCACTTTTTATATCCTAATCATTTTTGAAGGTGTTGCAGAATCATGTTGGTATCGCAATTTTTATTGTGTGTGTTGCTGTACAACGTTGGTATCATATTAATTATCATCGATAATGCTGTATCACGATGATATCTTATTTGGTATTATGGGTGTTTCTGTATCATGTTGATATCGTATTCTTTATTGTAGGTATTGCTGTATCACGTTCATATCGTATTCATCATTGTTGATGTTTCTGTATGAAGATGATATCGTATTCATTGTTTAAGATGTTGATACGATATCAACGTTATACAGCAACACCTACAATAATGAATACGATATCAACGTTATACAGCAACACCTCCAATAAGGAATACGATATCAACGTTATACAGCAACACCTCCAATAAGGAATACGATATCAACGTTATACAGCAACACCTCCAATAAGGAATACGATATCAACGTTATACAGCAACACCTCCAATAAGGAATACGATATCAACGTTATACAGCAACACCTCCAATAAGGAATACGATATCAACGTTATACAGCAACACCTCCAATAAGGAATACGATATCAACGTTATACAGCAACACCTCCAATAAGGAATACGATATCAACGTTGTACAGCAACACCTACAATAATAAACGCAATATCAACTTGATGCAGCAACACCTTCACTTATCAATACGACAGCAACATAATACAGCAACGTCTACAATAATCAATACATCAACATGATACAGCAACGTCTACAATAATCAATACATTAACATGATGCAGCAACGTCTACAATAATCAATACATTAACATGATACAGCAACGTCTACAATAATCAATACATCAACATGATACAGCAACGTCTACAATAATCAATACATTCACATGATACAGCAACGTCTACAATAATCAATAAATCAACATGATACAGCAACGTCTACAATAATCAATACATCAACATGATGCAGCAACGCCCATAATAAATGAATACGATACCATCGTGATACAGAAAACCCAAAACAATGAATACGATATTAATGTGTAACAGCAACATCTAGAATGGAGAATACGATATCAACGATATCACCCACAATAATGTGTACTATAATCTAATGCTTTTATGTAGGTGTTGCTGTGTCATGTTGATATCATATTCATTATTGTTGGTATGCTGTTGTAATTGCATTTCCAGTTTTTATGCCCCCGCCATATCTGGCAGGAGCATATTGGATTACCCTCGGTTGTCCGTCCGTCCGTCCGTCCGTCTGTACGTAACCACTCTACACAGGGTATTGTTTATCCACTTGTAACCATTTATCAGATTAATGACTTAAATTACACACATCGTTTATAGGCATCCTCAATTTTTGTGCAAGTGAAAGCTCATGGTAGTATGATAGGGGGTGTTGTTTATCCACTTCTCCTCAAAAACCATTCAATGGATTTAATCTAAACTGCACACATGGCTTAAAGGCATCCTAAGGGTGTACATTTCATATTTTGTTATTCATTTTTTTTCCAAATTTCTGACATGTTGAACTTAGGTGAATTTTTGGGCAAGTGAAAGCTCATATTGGTATTATATGGGATGTTGTTTATCCACTTTTCCTCAAAAAGTACTGGATAGACTGTGCTATTCTTCCAAACATGCTTTATAGGTATCCTAAAGGTGTGCACCTCATATTATGTTTGGGTATTTTTCATTTTCTACATTTTAATGGATGTTTGAACTTAAATGAAGCTAAAGATGTGCATATCTTTTTTGTTTTAAATTATATGGTTGAAAACATTGAGGTTTTTTTTTATTAGCGGGGGCATCTGTGTCTGCACAACGGCCTGCAATGAGTAAGATATCATTTGATTTACAACTCTTTAATGTCTTTCAAGAATCAAATAATGTCATGGCGATTAACTGAAATGAAAAAGTATTGCAACTCTTCAGATATATCCTGACATGTTCTATGCCTTACACCTTATCTTATATTTTGTCTCTCGTTGCTGTTTGCAGATCACCATTGTTGAGAAGAAAACTGTCCTTGGAGATTAGGATTCATAGACAACTATAGAAGTATTGATTTAAGAAAATCACGAATACATTCAATGATGAGTCTGTTGAGCTTCATCTACGAGATGGATGTCTTCTCTGTACTATTGGCTCTCGTGTTCCTGCTTGTCTTGATGTACCTCTACACCAGACCTCCAGCAGGGTTACCTCCCTTCCCTGCCACGCCCATCCCGATTCTGGGCAATCTCCTCTCACTTGATAAGGACCCCAGAGCTCTTTTTCGGGAATGGAGGAAGAAACATGGCGACATGTTCAGCATTTACTTTGGACCCAGATTAACGGTGGTGCTTAATGGTTTCGACGTCATGAAAGAGGCGATGGTGAAAAATGGAGACGTGTTTTCAGATAGACCAAATCTTCCAATGTTCTCTTTGTTACTTCACGATAAAGGAATTGCATCTTCATCTGGAGAGAGCTGGAAAACCCAGCGAAAGTTTGCATTGACTTCTCTGAGAGAGTTTGGATTTGGAAGAAAGAGCATGGAAAAGGGGGTTCTTGAAGAAGTCAAACATGTCCTGGAGTTCTTCGCCAACAGAAAGGGGGAGAAACACGAGTTTTCTGATATATACAATATCTCAACATCAAACGTAATCTGTGTAACACTTTTTGGTCACAGATTCAGTTATGAGGATGCAAATTTCATTGCAAGCTGTCAAGCATTGAATTCTGTATTAGCATCCGTTTCAAATCTTAGCTTATTCAACTTTTTGCCGTTTCTTATGAAAATACCAGGAGTTATGAAAGGTTACAACATCGCCATGGAAAATGTTGCTTACTTTAGGAAACATCTTATTGATGTTGAGATTAAGCAGCATATACAAGAATTTGATGGAACAACTCCTGATTTTGTGGCTGCTTACATCAAAGAAATAAAGGAGAGAGAACGTACAGGTGAAGACGTAGCTGAGTTGAAAAACAACTTCACTGAAACAATAATGGAATTATTCATGGGAGGAACAGAAACTACTGCTACAACTCTGAAATGGATGGTCCTTTTCTTGATTCGTAATCCAGGAGTTCAAGAGAAATGTTTCCAGGAGATAAAGGACAACATTGGTTTTGAACGCTTTCCAACGTTAAAAGACAAACCCCTTCTTCCTTATTTGGAAGCCATGATTGCCGAGACAACACGAATAGCCAACATTGCTCCATTCTCCGTCTTGCATGCCACTGCAAAGGAAACAACCTTCCGGGGATTCACCATTCCAAAGAAAACTATGGTGATGATGAATATGGAATCTGTATTGATGGATCCAAAGGAATGGCCTGAACCTGAGGAATTTCGACCGGAGAGGTTTCTCGACCAAACTGGAGCCTTCATCAAGCGTGAATCTCTGATTCCCTTCTCTCTGGGTCGCCGTGTGTGCCTGGGCGAGGCCTTGGCCAAGATTGAACTCTTCCTCTTCTCTGCTGCGCTGATTCAGAGCTTCAAATTTGTCTCTCCTGAAGATGAACCGACTCCCTCCCTGGAGCCTGTGGTCTCCATCACATCAGCACCTCGACCATACAAGGTCAAGGCTCATCGGAGGAATATTGCTTTTCCCGAAATTGTTGTGGAGTGAGGCTACCTTGCGAACCTTTTCCAGGTCATATGGATCAGTAATTTGTTCCGATTAACATACTTGTATTACTGTTACACTACCTTACTTTTCTGAATTTTGCTTTCATGGATGAATATTATACCTTATTCTCGTTCTGCTTATCGTGGTCCAAACTGTTTAAAGTTAGTGTTAATCTTGTTCACATTACGTTTGGTTTTGTAGATGTTTATGGCTGTCTATATTTGCTTCTATAACCATTTCAGGCCTTTCAAAGTATAGATTTTAGAAAGAAAATATTGGCTAAATTTTAGTGTCATGATTAGTGATTTTGTAAAGAGGACTGTATTTGTATTTGTTTAATTAAATATCAGGAAATTCCTTTTCAAATAGGATAAGGCCACTATTAAAGTGACACAGAGTATCTTCTTAAAATTTTATTTTGTTTTGATAAGCTACAAAATATCGAATATCCTGATTGTAGTTCATATCTCATCACTGGACATAATATGTCTAAAATGCTTAATTGTATTGAAAATTCAAGAAAACATCTCAAATACGTTTAATATTCGAAAGTATGCATCCAATTAATCTACCTATTAGATACAATACCTGATAAACATTATAGAATCTAATATATCTTTAAACAAGGTTTCAAAACTACGTTTGGCGAATTTGCGCGCCACTCGAGCCACACTGTCCGGTTTTCGATCAAAATCCCGACTTTGAATAGCCGTATTTTCGCTCTTATGTACTGATTGACCTTTAACTTGTTATTTTCAGTAACAGTTAGTGGTTGCCGATGTAATAACATCGATTTCAAAATGTGACATATGTGATTCTATCAACATACTCTGTGTCTCTTTAAAGATGCTGTATCATACTTGCAAGCGGTTCAGGATGAAACTTAGCTATTGAGAAATGAAATACATCACTTTGTAGAAAAATCTTTCGTCGAAATTTTGATATCATATTTAGATTGTTTAATCAACAGTAACATATTTATTTCGACGCTTCAAGCACAGTACCCTTCGTAGAAATATGTAGAAAGGGCATAGCATTTAACGAACCCGCTTTCAGTGACGTAATCATTATGCTTGTAGGATTTACACCGTGTCTCAACTACCGTAATTGCGTTCGATGTGTATCAACTTTGACAGCAACGAATACCTAAATCGGAGAAAAATAAAATAAAATCTAGTTGAGCGCGACAAAGACGGTTTTCAAGCATACATTTAGAAACCGGATGTTGTGAAATGGCCACACACGCCCTTATGTCGACTGCCGTTTCTGTATTTTTTGGTAAATTATCTCTTTTTTGATGAATTTTAGTCCGATTTTCTCGCAAAATTTTTCTAAAAATACAACATATACATTAAAAATACTTTTAAAGATATTGCAAGTATGATATAGCATCTTTAAGGCCAGGAACGTCATCAGAACAGAACAGACCAGAGGCTTTATTCAGTATTCAGAACTGTTATCTGTAACTTTAATTAAGGATTCAGCCTTAAGGCTGAATCCTTATTGTTATTGGCGTGTTTATTATTATTATTATTCCCACAAAGTTTGACCAAAGATACAGCCTAAACGACTGAAGCAAATACAACCAAACTTTACAATCTGATAGCCCTAACCCTGGAATCGGGAATTGAAGCTTTTGGGCCAATTCGACCCATACATTAAAGGTCCAGTTCTATTCCAAAATCGAAAATTTAACATTGATTTTTTTTTCAAAATGCACTTGGAGACCTGAAAGTTTTTTTAAAAGATGTGCAATAAAAAATAATGCAAAAAATGAAATCATGACAAATTCGTAGGTCACGTGGTTTGGCCGCCATCTTGCTTTTAGTGCATTTTTGACCATTTCTGACCCCACCCACCTTTGATAATCTTCTTCTCTGAAGACACTTGCACTAGAGAGCTAAAATTCATACACAATGTAGCTGAAGGATTGTACTGTAAAATTTATGTTTTTTAAGATCCTAACGTCAATACTTTTGTTGATGTGACCTTTCAAAGTTGATCAAAATAAAAAAATCGCAAACTTCAAGGGCAGATAACTCAAAAACCAGACCATAGAATTTTATGATTTTTGCATGAGAGTTAGACATGACCAAGATTTTTAAATTGAAAAAATAAAATCGCTCGCGAACAGTCATTTCCGGCCGCCATTACGCATTTTCTTAACATGGGGTCAGCTCCGACAGTAAAACTGTAAATGATACTTTCCAATGCTGCTGTAGCTTAGTGCTTCACAGGATTTTCATGAAACTTTCAGGAATGATTGTTAACATTATTAACTGTATGATGAATATGTTAGATATACGGTTGAATCCTGTTGTCGTCGCTTGCGACTATATTTATGAGTTGAAATGTATTCAGAATAATATCTATCAATTCGCATATATGTTATAGGGTATATATCTGCATGCATGACATATAAGCTTGTGTATGTTTCATTCAATAATTTCACCAACCATAGTAGTTATCATCTTCCTACGCAGAGCCTAAAAGGCCAGTTTCCAAACTGTCATTTTATGCTTTGCTGCATAGCCTTGAGTTTTCTGTGCTTGCTCTCTACTCTTGTGGAAATTGTATTCTAGTTATAAGTGCATGTTGTAGAATAGATAATCACAGTATTTTCCACACAAAAAAAAATGTAAGAAATTTGGACTTGAATACAACGATTAAAACAATACAAGAAAAACATTTCCTTGTTGTATAATTGTTTACAGCAGTATAAAACAGGCAACTAACATGGCCTCAGGTCACAGTAATTTTGAACCTGTAGTGGTTGTGGCGAGGAGGAAATGATGAAATAGTAGGGTGTTGTGGGATATTATTTTCTAGGTTTGTTTACATTGGAAACATATGTTTCCGGATTTATGTGTATTCGCGTCAAGTTTTTAAATTGATCTGTCAGCTTTAACGTCATCCTCGAAACATTCGGTAGATTTAGATATCAACTTCGCAAAAAAACAGTTGGTTAAATGTGATGCAGAAATGCCTTAGAGTTTACATAGCTGATGACGTCATAGTAATCGACCGACTTCTCAAAAGAAGCAGCCGTATATGGATAGTTCCCGCGGGGGAGATAATTCTTGGTTTGAGCTCTTTGCTGCCATGGCAATACAGTATGTAAACAACGTGTGACAAATCGTTCTTCGCAGACATTATTCCTGAAAATGACACTGGTGGCTGCAGTTTGCCAGCATAACGTGCTTACTTTTTTACCTTCGTCTCTTATGATACAAAGTGTTCCGCGGATGTTCTCTAAATAAAATCAGTTTTCAGACTATTTGCATACAAGGTCAAATCATTTTCAGGAGGATTCTTTTAATCGTCAGTGTAGTTAAGTAAAACTTAACTTGTCGTTAAAAAGGATGCATTGCTATTTTACAGCTGCTAAAATTGAAGTTCGATTTTCGTTATTGCAACGTAAACTCACTGGCAAAAGAAACGCTGGTAACATAAATGTCAGGATATTTTATTCCATGTAAGATAAATGTGAATGAAACAGAGTGGCAAAGTTTCCGTAGAAGTCAACTCAACTATTTTGCCTTGTTTGAATCATTTTGTGTTGGTGTTTTTGCATGGCGCCTTTGAAAACGCGTGTAAAAAAATCATCAATTTGCTATCTCCTTAAATAAGCGAGATATAGAAGAGCCAAATTGATCAATTTTTTGCACATTTATAGACGTTATAACGCGAATACACATCAATGCAGAAAAGTCAGAGTGGATGTTTTTCATTGACAGTACCTCAAATAAACTTCTGATATACATTTCCGAAATTTAAACTTAATTTCAAAATAATTATTAACAAAAAAGTACTTGAAAACAGCGATATTAGCACCCCAACAGTGTTTAGACAACCACAGTACAAAACGCTCCATGCCATCATGGTTAAAAATTATGAACAATAATTCTCAAAATACTTTTTTTATCAAACACATTCGAAATCGAATTTACATGGCATACATAATTTTTTTATCGTTCGTTTGAAAATACCCAGCGTTTCTTTTGCCCATGAGTTTAGTTATCGCGATGGGAATAAGCCAAGGTGTGTTCATTCCCTAACGCTGAGCTGTGGGTTGTGAAATTACAGTACTCAGGGTAAAATAAATAAAATCTTTTGACGTATTTTTATTTAATTCATTCGGCTTATAAATGATAATTCTCGCAGGTGTAGTTGGACCCAAGGCCCCCTTTATGATTTTTTAGGCCTGATACTGAAATTAGAGCTAGCGCAGTTCGGCCCTTAAATAACATGTGTGACACAAACACATAAAACATGCTCGCTTAATCTACTGAAATTTGAGCTAGCGCAGTTGGGGCATGTCAGACTTAAGCTAGTTACAGACATTTTGGGGAAACAACAAGTTTACAGTTATATAATTACATTTCTCACACAGTTTTATTGATGCTGAATTAAGGTATTCGTCACTTGAAATTATTTCCACAGACTTCCACGATAATTTGGCTTTGCACAAATAATTTTCATTTATTTAATTTTCATTGTATACTACTCACATTTTGCTCATATGTGACAGATTATTTTAGCAACAACCACATAATTTCAATTTTAATTTTAATCAAATTCTACTTTACAAGTAACAATGCCTTGGCACGGGTCTGTACATATGAAAATGTGAAAACATAACTGTCATCGCCGTTTCGTTTTAAACCATAATGGCATTTCTTCAGGCAGTACTATTACGAGACAGACTTTAAATAAGAATATTTACCCCCATTTGTTTACCGAATCTAAAGTTCCATTGCACTTGTTTACAGTGTAATCGCTGCTCATTATCATTATCTGCATGTAATTATCAAGGATGAATATCGATTTTTTTTTATTTCGGAACCAAAATATGAAAGTTTGAAAAGTTCCAGTTCAGTCTAATTACAATCGGCCTAGTTCCGAGGAATTAAAGGTTTAAAGGGGCAGTAGCACATTTTTAGGGGGAATGGGGGGTAGGTGATGTCAGGAAAATGAAAATTAATGGTTCTAATTGAAAGATAATGTATTTAAACTAAATGAAGCAGTAATAATTCAAATATATAACGTAAAGTCCAACCATTCGATTCCTTTTCCTTACACAAAATGAATAAAAGGTGGTCACACAAAATGGCCGTCAATGGATTTTATGTGAATCTTCATACTTTGTCCTCTGACTATGGATGATTTTAAATATAAAATTATCAAAAAACGTGCTACTGCCCCTTTAAAATATGTACACTAGCGAGAATCTAACGTGTTGATTCTATAGGTTTCCTCTCTACTGAGTCCTATTGTAAAGGATTTTATATCTTCGTAGAGTTAATATTTTGAATATTCCATTCCTCGGAATTAGCTCGTTTTAATCAGATTCAGTTTCAAAGCTATTGATTAACGAATAATAATCTATATCATCAAACATTCATCCTAACTTCACCCATTTGGTTAGCATATGTACTGGTGCAGAAATGCTGTTATTATATTACTCTGCTCCACAATTAAAAGCTGAATGTATTTAAACTAAATGAAGCAGCAATAATTCAAATATACAAAGTAAGTTTAACCATGCGATTCCTTTGTGTAACTAACACAAACGGAAATAAAGGTGTTCACACGAAATGGCTGCCAATGGATTTTATGTGAATCTTTATATTTTGTCCTCCGACTATGGATGATTGATTTGTGTTACGAGATTTTTAACACTATCAAAATAATACTTTTGGCATTAACCTACAACTATCTGTGAAATATTTGAAATATTTTGTTTCTCAAAAAACGCACTACTGCCCCTTAAAGAATGTCGAGTCACTTTCAATGAAACATAACACTGTGCATGTTAGCCTTCACCGACAGAAAAACCTGTTTTCTCTGTATTTGCATTTTAAAACTAGGTTAGGTTACGGTTTGCAGTGTGTTGTTATGGACGGTTGCATCACACGGCAGTCTGGCACCGTTCGACCCAACAGACAGTCTCTTTTGCCAGTGTAGTGACGGGATATTGGGTGAACATTTGCTGTAAGTTACTATATGCTATTCATTATATTTATGAATTAAGATTTCTGTTGACAACAACCAATCTAATGTTCATTATAGTCGACTGTAGGCCTATGTCAGGTTCTTTTATCATCGTTAGAGTGTTAATGTAATAGAAGTATCCCTATATAATTACAAAATGGATTTGTTACACTAATTTCCGGGATTCTAATTGGACGAGAGCGCTCAAAAACCTGCTGCCATTTCTCGATAAATGCAGAAAAATGTGCAACCATACCATGTGCATTCGTTCCTTGTGACGTCACAATCACTTGACGCAATAGTTCGGTTTTGACAGTTGCGAGTTACGTTCTGTTGCAAAGACAGATATAACATATCTAATCACTTCCCACCTGCGTTTGTAACAAGTAAATACATTCTTCTCATTAACACAATCCATACATTCACCGGAAATACTGCATTTAAATAACTACGAGTCCTCAAGCTTGTTCGCTCCGAGCGTCTCGCAAACGGCGGACATTTTGAACGTCGTGTGATATGCTAATTACGGTTATTCCGAAAATGCGGATTCCGGTTAAGACAAATTGTGATTGCATGGGTGTCAATGGTTGCGAAAACGAAATTAAATCTTCGGCCGTTTTAGTTTATGGAGTTCTCAATTTTTATTCAACTTTGTATTGTTTCGTGTAACAAACCACAATTTCACGACATTGAAGACAGATTTTTTGAAAATAATTAGGAAAAACTTTGTTAAAATGTTGATTTTGTAATTATAAGGATTGTTTTACATGTTTTGTGCCTCTATCGATGTATAACAGCAACAAATTGTATAAAATCGCGTAGCGTAGCGTAGCGATTTTATACAAAATTTGTTGCTGTTATACATCGATAGAGGCACAAAACATGTAAAACAATCCTTAAATGTGTTGTAGTGATAAGGAGAGTCGGAAGGTAGATATACACACCTAGGGATGATATGGCCTATTGAACAGCTTACAGGTTATATCCCATATCAACCTGAGGTGACGTCATCGGAGGTTGATATCTAGATATCGACCTAGAGAGTTATGAGATATCCATCCTTTCGTGACGTCATACATTTAGCTAAATCATATCCTCGTCCGGATACTGAAAATCTCGGCTTCGCCTCGACTTTCAGTATCCTCCCTCGGTTAAAAACACGTCAGTGTTTTTTAAATATAACTCTCGTCTTCGGCTCTAGTAATATTTAAAGGAATATTCCAGTACGATTTCAACTTAATTCTAGCAAAAGTTTGAGTTATAAAAGACATTCTCACAAATTATTAAATTTTTCTGTCAACGAGATAAGTATTTACAGAATTTTAAACCTTCGTCTTTGAGCAATGACGGTGGTCGCCATTTTATTTGAAAATGTGACGTCATCGACACACCACAAGAAATCTATGCAAGGAGCTTACATTATAAACTCCGTACATCTTTGTGCAGTGGAGTTTCCATGATTTGACTAGTATTGTTGTGCCTACAGAACGACCCAGTCGTCGAACAGATTATTCAACAAGCAACTACGACTAATATACGGTTTTTCTAGAATTATTAACGATATATGAATTATCTAAAAGAACCCAGAAAATAAATAAATAAATAAATAAATAAATGTTTTAAAAACGAGCAAGCGTATAATATCTTGATGTGTTCTTTGCATTTTTTTCTGATTAAAACATGGTACAAGTTTAATGTTTACCTGAAATATGTTGCCGTACTGTATAAATACTCCTTCTTTTATCTAAAATTAACACTTTTAAAGTAGAAAACGTTGATTGAAATTTGATACATCAAACCTGCATGTCAATGAATCTATTTACGTCCTTGCAATCACTAAGACTTTTGCATAGCATTTTTATATCTTTCCGAAAATGATATTAATAACATTTTATTTTCTCAAGAATTACTACGATAGGATTTTTCAAAATCTGGTACTCTTTCACATTCAATCTCTGGATTTTTAAAAAGCCTCTATAGTCAGTTTGAAAAGGGAAAAAATAATTCAATAAACGTGTTAGAATAATTGTTTTTAACCCTTACGATGCGGCTATATATTTTTGCTCTACAAGCCCACGTGGCGGAATTGTTTTGTCCGGTGCCACCGTTATATCCTGATTAACCGCTTCTTTATTTTTGTGCGCGGATATACATATGATACATGGAAATAAAGACAATTCTCTCTTCTATACGATGATGTAAAAACTATAAAATTATCTCTAATGGTTTGTGAGATATAAATGCCGCAAGGTGGGTACCCTCAATCATTTTGAGATCAACAAATTTTTTGCGGCACTTGTCGCAACGCTTTGCCGCTTCTTTATTTTTGTGCGCGGATATACATATGATACATGGAAATGAAGACAATTCTCTCTTCTACACGATGATGTAAAATTATAGAATTATCTCTATTGGTTTGTGAGATATGAATGCCGCAAGGTGGGTACCCTCAATCATTTTTGAGAAAAGGTTTGATATTTATATCCGGGAGCAGCCAAGACTGCTTGCAGTCAATATATAGCCTTATCCTGAAAGTTACGGATTTCGCCAAGAGGGCTTACGTGCCATTTTATATTTGGCCCGTAAATATCACGCGCCCCGCATCGTAAGGGTTAACATACATAAAAGGAAATATTCAATGTAAAGCATGCATAAATTACGTAAATATAGTATTTTGTTTAAAAAAATGAAGAGTTTAAGAGACATACGTTGTGATAATTTGTGCATTGTTGTAATTAAAATCACATCCTTCTGTTAAATAAAAAAAATAGTTAAATAGATAAATTATTTTATTTAACAAATATGGAATTTTCAGCTTCATCAACTAAAGGCAACTAAAAGAGAAAAAAACACTCGATGATATAAAGAAATTTTGTGAGTATAATATTATTTTTTATTCCTTGCTGATGAGTTGATAGATCTTTAATAATATTAAAAACACCATTCCTTACTGATCGTTTTAGTATACTAATGATATCTCATAATTCCATTTTAATTTCTTTACGTATTGTTTAGCTGAAATACCTTTGGAAAATAATCAACATGGTATGTGAACATAACAAGAATCGTAACAATATCATATGCCGTGCGCCTAAGTGATTCGTAATCAAAATTGGTTTCGTACGGGCGACAACTAAATAAATAGAAAAATATTTTCGTCCTCAAACAAGCCAAGATTTATATGATAAAAACGTGAATTCCATGTCAACATAGAAAATGCCATCTTTCAAATTAATCAATCGTGTTTTGATTGATATAAACAATTTCTTTTTGATTACGAAACCATATCACCATCATCGCGGATTCGCTTTTTAGGATTCGCTTCGACAAGATCACATTAGAAGGTCTATTTTTTTGAGTGATATAATTGATAAAAAATTATTCTAAGTTACGTTTCTATTTTTTTTTAAATGCACTTATTTCAGCAAAGTCATTTAACACTTTATTTCAACCTAATGAGGATGTCTCAAGCTTATAAAAATTCTAAAAAATGTCAGTGTTCAAACCTTGTGACGTCCGCACATGGGAGATCTTTTGAATCTGTACTGAAGTTTTGAAGCAGTCTGCTGGTCAGAAATATTTATTTATTGCTTTGGGCATCATAGAAGTATAATATTCTGGACCCGGCATGTCTTTACTGAAGTCGTGACGGTTGTTACAGTCCAATGTGTGACGGGCCGTCACCGCCCACCATTGAATCTAACGGCGTCTCCTAATTTCGTGGTGTGTCGCTGACGTCATATTCCCGGTGTTTCTCGCTCTCGTTTACCGTTCGAGATAGCAATATGGCGCCCCCATCGATGCAGGTAAACTTGATTTTTCCCAACTTTGAATTTTTATTGCAGATTTGGTGATTTAGCTAAAAATTATTAGCCAAAGTTGAAGGTTTTATCCATAAACATTGTTTTAAAAGGCTCTTTTTCATTTTTCATTGGAATATTCCTTTAAGGATTGTTTTACATGTTTTGTGCCTCTATCGATGTATAACAGCAACAAATTGTATAAAATCGCGTAGCAAAATTTGTTGCTGTTATACATCGATAGAGGCACAAAACATGTAAAACAATCCTTATAATTACAAAATCAACATTTTAACAAAGTTTTTCCTAATTATTTTCAAAAAATCTGTCATCAATGTCGTGAGATTGTGGTTTGTTACACGAAACAATACAAAGTTGAGTCAAAATTGAGAACTCCATAAACTAAAACGGCCGAAGATTTAATTTCGTTTTCGCAACCATTGACATCAATGCAATCACAATTCGTCTTAACCGGAATCCGCAATTTCGGAATAACCGTAATTAGCATATCACTCGACGTTCAAAATGTCCGCCGTTTGCAAGACGCTCGGAGCGAAGAAGCTTGAGGACTCGTAGTTATTAAAATGCAGTCTTTCCGGTGAATGTATGGATTGTGTTAGGGAGAGGAATGTATTTACTTGTTACAAACGCAGGTGGGAAGTGATAGGATATGTTATATTTGTCTTTGCAACAGAACGTAACTCGCAACTGTAAAAACCGGACTATTGCGTCAGGTGATTGTGACGTCACAAGGAATGAATGCACATGGTATGGTTGCAAATTTTTCTGCATTCATCGAGAAATGGCAGCAGGTTTTTGAGCGCTCTCGTCCAATCAGAATCGCGGAAATTAGTGTAACAAATCCATTTCGTAATTATTTAAGGATTGTTTTACATGTTTTGTGCCTCTATCGATGTATAACAGCAACAAATTGTATAAAATCGCGTAGCGTAGCGTAGCGATTTTATACAAAATTTGTTGCTGTTATACATCGATAGAGGCACAAAACATGTAAAACAATCCTTATAATTACAAAATCAACATTTTAACAAAGTTTTTCCTAATTATTTTCAAAAATTCTGTCATCAATGTCGTGAAACTGTGGTTTGTTACACGAAACAATACAAAGTTGAATCAAAATTGAGAACTCCATAAACTAAAACGGCCGAAGATTTAATTTCGTTTTCGCAACCATTGACACCCATGCAATCACAATTCGTTTTAACCGGAATCCGCATTTTCGGAATAACCCTAATTAGCATATCACACGACGTTCAAAATGTCCGCCGTTTGCCGAGCGAACAAGCTTGAGGACTCGTAGTTATTAAAATGCAGTCTTTCCGGTGAATGTATGGATTGTGTTAGGGAGAGGAATGTATTTACTTGTTACAAACGCAGGTGGGAAGTGATAGGATATGTTATATTTGTCTTTGCAACAGAACGTAACTCGCAACTGTAAAAACCGGACTATTGCGTCAGGTGATTGTGACGTCACAAGGAATGAATGCACATGGTATGGTTGCAAATTTTTCTGCATTCATCGAGAAATGGCAGCAGGTTTTTGAGCGCTCTCGTCCAATCAGAATCGCGGAAATTAGTGTAACAAATCCATTTCGTAATTATTTAAAAAACACCTCCGTATAAATGTTATGGGGTCGAAAGGTGGCATAAAAGGTTGAATATCTCATAACTCCCTAGGTCAATATGATCAGTATCGACTTTGGGTGACGATTTTATGAATGGTTTCGTATGAAGAACATGACAAGGTTTCAATTCTTTATTCTTTCATGAAAACGGTACATTGTCAACTCCGATATTAGTTCCTGAAACCTACAACAGTCGGGTTTTCAGTCAGAGGCCTGTTTACGTTTTGTGTGCAGGTACGGGGTGGTCTTCGTAATCCTGGTAGATGCTGTCCCGTAAATCCCTGATGTTTATAATCCACTTGTTACCTGTAAGAAAAATATAATTGCACTTAATTTACATCATAATATTAAAATGCTAAAAAGTTTATACATGGAAAATGCTCAAATGTTTCTCTTGCATTAATGCCAATATATCTTTAATCATGAACACTTATTTTGGACCATAATAACAATTCCGTCAATCTCTGCAAACCAATTTCGAAATAGAAATGTTGATTTCAACAATGAGTACAAACAAAGCTCATGTCAACCATGTTTTAAGACTTTGACAGGTGAACTAATGGTACATGTAATGCTAGTATTAAAAACTTGCACTCATTTAATTTTTGGTCAAATTGAAAGAAACATGCAGGTGGACTAACATATCACTTACCTTTATTCAACATGGATAATCCGTGTACACAAGCTGCAGATGTTTTTCTGTCTGGAAAAGACGTGTCGCTGATCCCTTTACATTCAAAGAATGTCCAACTGCATCGTTACACTAATATGACAATATAATCCAGTGAATAATAAAACATGCGTTGATTATGGATCGTCCGGCACATTCCACTGTTCACACATTTGCACTCCAACAGCAAATATCCGGAAATTGTTACGTCATTTCATAGACGTATGTAGTTACTGTAGCGTTTTATTGAGCTGGGCTCTCGATACATATTATCCATTAAGTTTTCTTCGCTGTAAGAGTACTTCGACAAGCACCTGTTGGCCATCTTGAGACCATCATGGCTGTCTCGTCGCTTTGTCAAGTCAAATGATAAGAGCACGTGCTTTTACTCGCACGCGCATACGTCACCGCGACATTGCTTGCTGATTGGACAATGCGATCTTCACGACAACAGACGAGCTCGTGAATCTCGTGCAAAGTATTGCACACGGATAATTCGTTCTTCCTGCCACGCTATGCTCGTGGGATGTACTCTGTCTTGCATTCATTTTGTATTGGACGAAATGTGATAAATTGGCAATTATTCCTTTAATTTTGACATTACTGCGTTCCAACAACGATTAAAACATTAATTTAACTATGTTTTCCTCGGTGTGTATGGCAAATAGTAACCTATGCCTCGGTTGATACGGGAAATATAACCCCTCGGTTCCCTCGGGGTGATATATCCCGTATCAACCTCGGCATAGGTTACTATTTACTACATACTGTATGCATAGCCCTTTCACTTTCATATCCCTTTTGTTATAGTAGGCATTGTTGTATTGACAGATATTGTATTTTGTTATTGTTTGTATTGTATTTAAACTTAACATCCAAAACGATGAAAAGTTCACATTGTTATAGCAATTACCACAATAAACATTGGGAAATCACATTGACATCGTATTTGTTAAAATAGGTAATATTTTTTCTTGTTTTATCGTATTTGTTGTAGTAAGCATTGTCAAATTTCGTTGACATCACTTCATCTTAGATGTTGTGTATCAGGATGATATTGAATTCGCTACTGTAGATGTTGTTGTAAACCATTGATATCTAAATCATTATTGTGGTTATTGTCGTATCCTGTTTGAATCGTATTCATTATCATGGGTGTTGCTATATCACGTTGATATCGTGTTCATTATTGTAGGTGTTGCTGTATCACGTTGATATCGAATTAATTATTGTAGGTGTTGCTGTATCACGTTGATATCGTGTTCATTATTGTAGGTGTTGTTGATAACGTTGATGTATTCATTATTGTAGGCGTTGCTGTATCACGATGATATCGAATTCATAACTGTATGTGTTGCTGTATAACGTTGATATCGTATTCATTTCTGTAAGTGTTGCTGTATAACGATGATATCGAATTTATTATCATTGGTATTGTTGGATCAAGTTGATATCGTATTCATTATTGTAGGTGTTGCCAAGTCACGTTGATATCGTTTTCTCTGTTTTAGGTGTTATTGTACTACGTTGATATCGTATTATTCTGCTTGAGGTGTTCAATATTGTAGGTGTTGCTGTATCCAGTTAATAGCGTATTCAATATTGTAGATGTAGCTGTTTCACGATGTTATCGTATTCCTTTTTAAGGTGTTGGAGAACCTTCAGACATCAAACAGACAGACAGAGTTTATTTAATTTTAAAGACCTATGGCCCAAACAACATACATTTAAAGGTGGATCATCGCATGCTAAAATTGTTTACAATAAACATCATTAAAGGGGCAGTAGCACGTTTAAGGGGGGATATAAGGTGTTGTCAAGAAAAGTAAAATGAATGGTTCCAATTGAAAGACAATGTATTTAAAATAAATGAAGCAGTATTAATTGAAATATATAAAGTAAAGTTTAGCCATGCGATTCGTTTTTCTTACACAAAATGAATTAAAGGTGTTCACACAAAATGGCCGCCAATGGATTTTATGTGAATCTTCATACTTTGTACTCTGACTATTGGTAATTGGACTGTGTAATGAAATTTTTGACACTGTCAAAATAATACATTAAGCATTAACTAACAATTATCAGTGAAAATTTTGAAATATAAAATTATCAAAACACTTGCTACTGCCCCTTTAAAGTGAAGAGTTATTTGAATATTTTACTGAGATACTTTCCAATTCCTTTAAGAGTCTTTATATTTTGAGTTGTCATTAAGTTTAAGAACTTGTTGAGAATTGGTTGGCTGAAGTCCTCATCAGGGAAGCAGAGTTGTCGTTCTTGGCTGTATTTATGACAAATCATCATCACATGATGTTCATCTTCTATGAAAGATTTATTAATCGAGAAACAGAATGAACAAAGTCTTTCTTCTTTTGGGTTGTTGGAATGGCGTCCAGTTTCTATGGCTAGTCTGTGGTTGTGACATCTAAATCTTGCTATGGCTATTTTATAATATAATGGGATTTCAGATGAGATAATATATTTTTCAGCATTTAATAGTGACTTGTATTAGGAATAATAGTTACATTTAGATGAATCTGAAAGAGATGAATGTCAGTTCTGAGTCAGACAGTCCTGTAGTCTTGTTTTGAAAAAAATTAAAAATGCTTTAGTATCACCAATCTCCTGTCTAATCCACACAAATATAAATCCATATTGAAATAGTATAGCCCTGAAGTTACTGGTCCATGTTTTCTTCCCACTATCATCAAAGCACTTGAGCATAAGATAAGCTTGATGAGGTTGTCTGTAGCTCTCCATATGAAGTAGCCTGCACCAGTAACTGACTGCTTTACTCATGTATTGATATTGTAGGGGAGTTCTGCCACACTCTCCTAGAGCCATGTTGCTATTAATGTTATTATAGTCTTAGATAATTTCTGCAAAATTTCTGTTGAACTTGTTCAATGGTTTTGCAAAAATGAAATCCCCATATTTCTGCACCATAGCATAATGTAGGAGATATCATGCTGTCAAATATCTTAAATAGTTCATTTTAATCTAAATGTCCAACTGCTTGTTGAAATCTGTTGAGTGAAAATATGGCTTTAGTGGCTTGTGCTGCTTGAGATGACTGATATTTTATCCAAGATAATTTTTATGTGAAAAGTGTTTTGTATCACTTTTTATATCCTAATCATTTTTGAAGGTGTTGCAGAATCATGTTGGTATCGCAATTTTTATTGTGTGTGTTGCTGTACCACGTTGGTATCATATTGATTATCATCGATAATGCTGTATCACGATGATATCTTATTTGGTATTATGGGTGTTTCTGTATCATGTTGATATCGTATTCTTTATTGTAGGTATCGCTGTATCACGTTCATATCGTATTCATCATTGTTGATGTTTCTGTATGAAGATGATATCGTATTCATTATTTAAGATGCTGATACGATATCAACGTTATACAGCAACACCTACAATAATTAATACGATATCAACGTTATACAGCAACACCTACAATAATGAATACGATATCAACGTGATACAGCAACACCTACGATGATGAATACGATATCAACGTTATACAGCAACACCTACAATAATGAATACGATATCAACGTTATACAGCAACACCTACAATAATGAATACGATATCAACGTTATACAGCAACACCTACAATAATGAATACGATATCATCGTGATACAGCAACACCTACAATAATGAATACGATATCAACGTTATACAGCAACACCTACAATAATGAATGAGATATCAACGTTATACAGCAACACCTACATTAAGGAATACGATATCAACGTTATACAACAACACCTACAATAATGAATACGATATCAACGTAATACAGCAACACCTACATTAAGGAATACGATATCAACGTTATACAGCAACACCTACAATAATGAAAACGATATCAACGTTATACAGCAACACCTCCAATAATGAATACGATATCAACGTTATACAGCAACACCTAGAATAATAAACGCAATATCAACTTGATGCAGCAACACCTTCACTTATCAATACGATAGCCACATAATACAGCAACGTCTACAATAATCAATACATCAACATAATACAGCAACGTCTACAATAATCAATACATCAACATAATACAGCAACGTCTACAATAATCAATACATCAACATGATACAGCAACGTCTACAATAATCAATACATCAACATAATACAGCAACGTCTACAATAATCAATACATCAACATAATACAGCAACGTCTACAATAATCAATACATCAACATGATACAGCAACGTCTACAATAATCAATACATCAACATAATACAGCAACGTCTACAATAATCAATACATCAACATAATACAGCAACGTCTACAATAATCAATACATCAACATGATACAGCAACGTCTACAATAATCAATACATCAACATGATACAGCAACGCCCATAATAAATGAATACGATACCATCGTGATACAGAAAACCCAAAACAATGAATACGATATTAATGTGTAACAGCAACATCTAGAATGGAGAATACGATATCAACGATATCACCCACAATAATGTGTACTATAATCCAATGCTTTTATGTAGGTGTTGCTGTGTCATGTTGATATCATATTCATTATTGTTGGTATGCTGTTTTAATTGCATTTCCAGTTTTTATGCCCCCGCCATATATGGCAGGAGCATATTGGATTACCCACGGTTGTCCGTACGTCCGTCAGTCCGTCCGTCCGTCCGTATGTACGTAACCACTCGACACAGGGTATTGTTTATCCACTTGTAACCATTTATCAGATTAATGACTTAAATTACACACATGGTATAGGCATCCTCAATGTTTGTGCAAGTGAAAGCTCATGGTAGTATGATAGGGGGTGTTGTTTATCCACTTCTCCTCAAAAACCATTCAATGGATTTAATCTAAACTGCACACATGGCTTAAAGGCATCCTAAGGGTGTACATTTCATATTTTGTTATTCATTTTTTTTTCAAATTTCTGACATGTTGAACTTAGATTAATTTTTGGGCAAGTGAAAGCTCATATTGGTATTATATGGGATGTTGTTTATCCACTTTTCCTCAAAAAGTACTGGATAGATGGCGCTATTCTTCCAGACATGCTTTATAGGTATCCTAAAGGTGTGCACCTCATATTATGTTTTGGGTATTTTTCATTTTCTACATTTTAATGGATGTTTGAACTTAAATGAAGCCAAAGATGTGCATATCTTATTTTGTTTTAAATTATATGTTTGAAAACATTGAGGGCTTTTTTTATTAGCGGGGGCATCTGTGTCTCATGGACACAAATTTTCTAGTTACCATTGCTGTGTCTCATTGATATCGTCGTTTTTTTCACGAAACGGCCTGCAATGAGTAAGATATCATTTGATTTACAACTCTTTAATGTCTTTCAAGAATCAAATAATGTCATGGCGATTAACTGAAATGAAAAAGTATTGCAACTCTTCAGATATATCCTGACATGTTCTATGCCTTACACCTTATCTTATATTTTGTCTCTCGTTGCTGTTTGCAGATCACCATTGTTGAGAAGAAAACTGTCCTTGGAGATTAGGATTCATAGACAACTATAGAAGTATTGATTTAAGAAAATCACGAATATATTCAATGATGAGTCTGTTGAGCTTCATCTACGAGCTGGATGTCTTCTCTGTACTATTGGCTCTCGTGTTCCTGCTTGTCTTGGTGTACCTCTACACCAGACCTCCAACAGGGTTACCTCCCTTTCCTGCCACGCCCATCCCGATTCTGGGCAATCTCCTCTCACTTGATAAGGACCCCAGAGCTCTTTTTAGGGAATGGAGGAAGAAACATGGCGACATGTTCAGCATTTACTTTGGACCCAGATTAACGGTGGTGCTTAATGGTTTTGACGTCATGAAAGAGGCGATGGTGAAAAATGGAGACGTGTTTTCAGATAGACCAAATCTTCCAATGTTCTCTTTGTTACTTCACGATAAAGGAATTGCATCTTCATCTGGAGAGAGCTGGAAAACCCAGCGAAAGTTTGCATTGACTTCTCTGAGAGAGTTTGGATTTGGAAGAAAGAGCATGGAAAAGGGGGTTCTTGAAGAAGTCAAACATGTCCTGGAGTTCTTCGCCAACAGAAAGGGGGAGAAACACGAGTTTTCTGATATATACAATATCTCAACATCAAACGTAATCTGTGTAACACTTTTTGGTCACAGATTCAGTTATGAGGATGCAAATTTCATTGCAAGCTGTCAAGCATTGAATACTGTTGTAGCATCCGTTTCAAATCTTAGCTTATTCAACTTTTTGCCGTTTCTTATGAAAATACCAGGAGTTATGAAAGGTTACAACATCGCCATGGAAAATGTTGCTTACTTTGAGAAACACCTTATTGATGTTGAGATTAAGCAGCATATACAAGAATTTGATGGAACAACTCCTGATTTTGTGGCTGCTTACATCAAAGAAATAAAGGAGAGAGAACGTACAGGTGAAGACGTAGCTGAGTTGAAAAACAACTTCACTGAAATCATAATGGAATTATTCATGGGAGGAACAGAAACTACTGCTACAACTCTGAAATGGATGGTCCTTTTCTTGATTCTTAACCCAGGAGTTCAAGAGAAATGTTTCCAGGAGATAAAGGACAACATTGGTTTTGAACGCTTTCCAACGTTAAAAGACAAACCCCTTCTTCCTTATTTGGAAGCCATGATTGCCGAGACCCAACGAATAGCCAACATTGCTCCATTCTCCGTCTTGCATGCCACTGCAAAGGAAACAACCTTTCGGGGATTCACCATTCCAAAGAAAACTATGGTGATGATGAATATGGAATCTGTATTGATGGATCCAAAGGAATGGCCTGAACCTGAGGAATTTCGACCGGAGAGGTTTCTCGACCAAAGTGGAGCCTTCATCAAGCGTGAATCTCTGATTCCCTTCTCTCTGGGTCGCCGTGTGTGCCTGGGCGAGGCCTTGGCCAAGATGGAACTCTTCCTCTTCTCTGCTGCGCTGATTCAGAGCTTCAAATTTGTCTCTCCTGAAGATGAACCGACTCCCTCCCTGGAGCCTGTGGTCTCCATCATATCAGCACCTCGACCATACAAGGTCAAGGCTCATCGGAGGAATATTGCTTTTCCCGAAATTGTTGTGGAGTGAGGCTACCTTGCGAACCTTTTCCAGGTCATATGGATCAGTAATTAGTTCCGACTAACATACTTGTATTACTGTTACACTACCTTCCTTTTCTGAATTTTGCTTCAATGGATGCATATCATACCTTATTCTCGTTCTGCATATCGTGGTCCAAACTGTTTAAAGATAGTGTTAATCTTGTTCACATTACGTTTGGTTTTGTAGATGTTTATGCTGTCAATATTTGCTTCTATAACCATTTCAGGCATTTCAAAGTATAGATTTTATATAGAAAATATTGGCTGAATTTTAGTGTCACAATTAGGGATTTTGTAAAGAGGACTGTATTTGTGTGTTTAATTAAATATCAGGAAACTCCTTTTCAAATAGGATTAGGCCACTATTAAAGTGACACAGGGTATCTTCTTAAAATTTTATTTTGTTTTGATAAGCTACAAAATATCAAATATCCTGATTGTAGTTCATATCTCATCACTGGACATAATATGTCTAAAATGCTTAAATGTATTGAAAAATCAAGAAAACATCTCAAATACGTTTAATATTCGAAATTATTCATCCAATTAATCTACCTATTAGATACAATACCTGATAAACAGTTTGGCGAATTTGCGCGCGCCACTCGAGCCACACTGTCCGGTTTTCGATCAAAATCCCGACTTTGAATGGCCGTATTTTCGCTCTAATGTACTGATTGACCTTTAACTTATTTTCAGTAACAGTTAGTGGTTGCCGATGTAATAACATCGATTTCAAAATGTGACATATGTGATTCTATCAACATACTCTGTGTCTCTTTAACGAACCCGCTTTCGGTGACGTAATCATTATGCTTGTAGGATTTACACCGTGTCTCAACTACCGTAATTGCGTTCGATGTGTATCAACTTTGACAGCAACGAATACCTAATTCGGAGAAAAAGAAAATAAAATCTAGTTGAGCGCGACAAAGACGGTTTTCAAGCGTACATTTAGAAACCGGAAGTTGTGAAATGGCCACACTTGATTCGCCCTTATGTCGAATGCCGTTTCGGTATTTTTTGTTCAAGTATCTCCTATTTGATGAATTTTAGTCCGATTTTCTCAAGGTTGATCGCTAAATTCTCTAATATACAACGTATACATTAAAAAATACTTTTAAAAATATTGCAAGTATGATATAGCATCTTTAAGGCCAGGAACGTCATCAGAACAGAACAGACCAGAGGCTTCAATATTCAGAACTGTTATCTGTAACTATAATTATGAGTTGAAATGTATTCAGAATAATATCTATCAATTCGCATATATGTTATAGGGTATATATCTGCATGCATGACATATAAGCTTGTGTATGTTTCACTCAATAATTTCACCAACCATAGTAGTTATCATCTTCCTACGCAGAGCCTAAAAGGCCAGTTTCCAAACTGTCATTTTATGCTTTGCTGCATAGCCTTGAGTTTTCTGTGCTTGCTCTCTACTCTGTAGGGGCACTATAGCAGCACAGAAAAGTAGAGTCTCTGCATCAAGGCATAAAATGACAGTTTGAAAACTGTCCTTTTAGGCTCTGCGTAGGAAGATGAGAAGTTATATAACCTGTGGAAATTGTATTCTAGTTATAAGTGCATGTTGTAGAATAGATAATCACAGTATTTCCCCCCAAAAACCAACTGTAAGAAATTTGGACTTGAATACAACGATTAAAACAATACAAGAAAAACATTTCCTTGTTGTATAATTGTTTACAGCAGTATAAAACAGGCAACTAACATGGCCTCAGGTCACAGTAATTTTGAACCTGTAGTGGTTGTGGCGAGAAGAAATGATGAAATAGTAGGGTGTTGTGGGATATTATTTTCTAGGTTTGTTTACATTGGAAACATATGTTTCCTGATTTCATTGAGAGGTAAGATTTGGTCCTTTCAGCTGTAAATTAAAAAATTTATAAAAATTTGAGTGAATATTTTTGGATTGGTGGGGGTCATAGATTTTGCATATTTTTGGCAGTTTCATGTGGTTTTTCAGGCATGCCAGTGTATATTGACATTTTTCATTCATATTTCAAAATCGGCCTGGTCAACACCAAGTTTAGTCTGCGATTTTGTAGTGTCGAGAGTGTGTAATTTCACTTCAAAACAAGTCCCCAGTCCCGCAATGTCAGGTAGCTTTGCAGTCACCCATATCACTAATTATTAATACTATTATGTTTTCCCATCTGATACTAAACTTAACTTATTATTCATGTCCCAAGATAGCATTGTACTTAATAATCTGGCTAATTATATATTCCAAGCACAAAAGAAACGTGCTACTTTTCTTACATCACCCTGATGCCTCATAATATAATTGCATCATACACTATCTGTATATTTTATGGCGCTTCAGCCAACTTATTCTGTAACCCATGTACATGTATAATGGGCCGGTGGCCCCTTTACTGCAATAAACTCACTAAACTAATGATAAATGCACTGGAAATTAATTGTGGACTGAGGCAACATCCTTTCCTCGTCACACTAGACATATGGCATCTTCGCCGAAAATTATTTTTATTAAAAAAAGTAGCTTCCAACTTGACTTAGTTTCGTTCTTAACTCAACGTGTCCGTGCTAAACACAACCACGTTAGTCCTTTTGGGTTTGGGTCGTCAATAAGGTTCCTCGGACGTTTTTTTCTGTGTTCTTAATAAATTATGATAATTTGCGCTAGAACTTCTGATTACTGACAATAAATACCCCAGTATATGTTGTAATGTTTAAAGGGGAAGTAGCACGTTTTTAGCTGGGAATATAAGATAATATCAGGAAAATAAAGGTATGGTTCCAATTGAAAGATAATGTATTAAAACTAAATAAAGCAGTATTGAATAAAATATATAATGTTATGTATGTTCCTTTTTCTTACACATGGATTTTATGTGAATCTTTATAATTTGTTCTCTGACTAAGGAGGATGTGTTTGTATAACAAGATGTTTGTCACTAACGATAATAATACATTTAGCATTAATGTACAATTATCAGTGAAAAATTGAATATATAATTTTCGTAAAACGTCCTTCCTTTAAGGCTACCACTAATACACAAACCAACCCCGTCAAGTTTTTAAATTGATCTGTCAGCTTTAACGTCATCCTCGAAACATTCGGTAGATTTAGATATCACCTTCGCGAAAACAGTTGGCCAAATGTGATGCAGAAATTTACATAGCTGATGACGTCATAGTCATAGTCAAAAGAAGTAGCCGTATACGGAGAGTTCCCGCGGGGGAGATAATTCTTGGTTTGAGCTCTTTGCTGCCATGGCAGTACAGTATGTAAACAACGTGTGACAAATCGTTCTTCGCAGACATTATTCCTGAATATGAAACTGGTAGCTGCAGTTTCCCAGCATAACTGCGTTACCTTCGTCTCTTATGATACTAAGTGTTCCGCGGATGTGATCTGAATAAAATCAGGTTTCAGACTATTTGCATACAAGGTCAAATCATTTTCAGGAGGATTCTTTTAATCGTCAGTGTAGTTGAGTAAAACTTAGCATGTCGTTAAAAAGGATGCATTGCTATTTTACAGCTGCTAAAATTGAAGTTCGATTTTCGTTATTGCAACGTAAACTCACGGGCAAAAGAAACGCTGGTAACATAAATGTCAGGTTATGTTATTCCATGTAAGATAAATGTGAATGAAACAGAATGGCAACTCAACTATGTTTGCCTTGTTTGAATCTTTTTGTGTTGGTGTTTTTGCATGGCGCCTTTGAAAACGCGTGTCAAAAAATCACCAATTTGCTATCTCCTTAAAGGGGCAGTAGCACGTTTTTAGGGGGAATATAAGGTGATGTCAGGAAAATGAAAATAAATGGTTCCAAATGAAAGACATTGTATTTAAACTAAATGGAGCAGTAATAATTCAAATATATAACGTTAGGTTCTGCCATGCGATTCCTTTTTCTTACAAAAATGAATTAAAGGTGTTCACACAAAAACGGCCGCCAATGTATTTTATGTAAATCCTCATACTTTGTCCTCTGATTATGGTTGATTGGCTTGTGTATTGTGATTGTTGACACTGTCAATATAATACATTAGGCATTTACTTACCATTATAAGTGCAATTTTTAAAATATAAAATTATCAAAAAACGTGCTACTGCCCCTTAGGAGAGCCAAATTGATCATTTTTTGCACATTTATAGACGTTATAACGCGAAGACATATCAATGCAGAAAAGTCAAAGTGGATGTTTTTCATTGAAAGTATCTCAAATAAACTTCTGATATACATTACCGAAATTTAAACTTAATTTCAAAATAATTATTAACAAAAAAGTACTTGAAAACAGCGATATTAGCACTCCAACAGTGTTTAGACAACCACAGTACAAAACGCTCCATACCATCATGATTAAAAATTATGGACAATAATTCTCAAAATACTTTTTTTATCAAACACATTCGAAATCGAATTTACATGGCATACATAATTTTTTTATCCTTCGTTTGAAAATACCCAGCGTTTCTTTTGCCCATGAGTTTAGTTATCGCGATGGGAATAAGCCAAGGTTTGTTCCTTCCCTAACGCTGAGCTGTGGGTTGTGAAATTACAGTACTCAGGGTAAAATAAATAAAATTCTTTTGACGTATTTTTATTTAATTCATTCGGCTTATAAATGATAATTCTTGCAGGTGTAGTTATTACATTTCCCCCAACCTAGCCCTAATGAACACATTACATCGATATGATATGCAGGTAAAACGTAAAGGTGAATTAGGCCTACCATACAAACGGTGAATATATCCGCAAAACTGAAGGTAAATACGCCATTATTGAACAAAATCAGTCGTATAAAAACATGAAGAATTTGCCTCCCTAATTGAAAATATATCGTCCGAAACGGAAGCCATGTCAGCAAATAGGCGACTTTTTAAAAACTTTCTCTACAAAATCTTTTTTTAAGTTGTCAAGAGCTTCAGATCTAAATCATATAAGTTCTTTTGCACTTAGTAAGAAAAATATCACATCAATAACATTGCCCAGTTTCAATAGAATAATTGAGTCGAAATTTAATAAAATCTTATATTCGAAAAAAATATGACCCCATCTCCCTATTCAACCATGCCAAGTATCGAAATTCAGCACCAGTGGTGAGACGATCATGAAATATGGATTTGGAATGGTCATTTTACGATTGGTGATCCTTTGTAAGTGCTCCTAGAGCTATCTAAGGACATCAAACGAAACCCAAATTACATGATATTTGCACACAAGACAAGACACAAGACACACAAGCAAGTGAACAAACTCAAGGTACGCAGCTGTATAAGGGATAGGGTGAGAGATAGGAATACTTGTTGTTTCAAAATAAGTAGGTTGTAATTCAGACATCTTGCTTTTCTTATTGACAGTTACTCTATTAAGTGAACATTAGTACAGGAAATGAATACAGCGTAGTTGATGAAGTGTTCCTTTTAGCGTTAAACCAGTTTTGTGTTAATAGAATAAAATAGCAGTTACTGGATAATCTGTTATTATCGGATTAACGGTAAAATGCCTGTTGATAGCCAAGGTCCAAACCATCATTATCTTGTAATTACACACAGTTAGTCATATCCAAGGTCGTTCATTTCAGAGGTCTGTAATGAAGATTCTGTAGATTTTTTGCAAGTCGTGCTCATGTTCATTTCTCAGTTTTAATGGTTTTGCGGTGTCATTCATATTCCAAGTTATTGCATGGTTTAAGCATATTTTTATTTGATAAAAACCCAATGAAAACGATTGGCGAACAAGCCATTAGGCTTATTTGAACACCGTTTTTGAAAACCATTCTCTCCCCACAGAGGCAGCTCAGTTGATTCCGACTTACCTGCCTCTGTGGGTAGAGATGGGAGAAATCTGGAAAGTATTCAACTTCAAAGCAAAATTAGTGTGTACCTAGTCGTAGGTACTTGGTAAGTTTTCAAATGTAGCTGGATATGCCTTGAAACAAATTAAACTCAAAATAGTTAAACTGATATTATATTCGGTTATT
This sequence comes from Steromphala cineraria, assembly GCA_916613615.1. Classification (NCBI taxonomy): domain Eukaryota; kingdom Metazoa; phylum Mollusca; class Gastropoda; order Trochida; family Trochidae; genus Steromphala; species Steromphala cineraria. Next base: position 23,341,576 of record OU744735.1, on the reverse strand, counting down.
GGTTCTACCATCATTTATGGGGTGTCTGTATTTGGAATTTACTAGTATACATGTTTAGAAGCTGTATAAAAAAGAGTTTTTTTGGATTGTGTAAATACGAATTCAATAATGCCGAAAGCAGTTATACAGGGTCTTTGTTACTCGATGTTAAAGAGTTGTCATATTTTTAGAGGTTTATGTTTACTAAATCTATTCCGTATTACAAATAAAGAATTTATTTAGACTAATAATTTTGCCGGTGTCAGAGTCCCAAAACACTCCCCCGCCCCAAAACACTCTGGGTGATCCGGGGCTAGGCTCAAAACATTTGAGAGTGTTTCTGGCTAGCCCCAAAACTATCCTTTCAGTCCCAAAACACTCCCCCTTACAGCCCCAAAACACTCTCCAGCCCCAAAACACCCCCCCCCCCCCCTCCGATTAATCTAAAGCGTTGACGAATGACTGCTTAGGTGTATACAAAGTAGCATTGAAGTCATTCGACTCAAAAGTAACATTTGTTAACACATCGACCATCCTGATGTTTTCGCTGTGAAGGATATAACAAAAGTAACATTTTGCAAGGCATGTTTTGAGAATAGCATAGAAGACGACTTCTCTTCATCATATGTCCCAGAAATCACTTTGTTTAATTATATGTTTTTCAATTGTTTTTTTTATTATTATAGCATTAGTAACACGTTTCATTCAAAGAAACGTTTTTTTCATGACTTTTGGCTCTAACATTTAAAGAACATAACTGTAAATTAACATTTACCAGATGTTTCGGATGTATCATTTAACCCTAGGAAAGAGTCTTATAAGTGCAAATGCAAATGGCCCAATGTGTCGTGGGTAATTAGCTTAGAGATATGCTATGAATATCATCTTAATTTTGAACATATATTGATACCATAATTGCATACTTTGTTGTTTGAAAAACACTTAAATAAGGCTCTTACTACTAGATGCTATTTATACTGGTAATAATAACATTTATTAACCAAATATATTATTCATATTTTTTAAATCAACATGTAATTGTGTTTGGCATATAATAAGTAAATAAAAATGATATAACCGAAAGATGTTACACAACTGCTTAAAGGGGCAGTAGCACGTTTTTTGACAATTTTATATTTTCAATTTTGCACTGATAATTGTACTTTAATGCTAAATGTATTACTTTGATAGTGTCAAAAATCTCATAACACAAACCAATCAGCCATAGTCAGAGAACAAATTATAAAGATTCATCTAAAATCCATTGGCAGCCATTTTTGTGTGAACACCTTTAATTCATTTTGTGTAAGAAAAGGAATCGCACGGCTTAACCTTACATTATATATTTGATTTATTACTGCTTCATTTAGATTAAAAACATTGTCTTTAGATTGGGACCATTTGTTTTTAATTTCATGACATCACCTTATGTTCCCCCTAAAAACGTGCTACTGCCCCTTTAAAAGTTACGAATCGAATGAAACTTTCCCAAGAAAAAGGAAAGATTTTCGTTAATTTCAAACCATACCATCTGTTATCCGCGAAGTCTAGACAAAGTAATTGCTTCAAAAAGGAATATGCCTATGTACATTGAGTTAAACATCTTAAGAAATGTGAAATACTAAAACATGCATTCTCTTTGTAACTTAAGAAAAATTAATTGCCATAAATATTCAAATACTTTGTAGATTGCAATTGACCTCGGGTCAGAGTCCAATATGTAGGACAGTCAAATTCAAGCAGCTTTAAGTACCATCAACTTTCATTCTAAGCTATAATGTTCAAGTCCGTTCTATATGGTAAATTAAATGGATAGGTGAAGGGTGTTGTTGAATATATTGAATGAATTCATGTTCGTTTTATGAATCGATATATTAGACCAGGCAATCGAATAACTCTAAAATGTTTAACATTTCTGTCCCTTGATTGTGTTTTCTAGTATTATTCATGTAAAGATCAAAGGCGCCGCCGACCCTTTATTCCGCAATAAAGTATAGTTTTTGAGTGACGTCACGAAACAATGATCCATGACATTAATAACAATCAGCTATGTATGCATATAATAGATATGTCCCTGATCGAGGATTTTCAAATTACAAGTGGATTTCTCTTAAAAGCATTGAAATAACCCACCAATGGACCTTTCGCAGATTGTATTCAGTGATACAAGAAATGATATATTTAAGGACTTCGACGCAAAAGGACACTCTCTTAACTGTAATTAATATTGTACCATACAAAATATTGTAGTCAGTTATTCATCTGCAGAAATGAAATACCTAGAACATAAAATGACATTATCTTAACTATTGAAATACGCCTTCTTGTCCATTTCAAAGGGGATGGGTCAATCAATAGTGATTATAACCATAAAGCTTGTGAGTGCCAGGCTTACCAGATACCACTTCAAGGTGCAATTTAACATCGTAGAGAATCGATTTTCATTGACGCAATGTAGTGACGTTCGACCAAAAGAATTCGAGGGTCTAGATTCGATTCTTAATGTAAGAGGTCGTGTAGAAATGCCATAATGTGAAGTAAAAGTGTAAATTGAATTTTTGGATGGTTAGGATGTAAATCAAAGTTGAGGATGATTAAAATCTCATGCTTCAAATTGCACATTTTCTTAAATATGCAAATCAATGGAGGATATAAGATATCATATTTATGATGCCTCTATATTAAAGTAACTTGTGTTCTGCACATGTTTTAGATTTCATTAATAATTATCGGAATATGTTTTCCTTTAGAGACATTGTTTGGTCAATTGTAAATGTATGAATTATATCAAATACCATATTCATGTAACATATACTTCATTGTAAAGTAAATAGGAAAGAGATTATGCAATTACTTAAAAGTATGGTAGATTAACTACTGTTATATGAAAAATCAATGGACGTATATTTCTTGAAATTTTCATACAATTACCCATTTCATTTAAATGTGATATCATACGTTAAAAAATACATTATGGAGTAGTTATGTAGAGTTCCGGTTCTTTGAGGTCGGAGTCAACGAGGTTCGACTTTAACTTATGATATGCAATCCCATCCTGCCTCAGGGTACGAACGTTACGCTAACTCCACTATTCTGTACCCTGGGCTCAGATGCTAGTTTCGCTCGAGCGGTCCGACTTGGGATATACATGTAGCCAATCAAATCATTTTCTCGCGACCTTCTCGATAAAACATCAACGAGAAAATGATTTGATTGGCTATACCCTAAGTCGGGCCGCGTGAGTGAATCTAGCTTCTGAGCCCAGGGTACAGATTAGTGGAGTTAGCGTAACGTTCGTACCCAGAGACAGGATGATGCAATCCGCGCAAACGTAGAACGCAGAAGTTTTTGTAGATTTTTAGTGAGACAACCAATTCAACGATTAGATAAAAGGCCCTCCTCGTGGTATTACTATTTAGTTGCCTCACCTACTTTTCTACCCAATCGATGAAAATCTACATTCCATGTGTTTGGGGAAAACATGTATCACTATGAATTCTTCTATGATTAATTAAAATCTGTTAATCTTTTAATAGAGTTCATATAGTATTTGCTGTTCACATCAACATTATTTGACAAAATTGTGGTTCCAATTTTACTGAAAAATAAAACTTTTTTAGAAGCCTGAAACATATAAGAACTGCATTTATTCTTTTCTTAAGACACTTTAATTGCATGAGTTATAAAGAATTAGAATTGGATACACTTCCCAATCATTTTACACTATACTAATTGATTCCCTCAATTGAAGTGTTATAACATAAGGATGCATAACACGTAACTTTGATCCATGCTTCAGGGCTAAAAACATGATCTTTCAGGGGATGTTTCCATTAAAAATAAAGTGCATATCAATCATCGAATTGGTTTGACATTTTACAAGATGACCGAATGTTCGGTGAAACGGCTTTGCCCCTTGGACAACAGGTATGGATTTCCAGTTGATGTATACTGTGCCTCTTTAGGGCATATATACCAAATCAACTTATAAACATCATCTTTAGAAGTTACGGGGATCTAATGAACTTTTAAAAAAATAGTTACAAAATATTCCTTACTGAACAAAAGATGATTTCATTTCTAAACTTGTATTGAGCTTCACATTGTAAATGATAAATGTACTTTAATATAGAAAGTGATGGAGGCTTTGTCTTGACTAAGCAAACAATAGACTTGATGAGAAAGTAGAACAGAGTGTCTGTCAGGCATTTTTTGGCATAACGTGAAAATTTGCCTTCTTATTTTTACAAAAAATGTGAGTATGAAATATATGTAATGACAGAGTATCCACATATTGACAAATAAAAAGTGAGAAAATTAATCAGCACTACCTTGTTACGTCATAGCTAAGCACCCAACACTGACCACGTACTTTATAATAATAATATATATAGTTTATTACTGTGTCATGTGTTACAGATATAACAGGCATTGCTTCATAATGATGTACAAAACACCGGGCTTCACATGTAGGCCAGTAGAAATCCCCCCAAATTTAATAGAACCCGGACATTTTCGATAACAGACAAATATCTTTAAAAAATGAAAGATTACATGTCCCTAAGCCTCAGAAAAAAACCCAACCAAAATCAACCCCCGGCAAAGATATTTTTTTTCAGTTGAAAAATCATACCATATCACTACAAGTTGATACTACCATTGTAAGTAGTTGTACGTCAACAGTACGTTGTAGATGTAAACAAACATGGATGACAGCTCCCATTCAGAATTTTGAGAGGGAGAAAGACGGTGTTTGAGAAGTCAGCTAGCATGGAAACATCTCCAGAAAACATCACAGGTAAGTTTTTTTACTTGACTTTGATAATACCTGGTTATATGGTTTTATGAAAGAAAATATATCAGACATAGACATGTTTATGTGACTCCTCTAATTAAGCATTAGCATCAAGTTTGTGGAACTGCAACATCATGTATAAACATTCAAAATAACTATGAAATCAACAGCAAAAGCCAATAGATCATTGTAGTTTAACTTCAAACCAATGTAAAACCAACTTAAACACTATAATAAAGCTGTACCTGGGTGATGTTTGCATAAGGGCATACTAGCAGACGCCGCATCATAGATACTACTTTCCCATCAACATATTTTGTTACTGAAAGTCTTCTGCTGACTTCATTGGTGAAAATAAATTTCAATTTATTTTAATGACACAAAGGGAACATAAAGGTACTTTACTATTACCACTCACTTGTTACACACTCAAATAACATCAAAAATATGTCATGTCCATTAAAAAATCAAATTTGAAACTTAATTTTAATGATCATTTTAATAATGTGTAAATCTATATTGTAATTTATTTTTAATGTTTTTCAAGTTTTAATGTTAGTAAATCCAAAGAATATAAGAACTTTATTATTCTTTTTTTAAAGTAAATGTGATTTACCCTCACAGGACTAAAAGGGGTGGTTTCTTAGGGGATCGGAAACCGGCAGATACCACCGGATCCCAACTTTTAAAGAATAAAGGTTTCCGGCGGCGGAAACCAGGCATATCTCAGATCCGGCCGGACACCACCGTATCTCGACCCGGAAATTAAGCAGGTCAGGATAATGGAATCCGGTGGCGGAAACCTAGGCATATCTGAGATCCGGCCTGATACCACCGGATCCCGTACCGGAAATTCAATAGATTAGAATAATGGGATCCGGTGGCGGAAACCGGGCATATCTCAGATCCGGTCGGAAACCACCGGATTTGTTATCGGAAAATCGGTAGGTAGGAATACAGAGATACAATGCCGGAAATCATGAAGTGGTCTGTTACAATAATGAACAAGAATAAATCAACCAACAATTATTTATTTTATCATACAACATTAAAGATTAAAAAAGACATAAATAAATTAGCAATAAATACAATAATATGGAAACTGTACAAAAATTTCATAAGTTCAAATGAAAATTGCCAACTAGTTGTAGTAGAATCAGGATGAACATATTAATAAATTACAAGGGAACATGAAGATATATGAAAGGCGACTGTACATCATGCTGAATGAATAATATTCTGCTAAATTAAGCATTAATCATTTCATTGTTTAATATGATTATTATTGTCATCATTATTGCTTCATTGTTCTACAAGAACCTCCTTCCAATCTCCTGGTGAGTAGGGATGTTACACTGGTCTTTGTTTTTCTTGTCTGGAGCATGGTGTTGACTGGGGTACAGATGAGGGTGAAAAGGAGATATCTGGTGATGATGGTGAAAGGGTCGAAAGGCACGATGATGGTGATGATGGTGAAAGGGTCGAAAGGCACGATGATGGTGATGATGGTGAACGAGTTGAAAGGCACGATGATGGTGATGATGTTGAAGTGGAAGATGCCGAAGCTGATGTCATCATGTCAGCTAAAACAGAATTCAAAATAAAACCATGAATATAAATACTTCATTTGCTGGAATTAGAGTTCTCTCCCTATTAAGGTTACGCAAAGAACAGGCACCCACTTGTCAGAGTATAGGAACATGATGAATTTAATACTTATGTGTTTCTTTAGTTAGATAATGATATTCATCTAAATAGTTGTATGTCAAACACACTATAGGAAATGAGAATTCCAGCAATCATTTTAGTGCTATCAAAAACAATGAAAACTGATTAGATAGTTCCTGTAGAATGCAGAATTTGGATGGTAAACATACATGAAGTTGAACAGTGTAATTCATCAGCAAAAACAAAGTAAGTACCTGTTATTTCATTGAAGTTTCCTCTTATTGCCCAAGCTGGAACCTTGCGACTGGGCATCGCCGTGGAGTACTGTGTTGGATGGTCCTCCCTGCCCTGTGCTCCTCCCACTTGGTCCAGGTGCTCCTTGACCTCCCTCAAGAGTTGTGATTCCCAGACGAAAGGCATCACATACCTTCCACCGCTCTCGTCATCTGTTACATCTGGTGATGTGCATTCCCTCGTCAGTGCAACCTTGGCCCTGGCCTTCCAGTCCGCAGGCTTCCTGGATTTCTCCACTCCGGCAATTCTCTTGTTCATTTTCTGTAACATAAAGAACACATCTAAGCATATTTGTAAGGTGGATAACGTCTTACTCAACCGTGGTGAGATCACTCATAAGATAACAATATGTTGGTAACACACATGTGTGTTACCACCGCGTGCGGCCGTCACGTCATAATCAACGCTTGACGTCATAGTCGGTTTTATTTGACGTCATGTTAGCGGCGCGACTACAATGGTGGGTGGCCTATTTGCAAGTGAGCGTCATTGACAGCGATTTTCTTGCAATTTAGCTTCATTAAAAGCTGTGAGTAATAAATAAAATACTAAACTCCGTCCTGTTATAACATGTTTATTAAACTCGTGAATGGTGTCGGTATTCAACTCGCTTTCGCTCGTTAAATACCAAACCACGCACTCATTTAATAGACATGTTATCAAACGGGACGTCGTTTAGTATTCTCTATTTCATTCATACCAACTCAACATGTCTCACGTTACCTCAGTATAACAATCACACAGAAAAATCATATATGTTACAAAACATGGGCTTGGAAGAAATATGGTTGATTACTTGATTTACTTAATTCCATTTTGTAGCTCATCAGGCTTAATATCAAGTGATAAATGTATCTGAATTTCTTTGTCACTTTGTTATGTTGATAGATTATTCATAATTTATGTTGATATAATTCCTCCATTTAACATCTCCATGTAAATCTCTTCCAAAGGCAATGCAAGTGAACAAATAAGTTAAGTACTATTCCTATAAGACTTCAATGTGATCGGTTTTAAAAATATCCAATGAACAAGCAATATGAATCCACATAAAGCTTATTCCTAATCTACCTTTATCCTCCTCCTGTTTCTTCTGTTGCTGGCTCTATGGTTTGCTTTTTTTCCACTCAACTCACGGTTGAAGTCGTCACGTTGGTTAGACCACACCTGACGGAAAGCCTCTGAAAAAATTAATAATACAGTTCAGTGCTGTGGGTAAACAACTGCTGGAGGTAAAAAGATTTCTACAGTCCAAGTGAAAAAGACCTTGTGTCAAACAGTGTTATAGATGTAATTTGCACAGTGAAGGTTTCTAATTTAATATTATATGAAAATATTCACTGAATAACTCGCTTTAAAACGATTTATATTGTATATGTTATATTGCAAATTGTAGAGGTCTCCAACAAAATAGAAAACCTTCATTTGATACCATTTAGCATTGTCACACAATGACTCTGAACTGTATCTTCCAAATCAATCAGTAGGGAGGTGAGAGTGAGATACAGTGAAACAAACCCTCTATTCGGCTACAGTGGTGATAAAGATTATCACCACTCGTGTGACGCCATTCAAAAACTTGGATGTCATGAAAAAATTATCTGAAGTAACATATTCTCTTATGACATCAATTTGTTTCTGTGGCGACGGGCTCTTCACAGCCATAGCTCAATATGAAAATTACATTGTTTTGGCTTTTCGTCAGGGTTTGCATCATATAATAAATAAAATATCTTTCAATTCTTGACAAATTCAATGTTTATCACGCCACTTGTGAATATATAACTATATACCTCACTCGATGAGATAAACATGGTACTAGTAAAAAAAGACAGATATCCTCTATGTATCATATGTTTGTCAATGATTTTGTACAAACAAAGCTTATAAAAAAGTTCCTATGTTTAACTGTGCTTACATTAGACTTGGCAATTCTGTCTATCTTTAATACACTGACGGGCAAAAGAAAGTATAACACTCACTTGTTTTCCATTCATTCAATATTTTAAAGAAATTAGATGCATGTGGTTGTGGCAAGATACAATAATACCTTTTGGCAGTAGTTTGAATGACAGTTTTATTTTTTAACTTAAATGTAATTACTTAAAGTATACGGGGGTAAGAAATGAAATTACCATGTTCAAAATTTTGTAAATGTGTGCAGGACGAGGCACATTTATTGATTTTCATACAGAGTATGTGTTATTTGTCAATAAATAGTTGCGTATCATCAAAATTAATTTGGGTGTATTTCAATTTTAATTTTTTTTTAAACCGCTTGAGGTATTCTTTGACTAAATTAGAGTATTCCAAACTAGTCAGTTTTTGAAAACGACCAAAAAATTGAGATATTTGACTTTGAATATTATACATATGATAAATACAACTGAGTGATATACTCTCTTTTGCCCGTCAATGTAGTTTAATTTCAATTATATCATAATGTATACAATTACCATTCAGAATGTCTTCTGTAGCCCAGAGTCGATCAGCCTTGTTCATCTTGATCTCGCTGACAACAACATCACGCTTTGCTATAACATCTTCATACCTGTAATCAAAATCACTCAAGTTACCATAACACACATTGAAAGTCTAGAGACATTCATTGCAATTAAAACAAAATGTCAATATGCTGTAAATTGGCATAATGCAAGCTGAATCTGTTATTCAAGTTGTTTTGAAACCAGGTCTAAAATGGAGAAACTGGTTAAATCTTGCAAAAGTCACATTTTAACAAATATAATAGTTACTCAGAGTTTGATCATAGAAACCAGAAAAAAATTAATCAGAATAACCAAGTTACCAAAGTACCAAAAGCACCAATCCACCACTTATAATATTGAAAATATTAATGATTTTGATAATGAAACTATTATTGTTTATGGAGAATCTTATTATCACTTCACCAAAAGGTCTAAACACATATCAAGTTTTGAAAATTGATACTGCATAATTTTTTGGAAATGGTCCAGAAAAGAAGTCTACACCCAAGTTCATAAAAAATATAAATAAGAATAGCCTAAGTAGGCACCACTCCATCCCTATGTCTAACCACATACAAAGTTTTGTGGAAAGAATATTGAATGGAAACACATTTTGGAAGAACGGAATAACTGATGGAGCTAAAAGCTTCATGTCTCCCACTAAGCAAATACTATTATTAGTATTAATAAAATTTGTATAACCCTTGATGGAAGATCTCATCACGGGATATTGTAATATCGGGGATATACTTGCTTTTCAGTTCAACTATAAACGTCACCATTTTATGTTGGGTAACTTACGTTTCATAGCTTAGTATCATTGGCTCCGGACGCTTGCTAAGAACTTTCAGCATATCCTTGATAGCATCCTGAAAATAAAACAAGGCTTGTCATCTTCATATTTACACACAGAGAAGGGTGGTTTTAACACTATACCATGGATTATGGTACATACTGCAAATTTACACATACCATGGTTTTTCAAATTTTCAGAAAATTGTTACAAGCAATCCAAATGATATTATTTTTTTCTAGTGTGCAACTTCCAGGACTAATTTTGATTATTAAAAATTAAAAATACATTTTGAAAAACAGTTATGTATGTGTCTTTAAAATATGAACTTTGATTAGAGTGGCCATCATGTGCCAAAATATCAAATTCCATATCAAATATTTACCGCGCCAAATGTCAGCCAAATATAGATACTATATTCTATTTTCAAGTTATAAATAAAAAAGCAGTAAGCAGTGTATGTACTGTGAGAATTCTTACATACTCACTAGTTTCATTTGTCATATGATCTAACATCAACCCAAATAGATGCTGTTTTTTTAAATACAGTTTACCACATTGATGTGTGGCTGTAGTACACAATCTTATTGTCATAAACACTAACAGTACAGTAGTTTATCCTTGTAACTTTAGAAATGTAATGCATCTCACGGACTCGCTATGTGAGGTCTTTTTAAAGGGTGTGGGTGATTTTTAAAGCCGGACTCGCAGGTAGACATTTATCCCTGGCCACTGTGTCAATCTCATTGAAATCATGCAGGAGTTAGTGCTAAAGTTACTTACTCTGGCGTATTTGACAAGGGTTTTGTCATACACTGTGGATCCGGAAGTCGAAGGTCGAGATGCTGGTGTCATCTTATCTTGAAGATCCTTAACCATCGAATGCGTATTACTGAGGAGCTGTTCGATCCTCTCGAATCTGATGATATTCTCCATTGTCGTAGACTTGTAGTAAGCTGCAGGCACACTTCAGTTGTCATATTGAATCTTGAAATAACCCCCTTATGTACTTTGAGCCACCTTGTGTATTGCAATGGAATCATGGGTAAACAGTTATCGGGTGACATTCGGAAATGTTCGGTTTCATCCGACGTGCAAATAGCTCCATTCGGAAATCATCGTTATTATTCGGCGTGGGCCGCGAAGATCGTAATCAATCAGTAAATATTTACATATTTAAAGTCAGTCATCATGAATTGTTGCCTGAAATTCAGAGCATATGCGTTTTAATATCCCTGAACTCTGAGATAGTTTTTGAATCTTAAAAAACTATGAAAAATATTTATGGTATCTGTGAAAATCGAGATAGTTTGGCCGCTCCAGTAGCTATAGCTCGATACAGAATAATAGATAGATAATGAAGATAAAGAATCATGCTTGTAGCCGCGTCTACAGATATGATAGGGGGCAAGTCAATGGTAATAAGTTAAGGACATATCGTAGTTTTAAGAGTAATTTTTGTACTTCAGATTATGTTCAATTTGTTAATGATAGAGTAATCCGTGGCTATTTAGCTAAATTAAGAAGCGGCACCCTCCCCTTAGAAATCGAAACTGGTCGTTTTACAAAAATTTTGTAACTCTAATGTTATTGAAGACGAGGTTCATTTCCTAACTTGCACTTTATAATCAGATATTAGAAATCCTCTTTGGAATTACTCCTCGTCTATAGATCAAAATTTTCCCAATTTGTCGGCGAACGATGATCAACTCGTCTTTATAATGAATCATCATAAACTAAATTAATCAGTTGCGACATTAACAACAAATATGTTTAGATTAAGACTCTCACAAAATACCTCATAAATACGTATTTCATATTTATTTTAACACACAAACCATATTGTGTATGCAATAATATTTAGCACCATAGAGTGCTTTTATACTTGTATACATTTTAGCAAATTAGTGTCAAATAGTGTCACTTTGGCCGGGCGATGTTTTATTATACTCAATACTGTCTGTTATACTTGTATCGCTTGACACTTAAATAAATTAATTTTCTTTGTTTCCATGAATTGAGCACAAATATAACATAAATATACAGATAAAAGATTGAAATGTACACAATTTAAATAAACAAAGATCACAAGGTAGATAGATATGAATTTAGTTCGATAACATCTTCCGAACCGGGAAGGGAGCAGTTCGTAGAAACTATTCAGGTGGTTCGGTTTGCCTGATGAGGCGCACGAGACAAACAGAAAATACTACTTCAATGTCATAAAATTGTCTCCCCAGTACCTATGTCTTATGTCAGTCTACATTTATCATTCAAAGAAAAAATTGCAAAACCATGAATAGATGTTGAAATCGAAAACCGATTCAAAACTTCAATGGTCAACATCAAAAGATCTCAGTTTCTGACGAAAGTAAAGAGCAGCTTGACACTTCTAATACAATCATCATGTAGTGAGAAGGTTAATTTGCCGTCAATTATTGTGTCTTATTACTTGTAGCAGGATATAATTTCAATTGTATCCCCATTAATGATAACAAGTGTTATAGTCGATTTTTTCTGAAGTCAATGAAAAGTTCTTTAAGTTTTGTCTTCTTTTTAGAAAGCTTGAACTTCTGCAACAATATTGATGTATGGTTATTTAAAGAAATAATGAAATAAACTTTTTTCACTTAATATAAATATCTTAAACAAACATCAGTGTTTTGATTTTATTGTCCAATTAGCAAATATAATTCTGATTGTAGTTAACTGTTAATGTTTCAACAATTGTGTTTAATATCAAATTATATAAATTGTATACGCATGTAAAAGTATATTCTAGACTTTGAAAGTAGTTTTTTATTATAGAAAATTTATTAGCTGCTTTAATTGTCGGGCAACTCCAGCGAGCATAACCTGGCGTGTGTATTTGTTATACATATAAGTATAAGTAAAGGTTGTAAAATTCAACGTGTCTATTTGTGATCACTTTAATTAAAAATCATCAAACAGTCCCGCCCTACCCATCATAAATACCTGTTGTGTTTGTACCGCCCCGCACACAAACTAATTAACTTAAAGGTCCAATAAAACACCTGCACGCGCGTGTATTGTCACAGGCGGTTACACATGTTCCAGACGGGTAAACACGCTAACCATCCGGATCAAAGACAGCTCTCAGCTCTCTTGCAACGGGTCAGATGGGGGGGGGGGAATGTGTGTAGCGAGGAGAAATGTGTTGTAATTTTAATTCTTTCCAAATATCGACACGTTTGTTAATAAAAAAACACACATACCAGAGTAAGTAAAGGAAATGCTTCACCGACATGCAATGAAATATGCTAATAGCCTGCTAGCCTGCACAATTGATATGGTTTTCTTATCACTATAATGTTTGTTATCAATATATATAAATAATATCGTATAATATTTCCATAAACCATATGAAGATACATTAAGTTTTGGAGCGGTTTCCAACCATTTGATTGTTAAATATTTCACTTTGACCTACTCCCGGGTCAAATATTCCTAATAATAGACCTACTCCCGGGTCAAATATTCCTAATAATAGACCTACTCCCGGGTCAAATATTCCTAATAATAGGCCTAAGGGACATTGTTTTAAAAAATGACAGGCATACTTTTCAACACTCAAATGATGCCAAAACTTAGTATCCAATCTGGATAAAAACAATACTCTTTCCTTTTTTCTTGATCATCCTTTAAATCAAAATTATCCAAATTAACTATGTAAAACCCCCAAATATTTTCTTTTGGAAAAGAAAGCTTATATTGCACACGCTAATTAAAAAGTGGGCTTTCAAAATTCAGAAGCAGAATTATATCTTAACACAATCATGTTTGGCGATCAAAAGATCCAAGTCAATGGAAAACACTAGATTCCATTTTTTAAAATCACGGAACGAAAAAAGTGTTTTGATTAATTAAACCATAAATAAATATTATGTATTGTAGTTTTACATATATTGAGGTCAGAGCATTGACATTATTACATATTCCCCCTATTAGTCAGCTTCTTTTCGTGTATGAAGTACCCGTTTAATTTCTGCAATTCATCTCTCATATATTTGCCATTATCTTGTTTCGTAAAATGATCTGTTGATTATGTGGAAAGTGCTTTATGGCATAACTGATGCCCTGCTTCAGTGAATAAATCAATCTAAATAGAAACTCTTATAGGTTCATTAAGATAATTAATTTTGTTAATAAATAACAATAAGAAAAGAGGTTGATGATTGTAGTTTTAACACGGCGGTTATTCATGTCGAAAATAACTTCCTTATCTTATCAGGCATTTAATATTCCTGTGACGTATGACATTGGTTACATTGTATTCATTTTTATATACAGAAGAAAATAGTACAACCACTGTACATATATAGTAGTTATTTAATAACGATATCAATTTAATAGAGTGTCTAGTTTCTTGTTAAATTCCCAAACTATGCGTTCCGATTCAATTTAAATTCTACTTGCTATCAATCCAGAAATACTAGTGAGAAGATTAATATCAAACACGCAAAATTCACTCCTTCACTTTAAAAAATAACAAAAATAATCGCATTTGTCATGTTAAAAGAAACTGACATCGAAATGTACATGCTTCACTCAGGAAATTTAATTAACTAACATAGATTCATATTCGTTGATATATCAACATTCACAAACGCTGCCATACAAATTGCATTTTACATATTCCTAATCTATATTAAGTTAAAATGTTCTTTTTTGTCAACATTGCCAACCAAGTCGTATTACAGATTGATCAAGGAATTACATCACATCTGTCATAAAAATCCTTGAATTTATCGAGATCTAAAGCCTCAGCGAGTCGTTTTCTTCGGCAGTAATCGGAAAAAAACGGAAACGCCCGAATATTTTCGATTGCATAAAAGCAGGCTCCATTCATCACCTGGGACCATTCGTAACGCTCATGCGCTGACACAGAGTTCTAGCAAACGAGCTACTTCCTGCGAAAATCGAGTTGAGTTAAACTTGTTTGAGTTAATCTTTAGACAGGCTGATAATCGACTGAGCGTCTGAAGTAGA
Organism: Steromphala cineraria; assembly: GCA_916613615.1. NCBI lineage: Eukaryota > Metazoa > Mollusca > Gastropoda > Trochida > Trochidae > Steromphala > Steromphala cineraria. The sequence continues at coordinate 23,326,551 of OU744735.1, read as the reverse complement.
TAAGCTTGGACAAGAGTGGCTGAAACTAATATCTTTCGGGTGAGTAACTTACTTTCAGATTCTTACTGTAACCACAGGGGCACGTCACGAGTAAATTTCTAAAAAAAAAAACAAACCTGGTTCTTAATAAATTGTCAATTTATTAAGAACCAGGTTGGTTTTTTTTAGAAATTTACTCGTGACGTGCCCCTGTGTGTAACCCTCAAGTTACCTATTTTCATGTGTAACCTATTTTCGTGGTATTTACAAATTGCATAATTTCTCACTCTCCATTCAGTTAGCAGTTATTTTGTTGATCAGTTGTTCTGCATGGTTCAAAGCAGCAAATTAGTGATTCAGTGATTAAACTATTTTGTTATTTCATGCGTTTCTCTACTGAACTTTTTGGAATTATTTATTAACGATTTTTTTCCAAAATCTCTCATGGCAAAGTTTCTAGCTGATCGTATTTCAGCAAGTTGATGTTATTTCTGTTCCAAAAAAAGCAATGAAGTTTTCTGTAAACACTTTGTAGCCTGAATATTATTTTCATTTAGCAGTTCTAAATGGTTACTTTCAATGCTAATATTTGTGTCTATGTGAGAACTTACTGAACATTTTAAAAAATTGAACATGTAGCAAATTTTAGTTTGAACGTAATTTACAATAGCTTCATAGGTTTGAAAATCAGTAAAATATAGTACTTCTAAAGGTGTTATGTGGTCGTAATTTGACCTAAGACAAATACCATGAAAATAGGTGACACCCAAATTATTAGTAAAAATTGACACAGGTCTCTTAAAATGTCAACAATATGTATCGTCCAGTTACCTATATTCGAACGACCCCAATTTCCGAACAGCAAATTTTGCTTGTGATGTGTCGCGTTATAAGGAGGGATATTATGTCATCAAAGCTGCCGCATCGACAAGCAGCAACTCCGCTGTTTACTGATGCAAAATGCTCGGGATTAAAGTTTCATGTTAGTTCATCTAGAAAAAACTCGTATTCCGGCAAGGGCCTACATCAAGCACACTATGGCAAGTGCGTATGCCTCTAGTTATATGCTGGACTAGTTTCATGTGTAATTTTGACATTGCCGTAAATCAGGGAAGGACTTTCGATGGGAATCAGTGATTATTTTGACAGTAAATGTGTGATCTAAAGATGGGAACTATTTAATTTGTTGTTATTTGTTATGTTTATTGCATATTCAACACTACATGCTAATCCATTCGAATATAGGTAACCCGAGGATATATATTAAGTAATTATTTTGTCACTTATTCAGATCTCCAATGGTGTCAATATAGTGTTATTGTATATATATGTTATTGCTTCGTTTAAAATGTTATGGAAAGGTTTTAGATTTTACTACATCACAATGGTGTATGACACAGAAACTCTGTAATGGTGTTGTGTCAGTTGTAAAATATAATAAAAATTCTATTTAATGTAACATTGGAATGGACAGTTACTACCTTGAAATGTTACAGTGGTTTCTGAAAACATGACAGTCATGCACTTTGATTGTTGTACTACAGTACAACAGGCTAGTGTATACAACATAATTATTTAAAATCTTTCTTTTTTATCCAAACATTTTTCCAAAAGCTTTATACTACAAAAGGCGCACAGCACCTGGTGTCAGTCATGAATTTCATTTACTGTAACTTTGTATGTTTGGATAAATGTTTTATGATGTTTTCAGTTTTCACTCAAAGAACCATCATCAAAACTGGATAAATACCTACTAGCTATTAAAAAACTTTATGAAAAATAAGATTTATTGGAAGGTTAATTGGTCTTTGCTTGGTTGCTATTGTGAAATGGACCTCAATATTTGAATCTTTGCAGAATGAATCGGTGTATAACCCAGAATACAACCACAAGATGAACGATATTGAGTCGAAGTATGCCAAGAGAAAGCGTCGCTTCGAGCAGCTTGGTATGTAATTCTATATTTTAATACAACATCGATTTTAATTATCCTCCGCCGTGCGATTAGCGCGAAGTAGGGGATATAGTATTTGGTAGCGTCCGTATGTCCGTACGAAATGGAATAACACAAGATCTGTTACATACTTTTCATATTTTGCATATAGGTTCACCACAGTGAGAGTAATTTTTCAAACAGGGTTCGTGACCTTGACTTTCATTTCAAGGTCACAAAGAGACTTCGTCAATTTATCTTTGAAACTCAATATCTCAAGAACTGTTGACCTGATTCTCTTGATATCTTACACACAGCTTCACCTCATATGCAAACCTTGACCAGCAAATAGTCAATGTTAAAATTATGTCATCAAATTTGTATGGTAAATAATGCAGAATTCTGATGAGCTACATAGGCAATAACTCTTAGTTAAGTTAGTTTATAATTATTTTTTTTCAAATTTGTTATTTATTATCATAGTTTTTCAATATTTTGTCTATATATCAGATGATAAACATCTAACTGTGTGACCAGATTATCTTATCAGTAGCTGAATCATTGTTTGTATATATCTTTCAAATTTTCCCTTGCTCAACTCTTCCTTGAAACAAACAATGATAGTACATCAGACAAGTTGTTTTTAGAAAAAAAGTATTTTATTTTCAAGGATTACTTTACAGATGCAGAGATAGAACGAAGAAAAACTGAGAGAGGAACGCCCACAGCAGAAGATACTCATAATGTGAGTATTGATTATAAATATGCATGTATTATGTTTTCCTCAATCACCTATGTCTCAATACCGGTTCCGATACTCTCCGTAATATCACCCCTGGTTTTTTTCATCGGGAAATTGTTCCGTTTCCTAAGATCTTGCTGTAAACAAATTAGAGATAGGAAACTGTCTTCAGTGTGAACTCATGTGATTGGCCGAAGCAGGAACACAGTTAGCTAACTCAGCTAAGATCTGTAATTACAAGCAGACAAGACCAAAGCACAAAACACAATGATGATGATGATGCTATACTTCCTGTCAAAAGTTTAGACTCACTAGTGTTAATTTGGTCATTCACTTTACTCAACTGTTCTAAACTACATAATGTTCAGTTTTGAATATCAGGGCTCAAAGTTTCTTTTTTTCACATTCTGGGCTTAAATTAAGGTAAAATGTTCACCTTTTCAAAGAGTAAAAACCTGTCACTTAGAGCCCTGGCTGTAAAAATTAGTAGTCCTGGTACAATATATTTTCCTTCTTTATTTCGGTTTTATCTGCCTGGAGAGACGTTAGAACTTGAATAGGTGTGGTAATTAGCATTAAACTGAGCCCAATTCTGTATCTGTAAATTTAATAGGAAGTGAATGATTGCAATTTCAATGAGTGTATCCATTGTTCTTGGCTGCTTCCACACCTGTGTTGATTGCCTTTGATAGAGACTGGGGGAGGTTTGAGGTGGAGGGAGTTAGCTCGTTATCTTTTGCCTCTGCATGAGACAACCTATAGCTGTTTTGCTCTGCCAGTCTTCCTTGCTTCTGCCTTTCTGCTTCCATTTAGAAGCTTTAGTGCTATATGCCTCAGCCAATGAAACAGGTGCCATTTTATGTGCAGGGTCCTTGGCCAATGAGGAAAAGCCTTAAACCCTGAAGGAGATATAAACTTTGTGTGCAGGCACCTTGGCTAGTAGGGGCCTTAATTCATAGATTTGGTGACTCTCTTTCCCCAAATAAGGGGTTATACATTACTGGGGTCATGACCCTAAAAGCCTATTTTCATCTTCTGCTCCAGAACAACTTAATTGCTCCAGAGAGATGTTATGTACAGGCAGCTCAGCTAGGCAAAATCCTAATTTAAGTCATAATAAGTGTCACAGGTGACACTATTAAACTGTTTCATGGTACAAGTATCTCCAGATTAAATATCACGATATGATGCAAATCGATGCATCACCACAACTCTAGTATTTGAACTATTATATGTGGTAGAAAATCTTGACCTTTTCACAACCAGGTCCAAATTAAAAAATCAGAAGAAAATATGTTTATATTAGAGGGGAAAAATTAATTTTCCCAATGAATTGTCCAATCTCATCAGACCTAAAAGACTTTTGGTATCAGCCATGGTGCAGTGTTACATAAGGGCTACTGGTTAACACAAAAAGTAACAACTCTAAATTAAAATTCATACATAATATTAACAAATCTTAAGGCATACTAACGCATAGAATGCACCTAATAATACAATAATAACCCTAAATACTTCTGTAATCGATATTTTGAAGGAGGAACACATTGACACAAAATAGATTTTCCTACTTTGCTGACAACGGGAGAGGGTCAAATAGACTATTTGAACATAAACATAATTTTTTTTTATTTATTAAAGTAACATAAAAATCTATGAAAATATATGGTTCAGACAATGGTAATTTTGTTATTCATGTGTTAGACAAGCTGAACATATTTTGAAGACTATTGCAGAGGAACAAAATAAGATGCACACTTTTCAAAACCAATTTGATAGTGTAACCCATAGATTGACTCATAATATAATAATAATGATTAGGATTGACCTGAGTATTTATACAGTGCAAACATGTCTAGAGCCCTCATGAAATGAACTGAATTCTATATCTTTCAGGCCTAATATGAGGTTAATTGGAACAATCATCATGTCACCTTGTCCCTTTTAGAGTTTTCAACTTCTTCTGACTATCATTTTTGACTGTTTCCATGGAAACACAACTTATATATTGTTTCCAGATCATAGTTAAAACACCTTAACTTGGTATGTGGAACAATCACCATGTACCATTGTGCCCTTAGGGTTTTAACCTTTTTATCTAGTTCAGTGTGGCTTTGAATTACCAACTTCTTCAGATAAGATACAACTTTTTGGTGTATTTATTTTGCCAGTTTCTGAAGAAACAAAACTTACGCCCATGTGTACGTCATTGTCACATCTGTATATACTTTAATTTAATTTGATAGGGAGCAGCATTAACATAAGCAGTTCTCTGCTTGCTTGCTAATCCAGTTTTTCCTTTAATAAATATGTTAAAACCACAAAACTTACTATATCATTCAAGGACAGACTTGGAAATAATGGGATGTTCGACAATCATTTTGTGCAGTTTAACACAATGACTTGAATAGCATAAAAAATCAACAAAGAAAAATTTAGAATAGTTTCACAATGCTTGGTCAATGTATTTCAAATTTTTCCCACTTGGCGGGGGATATGGTCGACTCTGACTGTTTATTTTAGTTATGAACTTGCACCTAAGCCTTGTAATGAGATGGACTTTTTAGAATGAAGTGAGTTGAAGACTGTGAATTAACCATTAATCTTTCAGTGTAGTGTATTTAATTGTTTTCTTGTTTATTTTTCTTCAGTCTGTGCCACAACTGGACTGCCTTACTGAGGATGCTGTTAACCAAGACAGTGAGAAGAACAATTGTTCAAACATCATCACATGGATTATTTCCTCGTTGATTTCAATTCAGTTGGCGCACAATCTTAGTGACTCCTGCCTCTCAAAGTTGCTTGTGCTTTTAAGTCAGATATTTTCCGTTTTGGCTCCATTTTCTAATGTCTGCAAACTGTGTGCCAGCATAATACCCAAAACTTTGCATACTGCCCGAAAACTTATTGGTATTGACTGCGACACTTTCAAAAAATATGCTGTCTGTCCAAACTGCTGTGCGCTTCACGACTTCAACAGTGTTGTACTTGACATTGGTGGTGTCTTGTTTCCAAAGAAGTGTGACAACCCAGTGTATAGCTGCCGATCGGCTGATCGATCAAACCGAACGAAAGGGAAAGTTAAATGTGACACGACCCTTGTTGAGAAAGTGATATTGAAAGATGGTAGAGTTTCCTATTCCCCTTTGAAAGTGTACTGTTTCAATAGTGTCATTGACAGCCTTGAGAGACTATTACAGAGATGCCACTTCATTGAAAAGTGTAATTTATGGAGACACAGAGACATGCCACCAGATCTATATGCAGATGTATATGATGGTAGTATTTGGAAGAACTTTGTAAACTTTGGAAATACAGATTTTCTGAACAAACCTCATGACTTTGGGTGCATGATCAATGTGGATTGGTACCAACCGTTTAGTAGGAGGTCGGATAAGTCTGTGGGAGCAATATACCTGGTGTTCCTTAACCTGCCAAGGGAAGAGAGATTCAAGAAGGAGAATTGTGTTTTAGTTGGACTTTTGCCTCCTCTTTCTAAAGAGCCTGAAAGCCTAGCCTCTTTTCTAGATCCGTTGGTATCAGAACTGAAAGCTCTGTGGAATGGTGTTCCGATGTATGTTCCTGGCGTGTCTGACCCTGTGACTGTGAGGATGGCTCTGATGTGTGCAGCAGCAGATATCCCAGCTGCTCGGAAGCTCTGTGGATACCTTGGTCACGGAGCTATCCAAGGTTGCTCACATTGTTCGAAGCCAATGAGGAGCAAAGATGGCAGAGATTGTGGACTACCAGACTTGGACAAGTGGCCTACAAGATCAAGAGAAGATCACCTCCATTGGGCAAGAAAGGCTGAGGCAGCAGAAACTTTGACAAAGAAGAAAGAGATTGAAAAACAACATGGGTAAGATATATGTGTTCATTTGTTTAATGTGTAATCAAAAGAAGGCAATTATTTGTATACACAAAGAACTTAATTAAGCACCACCCATTTTCAAACCGATAAACGGTGCTGATAATGAACAATACACATTTTAAGGCAAACCATAAGGAGTATTCGATAGAACGATCATCTAGCAGTGTAAAAAGGAAAACTTCTCTCGATTTCCGATTCACTGTCTCTGGATAACTGGTTTTAAAAAAACTTGGTATTTTGGAGTAAAAATCAAAGTTACCTTATAACTGAAAATGAAAGTCAATATTTTGTGATGCAATGTGAAAATTATAATTCTCCTGACTGAATTGATGACTTATTAGTAAATGACCTCATACCACAAGTTCGTTGTTAAAGCAGTATGAACCTTCAAAATCTCAAAATATCAATTATTATCAAATATCAATTTTCACAAAGAAAAAACTGGCAACTGTAAAAGATCATGTTTTATCTTAAAGGGAGGAGAGGTGTTTGATTAACAAATTCAACTCAATAAATCTCAAATTTAGTCACATAATTTAAGATTACATGCATTTTATCAATTATTGATGAAAAATGTACTGAAAATTCAATATCCTGCTAGCCTCTTATCATTCATGATTAAAATGGTTTGTGTGTATGAATGTCAACTAGGGATCTAAAATGTTATTTTTGATTTTCAACATCCAAATTCGAACATGTACTTTTTCCCCTATGACAATAGTTATATTTGGCCATGTTTCAGTTGTTTCACATCTGTAGTCATAATTTTATTGTTTTTGCAAATATAAGTGATCATTGAGTATGTGACCTTGAAGCTCAAAGGTCAAGGTATCGAGATATGATTCGTTTTTTTTAAATTTGCCCATTTTCTTGTGACTATATGGAGAAGGCGGAACAGTGGAAGGCGATACCCTCAGTGTCGGGGCTACTCTGCTTTTGCGTCCCCCAAACACTCCTCTAGTTATATATGGTTAGGTCAATACATCTTATTTATCAAAATATGTCAACAGAAATAGAATACATTTTACAAAAATAAGCGGTGCTTAATTAAGTTCTTTGTGTATATAATTCTTTAAAGAGTTGATCTTTAGTTTATGCTTATTGGATCATTAGTAACAGATTTCTTTCACCACAACATTTAAGCTTAATTAACATTTCTTCTTGAGGAAGATGAGTAAGATAAGGACTTAAATTTTCAGTGTCCTGCACATTTCATTCACCACTTTAAAGAGGCTCCCACCAACAATTAAAAGAAATATCTTTGCACGGTGCAAGCTTTAAAAGAGGTTAAGATTTAATATTTTACAAAATTACCTTAGATCCTACAGTTATTCTGTGTGAGCCATCTGTTTAAATATGAAAATTTGGTTTTAAAATATTGTCTATATTGAAACCATGTTATTTCCAAGACTAAAATCACGCCCTGTAATACGCACCTTTGGGAATGTGATTGCTACTGGGATTCCGGATTGTAATGGGCAGTACAACGGATTTTAATGGGAAATTTCGTTTTGGGTTAGCACATACTTTGCTCTAAAGCAAAGTTAATTGCATTGTTTTAATTGCAAAAATGCAAGTTTGTGTTCACATGATAACATGACTGTATAGGAATATCATATTTGCTGGCAAAGGTATTGATATTTAAAAGTTTTTAGCAAAGTTTTTGGTGATAATGTTAGAATGCTTGTCTTTGAACCACTAATTTAATTAAATTGTCATTTTGAGAGACAATCTAATACATTGAAAGGTATATCATTTAAATCCTCATTCATTAATACTTCCAAATACCGATCAGATAATCAGATAATGAATTTTGCGTATTTCAAGAAGTGATAATTGCTGTTTATTTGGGAAGGGTGTCATGTTTTGGGCAATGATTGCTACTGGGCTGATTTTTCATGCGTTCCGGATTGTGATTCTGTTGGATACAGATTGCTGTTTTTGTTTTAAACATGTTTTATTCACAAAGAAAATGATTAGGAACACGTCCTTCAACTTAAAATATCTTCTCCAGATTGTTATAACACCCAATGACACAGACATTGTTTACACGGCGTAACATGATAATCTTTTGACACAAAACGGTTCCAGACTTGATAACATTCGAAAATGGAAAGTTTAGAAACCATTGGTACCGGTGTAGTGGAGATGTCTGGGGTTGAGGAGCCCAGGGTGGACACTGGTTTCATATCCATTGGTATTTTGTAAATTAGTTTAGAACTTTTGTTCAGATGGGGTTTGTTTACATTTTTGAATGAGAATTGTTAAGAGTAAATTCACCTTAGAAGTTTGAACATACAATCGTCTTCTGAACTCTGAGAATCATTTAATATATATTAACAATCTTGCCACTCTCTCACTCTTTACTATTCAATTCATCCTTCATTACTAGGATAGCTGGATCGAGAATACGGTCGGGGGTATTATTGAGCCACGCTCAATTTTTTGCTTGTTTCTTCTTCTTTTCAAGTTCCAAAGAGTCTTGAGAGTTGAAAAGTTGTGTGCAGACTCCTTGGCCAATGGAGATTCTTAATTGTAAATTTGTTGACCCTGTAACCCCAAATAATAGGTCATAATCTTAAAACCCAAGCAAAATAAATGAGCTATGACATTTTGATTTTCATTTTGAATCACTCCTGGAATATTTGTTCTCTTTTAATGAATAAAATAAAAATAAATAATCTTAATCTTTAATTATACCCACGTTACAAAGTAAGCGGGGGTATATAGTAGTCATTCCGTCCGCCCGTCCGCCCGTCCGCCCGTCCTTTGGTCCGGTCACATATCTCCGAAACTATTTGGTCTACATTAACCAAACTTTGCAGAATTGTTAAACATGTCATTCTCATCAATTCCTGACCATCTGTAGGATTCTAGAATTTTAATTTTTTGCCGTTTTCATGGAAATGCCACTTTTTTAACTTAGTTTTATAGGGTTCAATGGGGACAAATTTTCTCAGAAAGTTTTGCACCCAGATGAATAAATTTTGGTTATAGATGCTCCTGATGATACTCGTGATAGAGTTCGAAAGCCGATTCCGTAAAATTAATTTTGACAGAGTTATCGCCCTTGAATGTCTGATTGGACTTGGTACAAACAGCAGACTTGGTGCTTCAATGGGGACACATTTTCTCAGAAACTATTGTACCTAGATGAATAAAATTTTGGTTATAGATGCTCCTGATGATACTCTTTATCGAGTTGGAAAGCCGATTCCGTAAAATTAATTTTGACAGAGTTATCGCCCTTGAATGTCTGATTGGACTTGGTACAAACAGCAGACTTGGTGCTTCAATGGGGACACATTTTCTCAGAAACTATTGTACCTAGATGAATAAAATTTTGGTTATAGATGCTCCTGATGATACTCTTTATCGAGTTGGAAAGCCGATTCCGGAAAATTAATTTTGAATTGCTGATTTTAGTATCATTTTACTTGGTACAAACAGCTGATTTCTCTTATTTGACTTCATACAAACAGCCAACATTAATATATTTTTAAGTTGGCATGGCATAGGACAATACTTGGAGATACTGTCAGTATAACACAAACAGTTTATTCCGTACTGATTGTTTACATGTTGGCCGAATCACAGAGACGGAAAGACAGAGTTGTCAGGGGACGGGGGTATGTGAGTCATGCTCACTTTTTTCTTGTTTAATTAGTGATTCTTAGCGGAAAAGAATTTCATGTTTGCTGATTTGATAACTTATATCATATATCAAATGAAAACATGTTGAGCCTCTGAGCCAATGGCTCGATTTTTATCAAAGTTTTTGTTGTTTATTCACAGTTGAGCTGTTATCTTTTCAGTTATACTTCAATAAAAAGTAATAGGATTGTTTCACTGCAACTAACTCCTTGAATTACTTTTCAGGTACAGATTCACATCCCTTCTGCGACTTCCGTATTTTAACCCGAGTATCATGACTGCCATCGATCCGATGCACAACCTATTCCTTGGAACTGCAAAGAAGATGTTCGCATTCTGGGTGGAGAAGGATATGTTGACAAAGTGTGATCTGAGTTTGATTTCTTCACGGATTCAAGGCATCAAAATTCCCTCTAACATTGGTAGAATTCCTACCAATATTGCTTCAAACTATGCACAGATGACGGCAAAGGAGTGGAAGAACTGGGTTCTCATGTATTCGCTCTTATGTCTCAACGGCATTCTTGATGTGATTCACCTTCGCATTTGGCAAACTTTTGTGTTAGCCTGCCGACATTTCTGCCAGCCAGTGATTAACATGTCAAATTTAGAGATTGGTAACAGACTCATGCGCAAGTTCTGTGCAGAGGTGACTAGGCAATATGGAAAGGAATTCATCACCCCAAATATGCATCTGCATTGCCACTTGAAAGAGTCCGTTGAAAGTTTTGGTTCTGTTTATGGATTTTGGCTGTTCAGTTTTGAACGTTACAATGGATTGCTGTCCGATATGCCGACCAACCAAAAGGATTTACCAGTTCAGCTAATGAGAAAATTCAATATGTTTTCCATTTTCAATTTGGATGCAGTTGCTGAAGATTTTCAAGAACAGTATCACAAACTTTCCGAATTATCTTCAAAGAATTTGGTTTCACTCTCATCACCGGAACTCTTCCTTGCATCCTCTACAGAGATATCAGAAGTTTCACCTTCTGTTTGGAGTGATCTGTCTCTTCTGAAGCTCTCGGCAAAAGACGAAGTATATCTTAGCCTTAGTTGTGAGGAGTTGAGTTGGCTTCAAGTCGTCTACTCGTATATCTACAAGGAGAGGATTCCAGATGAACAACTGTCAGTTGTTTGTCAGAAAGTGACGTCAGTCCAGTGGAACAACACATCATTGAGTGGAGAATCACATGCCTTACATGCAAACGGAATTATTAGTGCGATGTGGGCAGATGACAATTCAAGAATCTCAACAGTTTCCTCTATGCGGCCCGCCAAAATAAAGCACTTTCTCGTTCACAATATCAAAACTTCATCAACCTCATCTGTGAAGCATGTATTTGCTTGTGTTGAATGGTTTGAACGCTCAGACAATCAATTTGGCTATCTCAACCCTGTGTCTGTCTGGTCATGCAAACTCCAGAATGACGGTCCAGCGTCACTGCTTCCACTTCAGCGTGTTAGTGCCAAATGTGCTTGGATTGAAGAAACACACAACAAGCAGAAGTTCATAATCCTGTGTCCTGTCCCAAGAGCATCATACCTATGAGCAGGATACTTGAAAGTTTGAGTGTTGTGAAAGTGGACACATTTGATGTATATATATGGTGGTGTTTAGTTGCCTATAGGTCACACATGTCAGATATGTACCACAATGACAAATGTCTGCTCATAATTGACATTGGTGGTTCATGTAGATTGAAATTTGGCACATTTCTTATTACATGATTTTCAGTTGCTCATTGTATAGTTTTGACCAATTTCCCATAGTTTGATAAGATTTTCAATGTCTGATCTACTACGATGACAAATTCTTTATTTCTCTGAAAATATTTCCCCTTTATTTTGGAATGATTTACACATGCAATTCTGCAAGTTCTTTGAGATTTTTGTAGTAAAATGTAAACGTTATGATTTAGAGATAGAAACCAAAAACTGTTTCATGTATATTTTCATTACTGATTTAGATTGCATATTCCTTTCAGTTATCAAATGATCACTATCTATTTGAAGTGGCAACAGACAATCACTATGGCCATAGTAACATTGGGCAAATAGTCAAATTTCCCATAATTATACCCCCACCTATGAAGTTGTTGGGATATATAGCGTTGAGCCTGTCCGTCAGTCCGTCTGTCCGTCCGAGAGTTCATGATCATTGGATTTTTTCAGCATTGTTTGTTGGAAACTCTTTATAATTAACCTACATGTTCTCTGGACTGGAATATTGTGCTTTTTGAAGAAATCAACTTTGACTTAATTGATATAATTTTGCCAAGTTTTCTCGAAAATGTTCAGCTCTATTTTATTTCTTCAACAGTCTGTTTCCTGCTATTTATGCATTAGTGTATTCTATAGATATCAATAATGTCTTTTGAAGAAGTTTTTCGTCTGACCTAATTGGCATGTTTTATGCAACTTTTAGAAATTTTATGTCAACATTGCATACCTCCTTCAGGTTTTGTTAGAAAGTCATAGAAACTTCATAGAATGTATTCTTTAAAGGATTAAGGTGTGGCTTTTGAGACAGGATTTCATCTGTGACCTAATTTGCAGATTGCATGCAAATTTTTCGAATTATGCATCAACATTGCATATGTTCAGTTTTTGTCTTTTGACTTTTTTAATTCATATATTGTATTCTTTAGAGCATGTTGGTGTGAATTTTGAAGAGAATTATCAATTGTGACCGAATTTGCATATCTGATGCATTATTGGGAAGGACACTTTTGAAAATGGGCCATTTTCATGGCTTTTAGAAATATTCTGCATTTTTAAGGGGTCATTGCCCTTATATCAATAGTAAACTTCAAAATTTAAATGGGCCATTTTTTCAGAAAATGTGCAAATGGCCCATGGCCCCTGCCCTTCCTAATCCCTGCTTAATCCCTGCTGATGCCAATGTGATAACATTAAATATTTTGATCAGGTTTTTTCAGAGGCTCTTGATTTTCATAGAATATATTCATGAGACTTTGAATCTCATGACATTCAAAGAAGTATTTTAAGAAGATTTCTTATAGCACTTCCTTTTATTAGTATTAAGAAGTGTTAAAATAATTATAGGGTTGCATTCTTCAAATAATTCATAATCTGGACTGCAATTGCTCCCATGAAAAGCATCCAATTGGGGTATACATGCTTTGCTGGCTTTTTGCTTGTTTGATTAGATTTTCATTGTTTGATGTACCACAATGATGAATTCTTTATGTCAGTTCATAATTGACACTGTCAGTTCATGTGCCGTCACATCATTACATTGTGATGTTCAGTTCCCCATTGTATATTTTGGACATATTTCCCTCAATTTTCAATGCTTGATGTGCCACAATAAAAGAGTCTTTCAGAAATTTAAATCTTTATTATGTAATACAGAGAAACAATAGAATATGTTCTTTTAGAATCCCCCATCTTGTACTTGAAATACTGAAACCATAGGTACAAAAGCTCCAGAAAAGGGTTATATTGCATTATTGTAAGAAAAATATACATATTGCCTTATAAACATTTATATAACCTATCATTTATGATTTTCCTTGCCTTTTCCCCCCAGAGAGTGTAACCTTGCCGTGGTTGGGGGGCTTATGTTTATTTGACCCCGAGATCTATGCTGGCGGAAGCTTCGTTTCACCAAGCCAGACAGGTCAAAGGGTAGAGACCGAACTAATAACACTCATTGAAATTATGTTGTCTTTCTCTCAAAATAGTTATTATTGATTAATATTCTTATAGTTTTGATACAATATGATGTACAGGTGCCTTTTGAATGTGTTCATGTATCCTTGTAGTTTATTACGGTTTCATCTTGTACCATCTTTCAAACTCTTTAGCTGCAAAATGATTGTTTAGTGTGCACATTGTATTTGCAACTTTTGAATGTTATTATTTGTTTATCTTTGTGATGTTTGCATCTTGATATGTTATATGATCATTGATAGAATAAATAATTGTTGATTTTTAAATTCTTGTTAGTTATTATTTACAGACCCTTGTATGATCAAAGTACTATTCTAATGAAATAAAATTAAATCTAATGTAAAAGTACTTGAACATAAATTCAACATTGTAAATAAAAATTGTTTCATGAATGTTATATGAATCATGTGTATCTCTTCTAACATCTGCTATGAATTATTGGCCTATTGCTATCAATCAGATAGGATCCGGAGGTTTCAACCACCGGATCCTATTATTTTAATCTACCGATTTTCCGATAACAAATCCGGTGGTTTCCGACCGGATCTGAGATATGCCCGGTTTCCGCCACCGGATCCCATTATTCTAATCTATTGAATTTCCGGTACGGGATCCGGTGGTATCAGGCCGGATCTCAGATATGCCTAGGTTTCCGCCACCGGATTCCATTATCCTGACCTGCTTAATTTCCGGAGCGAGATCAGGTGGTTTCCGGCCGGATCTGAGATATGCCTGGTTTCCGCCGACGGAAACCATTATTGGGATCCGGTGGTATCTGTCGGTTTCCGATCCCCTAAGAAACCACCCCTTTTGGTCCTGTGCCTAAATTAGAGAATGAATTGTCAAAATTTAATATCATATTATCATTCAAATAGGGTCAGTCATTTTTTTATAGTGTTTTGATTACTGAATAGAAAATTTGCATTCATACCATGAACAGGTAAGTTTTTTTCTGCAATTTATTTTGCCCATATTCTTGATTTCTAGAAAACCAATTATGTGTTATGTAAACCTATATATAGCTTTTTGAACAGTCTTGTTTTTTCTTTGACTCTGCTGCCAAATATCAATTTCTAGATTAACTTGAAATGAAAAAAATAATCTTCACATGTTATATACTTTGAAACAGAAACTTGATTTATGTGTTTAAGTATACTGTTGGTTATAATATTTTTTATTCTTAAAAAATATTATATACATTTTTTTATATCTTGTTTATATGCCCTTCTGTATATATTTGGAAAAAAACCTTTTTGATATTATAAAATATTTTTTTCTTTTAATCCAATTATTAAAGAGGCTTTTTAGTGTGATATGAAAAATTTCAAATTTCATTGTAGGAACATTGATATATAAATTCAATGAAAACAATTAGGCTTGGTACAGCTGTTTCCAGGTTTTTTGAATATTTACTGAATTTTCTGTTTGCTTTTCAGATGAAAACTTCTGCGTGATATGTAACTTTCCTGGTGCTGAGGTGCAGGTTTTTGAGAAAGGTGTGTCAACTCTAACCAAAGTATCTGTTCAACGTAATGATGACCTCCATGAGAGAATCAAAAGTTCTTCAAATGCAGAGACACATGTCCATGAACAATGTAGGAAAAGATATACAGCTAAGAAGAATATAGCTAAATCTACAAAATCTACAACTTCTTCTGAAAATCGTATATTGAGAACACTATCCAACAACTTCAACTATGACACTCATTGTTTGATTTGTGCAAAAGAAATTGATTTTGAAAATGTAAAGAAACATCCAAATCCTTCTGAGACAGTAAGTAATATTGAATATGTCAAAGAATTTGGAAAGTATGGTAAAGTGCAAGAAACATTACTTGAAATATGCGAATGCAGACGTGATGAGGAGTCAACAAACATCAAAGCTCGCATTGCTGCAGCAGGTGATATTCGTGCAGCGGATTCCAAGTACCATCGATCTTGTCTTCAAAGATTTCTGTCAGGGCGGGGTACAAGTTTAACATCACAAAACAGAAGAAATGAAGACTCAGTCAATAAGGATGCCTTCTTGTCTTTAACTAAGTGGTTGACTTCACAATTTGATAAACAGTTCACATTGTCAGATTTGCAACAGAGACTAAGAACATACCTTCCTGAGGATGTAGAGCCATACAGCATAAAGCACTTGAAGAGGCGACTGACAAATCATTTTGGAGAGAAAATCACATTTACAGAAATTGATGGAAAGACAAATGTTCTCACCTTTTCGGACAAGGCAAAGTCTATTTTACAAAGTTCCTACTTTGAAGAAGAAACAGAATTTCAGGAAGAAGTCAAACAGGCAAACATGCTTGGCAAACATGTGAGGAAGAAGCTTGAAGATATAGAGTCAGACAATGCAAATTACCCATCACCACAAGACATAGATCTTGCAAGGCTTGAATCCATGGTACCAGATGTTCTCCTGGCTTTTGTGAATGGATTAATGAGAAGCACATCATCAGAAAATGCAAAAGAAAAACAAAGACTTGAAGTGGTGTCTCTTTGTCATGCATTGATGCAAGCTTCTGCTCCTCAATCATTTATATCACCCTTGATTTTATCAACAGGGCTGTTTATCCATCAAACAACAAGATCCAAAGTTTTACTCAATGCTTTTTCAAAACTTGGATTTTCAGCATCTTATGATCAAGTAATGGAATTTGAAAAAGCTGCAGTACTAACAGAGTCCATCGAAGATCTTCATCCAGGTATTGAACCACACAGCAGTGGTGGGGGATTTTGTCAGTGGGTTGCTGATAATTTTGATTATAATGAGGATACCTTAACAGGATACAATACCACACATGCAATGGGTATCATTGCTTGCCAAACTTCAGCCTCAAAACACAAGATAATGGTACCACGACAGCGGACAACCAAATCAGCTGCTGACATTGAATCTTCTGGAGATTTTAGAAGCATCATTCAACCATACAGACCAGCAGGCTCTAATCTATTGTCAAAAAAGAAATTTGAAATGTTGCCAAGTATAGAGATAGGATCTTTGAAGGATTTCCTCAAGCTTGATACACTGTGGATGCTCTCAAATTCAAGATTCCAAGTGACGCCAAATTGGCAAGGATTTATGTCAGAGATTAGTCACGGTGAATGTCTGTCGTCTTCAATTCTCTATCACCCAATCCTACCACTCAATCCACAAACAGATGAAGCTGTTCACAGCACTATGGTGTTTATTGACAAACAGAGAAAGAAATCTAGACAATGCTGTGCAATGTTGACATTTGATCAAGCCATATATGCCAAGGGTTACAAGATTAAAGCAGACAATCCAAATGAGTTTCAACATCTGCAATTGCGTCTAGGAGGATTCCATCAACTTATGTCTTTCCTTGGATCTGGTTGTAAAGCAATGGAAGGATCCGGTCTGGAAGAGGTTTGGTCTACTGTTTACGCCAAGAACACACTAGGAAAGATGTTTGAAGGAAAATCCTACACCAAGACTCTTCGAGCTTGCCTCTTGACCAGTGCAGCTTTGCACACTCTAGTAATGACGCATGGAGAAACAGATCAGCATGAAGATGGGGAATTAGAGACTGCTGCAAGTGCAAACCAGTTCAAGGAACTTGAAGAACTAAGCACTAAGTTGCTGAGCAAAGAGCAAATGATTCCCGATGTCACTGACAGCCCTATTTTGGAGGAGACTTTTAATAGGATGGAAGAACAGAAGCTATGCCTAGGAAACTCACAGACTGCAAAATTGTGGTTGAACTTCATGTCTTTCATATCTGTTGTCCAGATGTTTGTCAGAGCTGAAAGAACAGGGAACTGGCAGCTGCATCTAAAGGCCTCTCAAGAAATGCTACCATGGTTTGCTGCTACTGGCCACAACAACTATGCAAAGTACTGCAGACTCTACCTTCAAGATTGGATGACACCATGTTCATGTCTTCTCCGACCTCTGAGAGATGGATTGTTCACAATCCGAAGAAAAGACAACCAGTTCTGGAGTGGCACATGGAGTGATATGACTATTGAACAGTCACTTATGAGAGCTGGGAAGACACCAGGAGGTCTTATCAACATCACCCATAAAGATGGAGCGCGGACCAAGTGGTTGCTGTCTGCTCATGTAATGGCCCAGTACACAGATGCAATACGCACACTGACAAGAACTACCTCCAGTTGCTGGTTTGATCATCACCGTGATCTCAATCC